>JARQOD010000001.1:811772610-811807909 GCA_033576555.1 Oophaga sylvatica
TGGATATATGTGGTTGAGTGATATATACTAGGACATCATTCATCAGCAAATGCAGAGCACTTGTACTCGGTGCCTCCCACCTCAATCCCCCTAATATTGGGGTTATCGTGAATTGATGAGAGCAGTTGCTCCATCTCTAGGATGTATAAGAGAGGGGACAGAGGACATCCCTGCCTTGTCCCATTGGTGATTATGAAAGGTGATGATAATGTTCCTTTTATCTTCAGCCTAGCTGACGGATTGCAACACAGGGCTATGATTTTGGCTATAAAAGGGTCCCCTACCCCAAGCTTTTTAAGAGAATAATATATGGTGTGCCAGGAGACTCTATGGAATGCTTTCTCAGCATCCAACGAGAGTATCTAATTACAAATTTTTAACTGCATCTAGCCCAGACAATAATTTTGGGCCTAGTAGCAGTGTCTGCTAGTCAGCGGATTAACCCAGCTGTTAAGCAAGCTACACCACCTGTAGTTTGGACACTTGATTTTTTCAAAGGAAATGCTTCGGGCCCCCGGGACACTTAGTGAAGAACATCGGGGAGGCACCCCAAGGCACAGGGGCTGTGACTGGCGATAGGACGCCTTGCGGTGGACCACCAAGCTCGATCCTTATAAAAGCTTTTTAACTGCAGCTGCTTTAGTGGACGCTACTGGAGCTGGAATTACCGTGGCTGCTGGCATGAGACTTGCCCTCCAATAGATCCTTGTAAAAGGATTTAAAGTGTACTCATTCAAATTAGAGAGACAATTGAAATTAAAAAGATTAGACCTGCCTCCACTGCAGGGGGGCTCGCTCGACCCACCAGCGGACAGGCACCAGTATTGGGAGAGGGGGGCTGGCCGTCAGGGTCCACCGCAGCTCTAGCACAAACAAGGCGACATGCAGGTCGCACGGGCAGGAACGGACTGGCAGTGTCGGCTTCACACTTTTTTGGTTTCATCCTGTACAAGTATATTTGAATTTTGTCCGAACTTGTTTGAAAATTTAGCATACCTTGTCTGATACCTTCTGCGGTTATTTTGCTTCCATCTGCAAGATAAATGGCTTCTTTCTTATTTAAATCAAGATCAGTAAAGAAATTCTTGTCACTTGTCATATGACTCATTGCTCCTGAATCAATAAACCAACCAAGTGATGATTTCTTGTCTTTTATTTTGAATGTGCCATTCCAATTGTTCTCACACGAATCGGAAATTGTGTTTTTTACTTTCTGTGTATGCTTTTTATGTTGTAATTTTGTTGTTTTGCTTTCCATATGGTACAGTCTTTCTTTAAATGACCTTTTTTCTTACATCTGAAGCATTCTCTTGTCTCTTTATTATAGTTTTTTTTAAAATTCTGTAGCTTTAAGAGTGTTTTCACTGTCCTTATCAGTAGAAGAATCATTGCTTTGTTCTTTTCTTCTCTGATATTCATCTATGAGTCTTGTTTTCACAAACGATAATGTAATGTCAGTTTCTGGTCTTTTCTCTAGTGCATTTATTAAAGCAGTATATGAATCTGGTAAACTGCACAACAATATAGCTGCTATATGACTTTCTTTAATATCTTCACCAATAGATCTTAGCTGTGATATCACTTCCATCATTGAGAATATATGCTTCTGCATGTCACTGTCTGCACTTAGTCTCATACTGTAAAGCTTTCGTAATAAAAATAATTTGTGATTTAAGCTGGGTCTTTCATATAGCTTTCTTAATGCTTCCCACATTCCTTTAGCTGTTTCTTCATTTCTTATATGTATTAATTGAGCATCATCCACTAATAAGCTAATGGTGGCTCTCGCTTGTCTATTCTTTTTATCCCATGTCTGATTATCTTGATCAGGTCTATTTGTAGTTATTACTTCCCATAAATCATCTTTAGACAATAACATCTCTACTTTGAACTTCCATAGCTGATATTTCTCATCATTCAGTTTAGCTACTGTGAGTTTTAGCTCTGTGCTACTTGTCATTTTTAACTTATCTTACTTGTTTGGAGAGACTTGCACTGAAGAATTCTTCTGCATTCACCAGGGTCTTGCTGAGAGTTCCAGTGACCTGGGTATCTGGTATTCTTGGTGCTTGGGATCTGTGGTGTCTGGATTCTCTGGTAACGCTGTATCTGGGCATGCTGTATCTGGGTGTCTAGGCCCATAACCTGTTGCACAGCTTCTGAATCCACACCTTTGCAGTAGAAAACTTCACAGAGCAGGCTTCATGGGATAACAAGCTTTTACTTCTTACAACATGAGGTAAAAGGAAAATGCACAGTAATTTCAGCATTGCATCAGGAAACCAGGAACAAAACGAAAGTTAAACTACAAGTGAGAGTATTTCTTATACAATACATTAAACAGAAGGAAACGTTATACAACATCGCCATCTATTGTCAGGTCAGCATAAAGTCCTCCTTTTACTTATAATAAGTCCTAATCTGTTGCATATGCCAACAGCAGTTGGGATGAGTGGCCTACAGGAGGACTGCCAGGCACAAGAGGACTTGGGTCCTGACAATGCTACTGTTGCCATATCTTCATACTCATCAGATGAGGAGTTTGACTTTGAAAAGTATTTGGATGACATGGAGCAGGCAAAGCGTTGCCGCAAGGAAAAAGGTTTCACTCCGTCTCCTATAGCAAGCAGATTGACCATATTTCAGCAAAATGTTTCACTTGCTCCCAAAGAAATAGAAAAATTCAACCGTTCATCAAAACTGACTGTGCACGAGGCAATTTCTTTATACCCGGAAATTGTTAGAGATGTTGCCCATGTGATTACAGCTTTGCCTCGAACCCAAGTTAGTGTAGAGAGGTTGTTCTCTAGCCTTAAAATTATTAGGTCAGATTTGAGGTCATCTATGAAGGAGGATCTGATGGAGGCAATTCTATTTCTTAGAACAAATTCATAGACTGCACAAATGTTATTTAGTATGCTTTTGTTGAAAACTGTTTTTTGCCACTTACATAGTTTATTACATAGAGTTATATATATATATATACACTATATACAGTATATATATATATATATATATGTAATCCTTATTACATAGTGTATTACATATTTACAATTTATTACAGTTTTTTGTGTTCTAAAGTTGTATTCCAATAAATATATATTATGTTCTATCTAAATATCTTGATTATTGTATCATAAAAATTATTAAATGTCTGATTGTACTCCAATAAATTTTTCACTTAAATATAAGCAATATATGTGGGAGTCGAAGTCGGAGTCGTGGAGTCGGAGTCGGTGCAAGGGAAATTGAGGAGTCGCAGGTTTAGCTTACTGACTCCACAGCCCTGCCGAGAACATCGTCATCGGTTGCAGATTCTGCATCGTCTGGTGCAGACCAGGTTCCAAGAAACTTAGCATCCAGGGACAACCCCTATGTGAGAGACAGCTCTGCAGGCCAGAGACCTAGTGTTGGTAAGAGACAAGCGTCCTCGAGATAAGCTAGAGTGTCGGTGGGAGAAGACACCGTATCAAATGAAGCGACGAATCAACTCTGAGGGACCCATCTATGAAATTCAACCTGAAGGGGAAGAAATTGTCCCTACTCGTTTTGTACCTCGAAACATGCTACGTCCCTGCGTGTCAAGGGATCCTGTACAAGAAGAGGAGAATCTTAGTACTCCTGAGAGTGTTCCTTTAGTCATTGCTGATTGTGCGGAAGAAGAATACCCTGAACCGTCACTGGCAGGCCGGAAGAAGAGCAGATACCTGAAATGGCTGTTTCACCTGAACTGGGAGTGTCCCCACCCTAGTTAGTCCAACCTGACTCAACTACTCATCTTGTTTCGACAGTCCTTTCTGAGTTGCGACATTCTGAGCGTTCGACAACTGGAAACCGCCTAATCGTTATGATCAAGATCACTTTGGCAGCAAATTGTCCAAGGAATAGGAGAGTGTCAATGCATATTACAAGAACTCTCGCCCGTGGAATGGCAAGCACAAAGAGAGGGAAATGTAAGAAGAAGGACCGGATCGGACGTACCTCTTCCGTGATGGATCTGGAACTGTCAGAGCTGTCACCCATGTGTACGGGGGAAAGAATAGAACCCCAGACTGACCTTTGCACCCAGTGCCGAGGGGCGCGGCTAAGCTTAAAAAGCCACAGCTTGCGGGAAACAGCAGACAGTTGACAGGAACACGCAGCACATGGAGGGATAGTATTGGTGTTCCGTCCTCTGAGCAGCGAGATGGAGCAGGCCCACGCCATAGGGGCACAGTATTCTCCTGCACAGACTGCCGACAGAGACTTGCAAACTGCCCACTGACACCCTTGACTGGGAGTGACATATTCCCCAGGCAGAGATTTGGCGTGCGCGTACTGAGGCAGAGAAACCGGGGAACCCGCTGTGAACAGTGTCCCTACCTACCCGTATACAGCTGTCGAGCAACGTTAAGCCCTGGCAGTGACAAAAACTGCTCATCTTCCTGCACTGCCGTCCCTGGATCCAGGACTCCCTTCAAGTCATTGAGGACCCACCATAGCCATTGAGAACCAGAATCTCATCTCCTTCAGGACCACGCCGGACTCCTCTCGCGTCACCGACTTGGCGCCATCGTTTAATCCTTGGATTCCACACTCTGGACGTCGTCAGACTGATAAGTTTATTGCTATTAAACTCTCCTCTAAATTCCATATTTCTATTTTAACCCACTCTGCTTATTCGTTACGCTCCTGTTTTACCTTTATATTCTCCCTGCGTGAAGTATTCCCTGTTAAAGTCAATTCTACGTTAACCCTTGCTCTGCCTCCTTTCGTTACTGCATCTTGGTACCGGCTCACATAAGTAACAAGTTGGTGGAATCAGCGTATCTGCTCCAACATTATGGTGCTCTCAGATTATATAGCAAAAAACTGGTGACGATTCCCTTTAATATAGAAAAATGCTTAATCCATTTATGTAAAAGGTTTATCCTTCACAAAACCAAAGTGCCAGTGCCTGATAAGAGTGAATAAAACAGTAAAATATTATTTGTAGAGACTATGTATTATGACAATAGCAGTGCATGTGAAACCCATCAGAATTCACAATTAGAGGTGGGCGGACACCTGGATGTTCGAGTCCAGGGGGTTCAGCCGAACAGTTACAAAAAGTTCTGGTTCGGGTACCAGAACTTTACCTCGACCCCATTCGAATGGGGGGCCCAAATTTCCAGTATTTGCCATGCTGTCATGTGCATAAAAGCGCGACAAACACCACTTCTGATCCACGGTGAAATCATCTCCGCCGGTCAGAAATCCGTGGTTCCCACACTGTCAAAAGACAGCGTGAGCGCTCAGCAGTGAACGGAGTCATAAAGTTTACCTACGGTCTCTGGTGCCAGTGGATGGGATTCAGGCTCCCATCATCCGACGCCTGCTGCCGCTAATAACATCGAGAGCAGAAGCAACTGATGGGAGTATTCATTAGCCGACTCCTGCGCTGTACATAAATAATTAAAAATAAAAAAACGGCGTGGGTTCCCCTGTATTTTTGATAACAAGTCAGGCAAAACTCACAGCTGGGGGCTGCAACCCTCAGCTGTCAGCTTCAACAAATAAATAATTTATAAAAATGGAGTGGGGTCCCCTCCATTTTTGACAACGAGCCTTGCTAAAGCAGACAGCTGGGGGCTGGTATTCTCAGACTGGTAAGGGGCCATGGATATTGGCCCCCCAGCCTAAAAATAGCAGCCTGCAGCTGCCCAGAAAAGGCACATCTATTAGATGCGCCAATTCTGGCGCTTTGCCTGGCTCTTCCCACTTGCCCTATAGTGGTGGCAAGTGGGGTTCATATTTGTGGGACTCATGTCACCTTTGTATTGTCAGGTGACATGAAGCCGACAGGTTAGTAATGGAGAGGCGTCTATAAGACACCTATCCATTAATAATCCTATAGTTACATGGTAAATAAATCGACAGCCAGAATAAAGTCCTTTATTAGAAATAAAACAAAACACACTTTTTTTAAAAGTAACAAACATAGTTATTGTCACGCTGTCTCTGTATACAGGAGAACCGGGGTCTATGCTGACCCTAAGCTGGGGGCCTGACTAATCCCTCTACCTGGAGGTACTGTTGATGGTACAGAGGTCCAGGCCGCCAGCGTAACCCTATCTCCTGTGAATCCCTAACCACTGTAATCTAGTTCCTCTACGGCGAACACACACTTCTCCCATTTTGCGTACAGCTTATTATCCCGCAAGATCTGTAACACCTGCCTAACATGCTCCTGATGAGACACAAGATCTGGCGAGTAAATTAAGATATCATCCAGATATATGACCACAAACTGTCCCATTAGGTGGCGAAAGATGTCATTTACAAAGTGTTGAAACACCGCCGGGGCAATACTCAGACCAAATGGCATGACAAGGTTCTCATAATGCCCCTCCGGAGTGTTAAACGCCGTCTTCCACTCATCCCCCTCCTTCATCCTAATAAGATTGTACGCCCCCCTGAGATCCAACTTAGAGAACCATTTGGCACCCACGATCTGATTGAAGAGATCGGGAATAAGTGGGAGCGGATACGGATCTCGGACCGTAATCCGATTAAGCTCACGGAAATCCAGGCAAGGGCGTAGGCCTCCATCTTTTTTCTTCACAAAGAAGAACCCCGCGGCCACCGGGGAAGATGAAGGTCTAATATGCCCCTTAGCCAGACTCTCTGAAATATAATCCTTCATGGCCTGTCTCTCAGGACCAGAAAGGTTATACAACCTAGATTTCGGTAACTTGGCCCCAGGGATCAAGTTAACAGCACAATCATACTCGCGATGAGGAGCTAGTTCTTGACACCCTTCCTCCGAGAATACATCCTCAAAGTCCACCAGAAATGGAGGTAAGGCCCTAGGAGCGACCGCACCAATGACCGTATTCATGCAGTTTTTATTACAGAAATCGCTCCATTGGCTTATCTCTCTGGATTGCCAATCAATAACCGGGTTATGCTTAGTTAGCCAAGGCAGGCCCAGCACTATAGGAGTGGGAAGACCCTCCAACACATAACAAGACAACAGTTCTTTATGTAGCGCCCCCACTTGAAGATCAATGTTATGCACTGCTTGCACAAAACCCACACAATCGCATACCTTGAACCCGGGCAAAGCGAGCATCCACCAGATTAGCCCCGGCCCCACTATCCAGAAGAACAGATATCCTCTCAGTTCTCGCACCCACCACCACCTCCGCCGGTACAAGAAACTGAGACGAACTTAGGGACGAAATACTTACTCCCAGATTGCCGTCCACCACACAATCTGGGATCAATAGTTTTCCGGCGACTTCTCACTCTGCAAAGGACGGGATGGACACCCCTAATAAAATGTCCCTTTTTTCCACAGAAGAAACAACTTCTTGTTTTGTGGCGCCCCACCGATCCCCTCCCCCGGAATGATGTCCCTCCTAATTGCATAGGCTCCTCTGGACTGACCAGGGGAACCTCCGTGTAAGGGACCCTTGAGGAAGGTGGAGTCATCACAGGGGGCGGAGTTACCCCGCACCTCTCCCGCAGCCGTCTATCAATGCGAATAGCAAGGGCCATAGCGACTTCCAGTGACGTGGGAGGGTCATATTGCGCCAACACATCTTTTAATTTGTCAGATAAACCTTGAAAAAACTGGCTCCTAAGAGCCGGGTCATTCCACTGGGTGTCCGTGGCCCACCTACGGAACTCCGAAGAAAATTCCTCTGCCGGACGATCTCCCTGCTGTATCTTACGTAACTTATTTTCAGCAAGGGAGACTCGATCCGGGTCATCATATACAAGACCCAGTGCTGCGAAAAATCTATCCACTGACTGGAGAGCCGGGGAGACCGGGGGAAGAGAGAACGCCCAGGACTGGGGGTCCCCTTGTAGGAGCGAGATGACAATTCCCACCCTTTGATCTTCACTCCCAGATGACCGAGGTTGCAGCCGAAAGTACAATTTACATGCCTCCCGGAAAGCAAAAAACTTGTCCCGCCCTCCAGTGAACCTGTCCGGGAGAGCTACTTTAGGTTCAGGTCTGGCATGCTCCGGGGGGTACAAAACCTTGGACTTAACGTCCCTCAACTCCATGGACAAACTCTGCAACTGCTGAGCCAGACTGGCTACTGGATCCATGGTGGCTGGGGAGAATCTTAAATGTGGTCGGTGAAAATGTCACGCTGTCTCTGTATACAGGAGAACCGGGGTCTATGCTGACCCTAAGCTGGGGGCCTGACTAATCCCTCTACCTGGAGGTACTGTTGATGGTACAGAGGTCCAGGCCGCCAGCGTAACCCTATCTCCTGTGAATCCCTAACCACTGTAATCTAGTCCTGAGAAGGACCCTGATTACCACCACAGGGATAAGGAAGGTATCTGCCTTCACACACAGTATAAGACAAACGAGACAGTACAAGGGGTAAATAAAAGAACACCTTGCATACAAAACTACCAATACAGAGGGAACACAAACGGGTAGGGAGATAACTAATAAAGCGAGGACAGAAGAAAACCACAACAGGTATTCTTAGCTTAGACTTCTCAATACGATCCGCTCTGCTGGTCTGCATGAAAGCTTTCACCGACACTTCCCCAGCAGACAGGCAGGTATTTGAAGGAAACCAATTAACAAAACATTAATTGCAGCTGAGTGAGGCTGGTCAGTCCAGCACAGAGAGAGAAAGAATTAACTCCCCCAGTGCCGAAAAACACCCAGCACCAGAAACTCAGCTGTGCGAAGTCAGGGTGTGCAATCGCGACGATCTTCGCAGCGACACACCCGTGACAGTTATACTCATCAAACGCCTATTCCACCAAAGCCCTTGTCTTCTGTAATAAAACAAAAATAAAAAACAACAATATCCCTCACCTATCCGTCGATCTGTTCCACGCCGTAATCCATGTCTAGGGGAAAAACAGTTTTCAACCTGAACGGTGCCAAAATGCGACTGTCCAAGCTGAGAACCACTGATGACTGAGCTGCTGTGAGTGCAGAGTCAGTGACCGGCGGTGACATCATCGAGTTTACCTCCGGACATGAGGCTACATTCCCAGCTGGGCTGAACTACTGTGACCTCCGTGAGATCTCGGCTAGCACTGTGAGAAAAACTCTCAGCCAAACCCGAACAGTAACATGGACTTCCAGGTGAAGTGCGAGTTCGGTGTCCGTGCCGAACAGTAGGTGTTCGGTACGGAAGCCGAACTTTACTGTTCAGGTTCACCCATCTCTATTCACAATCCTTTCATATTGAACATAAATTGAACAAGTAAATGGCTTGGGTTTTTATTACACTGAATTGTCAATAATAATATGCTATAAGTAGTTTTCACAGACTTTTTAGTTCTCTTCCTAATATAAAATACATTTAATATCATCTTAAATTGAGGTTCTAAATTTCAAACCACTAAGTAATCGGAAATAATAAATTTGTATTGATCCTGCCAGCAAGGAAAGTAATGGTTCAGTGCAAGAAGATGCTAGCTAGAATTCAGCTAAGGCTGCAGTGTGTGTCAGCAGAGGTGGTTCCCAGAGGGCCTTTGTGTCAAGCTGATGCATGTCCCTTGGTCAAAAACAGCCAATTGAAAAACAGAAAAGTGCTCATTATCCCCCACCATCTAGTTTACTCTCTTGCAAAACTCTCCAAAGTGTTAGGGCCCCGTCTCACATAGCGATATGAACTTGTCAGGATCGCTGGTGTGTCACTACATGACAGGCAGCTCAGGCAGCGATCAGGACAGCGACAATGCGGTTAACGTCGCTTAGTAACCCGCAGTGTACGTTGGATACCAGCCCGCTGATGCAGGAAGCTGGTAACCAAGGTACACATCGGGTTTCCAGGCGCTGCGCGGTGCGATCAAAAAAAAGTCCAGGCATTTCTGACACGACCAGCGATTCACAGCAGGGGCCTGATCGCTGGTACGTGTCAGACATAGCGAGATCGCTGCTGAGATCGCTGTTTAGCAGCGATCTCGCTAGCGATCTCGCTATGTGAGACGGGGCCTTAACCCCTTTATTCCATCAGACGTACTATTCCGTCCATGTGACCCTGGACCTAATTCCCATGGACGGAATAGTACGTCATATGCGATCAGCAGCGCTCCCGGGGGGAGCGCAGCTGATCGCGGCCGGGTGTCAGCTGTTTATCACAGCTGACACCCAGCACTATGTGTCAGGAGCGGTCACGGACCGCTCCCGGCACATTAACCCCTGGCACACCGCGATCAAACATGATCGCGGTGTACCGGGGGCACAGGGGACCCTCAGAGCAGCGCGATGTGTCGCGCTGTTCCGAGGGTCCGTCCTCCCTCCAGGTCCCCGGATCCAAGATGGCGCCGTGGTCCTGCAGGGAGGCGGCTTCCTCAGTGCCTGCTGAGAGCAGGCGCTGAGGAAGTCTGCAGCGATGCCAGAGCGATCGCTGGTGTGACAGAGTGCTGTGCACACTGTCACACCAGCGATCTGCTAAAATACTGTGTTGTCCCACCCTGGGACAAAGTAAAAAAGTAAAAAAAAAAAAATAAAAAGTGGTAAAAAAAATCATAAAAAAAAAAAAAAATATTCCCCAATAAATTCATTTCTTCCTGTAAATAAAAAAAACAAAACAATAAAAGTACACATATTTGGTATCGCCGCGTCCGCGACGCCCCCTATAAAACTGTCCCATAGTTAACCCCTTTAGTGAACTCCTTAAAAAAAAAAAAAACTAAGCAAAAAATCAATGCTTTATCATCATACCGCTGAACAAAAAGTGGAATAACACGCGATAAAAAAGACCGATATAAATAAACATGGTACCGCTGAAAACGTCATCTTGTCCCGCAAAAAACGAGCCATCATACAGCATCATCAGCGAAAAACTAAAAAAGTTATAGCTCGCAGAATAAAGCGATGCAAAAATAATGATTTTTTATATAAAATTGTTTTTATTCTATAAAAGCGCCAAAACATAAAAAAATGAATAAATGAGGTAATCGTACTGACCCGAAGAATAAAACTGCTTTATCAATTTTATCACACACGGAACGGTATAAACCCTCCCCCAAAAGAAATTCATGAATTGCTGATTTTTGTTCATTCTAATCTCCCAAAAATCGAAATAAAAAGCGATCAAAAAACTTCACGTGGTCATAAATGGTACCAATAAAAACGTCACCTCGTACCGCAAAAAATAAGACCTCACATGACTCTGTGAGCCAAAATATGCAAAAATTATAGCTCTCAAAACTACTTTTTGCAATAAACAGCATCTTTTAGCGTGACAGCTGCCAATCACAAAAACCCGCTATAAATAGTAAATCAAACCCCCCTTTATCACCCCCTTAGTTAGGGAAAAATAATCAAATTAAAAAATGCATTTATTTCCATTTTCCCATTAAGGTTATGGTTAGGGTTGCGGCTAAAGTTAGGGTTAGGGTTGGCGCTAACGTTAGGATTAGGGTTAGAGTTGGGATTAGGGTTAGGGGTGTGTTAGGGTTAGGTTTGTGGTTAGGGTTGGGACTAGGGTTAGGGGTGTGTTGGGGTTAGGGTTGGAGTTAGAACTGGGGGGTTTCTGCTGTTTAGGCACATCAGGGGCTCTCCAAATGTGACATGGCGTCTGATCTCAATTCCAGCCAATTCTGCGTTGAAAAAGTCAAACGGTGCTCCTTCACTTCTGAGCTCTGCCATGCGCCCAAACAGTAGTTTAAGACCGCATATGGGGTATCAGCGTACTCTGGACCACAAGAGTTATTGTGCAATTTGTCCTATTTCTTCTGTTACCCTTGGGAAAATAAAAAACTGGGGGCGAAAATATCATTTTTGTAAAAAAAAATATGATTTTTTTGTTTTTACGGCTGTATGTTATAAATTTTCTGTGAAGCACTTGGGCTTCATAGCGCTCACCACACTTCTAGATAAGTTCCTTGTGGGGTCTATTTTCCAAAATGGGGTCACTTGTGGGGGGTTTCCACTGTTTAGGTGCATCAGGGGCTCTCCAAATGCGACATGACGCCCCCAGACCATTCCATCAAAGTCTGCAATCCAAAACGTCACTACTTCCCTTCCGAGCCCAGACGTGCACCCATACAGTAGTTTTCTCCCACATATTGGGTATCAGCGTACTCAGGACAAATTGGACAACAACTTTTGGGGTCCAATTTCTCCTGTTACCCTTGTGAAAATAAAATATTGGGGGCGAAAAAATCATTTTTGTAAAAAAAAAAAGTTTTTTATTTTTACAGCTGTACGTTATAAACTTCTGTAAAGCACTTCGAGGTTCAAAGTGCTCACCACACATCTAGATAAGTTCATTGTGGGGTCTATTTTCCAAAATGGGGTCACTTGTGGGGGGTTTCCACTGTTTAGGCGCATCAGGGGCTCTCCAAATGCGACATGACGCCCCCAGACCATTCCCTCAAAGTCTGCAATCCAAAACGTCACTACTTCCCTTCCGAGCCCCGACGCGCGCCCATACAGTAGTTTTCTCCCACATATTGGGTATCAGCGTACTCAGGACAAATTGGACAACAACTTTAGGGGTCCAATTTCTCCTGTTACCCTTGTGAAAATAAAATATTGGGGGCGAAAAAAAATCATTTTTGTAAAAAAAAAAATATATTTTTTATTTTACGGCTGTACATTATAAACTTCTGTGAAGCACTTTGGGGTTCAAAGTGCTCACCACACATCTAGATAAGTTCCTTGAGGGGTCTAGTTTCCAAAATGGTGTCATTTGTGGGGGGTTTCCACTGTTTAGGCAGATCAGGAGCTCTCCAAACACGACATGGCATCCAGCCAATTCTGCGTTGAAAAAGTCAAACGGTTCTCCATCCCTTCCAAACTCTGCCATGCACCCAAACAGTGGTTTACCCCCAGATATGGGGTATCAGCATACTCAGGACAAATTGCACAATAACTTTTGGAGTCTTGTTACCCTTGGGAAAATAAAAATTGGGGTGAAAAGATCAATTTTGTGGAAAAAATATGATTTTTTAATTTTACGGCTCTACTTTATAAACTTGTGTGAAGCACTTGGGGGTTCAAATTGCTCACCAAAGATCTAGATAAGTTCCTTAGGGGGTCTAGTTTCCCAAATGGGGTCACTTGTGGGGGGTTTCCACTGTTTAGGCACATCAGGGACTCTCCAAATGCAACATGGAGTCCAATCTCAATTCCAGCCAATTTTGGTTGGAAAAAGTCAAATGGTGCTCCTTCCATTCCGAGCTCTGCCATGCGTCCAAACAGTGGTTCCCCCCCACATATGGGGTATCAGCGTACTCAGGACAAATTGGACAACAAATTTTGAGGTCCAATTTCTCCTGTTACCTATGGGAAAATAAAAAATTAGTGACTAAGAGATAATTTTTGTGGGAAAAAAATAGGATTTTTTATTTTCATGCCTGGGCATTATAAACTTGTGTGAAGCACTTGGGGGTTCAAAGTGCTCACCAAAGATCTAGATAAGTTCCTTAGGGGGTCTAGCTTCCAAAATGGGGTCACTTGTGGGGGGTTTCCACTGTTTAGGCTTATCTGGGGCACTACAAACGGAACATGACCCCCATCAATGTTTGCATTCCAAAACGTTACTGCTTCCTTTCCAAGCCCTGCCGTGCGCCCAAACAGTTTCCCCCCCCCACATATGGGGTATCAGCGTACTCAGGACAAATTGGACAACAACTTTTAGGGTCCAATTTCCTTGGGAAAAATCAAAAATTTGGGACTAAAAAATCATTTTTGTGGAAAATTGTTTTTTTTTTTTCACACCCAGGCATTATAAACTTTTGTGAAACACTTTGGGGTTCAAAGTGCTCACAACAGATCTAGATAAGTTCCTTAGGGGGTCTAGTTTCCAAAATGGTGTCACTTGTGGGTGGTTTCCACTGTTTAGGCGCATCAGGGGCTCTCCAAACACGACATGGCGTCCAATCTCAACTCCAGCCAATTTTAGTTTGAAAAGTCAAACGGCGCTCCTTCCCTTACAAGCTCTGCTGTGTGCCCAAACAGTGGTTTTCCCCCACATATAGGGTATTGGCGTACTCAGGAGAAATTGCACAACAACTTATCTGCCCATTTTCTCCTTTTACCCTTGTGAAAATAAAAAAAAGTTTGTAAAATATAATTTTTGTGGCTAAAAAGTTAAATATTAATTTTTTCCTTCCACGTTGCTTCAGCTCCTGTGAAGCACCTGAAGGGTTAATAAAATTCTTGAATGTGGTTTTGAGTACCTTTAGGGGTGCAGTTTTTAGAATGGTGTCACTTTTGGGTATTTTCTGCTATATAGACCCGTCAAAGTAACTTCAAATGTGAGGTGGTCCCTAAAAAAATGGCTTTGTAAATTTTGTTGTAAAAATGAGAAATCACTGGTCAACTTTTAAGCCTTTTAGTTTCCTAACAAAAAAAAATTTTGGTTCCAAAATTGTGCTGATGTAAAGTAGACATGTGGGAAATGTTATTTCTTAACTATTTTGTGTGACATATTTCTCTGTTTTAAGGGAAAAAAAATTCAAAGTTTGAAAATTGCAAAATTTTCAAATTTTCGCCATATTTGCGGTTTTTTTCAAAATAAACGCAAGGTATATCGAAGAAATTTTACCACTAACGTGAAGTACAATATGTCACGAGAAAACAGTCTCAGAATCGCAAAGATCCGTTGAAGCGTTCCAGAGTTATAACCTCATAAAGAGACAGTGGTCAGAATTATAAAAATTGGCCCGGTCATTAACGTGCAAACCACCCTTGGGGGTGAAGGGGTTAAGGAAAGGAAAACATGGAAAGTCTGTTTTCATCAAACAAGAAAGTGTGTCTCTGCGGGACAGCTGCAGGGGAAGGTCTCAGTTGAAGCTTACATGTGTTATCCGGATTAGGTGGGGGCAAAGGTGGATCCTCTCTTCTCCTGCGAAGTAAGTGAAATTACATTGTACCTTTTTGTGATACATATATTCAAAAGTAGTGTCAGCTGGCGCTACTTTTAGTCTTTTTTGTTGCTGAAATTCTGATTATGGCATTCATACACAGGGCGACCGGTATAGAAGATGCAGGCTAACTCAATACACTAGGGGGTGTATCTGTTATGTGAGTGGTCTTGTGCCACTCACAAAGTGGAAGTTCATTTGCCCCTTTCTGAGGATTTTTAATTTAAATGATCTTTTTCACGTCTGATTGAAAGTGTTGCAATTAAGGCCTTTTTCCTGTTATTTCTTAACATTTCTGATATATCTCTGATGGATTTCTTCTTTTTTAAGCCTAATAATGGTCTGTTTCTCTTCCGTTGAGAGCTCTTTTGACCGCATGTTGAAGGTTCACAGCAACAGCTTCTAAATGCGAATGCCACCCTTGGTATCAGGTCCAAACCTTTTACTTGCTTAATTGATGATGAATTGAAGAGGGAATAGCCAATGCAGCCCATTAGGCTGGGGTCACACTAGCGTATGGCATCCCATGCTAGAGCATCGGATGCTATATGCTAATGACCCTTGGATCCTGCTCTGCTGTGAGCGGGAGTTGAGTGTCATGCTACTGTTCTCCAAGCCTCTCGCACAGAGAGGATCGGAGCACAGCTGCGGAGGAAGCAGAAAAACTAATTACTCCATCTCCATCATTGCCGGGGTCAGCGTGTATCGCACAGCACTTGGATGATATTCGAGTGATGTGCGCTGTGTCATTCACACCCATAGGCTTATATGGGTGCGAGTGAGCCGAGACTGTGATTTGTGATTTGAAATGCACACTGATTACGCCCGAGAAAAAAACGGTGATGGGAGCTGCCCCATTGATTAACACTGCTCCGAGTGCTATGCCATGTTTTCTCGCTTAGCACTCGTCCGTGTTCTACACTAGTGTGACCCTGGCCTTAAAGAGATTTTGAGATAATTGTCCAATTAACTTTGCTCCCTTTAAAAAGAGGCAGTTACATATTAAAGAGTTGTAATTCCTAAACCCTTACTCCAATTAGAGTGTGAATACACTCAAATTAAAGCTGAGAGTCCTCACTTTAAGCCCATAATGATTATATAACTGTATCTTGAATATGTTTTGGTAAATAGGTAAAATGCCAAAACTTGTGTCACTGTCCAAATATTTCAGGAAGTAAAGTATATATACTATCTATCTATCTATCTATCTATCTATCTATCTATCTATCTATCTATCTATCTATCTATTTAGGGGGGCATGACTATGCGAGCCCCAGACACCCGTAGTAAGACCCCTCGAACAAGATCAGATTGGAGTGCCCAGGGGATGCAGGCGCTACCTCCAGTTAGACCCCGGACATATGGAAGCTGGCCCAGCGGAACAGGTGAACAGGCAGGGAAAACTGTTAGCATTGACTTCACAGGTGGGAAGCGGGAGCAGGGGACAGAGCTGGCACAGGCATACTGACGTCGTCCTGGGTAATGGAGTGATGGACTGCTGAGCAGGATGGAGCTTGCACAGGCAGCACTGATAACATCCCAAGTACAAAGTAGAGAGCCACTGGTAGTCTGAGAAGACAAACAGAATTAGCTGGGTACTGGCAGGACGCTGGCGGTGCACAACAGAACACAGGCACAACAAAATACTGAACTGGAAACTAGCAACAGGAAACACTTGTTGCTCCGGTGCCCTCTCTATGACAGAGGAGCCAGAAATAGCACACACTATAACACCATTGGTTAGCAGTATATTTGAAAAATGTGCGCTGTCTCTTTAAGAGACCGGGAGCGCACGCGACCTCAGCATCATACCAGGAGATCTGCTGGCCGCGTGCCAGGAAGCAGGATCAGGGGAGAGACCAGGAGCTGAGGCAGAGTAACGGGAAGCAGACTGAGAGCGGGGACCCGACGGGGACCCCGCAGAGGTACGGGCACGGGTACGGATGTTACAGTATCCCCCTCTTTACGCCCCCTCTTTTTCAAGCCTGCATAAAATTTTTCCTGTAGGAGAGGAGCCTGGATATTCTCTTTTGGATCCCATGACCTCTACTCAGGACCGAAGTCCTTCCAATCCACAAAGAAATAAGTCTTACCCTTTACCCTCTTTGTGGCCAAAATATTTTCTACCTCAAAGACATCCTCCTCACTGACGGGATCAGGAATGGTACCTGGGTCCTTAAAGAAGGAGCTACTGGTTTGAGGAGGGAGACATGGAAATAATTAGGCACACGTAATGAAGCAGGCAATTTCAATTTATACGAGACTGCGTTAATTTGTTTCAAGACTTCAAAGGGACCAATGAAGCGGGGACCCAATTTGTAGGAGGGCATCTTCAGACGGATGTACCGAGAAGAGAGCCACACCCTATCTCCGGGCTGAAATATTGGAGCATCCAGGCATCTTTTGTCCCCATATTTCTTCATACGTTGTGAAACTTTTCCAAGGCGGATTTGGTATCACTCCACACTTTGAAGAATTCCTCTGCAAAGGTGTCTGCTGCAGGAACGCCCGAAGGCCCAGAGATGGGAAGAGGTTGAAGTCCAAATACAATCTGGAAGGAAGACCTTCCAGATGATTCACTTACTTGATTATTATATAAAAACTCTGCCCAGGGCAGTAACTTGACCAAGTCATCATGATGTGCATTGATGAAATGATGCACGAATCCAGACAAGATTTGATTGGTCCTCTCTAGTGATGAGCGGACGTGCTCGCCACTACTCGTTACTCACCTGAGTATCACTGTACTTGGTGTACTCGGCGAGCACCGAGCATTTCCGGTATTATTCAGCAGGAAGTCAGGTCTCCGCCCTGCAATTTTGGCGCTCTTTAGAGAGCCAATGAACATGCAGGGATTGTCAGCCATGCACTGTAATGCAGCAGCCATCTTTGTTGTGGTATTACAGTGATTGGCTGGCCGCACATCGTCATCAGGTCTATAAGAGACCGGACGCCGCCCTGCTCTACGCATTCAGCTCCGGATTCAGACAGTGTAGGGAGAGTTGTTGCTGAGATAGGGAGAGATTTGTGCTTTTATTAGTTAGTGTGGGTCTACTATTGTTCAATCCATAAATCCAGTTAAACCAAGTCTTTTTAAGGGCTAATTAGGGATATATAGATTGCAGTGCTAGGTAGGCTGTGGAGTCTATGTGCGCATATCCACATCCGTGCAAGAAATGCAGGCACTGTATGTGAGTGTATAGATCTGACTGCATACTTCAAAAGGGTCCATTACTGTCTGGTGCTGCCTATTATATAAACAGTACAGACCAAAAGTTTGGACACACCTTCTCATTTAAAGATTTTTCTGTATTTTCATGACTATGAAAATTGTACATTCACACTGAAGGCATCAAAACTATGAATTAACACATGTGGAATTATATACTTAACAAAAAAGTGTGAAACAACTGAAAATATGTCTTATAGTCTAGGTTATTCAAAGTAGCCACCTTTGCTCAGTAGAGGGCGCACTAGCAGTCGCTGCGCTCTGTAGCGTTGCATGTTAGGACGCAGGTGCGCGGCCGGGCGCTGGTGTGGCTGTGTAAGGTTCTTTGTCTCTTGAAACTCAGTTTTTTCCCTCGGCCATTTTGCTTTCTGTCTTGCTGCAGTTATCTTGCCCTCAGTCAACATGGAGTTTCCAGCTTTCATGTTCCCGCCCTGATTCTCTCCCTCTTGCCTCTTAAGCAGCCTCAGCTGAGCAATCAGTGCTTCAAAATCAAGTCTGCAGTCAGCCTGTGACCTGACTCCTGGAAACCTTGGACTTTGTATTCCAGCCATTTCCTACTGAGGAACTTTTGAACACTTGTGGACTCTGGAGACCTGCTGTTTGGTAAATCCACATTTGCAAGGGAATTACGGTAACAGAGAAGAGATCCTGAACCTGTTGTGGAGAGTTATTGCTGAGCTTAAAGTTACTCTGGCCTGCTGTGTCTCCTGCTTCTGTACCTGCAAACTGTGTGACCCTTTTGCCTACTTGTATGAAGTAATACAAGTCCTTCCATATCAAACCTGTGTCTCATGTGTTTTCCTCGCACCCAAGCACAAGACGCTATATGAACTGTATACCATACATCACAAGATTCTGAAGCCAACGTTAGTGTCTGCTGGGTCTGGGAAGGCCGTGTCTGCTGTGACTGTGGATATCAGATGTCCGTTTATACCTTCTGTGATGACAGTGGTTGTGACTTCTCACAACCATTCCATTACTTCTGCCTTAAAAGATCTGGAAGATGGAGGCTCGCGGAGTGACTGATATAATCCTTTCAGATATACAGACTTTAAAGACCCGTTTTGCAAGCCTACAGGACCTCACTAATCACAATTTGCAAGTGTTTGGACAAACTACCCAGGATTTACGAGCCAGGATTGAGGCTCTAGAGGAACGAGTCCAGGCTCCTGCCATAACCCCGAGTTCTGGGATTCCCAAGTTACCCCCTTTTCATTTTGGCGGTGAACGTGAGAAATTCAGGGGATTTATTAACCAATGCAAACTATTTTTCTCTGCACATGCTTCACAATTTCCCACTGAACGATCTGTGCTTACTATAATCATGTTGCTTACCAACAAGGCTTTGATGTGGGCAAACCCTCTGATTGAGACTGGGGATGAATGTTTGGATCATCTTGATGCTTTCATTTCAGCCATGGGGCAGGTGTTTGATGACCCCAATCGAGGTGCAACAGCTGAAGCAGCCATGTTAACTTTGCGCCAAGGTAAGCGCTCAGTAGCCGAATATGCCTTGGATTTCAGGAGATGGGCCCTTGATACCACTTGGGACAGTTCCGCCAAAAAATCTATTTTTCGGAAAGGGTTGTCTCCACTGATTAAGGATGAACTTGCTCGTGCCGACCCTCCCACTGCGTTAGGTGACTTTATTAACTACTGCATCCGTATTGATGCTCGTCTGACAGAACGCAGACAAGAGAGATGGTTCGAAAGTAATCGCACTAACCTTTTCCTACCTTCCTCCCCAGCTAAGGAACCTTTGAGTAGGATCACAAGGGAACCAGAACCTGAACCCATGCAGGTGGACTCTTTGCAAAGACGGGTTAGTGATGCACGCAAAGAACATTGTTTAAAGGAAAATCTATGTTTCTACTGTGGTAAGTCAGGGCACTTCATTATAAACTGCCCCAGCCGTTCTCGTAAGACTACTGCAGCAGTCATTCACTGTGAGTGTTGCGAGAGGAGATCTGTCAGGTCCGAGCCTCAGGCTCCAGAGAGATCTGCAGCAACAGATATTGATTTCTCGGACTTAAACTCCGTTACTTCTGAGGACGATGACTGTGTAAACGCTGCAATTTTTCAAGTTTCCTCAGCGGTGTCCCAGCTGAGTTGTAAGAAAAACAATTCTCATTGCTTCCTTTCCATCAAACTCTGGGTTAACTCAGTTTGGGTGTCTAGCTCTGCTATGATCGACTCAGGGGCAAGTGGAAATTTTATGGATATCTCCTTTGCTCTGAAACAGGGGATACGTTCAGTGAAGAAGGCTACTACAGTACAGATGGAGACTGTGGATGGCTCCCTGCTGACCTCTGGACCAGTGGATCAGGAAACGGAGCCTTTGAGGGTCCTTATGGGTAAAGATCATCAAGAGAAACTGTCCAATTATGCTTATCTCTTCTCCCCACTTTCCCATTATTCTAGGGCTACCATGGCTGCAGGCTCAGAACCCTACGATTAACTGGGAGACCAAGGAATTACACTTTCCGGAGAAACAGATGAGTCCAGAAGTTTCAGCTTGCTCTGTTCCTAAAGGAACCATGTCAGCCCCTGAACTACCAGCTGTATACCAGGACTATGTGGATTTATGTGACAAGAAGAATGCTGACCAGCTTCCCCCTCACCGTCCATATGATTGTCCAATTGAATTATTGCCTGGAGCAGAGATACCTTTTGGTAAGATCTATCCCCTGGCGGGGCCTGAGCTAAAGGCTTTGAAGGACTACATAGATGAAAATCTAGCCAAGGGCTTCATATGCCCCTCTTCATCTCCTGCAGGTGCACCCATCTTCTTTGTGAAGAAGAAAGATGGATCTCTGAGACCCTGCATAGACTATAGGGAACTCAATAAGGTTACTATTAGAAACCGTTATCCATTGCCTTTAATCCCTGAGTTATTGGAGAGAGTGCGGCATGCCAAAATTTTCTCTAAACTGGATCTCCGTGGGGCCTATAACTTGGTCCGTATTAGACCTGGGGATGAATGGAAGACTGCATTCAGGTCACGCTATGGACACTTTGAATATCTAGTCATGCCTTTTGGTCTGTGTACCGCCCCAGCCACTTTCCAACATTTGGTGAATGACATCTTCAGGGATCTCCTAGATACATTTGTGGTGATTTATCTGGATGATATCTTAATTTTTTCTATCTCCACAGAGGAACATCATGGACATGTGAGAATGGTCTTAGAACGCCTAAGACAGAACCATCTTTACATCAAACTTGAAAAGTGGGAATTCCATAGGACCGAGATTCAATTTCTGGGGTATGTACTGTCTACGCAAGGGATTAGTATGGATGGAAGCAAGACCCAAGCCATCAAGGATTGGCCAATTCCTAGGAATGTGAAGGAGGTGCAGCGCTTCATCGGGTTTGCCAACTTCTATAGACGTTTCATTAGGAATTTCTCTGAGGTAGTGTCACCTATCACCCAACTTACCCGGAAAGAGTCTAGTTCTCCTGGACCCCGCAAGCCCAGGAATCATTTTCCCGTCTAAAGGATAAATTTACCACCGCACCTATCTTAGTACATCCCAACCCCGAACTTGCCTTCATAATAGAGGTGGATGCTTCAGACTGTGCCGTTGGAGCTATACTCTCTCAGAGAACAGGTGAGAAGAATGTCTTGCATCCCTGTGCTTTCTTTTCCCAGCGGTTGTCTTCAGCTGAGAGGAACTACGATGTGGGCAATAGAGAATTGTTGGCCATTATTGCCGCCTTCAAGGAATGGAGACACCTTCTTCAGGGAGCTGCACAGCAAATAGTCGTCCTGACAGATCATCGTAACCTTGAATTTATCAGGTCGGCTAAATGCCTGACTCCTCGCCAGGCTCGCTGGAATCTTTTCCTAAACCAATTTAATTTTGTAATTTCTTATAGGCCAGGATCGCGCAATGGAAAGGCTGATGCACTCTCTAGGATTCATTCAGCAGAGACCCGTCCACTTACTCCTCCTAAGACTATTCTTCCTGACTCTAGATTCCTGGGAGTGATTCATAATCAAGACCTACTTAAAGACATCAAGGAAGCATACCATGCGGATTCTTTGTTGGCACAACCCCCAAGGGACGTAAGTCTTGTCTTTAAGAATGGTGTGTGGATTCAGGGACAACGTCTGTATATACCTGAAACAGTCAGATTGAGAGTATTGCAACTCATCCACGATTCCAAGATAGCTGGGCATAGAGGAATTCTAAAGACACAAGAATTTCTTTCTCGTTTCTTTTGGTGGCCCACTTACAGGAAAGACGTTTTAAACTATGTCACTTCATGTGAAGTCTGTGCAAGATGCAAAACACCTCGCTCCTCACCAACTGGTCTGTTGCAACCCCTTCCCACCCCGTCCCGCCCGTGGGGATCCATTTCTATGGACTTCATTGTGGAGTTACCAACCTCTCAAGGGAAGAACACCATTCTAGTGGTGGTTGATCGTTTAACAAAGGCAGCTCATTTTATCCCGTGTGTCGGCTTACCCACTGCAAAACAGACATCAGATTTGATGATTAAGAATGTGTTTCGCTTGCATGGAGTACCGGATGAGGTCATTTCGGATCGAGGGGTGCAATTCACTTCAAGGTTTTGGCAAAATTTCTGTGCCGCATTGGACATTAAAGTAAACCTTTCTTCTGCTTTTCATCCCCAGACTAATGGACAGACAGAACGAACCAATCAGACCCTGGAGCAGTATCTCCGCTGCTTTATCTGCCACTTACAGGATGATTGGGTGGATCTACTCCCACTGGCTGAGTTCTCTTATAACAACTCTCAGAGCACCTCCACTAAGCAGTCTCCTTTTTACCCCAATTTAGGTTATCATCCTAACATTATTCCTCGATTTCCCATAAAAACGCCCTTGCTGGCAGTGGCTGAAAGAATCACGTCTTTACAAAAGAATATGGATCTTCTAAAGGAAAATCTGAAATTGGCTCAGGAAAGGTACAAGAAAGCAGCAGATAAATTTCGTAAACCTGCACCAGCTTTCAAGGTAGGAGACTTGGTCTGGCTGTCAACCAGAAATCTTAAGTTAAAGATTCCATCGTCTAAATTGGGACATAAGTACATTGGACCCTATAAAATCAGTAAGATTATAAGTGCCATTGCTTGTCGTCTTCAACTGCCCAGAACTATGAGAATCCACCCTGTCTTTCATGTATCTCTACTAAAGGCTGCAACACCCAATACGTTTCCTGGACGTTCTTCTCCTTGCCCTGACCCAGTGCTGGTCGATGGTCAGGAAGAATTTGTGGTGGAAAGGATTCTAGATTCCAGGTTGTACAGAAATCAGTTACAAAATTTCATTAAATGGCAGGGCTACCCAGTGGGGGACAACTCATGGGAACCAGCCAATAACATTAATGCTCCTCGCTTGCTCCGCCAGTTTCATCAGAGGTACCCAGACAAGCCTGGTCTGAGGTCATCCGGAGGTTGTCCCTAAGGGGGGAGTAATGTAAGGTTCTTTGTCTCTTGAAACTCAGTTTTTTCCCTCGGCCATTTTGCTTTCTGTCTTGCTGCAGTTATCTTGCCCTCAGTCAATATGGAGTTTCCAGCTTTCATGTTCCCGCCATGATTCTCTCCCTCTTGCCTCTTAAGCAGCCTCAGCTGAGCAATCAGTGCTTCAGAATCAAGCCTGCAGTCAGCCTGTGACCTGACTCCTGGAAACCTTGGACTTTGTACTCCAGCCATTTCCTACTGAGGAACTTTTGAACACTTGTGGACTCTGGAGACCTGCTGTTTGGTAAATCCACGTTTGCAAGGGAATTACGGTAACAGAGAAGAGATCCTGAACCTGTTGTGGAGAGTTATTGCTGAGCTTAAAGTTACTCTGGCCTGCTGTGTCTCCTGCTTCTGTACCTGCAAACTGTGTGACCCTTTTGCCTACTTGTATGAAGTAATACAAGTCCTTCCATATCAAACCTGTGTCTCATGTGTTTTCCTCGCACCCAAGCACAAGACGCTATATGAACTGTATACCATACATCACAGGCTGGGGCCTGGGACACAGAGACACGGGGTGCGTTTCCGGCTTCAGGGACTGGGTCGCTGACTCTGGAGACGTTCAGGGCATATCACCCTTTAAGTCCCCAATGCCGCGTGTAGGAGACTACATCCCCTATTAACAGATCCCTGCCCGGGTGCCCCTCCGACAGGTGAGACTCCACATCCCGGCGGTTAACAAAAACTTCCTGGTATAGGCCGGGTTCGTGGATGAACCCCCAGCCTCCCTGGAGTTTAAAGTCTAGTATGGCGCCATGGTGTCGCGGTTCCCGGAGCGTACCTTTATTTCGCCGGACGATCTCCTTGTCAGCAAGATCCTGCTCCCGGTACCTCTGGCGAAGCCGCTGCGCCTCCCGCTGCTCCCGCTGCTGCTGATCCTCCTGCTCACGGCATCTCCACTCGTTCTCCTTCTGGGCGGCGTACTCCACGTCGTCCAGGAGCTCCATCTCTTCCCAGTCGATCTCCATCGCTTGTGGCTGGATTTCTTCCGGCGTCCCTACCGGGGGACTGCATTCCGCTGCGCCCTCTGGTTCCAGGCCTGGCTGGCATTCCAGTCCGGGCAGGGCCTCCTCAGCCTCCTCTCCTCCCGCCGTGTCCTCGGCGGAGTCAGGTACAGCTCTTTTGGGGCCGGCCTCCGATTCTTCCTCAGCCGCTGGTTCCAGTGGTGGCGGGGTGGCAGTTGTGCATCCAGGGGGAGAGCAGCCGGTCCCTCCATCTATGCGTCGGTGTCGGGCCAGATCTCTCAGCGCCGCATCCACCTCCTTCACTCTATGCATCATTTGGTCGTCCTCCCGACCTGGGGAAGGTTCAAGCACAGGCTGCACTTCTTCAGGGGAACGGGGTCTGTGCACCGCCATTCCCCCACACAGTGACTCCTGTCCTTCCGCCATCTCACTCCAGGCCAGACTGTGCTTCCCATCTGGAACACTCTGGTCTTTTCCGTGGAGGCGGGACTTTCGCTTTCTCTTCCTTGCACTGAGTATCAAGAGGAGGCGGATCTCTCTTGCAGTGGGGCATGCTCTTACATTGTAGAAGCACTTAGACAGGGCGGCCATAACTTTTGCGCCACGGGGGGGGTACGCCCACGAATACACGCCCTCCTTCTTCACCAGCGCCTCAGGGCGCGAATATGGCGGCTAAATGGCAGAAAATGGCGCCGAAAATCACAAAACAGCAACACAGTCTTTTTGCACAAAAACAGTCCATTCAGGCACACAGGACTCGCATTTCCACGAGCTTCGTATCTGTAGCAATATGTTATATGCTGAGCCGCCTCTAGGGGTCTCACTACCTGGATGTATTCAGAGGATAGAAAGGAGGGACTCGTTGGTAAGAGGGGGAGACAGGAAGCATTCATGTAATGGTGGCTGAGAGAACATGCACACAATAAAAGTAACCCGTTACCACAATCGTGTCAGAGGCATAAACGAGAAATAGAACATGGTGGCAGCAGGGCTGAACCTATAAAGAACAAGTGGACAGACAATCCAGGCAGCTTGTGGTACAAAGCTCAACTGTAAGTACAGTGCCCACAGTACAGCATTATGGAGACCGCATTAAAACCTCCTCAGAGACTAGACATCATGTCCTCAAATCTATCGCAGACCTGGAGACATTGGAAGGAGGAGTTTACTCAGTATGTGGATCTTACAGTAGACACCAATGATCAGAAGCGTAAGGTGAAGCTCTTCTACTATCTGATTGGAGAAAAAGGCAGAGAACTTGCTCAGACCCTGATCCAGGACGGTACGGACAGTCTGGCAGACATTGTACAGGCATTTGATAAGCACTGTGACCCCAAGAAGAATGAGACAGTGGAAAGATTTAAGTTTTTCACCAGAAATCAGGAGATGGGAGAGAATATAGACGCATATGTGACTGAGCTGAAAAGACTGGCAGCAACATGCAGCTTTGGAGATATCAGAGATTCTCTTATCAGAGATAGAATAGTGTGCAGGGATCAGAGAGCCACAGCTAAGAGAGAGACTGCTGAGAGAGGGGGAGTTAACCCTAGAGAAATGCATGCAAATAATCAGAGCTGCAGAGCTAACAAGAGACAGCCTGAAGATGATGGCAGACACCACTGAGGAGCCAGTACATGCAGTAACCATGAGAGGAAAAGCAGAGCACCAAGCGAGAACAGTCCAATGCAGATACTGTGGCAGAAGACATGAGAGAGACCAGGGGTGGGATTCAGCCGGTTCTCCCCGGTTCGATGGAACCGTTTGTTCAAAAAGCAGCCGGTTCCCCGAACCGGGGAGAATGAGAGCGGCGATCCGGTACTATTTTGCTGCTTTGCACCAGCTTGCAGCGCCGCCGCCGCAACACACCGCCAGCCCCGGCCCCCGCGGACTGATCTGTGCAATGGGGCGATTGGTTAGCGGCGTGCCGCGGCCATCTTCTTCAGTCACGAGGCGGAGCCGCCGGAGAGAGAGGAGAGAGAGCGGAGCTGCAGAGTCTGAGGTACTGTGTGAGCAGCTGCCTGAGCTGCGGCGCTGCCTGGGGCTGGCCTGGCCTGGAAGGAGACTATTTGGGCAGTAATGTATGTGCTAACACTGCTAAGTGCTATTTGGGCAGCCGCAGTATGTATGTCACTATTAAATTTTGGGCACATGACAGTGTGAGCAGGTCGCAGGTGCCTGAGCTGCGGCGCTGCCAGGGACTGGCCTGGCCTGGAGGGAGACTATTTGGGCAGTAATGTATGTGCTAACACTGCTAAGTGCTATTTGGGCAGCCGCAGTATGTATGTCACTATTAAATTTTGGGCACATGACAGTGTGAGCAGGTCGCAGGTGCCTGAGCTGCGGCACTGCCTGGGGCTGGCCTGGCCTGGAGGGAGACTATTTGGGCAGTAATGTATGTGTTAACACTGCTAAGTGCTATTTGGGCAGCCGCAGTATGTATGTCATTATTATTTGGGCACATGACAGTGTGAGCAGGTCGCAGGTGCCTGAGCTGCGGCGCTGCCTGGGGCTGGCCTGGACTATTTGGGCAGTATGTGCTAATGCTAAGTGCTATTTGGGCAGTATGTATGTCACTGTATTATTTGGGCACGGCACTGTATGACATGACAGTGTGAGCAGGTCGCAGGTGCCTGAGCTGCAGCGCTGCCTGGGGCTGGCCTGGCCTGGAGACTATTTGGGCAGTATTATGTGCTATTTGGGCAGTATGTCACTCAGCTGTCACACTCGGGTCAGGAGAGCCGCTGGCCAGAATGTGCACTGTTCTGATCCCATTCCAATTTATTGTTTTTCAACTGACTGCGCCCCTACTTATATGTTTGAGGAAAAGGTGTGTGTGTGAATGGGTGTGGCTTTTAAAATGGGTGTGGCTTAAAAAGGGTGTGGCTTTAAATGGGTGTGGTTTACCGACGCACAAACACAGAACCTGTTGTTAAAATTTTGAATCCCACCCCTGAGAGAGACAAAGAGAAGTGTCCAGCATATGGACAAAGCTGCAGGACCTGTGGTAAGATGAATCATTTCGCAGCTCTCTGCAGACTTAAGCCCTTTAAAAAGCACAGAGAAATTCACAGTGTGACACAGGACAATGACAGTGACAGTGCAGAAGATATTACATGGATACAGCTACAGTCTGCAACAGAGAATGTCAATACAGTCAGACAGCCAGAACCTAAAGATACAAGACAACTGTTTGCAACTCTTTTATTAAATGGCAAACCCATTAGATTTCAGTTGGACTGTGGAGCAAGTTGCAATGTCATATCGGAGGATCTACTAAATGAACAGGTGTCCATTGAACCTACGGGTAAGGTACTTATGATGTACAACAAAACGATACTGAAACCTCTTGTGACATGCAAACTGAAGGTTAGTAACCCATGCAACAGAAAGAGTTATAGAGCCCAATTTACAGTGCTGCAGGGTGGTGACAACATACCGTTACTAGGTATAAAAGCAGTTCAGGCAATGGACTTAATAAAGGTACAATTCCATAACATTATGTCTGTGGAAGTCAAACAGAGTATGAAGGATATCCCAAAAGCAGACAGCAATCTAGATTTACAGATTATAAAAACACAGTATGCGGATGTATTTGAGGGTGATGGATGTTTTGAAGGAAAACACAAACTGGAAATTGATAACACAGTACAACCTACCAGATTACCGACAAGAAAAGTGCCTGTAGCGCTACTTCAGCCATTGAAAGAAGAACTACAGGATTTAGAAAAGCGAGGCATGATAGAAGTCGTCCATCAGAGCACAGACTGGATAAGTAGTTTGGTCATAGTGCAGAAACCATCAGGAAAACTAAGAATTTGTATCGATCCCAAACCACTCAACAAAGCTCTCAAAAGGAATCACTATCCGATGCCTACAATAGAGGATGTGCTACCAGATTTATCAAAGGCAAAAATATTTTCAGTTTGTGACGTAAAAAATGGATTTTGGCATGTGGAACTGGATGAAGAATCCAGTTTATTGACAACGTTTTCTTCTCCATTCGGTCGCCGTAAATGGCTGAGAATGCCCATGGGACTGACACCAGCTCCAGAAATATTTCAGCAGAAGTTGATGCAAGCTTTGGAAGGACTCCCAGGGGTAAAGACGATAGCAGATGATATATTAATAGTGGGAGAAGGTGACGATATGCAATCTGCAATAAAGAATCACGATACAAGGATGCTACGATTTTTAGATAGGTGTAGAGAAAAAAGGATAAAGTTGAACTTGGAAAAGTTGAAACTGAAAATGACGGAAGTGCCTTATATAGGACATCTTCTAACCTCAAATGGAGTGAAAGTGGATCCAGAAAAGGTGAAGGCGATACAAGAGATGCCTACCCCAACAGATGCGTTTGGAGTACAACGATTTTTGGGCATGGTGAATTATCTGTCCAAGTTTTGCAAGAATCTATCAGACATGTGTGAGCCAATGAGACAGCTAACTCACAAAGATGTGTTGTGGGAATGGACAGAAGCACAGGAGACGGCTTTCCAATCAGTAAAGACAGCCATTGCAGACACAGCAACCTTAAAATATTTTGATCCACAGTTAGAGGTGGTAGTCCAATGTGATGCGTCAGAAAAAGGCCTAGGTGCCACATTAATGCAAGAGCGGCAACCAATCACATTTGCAAGCAAAGCGCTAACACCGACAGAGCAGGAATATGCCCAAATCGAAAAGGAGTTACTAGCTGTGGTGTTTGGAATGGAAAGGTTTCATCAGTACACAAACTGTCGACAGGTAACAGTACAGTCAGATCACAAACCGTTGGAGAGCATTACAAAAAAACCACTACTAAATGCACCAAAGAGACTGCAGCGCATGCTTCTGCGACTTCAAAAATATGATTATGAAATTGGATATTGTCCAGGAAAAGACTTGTTGATTGCAGATACTCTAAGCAGAGCGTACTTACCCAACTCAGAGGATAAAGGACAAGAAATGGACAACATCAATATGTGTGATTATCTTGCAGTATCTAAAGATAAACTGAAACAAATACAGACCTTCACAGAAAAAGATAAAACACTACAGATATTAAAAACTGTGATCCTGCAGGGCTGGCCAAAATATAAGCAGCATGCTCCAAAGGAAGTTGCTCCATTCTTCCATATACGAGATGAACTGTCAGTACACCAAGGAATCATCATAAAGGGAGAAAGGGCAGTGATACCGGAGACTCTGAGAAGAGACATACTACAGAAATTACACTCGTCCCACTTGGGCATTGAAGGATGTTTGCGGCGAGCAAGAGAATCAGTTTATTGGCCGGGTATGAATGATCACATAAAAAGTTACATAGCACAATGTGAGATATGTGCGTCCGGCGGGGATAAACAACCGAAAGAGCCATTGCAACCGCATGCCGTTCCAAATAGACCATGGTCAAAAATAGGAATAGATTTGTTCACATTGGAGGAAAGAGAATACCTGGTAACTGTGGACTATTTTTCTAACTTTTGGGAAGTGGACCATTTGAAGGATACAAGAGCAAGAGCAGTTATTAAAAAACTCAAGGCTCATTTTGCCAGATATGGGATTCCAGAGATTGTTTTTACTGATAATGCCACTCAATTTAGGTCAGAAGAGTTCAAGGAGTTCAGCAAGTTAGGGGAATTTGAACACAATACATCATCTCCTGGATATCCTCAAAGCAATGGCAAAGCGGAATCAGCGGTGAAAACAGCAAAGAAGTTGATTAAGAGAGCGAAACAGGCAGGGACAGATGTATATCTATCTATACTGGACCACAGAAACACACCTTCCCAAGGTCTAGACAGCAGCCCAGCACAGAGGCTTCTGAGTAAACGGACAAGGACACTCATACCAACAGCTAGTCGTCTTCTGAAGCCAAATCTGGTGAGGGGAATGAGGTCAAAACTAAAGAAAAATCAGGATAGACAAGCGTTCTATTATAATCAGTCGGCAAAAGATCTACCAGAACTGAGACAAAATGACAACATCAGGATGCAGCCAAGCAAATATGACAAACAATGGAGAAAAGCAAAGGTGCTCCAGAAACTAGGACCTAGATCCTACGAGATTATGACAGAGGAGGGAAGAAAACTAAGGAGAAATCGGAGACATCTGAGGAAAACGCAAGAAGGATCTGATACATGGTCATATGAACAGTATCCTCATATCCAAGATGAGGAAACAGCAAGTCTAAGCAGAGAGGCTACAGGGATGGCCCAGGTTCAGTGTGGAGATTCCGGTCGGAGACAGGCAATACCAGATGCGGTAACGCCCGAATCGAGAGAACCACCGAATAGTGGCAGTAACGCATCTATGTTACTAGATTGGGCAGAATGATCACAAAGCCAGCACACCTCAAGGACTATATATACAACCAAGTATTTTAAAGTATCTTAATAGCATGATGCTTGCCAGTTATGTTTATGTCACCAATATCTTGAATATTGAAATGTTCACATGTATGTTAGTTATATTAGCTTAGTTATTTCTTCAGTTAAAAGACAAAGGATGTAGCAATATGTTATATGCTCAGCCGCCTCTAGGGGTCTCACTACCTGGATGTATTCAGAGGATAGAAAGGAGGGACTCGTTGGTAAGAGGGGGAGACAGGAAGCATTCATGTAATGGTGGCTGAGAGAACATGCACACAATAAAAGTAACCCGTTACCACAATCGTGTCAGAGGCATAAACGAGAAATAGAACAGTATCCTGTTCGTGACGCCAAAGATGAGTCGCTCAGCCAGGGCCTGTGGGGTACTCGGCACCGAGCCCGTTCACTTCAATGGGGGATGTCACGGGTAGCACAGCTCGGTCCGTTGCCCTGGGCACTCACTGAAAAGGGGGATATTTACAGGGGATTATAGGTTTGTAGAAATGTTTGTGACGCCACCTGTGGTTCCTGGTTAGGGTGACCAGCTCTGCAGGGTAGATCCTCTGAGGGGTTGTTACTGGGCAGCAAGGTGTTAAGTCTCCCACAGGCAAGACTGATCCCTCAGGGTATATGGCGGTGTAGGGGTGCAGGATCAATAAGGCAGACACACACAAGAAAGTCTCTTTCTGTACCTTTACTGATGGCAGTTGCAGGCACGTCCCGGGAAGCTGTCAGGGTGGAGGATGCACGTCCAGTAATCCCACTGAGTAGGTGTAGGGCCTCCTTACTTCTGTTGTGTGTGAGTTTCTGACTTGCATAGAACAAAGTCTAACTCTGTCTTCTCAGCTTCGCCCGGCTGACTTTGTGGTGGAGCTTTCTCTCGGACAGAGCTAAGTCTCTAATGGTTGGCCTACCAGACTCCTGTTCTTCCTGACCCCGGTTACGTATCAGCACCGCAGGGCCCCTGCGACCTGAAGTCCAGCAGGGTCTCCGGTTTCTCCTACTAGTCGTGAAGAAGCTAGCAAGCTCGGACCGGGTGTCCGGTAGTGCAGAGCAGAGGTAAGCGATCAATGCTGTTTCAACCTCTGACGCTCTCTTCTTTCTTCCACTTGCCTTGCGTCCTACTATAACCTTTAACATAAGCACAAGTAGCAGTAGACGGCAGTTTCTTCCACACTCCACTGCTCACAAAACCAACAGCTAGCCAACTCCCAGCTAGGCTGTCTGACAGATCTCACTGCTCTCTCAAATCTCCTCTCTCGCTCTAACTGCACACTCAGCCCTCAGGCTAATCTGATCTGAACTACTGCTGTTCCCTCCACAACCCTTATATACCTAGGTACTCTCCAAAGGCTCCCTCTGGTGGCACCAGGGAAAGGTGAAGTGTGAATGCATATCTGGTTATTATGTGGGTTTACCTTTTGTACATCCTCCAGGGTAACATGTGGCCCAGAGCGCAGCTGGGCTACACACATGGCTCCGCTCCACCCTCCCATCCTGTATACATGGCTCCGCTCCCCCCTCCCATCCTTGTATGCATGGCTCTGCTCCCCCCCTCCCATCCTTGTATGCATGGCTCCGCTCCCCCCTCCCATCCTTGTATGCATGGCTCCGCTCCCCCCTCCCATCCTTGTATGCATGGCTCTGCTCCCCCCTCCCATCCTGTATACATGGCTCCGCTCCACCCTCCCATCCTGTATACATGGCTCCGCTCCCCTCTCTTGTTACTGGCTCCTCCCCTCCATCCTTGTATGCATGGCTCCGCTCCCACCCTCCCATCCTTGTATGCATGGCTCCGCTCCCACCCTCCCATCCTTGTATGCATGGCTCCGCTCCCCCATTCCATCCTTGTATGTATGGCTCCACTCCCACCCTCCCATCCTTGAGCCGCTGATCTCCCGACGATAGCGGTGGTGTGCCTGTCGCTGATTGGTCGGGTCCAATCACTTCCGGCCGGGCGCGACAAATCAGCGACGCAGGATTTCCTTTACAGACGGAAGTTAAAAGTTAGACAATATTAATATAATAATATATATATATATAATTATATAATATATATATATATATATATATATATATATACCTAGTGGCAGGTTCCGTGGCTAGGATTATTTTTTTCTTGCACCTGAATCCTGCTTATTTTATTACAAAGCAATCAAGAGACCCCATTTTTCTACATTTATTTGCTTGGTCACAATGCAGAATACAACCAGGTCATTTTAATACAACAGCGTGAAAATCTGGCAATTTAAAACTGCTTTTTTTTATCCCAGGCATCAGATTTGAGTGCGCAGAAAATTCTGTTTTTTTTTTTTTTTACTGTAGTATTTTTTGGAGTGTCTTACAACATTTTTGGACACCATTTTGCTGACCAAAAAATCTTTAGGTGGCCCAAAAATATTTATCTACAGTTCTTATATTTATCACTGTGTTTTAACGCCACATGCATCGCATATCATTGTGATAACTATTTTACAATTTTAGTACTCTAACAATTTTTTTTTTAGTGTCATAGCCTAATTATTGACACAATTTGGGCGGTCCAAAAAAAATCCAGCCCACATATGTAACAGTGTTCTATCTCCATCAGACGCCAGATCTATCTGTGGTCTACAAATTGTGGCATATCCGGCCTATATTCCACTGTATTTGCTGTCTGTTACCCTAGTTCTGTACAATATTTTGGGGTATAAACTAAAAAAATACAGGCTACATAGAGTGACCAGTGTGGTATCTGTGTCAGACTCCTATCTCTCTGTGTGCCAAAAATTGTGGCATATCATGGAAACATTACCCTTTTTTGCTGTGTCTTACCCTATTTCTAGACAGTCTTTTTGGGTTAAAAATTTTAATAAATAAAGTACATTCCAGATATTTGAAAGTGCGTTTTGCCCGCACGCGGATCACATCTAATTTTGCTCCAAATTGTGACTTTTTTATTGAACGTTGAAAATATTGTACTACATTTAAAATGTGAAAGGCGTGTGGCAAGTGATGGGGAACTGGACGTGATGGTGATGGTGCATTCTGAGGCAGAGGGCAAGCTGGAATTGTGCCACAACAAACATCCACATCTTATCGTAACAGATTCCTGTCAGAATTCATAGGGGACGGCAGAAAACCACTCTTGACACCAGAGCAGCGTGAAAAGGTAGTAGGTTGGATGGTGGATAATACTTCCAGTCAGTTTGGCACCACCACCAGCACCCTGTCTTCCACACGGTCAAGTCTGAGTAGCCGTGAGTCTGGACCGCATATTCCTCACCCTGATCCTCCTTCCATCTCCCATGCCGATTCCCCGCAGACAACTGATCCCACAATTGGACACTCTGAAGAGCTGTTCAGTTGTCCATTTGTAGATTCTGGCCTCTCGCCCCGGTCCACTTGAAGCGGGGCAAACTGAGATTAAATGTAGCGATGCCAAAATATTTGAGCAGCTACATTCACACGAAGGTGATGGTGGGAATGTGTCACAAGAGGTGGACGATGACGAGACGCAATTGCCAGAAAGTCAGGAGTAGGACCAAGGTGCGGAAGTGGAAGAGGAGGTGGTGGATGATATAGTAACTGATCCAACCAAGTAGGAGGACATGCAGAGCGAGGACAGCAACACACAGGGGGAGGAAGGCGTAGCACCACAACAGGCAGGAAGAAGCACTGTGGTGGCCGCAAACAGAAGGCGGGCAACCGTTCCTCGCAAAACCAACACGACGGAAGTTGTCATTACAACTGTTCGGTCTTCCTGAATCTGGTTGTTTTTAAAGACTCTGCTGATAACCCCAAACAGGCCATTTGCACCACCTGCCATGCCCGCATCAGCAGAGGTAGCAAAACTACCAGCCTGACTACCATCAGCATGATCAGGCACATGGCAGCGAAGCACCCGACTTTGTGGGCTGCACCCCAGAGTCCAGGAACAGTGTCTGCGGGTGACACCATAGCTTCTTCCAGTGTTGTGCGTGGAAGCTAATCCCCTGTTCATGGTGCCTGCGAAGATGCCTCCTGCCCTGCACCAGTCGTTGCACACACTCAACTACCACCATCAGCAAGCACGTTCACGTCCTTGTCCCGGCGCAGACTTCAGTTATCCATACCCCAGTCATTGGAACGAAAGCGGAAATACGCAGCCAATGTCCCACAGGCCACAGTACTAAATTCACACATTTGTCGTCTGCTTGCGCTCGAAATGTTGCCTTTTAGGCTTGTGGAGACCGAAGCTCTTTTCAACCTGATGGGGGCAGCCGTTCCAAGGTACTCTGTCCCCAGCTGACACTATTTTTCCTGGTGTGCCATCCCGGCATTACACAAGCACGTGTCCCACAACATTACCCGTGCCCTCAACAATAAAGTTACAGGGAAAGTACACTTAACCACGGATATGTGGACAAGTGCTTCTGGGCATGGATGTTACATCTTGCTGACGGCACAGT
>JARQOD010000001.1:811808009-811995509 GCA_033576555.1 Oophaga sylvatica
AATTTTCCCAAAAAATTTGGGGCCCCAAAAAAGTTGTTGTCCAATTTGTCCTGAAACGCAACCCCCCTAGGGGGGGGGGGAACTGTTTGGTGCCGGCGGGCGGGAAAGGAATATAACGTTTTGGAATGCGACTTGGGGGGCATTTCCTTTGCGTGCCCCAGATGCCCCTAAACAGGGAACCCCCCACAAGTGCCCCTTTTTTGGAAAAACCTTTAAAACCCCCCAAAAAGGAAAATTATCTAGATTTTGGTGAGCTTTTTGAACCCCCAAGTGTTTCACACAAGTTTAAATCCCGGGGCTGAAAATAAAAAATCCTATTTTTTTCCCAAAAAATTTTTTTTTGTCACAATTTTTTATTTTCTCGGGGTAAAGGGAAAATTGGCCACAAATTTTTTGTCCAATTTGTCCTGAGTACCTGACCCCCCATAGGGGGGGGAACCATGTTTGGGCCGGGGAGAGTCAAAAGGAAGAGCCCTTTGACTTTTTCCAACCCAAAAATTTGGCTGAATTGAGATTTGGATCCCAATGTTGCATTTGGAGACCCCTGTGTGCCTAAACAGTGGAAACCCCCCAAAAATGACCCCATTTTGGAAACTGACCCCTAAGGAACTTTTCTAGATCTTTGGTAGCAATTTGAACCCCCAAGTGCTTCACACAAGTTTATAACGAAAGACCGTAAAATTTAAAAATCAATTTTTTCCACAAAAATATCTTTTCCCCCAATTTTTATTTTCCCAAGGGTAACAAACCCAAAAGTTATTGTGCAATTTGTCCTGTGCGCTGATACCCCATATGGGGGGGTAAACCACTGTTTGGGTGCTGGCAAGTTTGGAAGGGAAGGACCCGTCTGACTTTTTCAACGCAAAATTTGGCTGGACGCCATGTCCGTGTTTGGAGAGCTCCTGATCTGCCTAAACATGGAAACCCCATAAATGACGCCATTTTGGAAACTAGACCCCTCAAGGAACTTTCTGATGTGTGGTGAGAACTTTTAACCCCAGGTGTTTCACTAAAGTTTATAACGTACAGCCGTAAAAAAAAAATCTTTTTTTTTTTTACAAAAATGATTTTTTCGTCCCCAATATTTTATTTTCAAAAGGGGTAACAGAAGAAATTGGAACCCAAAAGTTGTTGTCCAATTTGTCCTGATACCTGATACCAATATGTGGAGAAAACTACTGTATGGCGCACGTCAGGCTCGGAAGGGAAGTATGACGTTTTGGATTGCAGACTTTGATGGAATGGTCTGGGGCGTCATGTCACATTTGGAGAGCCCCTGATGCACCTATACAGTGAAACCCCCCACAAGTGACCCCTTTTTGGGAAAATAGACCCCACAAGGAACTTGTCTAGATGTGTGGTGAGCACTTTGAACCCCGAAGTGCTTCACAGAAGTTTAAACGCACAGCCGTAAAAATAAAAAATCTTTTTTTTTTTTTTTTGCAAAAATGATTTTTTTGCCCCAATATTTTATTTTTACAAGGGTAACAGGAGAAATTGGACCCCAAAAGTTTGTTGTCCAATTTGTCCGAGTACCTGATATCCAATATGTGGGAGAAAACTACTGTATGGGTACACGTTGGGGCTCGGAAGGAAGTAGTGACGTTTTGGATTGCAGACTTTGATGGAATGGTCTGGGGGCGTCATGTCGCATTTGGAGAGCCCCTGATGCGCCTAAACAGTGGAAATCCCCAACAAGTGACCCCATTTTGGAAAATAGACCCACAAGGAACTTATCTAAAATGTGTGGAGCGCTATGAAGCCCCAAGTGCTTCACAGAAGTTTATAATGTACAGCCGTAAAAACAAAAAAATATTTTTTTTGTACAAAAATGATATTTTTCGCCCCCAGTTTTTTATTTTCCCAAGGGTTTGCAAAGAAATAGGACAAATTGCACAATAACTCTTGGGGTCCAGAGTACCTGATACCCCCTATTGGGGATAAACTACTGTTTGGACGCATGGCAGAGCTGAGAAGTGAAGGAGCACCGTTTGACTTTTTCAACGCAGAATTGGCTGGAATTGAGATCAGACGCCATGTCACATTTGGAGAGCCCCTGATGTGCCTAAACAGCGGAAACCCCCCAATTCTAACTCCAACTCTAACCCCAACACACCCCTAACCCTAGTCCCACCCTAACCACAAACCTAACCCTAACACACCCCTAATCCCAACCCTAACCCTAATCCTAACTTTAGCGCCAACCCTAACCCTAACTTTAGCCGCAACCCTAACCCTAACCCCAATGGGGAAAATGGAAATAAATACTTTTTTTTAATTTTATTTTTTTCCCTTACTAAGGGGGTGATAAAGGGGGGTTTGATTTACTATTTATAGCGGGTTTTTATGATTGGCAGCTGTCACGCTTTTTATTGCAAAAATAGTTTTTTGCATCATCACATTTTGAGAGCTATAATTTTTTGCATATTTTGGCCCACAGAGTCATGTGAGATCTTATTTTTTGCGGGACGAGTTGACGTTTTTATTGTACTATTTCGAGCACGTGACTTTTTTGAAACGCTTTTATTCGATTTTTGGGAGGTTAGAATGAACAAAAATCAGCAATTCATGAATTTCTTTTGGGGGAGGCGTTTATACCGTTCCGCGTGTGGTAAAATTGATAAAGCATTTTATTTTTCGGGTCAGTACGATTATGGCGATACCTCATTTATATCATTTTTTCATGTTTTGGCGCTTTTATAGAAAAAAAACAATTTTATATAAAAAATAATTATTTTTGCATCGCTTTATTCTGCGAGCTATAACTTTTTATTTTTTCGCTGATGATGCTTTAAATGATGGCTCGTTTTTGCGGGAACAGAGTGACGTTTTCAGCGGTACCATGTTTTTTTTATATCGGTCTTTTTGATCGCGTGTTATTTCACTTTTTGTTCGGCGGTATGATGATAAAGCATTGTTTTTTTTGCTTCGTTTTTTTTTTTTTTTTTTTTAAGGGGTTCACTAAAGGGTTAACTAGTGGACAATTTTATAGGGGGGGTCGTTACGGACACGGCGATACCAAATATGTGTACTTTATTGTTTTGTTTTTTTTTATTTACAGGAAGAAGTGAATTTATTGGGGAATTTTTTTTTTTTTTTTATTTATTTTGATTTTTTTTTTACACATGTTTATTTTTACTTTTTTAACTTTTTACTTTGTCCCAGGGTGGGACATCACAGTATTTTTATCAGATCGCTGGTGTGACAGTGTGCACAGCACTCTGTCACACCAGCGTTCGCACAGGCATAGATGCAGGCTTCTCAGTGCCTGCTCTCGGCAGGCACTGAGGTAGCCGCCTCCCTCCAGGACCCCGGCGCCATCTTGGATCCGGGTCCTGGGAGGGAGGAAGCCCTCAGAACAGCGCGATCACATCGCGCTGCTCTGAGGGTCTCAGGGGGGCGCGCAGGGAGCCCCACCCTGCGCGATCCTCCCCTGTGCCCCCAGTACAACCGCGATCATGTTTGATCGCGGTGTGCTAGGGGTTAATGTGCCGGGAGCAGTCCGTGACCGCTCCTCACACACAGTCATGGGTGTCAGCTGTGATAATCAGCTGACACCCGGCGGCGATTAGCTGCGCTCCCCTCAGGAGCGCAGCTGATTGCCTATGACGTACTATCCCGTCCCCGGTCATAACGGGCCCAGGTACCATGGACGGGATAGTACGTCCGATGGCAGTAAGGGGTTAAGACCATACCTAAACATTTTAAATTATTTCATGACTGCGATTCTTCTTTGTTGAAGGTCGCGGGTATAGATTTGCTTTATACGGGTGCTCGGGGAGGCAATGTCAGTAAGCGGCTCACTCAACTTGAAGCTAAGTGGATTTGGGTTCTTCAGACAGTTGCTCCTTTGGGTTTGAATGAGAGTTTATCATTTATTTCCTTTTTATAGTGATTTTAATGTTTTATTTTTTCTTTTCAGTTCCCTGGATTATTTCTTCTGTATATTCTCCATCAGGATTGAATTTATTATATTTCATGTGCATTTATTGACTATGTATATCATTAAAAAAAAAATTATTTATTAATTATTATTTTTTATTTTTTATTATTATTTTTTATTTTTCATCATTTTTTTGTTTATTTCATATGGTCACTCTATTACACTTACTGCTTTATTTATGCATTTTTTAAAATTTTTTATTTTTTATATACTTTATATTCATTTGTTTTTTATGTATGCTCATATATATTTGTTCTCTGTATAATTATGTGTATTTTTTGTATATAATTATTATGTCACAGTATACATATATTTATTAATTATTATGTCACATTATATAAATATATATATCTCTATTATTATTATATATTCGTTTTTGCATATTTTTATGTCACATTTCTTATTGATATCAGTGGTATATATATATGTATTCTTTTTATTATATATATATATATATTTTTCTTTTCTTTTTATTCACTTATATTGGCACTATTATCATTTTCATTTAGTATTTATATTATAGTTCAAGTGACCATTCATGGTACATTGCGGTTTTTGTCAGACCTATCCTGCAAGATTTCAGTTTGGATGTCTGTTTATTTTTTCTTTCTCTTTTTGTTTATGTGAGCTGCCGTTGAAGTGGTGATCGCAGCCACATTATACTCACCTTATCTCAGTGCGCATGTCCGGCCCTTCTGGCCTTGATTTTTCCATCCTGGGACGCGCATGCGCGGTTCGGAGTTCAGGTGTTGGCATGGTGACGGCGTCTGAGCGTGCATTACACGTGACGCCTGTCGTGATGCCACATCCGTCCTCTCAACTGCGCATGCGCCGTAACATCAGCTGGATTAATCAGCAGTCTTTATAAATAGCCCTGGTTATCTGATACTATACATCCCCCTGACGAAGGATATAATTTCCGAAACGTGCGTTGGGGCACGCTATCTTGATTACACTCCTTGCCCTCGGCTTCCAGGTATTAATTAGCACTTTTTGTTTTGGTTTCACTGATGTGGCATTAGTTGATTTGGGCACATATAATGACTCTGTTCAGCTGCTTTATTGTTTCTTTTTGCTTCACATCACATGTGCTTAGATTTGTTTTTTAGCAATCGCACCCCTTATTTTTGCACATTCTCTAATTATTGTCATAAATTTATTTGCTGTTCACCGGCACTTTTTCTTATATATATATATATATATATATATATATATTATATATATATATATATGTTCCTTTGTGCACCTTTTTTTGTTTACACTGCTTTAACAAAATTCCCTGTATATTTTGCTGCCTTGGTCAGGAGTGTTACAAGTGTATTAAAGATATTAAAATCATTTATATTTTAATTAATGTATTTTTATTGTATTTGTATATCATTATATGTCAATAATAAAAAAAATTTTTGTATCTGATTTCATGTTTATTTCAGTTAATTTTGATATATATTTTATATATTTTTATTAAGCATTGCTTTTTATATACGTATATATATATTTTTTGTATATTTTATATAATTATATATATATTTTTTATACTCTTGTATCTCTCCGGTTGTTCCTCTCACCATTCCTCAGTGTGTTTTTCTCTGATATCCGGATGGTCTGCCATCCAATTTTCTTGGCTGTGTCTTTTTATTAAAATGTATTATTTTTTATTTGTTATTATTATTATTTTTATATTTTGATACAGCTTTGTGTGTTTCTAACTTTTTACTGTGTTTCGCACAGGTTTTCATTGAGCAATGGATTTTAAAACCAGAGAGGCCTCATGGCAGGGGCAAGTGAATGATGTATTTGGTAATATTGGTACAATGAATTCAGTTACTCAAGGATTGACTATTGATACGTTTTTAAAAATTTGAAAAAACTCTTATTCAAACGCACTCGTATATGGTGGACAAAAGCGTTTTTGGAAAATTACATCACTAAACAGCTTATACCCAGAGGTTTGAGGTTAAAGTTACTCCTGCTTTTGTTATTGAAGATGATGATTTTGTGGTGGAATGGGAAAAAAGTATGTAATGAAACTTCCTGGAAGCTTATGGGACTACTTGTTGGCCTCAATGTTAAATCTATTGATGATGTCGATAAACAATTGAACAAATTATTTGATAAAGCGAAGTCTGAATTATCCCCTGAACAGATGAAATATTTAAATGAATCCTTGGATAAGGAATTGGAATCTTTAGTTAAGGATATCCAAAAAAAGCACACTAGTAAATTGTCAAGAGATCAAAATGATCTGGCTTCGGGGAGAATTTACAACTGGAGGAGACAACACATTGTTAATAAAGAGCGACTTATGTCCAATGCGTCACACCAGTCTATAAGTGATGTCTCCATGGCTTCATCTTCCGTCTCTGTATCATCTATTACTACACCTAAAAGGAAGAAAAATCTTCGTTTTCTTCCCAATAAAAGAAATTACTCCCCGGAAGCAAGCAATAATCAATTGAAGGTAATAAACCTTAGCACCCATGAATTTTCATTGGTGGAAACTAATGTTTTAACTAAGGGTTACTATTCTGTCCCACAGCTCAATTTGACTGTTTTTTTCTGCAGTTAAAGATCTACATTTGTTTGCAAGGAGAGTAATTTTTAAACGGATTTTTCATAATGTTAATGATGCTACATCTTTTCCAACAGAGGCGGAACAGGAAGCATTAGCCAACCTTGAATCTCTGGCTAGAGAACATCTAGTGTCAGAAGGTGAGGTTCCTGATATCATTAAAAAACCTTCTAATAAATTTCCACCATTATCTTCCTGCTCAGCAGTGGAGATTTTTGTTAAAACTGTCAGCAATGAACTTAGTAAAATTTCATCTTATCCTCCTTATAATAATCTAAGTAATGAAGAAAAACAAGGACTTAAGAGGTTGGCTGGTCTTGGTGATGTGGTTTTTAAACCTGCTGATAAGGGTGGGAATATTGTGGTTTGGCCCAAGCATTTATATGAATCTGAGGTATATCGCCAACTTCATAATAGGGATTGTTATAGAAAAATGACTTTTAATCCCCTAGTTAAATTTCAAACTGAGTTAAAAAACTTATTACAGGAAGCAAAAGAAGATGGCGTTATTACCAAGGAATTATGTTTGGCCTTACAGATTCATGAACCCACTATTCCCACTCTTTATCTCTTACCAAAGATTCACAAAAACCAAGAGGTCCCGCCCGGAAGACCTATTGTCTCTGGGCGTGGTAACTTCTTGGAAAATGTGAACAGGTATATTGACTCGGTTTTACAACCCTTTGTAACATCCTTACCATCTTATACTAAAGATACGAATGATTTTCTTAAAAAAATTGATGGCTTATATGTAGGTAATGATTCCGTTTTGGTGACATGTGATGTGGAGTCTCTCTATACATGTATAAGGCATTCTGATGGACTCAATGCAGTTAGTTATTTTTTACAGCATTCTTCTTTTTCAAGAGCATTCATTATTTTTTTCACTAATCTTCTGGAGTTTACTTTAACCCACAATTTTTTTATTTTGAAGGGGTCCTTCTTCCTTCAAATCCAAGGAACAGCGATGGAGCCTCTTTTGCTCCTGCTTACGCCAACCTGTTCCTTGGATTTTGGGAGAGGGACCTCTTTTTATCCGGTAATTTTATGTCTGTAGAGCGTGTCCTTTTTTGGACACGTTATATAGATGACGTCTTTTTTATTTGGCAGGACTCCATCGATGCCTTATCTGAATTTATTGACTTACTCAATCACAACAGTATCAATGTGCTTTGACATATAGTCAACACAAAACCATGATTGAATTTTTAGACGTTCAAGTTATGAGGGACTCCAGAGATTGTTTACAGACAGATTTATTCAGGAAGAATACGGCGGTAAATTCATTCGTTCATGCCACCTCATCACATCCGCCTTCTTTGATTAATTCCATACCTATAAGCCAATTTTTACGTCTTAGACGCATCTGTTCAGTAGAGGAGGATTTCATGAAGCAAGCTGCTTTACTTAGTTCTAGATTTCATGAACGTGGCTATAGCAAAAGGTCGATAAAAAGAGCTTTTAACAGGGCTAAGCACACTACCCGACACGATGCACTATATGGTTCTACTACATCGTGAACAAATAATATTGTGCGGTACATAACTCAATTTAATGGTCAAAGTGATCATCTTAGATCAATTCTTGAGAAACATTGGTCGATTTTGAAATGTGATCCGATTGTTGCTAAATATGTTGGGGATGTACCTCGAATGGCTTTTAGGAGATCACCGAATTTAGGTGATCAACTAGTTCATAGTCACTATTTTACTGAACCGAATTTAAACAGTGGGTCATTTAATAGGCCGCGTAAAGGTTGTAAACCTTGCGGATCATGTGTGGCTTGCCCAAATGTAATGAAGACTTGTTCTTTCACTAACTCTGATAAATCCCGTTCATTTGACATCAAACATCTGATTTCATGTACATCCTCTGCCGTCATATATTATGCAGTCTGTCCGTGTTCTCTCATCTATGTGCGTCTGACAACCCGCCAACTGAAGATTCGAATACGTGAACACGTTTTGGGCATTAAGGCGGCAAAGGATGTGAATGACATTTCCTCCCTTAAGACCATACCTAAACATTTTAAATTATTTCATGACTGCGATTCTTCTTTGTTGAAGGTCGCGGGTATAGATTTGCTTTATACGGGTGCTCGGGGAGGCAATGTCAGTAAGCGGCTCGCTCAACTTGAAGCTAAGTGGATTTGGGTTCTTCAGACAGTTGCTCCTTTGGGTTTGAATGAGAGTTTATCATTTATTTCCTTTTTATAGTGATTTTAATGTTTTATTTTTTCTTTTCAGTTCCCTGGATTATTTCTTCTGTATATTCTCCATCAGGATTGAATTTATTATATTTCATGTGCATTTATTGACTATGTATATCATTAAAAAAAATTTATTTATTAATTATTATTTTTTTTTATTATTTTTTTTATTTTTCATTTTTTGTTTATTTCATATGGTCACTTTATTACACTTATTGCTTTATTTATGCATTTTTTAATTTTTTATTTTTTACATACTTTATATTCATTTGTTTTTTATGTATGTTCATATATATTTGTTCTCTGTATAATTATTTGTATTTTTTGTATATAATCATTATGTCACAGTATACATATATTTTCATGTATATTATATTATTATGTCACATTATATAAATATATATATCTTTATTATTATTATATATTTCGTTTTGTATTTGTATTGCATATTTAATTTTATGTCACATTTCTTATTGATATCAGTGGTATATATATTATTATTTTTTATATATATATATATATTTTTTTTTTTTTTCTTTCTTTTTATTCACTTATATTGGCACTATTATAATTTTCATTTAGTATTTATATTATAGTTCAAGTGACCATTCATGGTACATTGCGGTTTTTGTCAGACTTATCCTGCAAGATTTCAGTTTGGATGTCTGTTTATTTTTTCTTTCTCTTTTTGTTTATGTGAGCTGCCGTTGAAATGGTGATCGCAGCCACATTATACTCACCCTATCTTAGTGCGCATGTCCAGCCCTTCTGGCCTTGATTTTTCCATCCTGGGAGCGCGCATGCGCGGTTCGGAGTTCAGGTGTTGGCATGGTGACGGCGTCTGAGCGTGCATTACACGTGACGCCTGTCGTGATGCCACATCCGTCCTCTCAACTGCACATGCGCCGTAACATCAGCTGGATTAATCAGCAGTCTTTATAAATAGCCCTGGTTATCTGACACTATACATCCCCCTGACGAAGGATATAATCTTCCGAAACGTGCGTTGGGGCACGCTATCTTGATTACACTCCTTGCCCTCGGCTTCCAGGTATTAATTAGCACTTTTGTTTTGGTTTCACTGATGTGGCATTAGTTCATTTGGGCACATACAATGACTCTGTTCAGCTGCTTTATTGTTTCTTTTTGCTTCACATCACCTGTGCTTAGATTTGTTTTTTAGCAATCGCACCCCTTATTTTGCACATTCTCTAATTATTGTCATTAATTTATTTGCTGTTCACTGGCACTTTTTCTATATATATATATATATATATATATATATTATATTATATATATGTTCCTTTGTGCACTTTTTTTTGTTTACACTGCTTTAACAAAATTCCCTGTATATTTTGCTGCCTTGGTCAGGAGTGTTACAAGTGTATTAAAGATATTAAAATCATTTATATTTTAATTAATGTATTTTTATTGTATTTGTATATCATTATATGTCAATAATAAAAAAAAATTTTGTATCTGATTTCATGTTTATTTCAGTTCATTTTGATATATATTTTATATATTTTTATAAGCATTGTTTTTATATACGTATATATATATTTTTTGTATATTTTATATAATTATATATATATATTTTTTATACTCTTGTATCTCTCCGGTTGATCCTCTCACCATTCCTCAGTGTGTTTTTCTCTGATATCCGGATGGTCTGCCATCCAATTTTCTTGGCTGTGTCTTTTTATTAAAATTTATTATTTTTTATTTGTTATTATTATTATTTTTATATTTTGATACAGCTTTGTGTGTTTCTAACTTTTTACTGTGTTTTGCACAGGTTTTCATTGAGCAATGGATTTTAAAACCAGAGAGGCCTCATGGCAGGGGCAAGTGAATGATGTATTTGGTAATATTGGTACAATGAATTCAGTTACTCAAGGATTGACTATTGATACGTTTTTTAAAAATTTGAAAAAACTCTTATTCAAACGCACTCGTATATGGTGGACAAAAGCGTTTTTGGAAAATTACATCACTAAACAGCTTATACCCAGAGGTTTGAGGGTTAAAGTTACTCCTGCTTTTGTTATTGAAGATGATGATTTTGTGGTGGAATGGGAAAAAGTATGTAATGAAACTTCCTGGAAGCTTATGGGACTACTTGTTGGCCTCAATGTTAAATCTATTGATGATGTCGATAAACAATTGAACGAATTATTTGATAAAGCGAAGTCTGAATTATCCCCTGAACAGATGAAAATACTTAAATGAATCCTTGGATAAGGAATTGGAATCTTAGTTAAGGATATCCAAAAAAAGCACACATGTCAAGAGATCAAAATGATCTGGCTTCGGGGAGAATTTACAACTGGAGGAGACAACACATTGTTAATAAAGAGCGACTTATGTCCAATGCGTCACACCAGTCTATAAGTGATGTCTCCATGGCTTCATCTTCCGTCTCTGTATCATCTATTACTACACCTAAAAGGAAGAAAAATCTTCGTTTTCTTCCCAATAAAAGAAATTACTCCCCGGAAGCAAGCAATAATCAATTGAAGGTAATAAACCTTAGCACCCATGAATTTTCATTGGTGGAAACTAATGTTTTAACTAAGGGGTTACTATTCTGTCCCACAGCTCAATTTGACTGTTTTTTTTCTGCAGTTAAAGATCTACATTTGTTTGCAAGGAGAGTAATTTTTAAACGGATTTTTCATAATGTTAATGATGCTACATCTTTTCCAACAGAGGCGGAACAGGAAGCATTAGCCAACCTTGAATCTCTGGCTAGAGAACATCTAGTGTCAGAAGGTGAGGTTCCTGACATCATTAAAAAACCTTCTAATAAATTTCCACCATTATCTTCCTGCTCAGCAGTGGAGATTTTTGTTAAAACTGTCAGCAATGAACTTAGTAAAATTTCATCTTATCCTCCTTATAATAATCTAAGTAATGAAGAAAAACAAGGACTTAAGAGGTTGGCTGGTCTTGGTGATGTGGTTTTTAAACCTGCTGATAAGGGTGGGAATATTGTGGTTTGGCCCAAGCATTTATATGAATCTGAGGTATATCGCCAACTTCATAATAGGGATTGTTATAGAAAAATGACTTTTAATCCCCTAGTTAAATTTCAAACTGAGTTAAAAAACTTATTACAGGAAGCAAAAGAAGATGGCGTTTATTACCAAGGAATTATGTTTGGCCTTACAGATTCATGAACCCACTATTCCCACCCTTTATCTCTTACCAAAGATTCACAAAAACCAAGAGGTCCCGCCCGGAAGACCTATTGTCTCTGGGCGTGGTAACTTCTTGGAAAATGTGAACAGGTATATTGACTCGGTTTTACAACCCTTTGTAACATCCTTACCATCTTATACTAAAGATACGAATGATTTTCTTAAAAAAATTGATGGCTTATATGTAGGTAATGATTCCGTTTTGGTGACATGTGATGTGGAGTCTCTCTATACATGTATAAGGCATTCTGATGGACTCAATGCAGTTAGTTATTTTTTACAGCATTCTTCTTTTTCAAGAGCATTCATTATTTTTTTCACTAATCTTCTGGAGTTTACTTTAACCCACAATTTTTTTATTTTTAAGGGTCCTTCTTCCTTCAAATCCAAGGAACAGCGATGGGAGCCTCTTTTGCTCCTGCTTACGCCAACCTGTTCCTTGGATTTTGGGAGAGGGACCTCTTTTTATCCGGTAATTTTATGTCTGTAGAGCGTGTCCTTTTTTGGACACGTTATATAGATGACGTCTTTTTTATTTGGCAGGACTCCATCGATGCCTTATCTGAATTTATTGACTTACTCAATCACAACAGTATCAATGTGCGTTTGACATATAGTCAACACAAAACCATGATTGAATTTTTAGACGTTCAAGTTATGAGGGACTCCAGAGATTGTTTACAGACAGATTTATTCAGGAAGAATACGGCGGTAAATTCATTCGTTCATGCCACCTCATCACATCCGCCTTCTTTGATTAATTCCATACCTATAAGCCAATTTTTACGTCTTAGACGCATCTGTTCAGTAGAGGAGGATTTCATGAAGCAAGCTGCTTTACTTAGTTCTAGATTTCATGAACGTGGCTATAGCAAAAGGTCGATAAAAAGAGCTTTTAACAGGGCTAAGCACACTACCCGACACGATGCACTATATGGTTCTACTACATCGCGAACAAATAATATTGTGCGGTACATAACTCAATTTAATGGTCAAAGTGATCATCTTAGATCAATTCTTGAGAAACATTGGTCGATTTTGAAATGTGATCCGATTGTTGCTAAATATGTTGGGGATGTACCTCGAATGGCTTTTAGGAGATCACCGAATTTAGGTGATCAACTAGTTCATAGTCACTATTTTACTGAACCGAATTTAAACAGTGGGTCATTTAATAGGCCGCGTAAAGGTTGTAAACCTTGCGGATCATGTGTGGCTTGCCCAAATGTAATGAAGACTTGTTCTTTCACTAACTCTGATAAATCCCGTTCATTTGACATCAAACATCTGATTTCATGTACATCCTCTGCCGTCATATATTATGCAGTCTGTCCGTGTTCTCTCATCTATGTGGGTCTGACAACCCGCCAACTGAAGATTCGAATACGTGAACACGTTTTGGGCATTAAGGCGGCAAAGGATGTGAATGACATTTCCTCCCTTAAGACCATACCTAAACATTTTAAATTATTTCATGACTGCGATTCTTCTTTGTTGAAGGTCGCGGGTATAGATTTGCTTTATACGGGTGCTCGGGGAGGCAATGTCAGTAAGCGGCTCGCTCAACTTGAAGCTAAGTGGATTTGGGTTCTTCAGACAGTTGCTCCTTTGGGTTTGAATGAGAGTTTATCATTTATTTCCTTTTTATAGTGATTTTAATGTTTTATTTTTTCTTTTCAGTTCCCTGGATTATTTCTTCTGTATATTCTCCATCAGGATTGAATTTATTATATTTCATGTGCATTTATTGACTATGTATATCATTAAAAAAAAAATTATTTATTAATTATTATTTTTTATTTTTATTATTATTTTTTATTTTTCATCATTTTTTTTTATTTCATATGGTCACTCTATTACACTTACTGCTTTATTTATGCATTTTTTAATTTTTTATTTTTTATATACTTTATATTCATTTGTTTTTTATGTATGCTCATATATATTTGTTCTCTGTATAATTATGTGTATTTTTTGTATATAATTATTATGTCACAGTATACATATATTTATTAATTATTATGTCACATTATATAAATATATATATCTTATTATTATTATATATTCGTTTTTGCATATTTTTATGTCACATTTCTTATTGATATCAGTGGTATATATATATGTATTCTTTTTATATTATATATATATATATATATATTTTTTCTTTTTCTTTTTATTCACTTATATTGGCACTATTATCATTTTCATTTAGTATTTATATTATAGTTCAAGTGACCATTCATGGTACATTGCGGTTTTTGTCAGACCTATCCTGCAAGATTTCAGTTTGGATGTCTGTTTATTTTTTCTTTCTCTTTTTGTTTATGTGAGCTGCCGTTGAAATGGTGATCGCAGCCACATTATACTCACCTTATCTCAGTGCGCATGTCCAGCCCTTCTGGCCTTGATTTTTCCATCCTGGGAGCGCGCATGCGCGGTTCGGAGTTCAGGTGTTGGCATGGTGACGGCGTCTGAGCGTGCATTACACGTGACGCCTGTCGTGATGCCACATCCGTCCTCTCAACTGCGCATGCGCCGTAACATCAGCTGGATTAATCAGCAGTCTTTATAAATAGCCCTGGTTATCTGATACTATACATCCCCCTGACGAAGGATATAATTTCCGAAACGTGCGTTGGGGCACGCTATCTTGATTACACTCCTTGCTCTCGGCTTCCAGGTATTAATTAGCACTTTTTGTTTTGGTTTCACTGATGTGGCATTAGTTGATTTGGGCACATATAATGACTCTGTTCAGCTGCTTTATTGTTTCTTTTTGCTTCACATCACATGTGCTTAGATTTGTTTTTTAGCAATCGCACCCCTTATTTTTGCACATTCTCTAATTATTGTCATAAATTTATTTGCTGTTCACCGGCACTTTTTCTATATATATATATTAATATATATATATATAATATATATATATATATATATATATATATAGTTCCTTTGTGCACCTTTTTTTGTTTACACTGCTTTAACAAAATTCCCTGTATATTTTGCTGCCTTGGTCAGGAGTGTTACAAGTGTATTAAAGATATTAAAATCATTTATATTTTAATTAATGTATTTTTATTGTATTTGTATATCATTATATGTCAATAATAAAAAAAAATTTTGTATCTGATTTCATGTTTATTTCAGTTCATTTTGATATATATTTTATATATTTTTATTAAGCATTGCTTTTTATATACGTATATATATATTTTTTGTATATTTTATATAATTATATATATATTTTTTATACTCTTGTATCTCTCCGGTTGTTCCTCTCACCATTCCTCAGTGTGTTTTTCTCTGATATCCGGATGGTCTGCCATCCAATTTTCTTGGCTGTGTCTTTTTATTAAAATTTATTATTTTTTATTTGTTATTATTATTATTTTTATATTTTGATACAGCTTTGTGTGTTTCTAACTTTTTACTGTGTTTCGCACAGGTTTTCATTGAGCAATGGATTTTAAAACCAGAGAGGCCTCATGGCAGGGGCAAGTGAATGATGTATTGGTAATATTGGTACAATGAATTCAGTTACTCAAGGATTGACTATTGATACGTTTTTTAAAAATTTGAAAAAACTCTTATTCAAACGCACTCGTATATGGTGGACAAAAGCGTTTTTGGAAAATTACATCACTAAACAGCTTATACCCAGAGGTTTGAGGGTTAAAGTTACTCCTGCTTTTGTTATTGAAGATGATGATTTTGTGGTGGAATGGGAAAAAGTATGTAATGAAACTTCCTGGAAGCTTATGGGACTACTTGTTGGCCTCAATGTTAAATCTATTGATGATGTCGATAAACAATTGAACAAATTATTTGATAAAGCGAAGTCTGAATTATCCCTGAACAGATGAAATATTTAAATGAATCCTTGGATAAGGAATTGGAATCTTTAGTTAAGGATATCCAAAAAAAGCACACTAGTAAATTGTCAAGAGATCAAAATGATCTGGCTTCGGGGAGAATTTACAACTGGAGGAGACAACACATTGTTAATAAAGAGCGACTTATGTCCAATGCGTCACACCAGTCTATAAGTGATGTCTCCATGGCTTCATCTTCCGTCTCTGTATCATCTATTACTACACCTAAAAGGAAGAAAAATCTTCGTTTTCTTCCCAATAAAAGAAATTACTCCCCGGAAGCAAGCAATAATCAATTGAAGGTAATAAACCTTAGCACCCATGAATTTTCATTGGTGGAAACTAATGTTTTAACTAAGGGGTTACTATTCTGTCCCACAGCTCAATTTGACTGTTTTTTCTGCAGTTAAAGATCTACATTTGTTTGCAAGGAGAGTAATTTTTAAACGGATTTTTCATAATGTTAATGATGCTGCATCTTTTCCAACAGAGGCGGAACAGGAAGCATTAGCCAACCTTGAATCTCTGGCTAGAGAACATCTAGTGTCAGAAGGTGAGGTTCCTGATATCATTAAAAAACCTTCTAATAAATTTCCACCATTATCTTCCTGCTCAGCAGTGGAGATTTTTGTTAAAACTGTCAGCAATGAACTTAGTAAAATTTCATCTTATCCTCCTTATAATAATCTAAGTAATGAAGAAAAACAAGGACTTAAGAGGTTGGCTGGTCTTGGTGATGTGGTTTTTAAACCTGCTGATAAGGGTGGGAATATTGTGGTTTGGCCCAAGCATTTATATGAATCTGAGGTATATCGCCAACTTCATAATAGGGATTGTTATAGAAAAATGACTTTTAATCCCCTAGTTAAATTTCAAACTGAGTTAAAAAACTTATTACAGGAAGCAAAAGAAGATGGCGTTATTACCAAGGAATTATGTTTGGCCTTACAGATTCATGAACCCACTATTCCCACTCTTTATCTCTTACCAAAGATTCACAAAAACCAAGAGGTCCCGCCCGGAAGACCTATTGTCTTTGGGCGTGGTAACTTCTTGGAAAATGTGAACAGGTATATTGACTCGGTTTTACAACCCTTTGTAACATCCTTACCATCTTATACTAAAGATACGAATGATTTTCTTAAAAAAATTGATGGCTTATATGTAGGTAATGATTCCGTTTTGGTGACATGTGATGTGGAGTCTCTCTATACATGTATAAGGCATTCTGATGGACTCAATGCAGTTAGTTATTTTTTACAGCATTCTTCTTTTTCAAGAGCATTCATTATTTTTTTCACTAATCTTCTGGAGTTTACTTTAACCCACAATTTTTTTATTTTGAAGGGGTCCTTCTTCCTTCAAATCCAAGGAACAGCGATGGGAGCCTCTTTTGCTCCTGCTTACGCCAACCTGTTCCTTGGATTTTGGGAGAGGGACCTCTTTTTATCCGGTAATTTTATGTCTGTAGAGCGTGTCCTTTTTTGGACACGTTATATAGATGACGTCTTTTTTATTTGGCAGGACTCCATCGATGCCTTATCTGAATTTATTGACTTACTCAATCACAACAGTATCAATGTGCGTTTGACATATAGTCAACACAAAACCATGATTGAATTTTTAGACGTTCAAGTTATGAGGGACTCCAGAGATTGTTTACAGACAGATTTATTCAGGAAGAATACGGCGGTAAATTCATTCGTTCATGCCACCTCATCACATCCGCCTTCTTTGATTAATTCCATACCTATAAGCCAATTTTTACGTCTTAGACGCATCTGTTCAGTAGAGGAGGATTTCATGAAGCAAGCTGCTTTACTTAGTTCTAGATTTCATGAACATGGTGTGTAGCCCTGGTGTTAGGCACACGCAGTACCCTGGAGAGTGTGTGGCGAGACAGCAGTTTAATGCTAAATATTCATTCACTTAACATATACTAGACACACCCTTAGGGTAGTGGAGTTTACTCTTGAGGGAGTGGTCAAGGCGTATGTGTTAGAGTGATTTAGGGAGTCTAGTTCCTGTCTTCGGACAGAGAAGACGTCTGGAGTTCAGTTCCTGACTTCAGAGAGAGAAGACGTCTGGAGGGAGGAAGCAGTCCAGATTGCTCTATCATCAGTTCGGAAAGTGGAGTCTAGTATAGGTGCTTTAATTCACCTTAGCCTAGTCAGAGCTGTACCTCATCAGCATACACTGGAAGGAAAGAAGAAGTTTAGTGCAGAAAGTCTTCAGTATCCTGTCTAAAGGACGGTGTAAGGTTCAGAGACGTGCTCCTGCCTATTGAAAACTGAGCATCTGTAACTAACTTTGAAGTGAAGGAAAAGAAAGAAGTGACTGCTCGACCCTTGGCTAGTGTGAGTGCTTATGTTACCAGCGAGGACAAGGCGAAAGGCACAGTGGTTTATTGGAATAGTGCTTACGGATTGAAGAAGTCCTGCACATTGCTACCGGTCACTGGGGACCGAAGGATCACTACTGTTTCAAGCATAGTGATAAGAAAACCAGGAATTTACCGGACCTTAGGTCGCGGCAAACAAGCCCCTTATAGTCAGTACGTAACTGGGGTCAGGGGGAGTGAAGACTTTGAATCAGTGCACGATAAGATAAGAATTCAGCTCCCTCGCAGGAAGGCTCCTGACACAAAGCTGACTGGGCGGTACAGCTATAGATTAGCTGGAGATAGTGAGGGAACTACGCTTCAGGCTGGTTGTACTCATTGTATTGGAAGTAAAGGAGGCCCCTAACTTGTCCAGCTGCTGTCTCAAGATACACTCTCCTTGGATCAGCCTCCCTGGGACCTGCCTGAACATCTTACAAGTAAAGGTATGGAAAGACGCTGACCGTGTGAGACTGTGTTATTTACCTGCACCCGACTTCACTAACTTCATAGACCTGAGGGAAGAGTCCCACCTGTAGGGGACCCGACATCTAGCTGCATCACCATCCCCTCAGAGATCTACAGCAGCGCTGGTACTAATTACCAAATACTACAGGTGGCGTCACGAACTGTATATAAACCTATCCCCTGTAAATATATCCCCAACATACGCCAGACCGCCCGGGCCACAGACCGAGCCACAGCTACCTGTGACAAACCCCATAGACTTCCATGGGCTCGGCTCTGAGTACCCCATTGCCCTGGTAATCCACAATTGTGGTGGCGGGTCGACACAAAACTTTGGCGTCACGAACAGGATGCGAAACTCGCGGAATTGCGAGCCCTGTGTGCCTAAGGAATTGTTTTTGTGAAAAAGGACTGTTTGCACTTTTGGCGCCAAAATCGCCATTTTTGTCGCCATATTCGCGCCCTCAGGCGCTGGAGAAGAAGGTGGGCGTACCTTCGTGGGCGTCTACCCCCTGTGGCGCGAAGAAAATGCCTGCCCTCTCAAAGTGCTATTACAACATGCGATCCTGCCCTACAGCAAAGGAGGTCCGCCTCCTCTTCACCTTCCCTGCGAGGAGGAGGAGACGCAAACCCCACCTCCACGGAAGAGACCGGATGTCTCCGCAGAAAGAAGAAAGAATCTTCTGGAACATCATGGAGGCAGGACGTGTGCAGCCGAGCAGGGAAGCGGAGGAAGGCAGGCCCCGTGCCCCAGCCAAGCTGCCACCAGCACCGGAGTTATCCGTGGTCCTGCACCTGCAGCAGGCGTTGCTAGAGATTCAAGAAGAAAATGCACGCCTGAAGAAGATGGTCCAGTACCAACCTGGCTTTGAAGAGATCGAGAGACGCCGGCGTACCCTGGAACAGCGGAGGCTGTGGGACACGGTGATCTCTCCCCTCAACGACCCCCCACGATTCCAGATACCGAAGAGTCTGCTGCCCAAGGCGAAGGAGCAACCGGAGGCTGCCCCCGAAAGTACCGATCCTGGTCCCACCGGTGAAGCGGTGGAGGCGAAGGAGGTTGAGGAGGTATTGCCTGTTCCGGAACGCCCGCCCGGCCAGGAGGCCGCAGCAGATGATCGGTCCCCGGCAGGGACACCGGAGGGGTCCTGTCCGTCACTACCAGATGTGGACTGGGACGAGATGGCGCGCCTGGATGACGTCGCCTATACCGCCCAGTGGGAATATGAGTGGCAGCGTCGTGAGGAGAAGCAGAAACGCCAGCAGGAGGAAGAGCGGGAAGCTCAGCGGAACCGTCAGCGACAATATGCAGAGCTGATCGCGGACAAAGAGAGTGTCCGGAGAGATAAAGGTACCCTGAGGGAACCGCGGCGGCAGGGGTGTGTGACTGAGTTCCAGCTCCGGAAGGGCTGGGGCTTTATCCGTGAACCGGGCCTCTACCCAGGGGTCTTTGTCAGCAGGCGTGATGTAGAATCCCACCTGCCGCAAGGCCATCCCGGGAGGGACTTAGCCAATGGAGACATCGTCACATATACACGGCATTGGGGAATGAAGGGATGGTATGCCCTTAACGTCACCATCGTCCGTGACCCCGTCCCAGACGCAGGTAACGTCACCACTACCGCAGCGTCCCCGTCTCTAGATCAAGCAGTAACCGGCCGTGCCCCAGCATCGCCCCCTGCAAATTCATCGCAACTAGCGACCCAGAGTTCATCGCGAAAGAAAGTTATATCTTCATCGCAACATGTGACCCAGTCTCAATCGCAATCTATGACACGGTCCATATCCTTAACTGTGATTGAAACGCAATCGGTGTCACGTGAGGAGAATGTACCTGTTGCGCCCCTAGAGGTTCGCACAGAACAGTGGCGACCCAGACCCTAATCGCAGCGCATGATTTGCTAGTCCTGGGATCTAGGGCCCATTGCATTGTTCCAGCCCCCGGGGTGGAAAATGTATTGGAAAGTGTATTATTTGAAAATGAATAGATAGAAAAGAAGAATCGGTGAGATCCATATCGGGTCTACCATAAGTAAAAAAGTTTGAGAATGTTTTATAAAGTTATGCATATATATTTTGCTAACCGTAGAATGCCGGCTGGGTAACCAGAAAAAGTTTTGCACTTTAGTATAATAATGTGATATTATATCTATGTCTTTGGTTTTACAATGGACTTTGAGGTTGAGGACTGTGCCAACCCAGAACTTATTTGTACATAGTTGCGCTTCGGTGCCTTATCTTGGTTTTACATAAACCAGTACAACTACCTCTGAAAACAAAACCCGTGTGGTGTGGCACTGAGTGAGGTCTGCATTTGGATGTCCTGCAGCCCACCCAGGACCTACGTTGAAGGTTTGGTGCGGGTCCTTCACAAGTATATTGTATATTTATTGAATGCTATTTAATACTTTTTGTATTTCTATAATGTTTGCAACGTTCAAGATATCCTCACCTCCCGGATGGGACGAACCAATGTTAATTGTTTAATGTTTTCATGCATAAACAAAAATGTCTCTTTTGTATTTTACAGCCCGGGAGTGCTGTCTTTTACCATGGGGGAATGTGTAGCCCTGGTGTTAGGCACACGCAGTACCCTGGAGAGTGTGTGGCGAGACAGCAGTTTAATGCTAAATATTCATTCACTCAACATATACTAGACACACCCTTAGGGTAGTGGAGTTTACTCTTGAGGGAGTGGTCAAGGCGTATGTGTTAGAGTGATTTAGGGAGTCTAGTTCCTGTCTTCGGACAGAGAAGACGTCTGGAGTTCAGTTCCTGACTTCAGAGAGAGAAGACGTCTGGAGGGAGGAAGCAGTCCAGATTGCTCTATCATCAGTTCGGAAAGTGGAGTCTAGTATAGGTGCTTTAATTCACCTTAGCCTAGTCAGAGCTGTACCTCATCAGCATACACTGGAAGGAAAGAAGAAGTTTAGTGCAGAAAGTCTTCAGTATCCTGTCTAAAGGACGGTGTAAGGTTCAGAGACGTGCTCCTGCCTATTGAAAACTGAGCATCTGTAACTAACTTTGAAGTGAAGGAAAAGAAAGAAGTGACTGCTCGACCCTTGGCTAGTGTGAGTGCTTATGTTACCAGCGAGGACAAGGCGAAAGGCACAGTGGTTTATTGGAATAGTGCTTACGGATTGAAGAAGTCCTGCACATTGCTACCGGTCACTGGGGACCGAAGGATCACTACTGTTTCAAGCATAGTGATAAGAAAACCAGGAATTTACCGGACCTTAGGTCGCGGCAAACAAGCCCCTTATAGTCAGTACGTAACTGGGGTCAGGGGGAGTGAAGACTTTGAATCAGTGCACGATAAGATAAGAATTCAGCTCCCTCGCAGGAAGGCTCCTGACACAAAGCTGACTGGGCGGTACAGCTATAGATTAGCTGGAGATATTGAGGGAACTACGCTTCAGGCTGGTTGTACTCATTGTATTGGAAGTAAAGGAGGCCCCTAACTTGTCCAGCTGCTGTCTCAAGATACACTCTCCTTGGATCAGCCTCCCTGGGACCTGCCTGAACATCTTACAAGTAAAGGTATGGAAAGACGCTGACCGTGTGAGACTGTGTTATTTACCTGCACCCGACTTCACTAACTTCATAGACCTGAGGAAGAGTCCCACCTGTAGGGGACCCGACATCTAGCTGCATCACCATCCCCTCAGAGATCTACAGCAGCGCTGGTACTAATTACCAGAATACTACAGGTGGCGTCACGAACTGTATATAAACCTATCCCCTGTAAATATATCCCCAACATACGCCAGACCGCCCGGGCCACAGACCGAGCCACAGCTACCTGTGACAAACCCCATAGACTTCCATGGGCTCGGCTCTGAGTACCCCATTGCCCTGGTAATCCACAATTGTGGTGGCGGGTCGACACAATGGCTATAGCAAAAGGTCGATAAAAAGAGCTTTTAACAGGGCTAAGCACACTACCCGACACGATGCACTATATGGTTCTACTACATCGCGAACAAATATATATTGTGCGGTACATAACTCAATTTAATGGTCAAAGTGATCATCTTAGATCAATTCTTGAGAAACATTGGTCGATTTTGAAATGTGATCCGATTGTTGCTAAATATGTTGGGGATGTACCTCGAATGGCTTTTAGGAGATCACCGAATTTAGGTGATCAACTAGTTCATAGTCACTATTTTACTGAACCGAATTTAAACAGTGGGTCATTTAATAGGCCGCGTAAAGGTTGTAAACCTTGCGGATCATGTGTGGCTTGCCCAAATGTAATGAAGACTTGTTCTTTCACTAACTCTGATAAATCCCGTTCATTTGACATCAAACATCTGATTTCATGTACATCCTCTGCCGTCATATATTATGCAGTCTGTCCGTGTTCTCTCATCTATGTGGGTCTGACAACCCGCCAACTGAAGATTCGAATACGTGAACACGTTTTGGGCATTAAGGCGATGTGAATGACATTTCCTCCCTTAAGACCATACCTAAACATTTTAAATTATTTCATGACTGCGATTCTTCTTTGTTGAAGGTCGCGGGTATAGATTTGCTTTATACGGGTGCTCGGGGAGGCAATGTCAGTAAGCGGCTCGCTCAACTTGAAGCTAAGTGGATTTGGGTTCTTCAGACAGTTGCTCCTTTGGGTTTGAATGAGAGTTTATCATTTATTTCCTTTTTATAGTGATTTTAATGTTTTATTTTTTCTTTTCAGTTCCCTGGATTATTTCTTCTGTATATTCTCCATCAGGATTGAATTTATTATATTTCATGTGCATTTATTGACTATGTATATCATTAAAAAAAAATTTATTTATTAATTATTATTTTTTATTTTTTATTATTATTTTTTATTTGTCATCATTTTTTTGTTTATTTCATATGGTCACTCTATTACACTTACTGCTTTATTTATGCATTTTTTAATTTTTTATTTTTTATATACTTTATATTCATTTGTTTTTTATGTATGCTCATATATATTTGTTCTCTGTATAATTATGTGTATTTTTTGTATATAATTATTATGTCACAGTATACATATATTTATTAATTATTATGTCACATTATATAAATATATATATCTCTATTATTATTATATATTCGTTTTTGCATATTTTTATGTCACATTTCTTATTGATATCAGTGGTATATATATATGTATTCTTTTTATTATATATATATATATTTTTTTTTTTCTTTTCTTTTTATTCACTTATATTGGCACTATTATCATTTTCATTTAGTATTTATATTATAGTTCAAGTGACCATTCATGGTACATTGCGGTTTTTGTCAGACCTATCCTGCAAGATTTCAGTTTGGATGTCTGTTTATTTTTTCTTTCTCTTTTTGTTTATGTGAGCTGCCGTTGAAATGGTGATCGCAGCCACATTATACTCACCTTATCTCAGTGCGCATGTCCGGCCCTTCTGGCCTTGATTTTTCCATCCTGGGAGCGCGCATGCGCGGTTCGGAGTTCAGGTGTTGGCATGGTGACGGCGTCTGAGCGTGCATTACACGTGACGCCTGTCGTGATGCCACACCCGTCCTCTCAACTGCGCATGCGCCGTAACATCAGCTGGATTAATCAGCAGTCTTTATAAATAGCCCTGGTTATCTGATACTATACATCCCCCTGACGAAGGATATAATTTCCGAAACGTGCGTTGGGGCACGCTATCTTGATTACACTCCTTGCCCTCGGCTTCCAGGTATTAATTAGCACTTTTTGTTTTGCTTTCACTGATGTGGCATTAGTTGATTTGGGCACATATAATGACTCTGTTCAGCTGCTTTATTGTTTCTTTTTGCTTCACATCACATGTGCTTAGATTTGTTTTTTAGCAATCGCACCCCTTATTTTTGCACATTCTCTAATTATTGTCATAAATTTATTTGCTGTTCACTGGCACTTTTTCTATATATATATGTTCCTTTGTGCACCTTTTTTTGTTTACACTGCTTTAACAAAATTCCCTGTATATTTTGCTGCCTTGGTCAGGAGTGTTACAAGTGTATTAAAGATATTAAAATCATTTATATTTTAATTAATGTATTTTTATTGTATTTGTATATCATTATATGTCAATAATAAAAAAAAAATTTGTATCTGATTTCATGTTTATTTCAGTTAATTTTGATATATATTTTATATATTTTTATTAAGCATTGTTTTTTATATACGTATATATATATTTTTTGTATATTTTATATAATTATATATATATTTTTTATACTCTTGTATCTCTCCGGTTGTTCCTCTCACCATTCCTCAGTGTGTTTTTTCTTATGTGGAGTCGGCTCTTGTTCCCATGTCTCTTTGGCTACGTCCAACAGACCCCTAGGGTGTCTGCCGTACAATAACTCAAAGGGAGAGAACCCTGTGGAAGCCTGGGGTACCTCACGGACAGCGAACATCAAATAGGGTAGCAACATGTCCCAATCCCTTCCATCCTTAGAAATCACCTTTTTTTAACATGGACTTGAGGGTTCTATTGAACTGTTCTACTAACCCGTCGGTTTGAGGGTGGTACACCGAGGTGCGCAATTGTTTAATTTTTAGCAGTTTGCACAGTTCTCTTGTCACCTTGGACATAAAGGGGGTCCCCTGATCCGTCAGGATCTCCTTAGGTAGTCCCAGGCGACAGAACATGGCAAACAGTTCTCGGGCAATAAGTTTTGCCGAGGTGTGGCGTAGGGGTATAGCCTCCGGGTATCGGGTGGCATAGTCGACGACCACCAGTATGTGTTGGTGGCCACGGGCGGATTTCACAATGGGCCCCACCAAATCCATTGCAATCCGTTTAAAAGGTACCTCTATTATTGGTAGGGGTACCAATGGACTACGGAAACTTGCAGTGGGTGAGGTCAACTGACATTCGGGGCAGGATTCGCAGTACCTTTTGACCTCCGCGTAAACTCCCGGCCAAAAGAACCGCTGCAAGATACGTTCTAGAGTTTTTTTCTCCCCTAAGTGGCCCCCCAGCAAGTGTGAGTGTGCCAAATCTAGAATCACCCTACGATACGACTGAGGTGCTACCAACTGTTCCACAATCTCGTCCCTGATTTTATCTATCCTATAAAGCAACTCACCACTGACTACCATGCGTGGAAATACCGTATCTGCATTGGGCTGTTGGGCTACGCCGTTTACCTCTAGCACCCTTTCCCGCGCCTGAGTCAGGGTGGGATCTTGTAGCTGAGCTGTCCCAAACGTGGCCCTGGACACTTCCAGCTCGGGAATCGATGCGGTCTCCTCCACCTCTCCTGCCAGCACCTCTAAGGGAAACCTATCGGGGTCACACTCTATCCCTATATGGGACACCCCTACGGCAGGTTCGTCGGGTACAGCATCTGTAATACATCTTACCAGGGGAGAATGGATTTTGTTTTTCCACAGAGTCCAGAACAGGGGCAAGTCTCTTCCCAACACAGACCCATATGGAAGATTTTTTACCACTCCCACCACATGTTTTATGTCTCCACATGGCGTGGACAAAACTACCTCCGTAGTTGGATAGTCTCGAAGGTCCCCATGGATACATACAACCCCCACCTGCCGTCCGCTGGGGTTGTCTCCTGCCACCAGTGACCCATGTACCAGAGTCACGAGGCTCCCTGAGTCCAGGAGAGCCTCCGTAGGGTACCCATTAACCAGTACCTGGCATAGTTGGAGTTCAGTGTCCTGGGGGTCGAGTTTTGCTGTGCAGACGGTCTGGGCATACATTGAGACCCGGCGGCTATATCCGCAGTCCATGGGTTCCGTAGTCAGGGGACAATTAGCCATCACATGTCCCGGTCCCTGACACCGCCAGCACCTAAGGGTGGAAGTACTATTAGGTCTTATGACAGTTTGGGAGGAAACCGGTCTCCTGCCACTCTCACTCCGGGGTTCCCCTTCAGCACGGGTACGGTGCTGACTGTCCCCAGCAGAGGGACGCGACCCCTTTCCTGATTCCTGGGTTGGCAGGGATCGGCGTGACAGCCGAGAGGGGCAGAGTCTCGAATAAAGTCTTGAGTGGCCGAGTAGCGCTCGATCAAACTGACTACCTGGTCGAGTGTGTCGGGGTCGCCTTGCCCCACCCAACGTTGGATAGCAGCCGGCAGAGTCCTTACCAGCCGGTCAACCACCACCCTCTCCACCATCTGGGCTGGAGACAAAGTCTCTGGTAGGAGCCACTTCTTTACCAGCTGCAGAAGGTCATAAGCCTGAGACCGCGCGGGTCGTGTCTCCACATAGGCCCATGAAAATACACGCTGAGCCCTCACGTATGTATTAACCCCCAGTCGGGCAAGGATCTCACCTTTGAGCCTCTGGTAGTCCTGGGCGTCCTCCCGACTGAGATCGAAGTAGGCCTTTTGTGCATCGCTGACCAGAAACGGAGCTACTACTTCTGCCCACTGGTCGGCGGGTAGGTTTTCCCGCTCCGCTGTGCACTCATAAACTGTCATGAAAGCTTCCACGTCGTCCTCCGGTCCCATCTTCCTCAACGCTGAGCGAACCCGGTCTCGGGCCTCGCGACGTTCAGGGGCTGGTGCCGTCGAGATCTCCCGCAGTGCAGAAATCTGTTGCAGCAACAATTCATTTGTTTTTTGCTGCTGCTGCTGTGTAATTACCAGCTGCTTTACCAGCTCCTCCATTTTGTCCACGGGTTGAGGCTGAAAAGTGGCCGGCCGGATTGGGTTCATGAAGCTGCCGGTGGGGTATACCTCAGTCACAATGCCCGCATTCTCCACCACTTGTAAGACGGCGGTGTTCTCACCGTGCAGTAACTGAGGCAGTGACCCAAGCAAGTCCAAAGTAAATAGCTTTTATTCAGCAACTCACGGGTAAAACAGGAAAAGTCCTCCGGTACGCAGCCGGGTTAACATCAGTCCATAAACACTGGTTGCCGGGGACAACGGCCACGCCGGGCCGAACAGAGCCTGACTGGTGCAGAGCCGGCCCAGGCCTGGGTTCAGCTACACACAGTCCTGTGGAGCTTTCCTGCTATGCTCCTTGCAGGGTCCCAACATAGAACAACACTACTCCTTAGTGCAGGAGTTTTAAAGACCTGTGGCAAAAGCCACTGGAAAACCCGGGTTGGAGGGAGGAGGCCGCCCCACTTCCTCCTGTGACCTCCTCCAAGAAATGAAGGCCCTGCCGGATTTTACTTAATCTGCCTTAGCCAGGTAGTCTGACTAGGTCATTGCTCACCTTCATTCCTGTATTGCAGCCGCAGCTGTGTGTGTGACTGCAATGCACTCCAATGGCTTTAATAGGTCTCTGTACACATTCTGGGGGAAATATAACGTCCCTCGTAAACGATCCCGGTCACTACCTCACAATATATATATATATATATATATATATATATATATATATACTGCTCAAAAAAATAAAGGGAACACTCAAATAACACGTCCTACATCTGAATGAATGAAATATTCTCATTGAATACTTTGTTCTGTACAAAGTTGAATGTGCTGACAACAAAATCGCGCAAAAATTATCAATGGAAATCAAATTTATTAACCAATGGAGGCCTGGATTTGGAGTCACCCACAAAATTAAAGTGGAATATAATGTCCTTAAAGGGAATCTGTCACCCCATTTTGGCTATATCAGATAAAGATATGCCTGAATACTGCGTCCCAGAAGTAACCTATCGGTATCTATCATATATCCTGACACCCCTGTTTTCATGCCCAAATACCTTTTGTAAAGTTCGGTTTTCTGTATGCTAATCTGGGCGGTACGGTCCGGAGGGCGGTGTTTTTTGCTTCCTCTCCCCCCCCTGCTCCTCGGCTTCTCTTGCGTAGGTCCATCTGTGCATAGCACAGACGGCGTAGTGTTCCAGCGATTGCGCGTTTTAAAATCCCCCACGCCTGCGCAGTGTGCTTTGCCCAATAGTGGGCAAAGCATAAAATCATTACAGCGCATGCGCAACTATTTTCGATCACTTTCCTTGCCCCTGAAATGACTGCTTGCCTTGGACGACTTCTGGGGCAAGGAAAGTGCCAGAAAATAGTTGCGCATGCGCTGTAATGATTTTATGCTTTGCCCACTGTTGGGCAAAGCACACTGCCCAGGCGTGGGGGGATTTTAAAATGCGCAATCGCGGGGAACACTACGCTGTCTGTGCTATGCACAGATGGACCTACGCAAGAGAAGCCGAGAAGTGGGGGGGAGGAAGCATATCTTTATCTGATATAGCCAAAATGGGGTGACAGATTCCCTTTAAAACAAGTCAAAATGATGCTCAGTGTGTGTTTGCCTCCATGTGCCTGTATGACCTCCCTGTTCCTGTATGACCTCCCTACAATCCCTTGGCATGCTCCTGATGAGGCGGCGGATGGTCTCCTGAGGGATCTCCTCACCAGACCTGGACTAAAGTATCCGCCAACTCCTGGACAGTCTGTGGTGCAACGTGACGTTGGTGGATGGAGCGAGACATGATGTCCCAGATGTGCTCAATCGGATTCAGGTCTGGGGAACGGGCAGGCCAGTCCATAGTTTCAATGCCTTCATCTTGCAGGAACTGCTGACACACTCCAGGCACATGAGGTCTGGCATTGTCCTGCATTAGGAGGAACCCAGGGCCAGCCACACCAGCATATGGTCTCACAAGGGGTCTGACGATCTCATCTCGGTACCTAATGGCAGTCAGGCTACCTTTGGCGAGCACATGGAGGGCTGTGTGGCCCTCCAAAGAAATGCCACCCCACACCATTACTGACCCACTGCCAAACCGGTCATGCTGAAGGATGTGGCAGGCAGCATATCGCTCTCCATGCTGTCTCCAGACTCTGTCACGTCTGTCACAAGTGCTCAGTGTGAACATGCTTTCATCTGTGAAGAGCACAGGGCGCCAGTGGCGAATTTGCCAATCCTGGTGTTCTGTGGCAAATGCCAATCATCCTGCACGGTGTTGGGTTGTGAGCACAACCCTCATCTGTGGACGTTGGACACTCAGACCATCCTCATGGAGCCGGTTTCTAACCGTTTGTGCAGACACATGCACATTTGTGGCCTGCTGGAGGTCATTTTGCAGGGATCTGGCAGTGCTCCTCCTGTTCCTCCTTGCACAAAGGCGGAGGTAGCGGTCCTGCTGCTGTGTTGTTGCCCTCCTACGGCCCCCTCTACGTCTCCTGGTGTACTTGCCTGTTTCCTGGTAGCGCCTCCAGCCTCTGGACACTACACTGACAGACGCAGCAAACCTTCTTGTCACAGCTCACATTGATGTGCCATCCTGGATGAGCTGCACTACCTGAGCCACTTGTGTGTAGAGTCCTTCTTATGCTACCACGAGTGTGAAAGCACAACCAACTTTCAAAAGTGACCAAAACATCAGCCAGAAAGCATTGGTACTGAGATGTGGTCTGTGGTCCCCACCTGCAGAACCACTCCTTTATTGAGTGTGTCTTGATAACTGCCAATAATTTCCATCTGTTGTCTATTCTATTTTCACAACAGCATGTGAAATTGATTGTCAATCAGTGTTGCTTCCTAAGTGGACAGTTTGATTTCACAGAAGTTTGATTTACTATCCACCTTATCTCTACCTGCAGAGTCAGCACCATCGTGTGCTGACAGAACCTGTGTGATGTCACAGTCATGTGATCATTCACATGGGCAGAGGAGTCACATTGTCTGGGGCTTAAATAGCTGGGCTCCAGAGGAAGCCTTTCTTTAGCAGGGCTGGAGAGAGGATTCTCAAGTGGTTTGTGTCCTGAGGAGGAAAGACTGAACCTGTGGTGCTGCAGAGCGTGCAGATCCCCACAAACGTACGGATTGTGTACAGAATTTTTGTTTTCTTTGTCGTTTTACTCTTTTGCCCAGTGTTTATTTTCTCAGCTTGGTTTAGGCTGTTTTTAATAAACCAAGTACTTTCTTAAAGAGACAGTGTGCCATTTCTACCTGTGTGTCCAGCCGAGTGATCCGCTCTACCATAATATATAAAATAAACTTTTTTACATACAGTGGGTTGAGAAAGTATTCAGACCCCTTTGAATTTTTCACTCTTTCATTGCAGCCATTCGGTAAATGCAAAAAAATTCTTTTTTTCTCATAAATGTACACTCTGCACCCCATCTTTACTGAAAAAAAAACAGAAATGTAGAAATTTTTGCAAATTTATTAAAAAATAAAAAATTAAATATCACATGGTCATAAGTATTCAGACCCTTTGCTCAGTATTGAGTAGAAGCACCCTTTTGAGCTAGTATAGCCATGAGGCTTCTTGAGAATGATGCAACAAGTTTTTCACACCTGGATTTGGGGATCCTCTGCCATTCTTCCTTGCAGATCCTCTCCAGTTCCGTCAAGTTGGATGGTGAACAGCCCTTTTCAGGTCTCTCCAGAGATGCTCAATTGGGTTTAGGTCAGGGCTCTGGCTGGGCCAGTCAAGAATGGTCACAGAGTTGTTCTGAAGCCACTATTTTGTTATTTTAGCTGTGTGCTTGGGGTCACTGTCTTGTTAGAAGGTGAATTTTCGGCCAAGTCTGAGGTCCAGAGCACTCTGGCAGAGGTTTTCATCCAAGATATCTCTGTACTTGGCTGCATTCATGTTTACTTCAATTGCAACCAGTCTTCCTGTCCCTGCAGCTGAAAACCCCCCCATAGCATGATGCTGCCACCACCATGTTTCACTGTTGGGAATGTATTGGGCAGGTGATGATCAGTGCCTGGTTTTCTCTACACATACCGCTTAGAATTATCACCAAAAAGTTCTATTTTCGTCTCATCAGACCAGAGAATCATATTTCTCTTAGTCTGGGAGTCCTTCATGTGTTTTTTTTAGCAAACACTATGTGGGCTTTCATATGTCTGGCACTGAGGAGAGGCTTCCGACGGGCCACTCTGCCATAAAGGCCCGACTGGTGGAGGGCTGCAGTGATAGTTGACTCTGTGGAACTTTCTCCAATCTCCGTACTGCATCTGTGAAGCTCAGCCACAGTGATCTTGGGGTTTCTTCTTTACCTCTCTCACCAAGGCTCTTCTAACACGATTGCTCAGCTTGGCTGAACAGCCAGGTCTAGGAAGACTTCTGGTGGTCCCAAACTTCTTCCATTTAAGGATTATGTAGGCCACTGTGCTCTTCTTAGAAACCTTGAGTGCTGCAGAAATTCTTTTGTAACTTTGGCCAGGTGTGTGCTTTGCCACAATTCTGTCTCTGAGCTCCTTGGCCAGTTCCTTTGACCTCATGATTCTCATTTGGTCTGACATGCACTGTGATGTCTTATATAGACAGGTGTGTGCCTTTATAAATCAAGTCCTATCAATGTAATTAAATATAGCTGGACTCCAATGAAGGAGTAGAACCATCTCAATGAGGAAATGGACAGCATGTGACTTAAATATGAGTGTCTGAGCAAAGGGTCTGAATACTTATGACTATGTAATATTTCAGTTTTTCTTTTCTAATAAATTTGCAAAAATTTCTACAATTCTGTTTTTATCAGTCAAGATGGGGTGCAGAGTGTACATTAATGAGAAAAAAATGAACTTTTTTGCATTTACCAAATGGCTGCAATGAAAACAGAGTGAAAAATGTAAAGAGGTCTGAATACTTTCTGAACCCACTGTATATATATTTTTTTACTTTTTATTTTTATTTTTTAATAAAAACATGAAGTCCCTAAACCTATACCTAACGTTAGTTCCCATACCCTAACACTAGCCGTAGCTAACTATTTCTAAACTAATTGCCTCCCAATCTAAACGCCCTACACCTAACTAACTCCATCGTACAAATAAAAAATGGATATGGAGATATATATACCGGTATATATAAAACAGGAGCTGGGGGAATGGACAGGATGACTGGGCTGACATTGGGAGTGGGAGCTAAAAATTGATTTTGATTTCACACAGGTCTCTCAGGTTCTAACAGCAGCACAGCTCCAATCTTTGACAATGTCACAGACAGAGTGACAAGCTGGAGCTGTACTGTTGTTTCCCACATTTCATACATTGCTGTGATTGGATAGTTACAGTAGTAAGTCAGATTGACTGACCGATCACAGTGATCTGGGTGCGGGGGCCAACAGCATGGGTGCCTGCACCTCTTCCCGTGCCGTTCAGCTGTTAAATGCAATGATGGACATAGCACAGCATGGAGCGGGAACTGACACCCGGCCATGACATGCTGTGTCGGTCATTGAACGTTATGGTTTTAAAGTAACAATGCCCCATGGGTGCCCCAATCAAAACTAATAATGAACACATGTAAAACAAACAATGTTCCCTTAGTGCCCACACGGCTCTGTTTATACATTATGGTGGCACTACTATATAGGGGACAGTATTTGGGGCTCCTAAAGCCCTTAATTATACATTATGAGGCCCCAGAGCTCCATATGTATACTATAATGGCTATACAACCCCCTGTATACAGTATGATGTCCCCACAGCCCACTATATATAGTATGTTGAACTCACAGATGATGATCCCCGCAGTCCTTCTATATATAAAATGAGGGCCCACAGTCTCCTATATATTGCATATCTCCCTAGCTATAGTATGATGACCTCACAACTACATATACTGTATACAGACATGGCCAAAAGTGTTGGCACCCTTGAAATTGTTCCAAAAAATAGAGAAAAATAGCAAAATTAATCATAATTTGACACAAAACCCCAAAAATGCTCTAGACTAAATTGTTGGTACTTTTCCAAAATTTTGGGTATCCAACTTTGTTTTAAGCATAGGATGCTCGTTCATACTCACTGTGGCAAATAACTGGAGTGGGCAATATGAAAATCACACCTGAAACCAGATAAAAAGGGGAGAAGTATACTCAGTCTTTGCATTTTATGTCTGTGTATTCCACACTAAGCATGGAGAACAGTAAGAGGAGAAGAGAACTGTGAGTACTTGAGAACTAGAATTCTTGAACAGTATCAACAATCTCAAGGTTACATGTCCATCTCAAGAGATCTTGATGTTCTTTTGTCCACGGTACGCAGCATAAGCAAGAGGTTTACAACCCATGGCACTGTAGCTAATCTCCCTGGACATGGACGGTAGCTAAAAATTGATGAAAGGTTACCACGCAGAATAGTCCAGATGGTGGATAAGCAGCCCCAATCAAGTTCCAAAGAAATTCTAGCTATCCTGCAGCCTCAGGGTGCATCAGTGTTAGTGGGAACTATCCATCAACATTTGAATGAGATGAAACGCTATGGAGACATAAAAAGCTAGACTGCAGTTTGCCAAAGTGTACGTGAGTAATCTAAAATCCTTCTGGTAAAATGTCTTGTGGACAGATGAGACCAGGATATAGTTTATTGGTAAAGCACATCATTCTACTGTTTGCCAAAAACTGAATAAGGCCTACAAAGAAAAGAACATAGTACGTACAGTCAAATTTGGTTGAGGTTCAAAGATGTTTTGGAGATGTTTTGCTGACTCTGGCACAGGGTGCCTTGACTGTTTGCAAGGTATCTTGAAATGTGAAGATTACCAAAGGATTTTGGGTCACAATGTAGTGCCCAGTGTCATAAAGGTGGGTTTGCGTCTTAGGTCATGGGTATTCCAGCAGGATAATGACTCCAAACATATTTCAAGAAGCATCCAGAAATGGATTGAAACAAAGCGCTGGAGAATTCTGAAATAAATGGCCAGCAATCAGTCCGGATCTATATCCCATTGAACACCTGTTGAGAGAAGGCACTCTTCAAATATAAGAGACATGGAGCAAAAGCAGAGTGTTCTTTAATTCCAGTTGAGAGGTGTAAGAAGCTTGCTGATGGTTATAGGAAGCAATTGATTGTAATTATTTATTCCAAAGGCTGTGTAACCAAATATTAAGTTGAGGGTGCCAACAATTTTGTCAGACACATTTTGGGGGTTTGTGTGAAATTGTGTCTAATTTGCCTTTTTTTCTGTTTTTTTTTTTGTGTTGTTCCAATACGCACAAAGGAAATAAACGTGTATAACAAAACGTGCAATAATTTTCTGGGAGAACTACTTCATTTTCTGGAACAATTTCATGCGTGACAACACTTTCGACGGTGGCTGTATATATATATATATATATATATATATATATATATATATTATTTAGTATGATGTCCCCACATCCCCCATTAATAGTATGATCATCTCACAACTCCATATATATATTATGATGATTCCCCCAGCCCCTTTATATATACTATGAGGCCCCACAGCTTCCCATATATAGGATAATGGTCCCACTGCCCTCTATATACATTTTGATAGCCCACAGTTTGCTTATACACTTCATTATGTCCCATACAGCCTTCTATATATAATATGATGGCCCCCACAACCATATAATATAAAAATAAAACAAGGATTATACTCACCTAATATTGATACCTGACACAGCAGCCTCCGTTTCTTCTTACAATAATTATGGCGGGCCTGCAGAGGTGGCGAGATGCAATGACGTCATCGTGCCTCCTGCATGGGTTCGCTGATGTCCTGTAAGCTGCAGGCATATAGCAGTCTGTGGCTTATGAAACGAACATTGATAGAGAAGGGAGAGTTGACTCCCAGGTCTATCACAAGATTGAACTGTATTGGCGTCATGTTGATGCTGACACGGTTCAATGTGGTGGTCGCAGAAGATCTGGGGCTCTGGCCAAGAAGTTCGAGGCCGGAGCCTGACCCTCAGATCTTGAAGCTAGCGACGGTGCCCTTTTTTTGCGCACATGAAAAACACTGATGTCTGAATGAGGCCTTAGTGTGGATTTACAAGCTGCAAATTATGTTGTGAGCGCCCCCAGTTGTCTGAAAGGAATTTTTTTTTTAAGACAAAAGCCAGATGTAGATTAAAGGCATATGGCAAATTTAAAATAAGGACTTCTATACAACTTTTTCCTTGATTTTTTCATGTAAACTGAGTACCACCTGCAACTGATGCTTCACTAATTCTGGAACAGTTTTTTTTTTTCTTCTGTTCTCCTCTGTTAGGCCTCATACTCACTGGCGACGAAAACGGATGATATTCAGCCGATAAAAAATCGGATTCAAATCTGACCAATGTTATTCAATAGGTGACATCTCATTTGCGATTTTTTTCTCTGCCGAAATCGGTGTGAGAAAAAAATCGCAACATGCTGCGATTTGATGCGAATTTGGCATGATAATCGCTAATGCAAGTCAATGGGAGCGAAAAATCATTGCACAGCACTCGCACCATCCGAGTGCTGTCCGATTTATACACACCAGTGTCTTTTGAAAAGCCATCAATTCATCCCGGCTACTGGAAAATCACACTGACAGCTCACAAAACACTAGATACATACACATAGAATACATATATATATATATATATATATATATATATACACACATGTCATTGTGACACATACATATATATATATTTATAGTTCATACACTTCTACATAGTATAATAGCGGTTAATTCAATTACCGGCTTTTGTGAAATGACAGAACCCGACATGAAATGACACATGGTTTACATACAGTTAACCATGTCATTTCATGTAGTTTGATATATGGTTTGAACTTACAATTACATGAGTGTATGTGTGCAAATTGCAGACATGTAGGAGTTAATTAAAGGTGTAAATTCGTTGAAAAAAAATGCGTGGGCTCCCGCTGTATTTTCTCCACCAGTCAGACAAAACAAGCGAGTGCATTTATTTTGTGCCCCCCCGGCTACTAACATCTGCCCCCAGACACCCCAGAAAAGGCAAATCTATAATTAGATTAGCCCTTTCTGGCACTTTGCCCGTCTATTCCCATTGCCCTGTAGCGTGGTGAATGGGTTAATAAGGGGTTAAAGCCACCTTGCAATTGAAAGGTGACTTTAAGCCAGGTTAATAATTGAGAGCTGTCAATTAGACAACTATCAATTATTAATCCTATTGTATGAAAGAAAAATCAAACACACACACTTTAATAAAAAATAATTTTAATGAAATAATCAAACAGTTTTTGACCATCTTTTATTTTCCTGCTAAAACCTTTTCCTGTAATAAAAATAAAATAAAAAAGCAAAATTATTCTTACCTATCCGATGCACAGTCAGGTCCCACGCTGTAATCCATCAGAAAGGGTTAACAAGTTACAGCTAGCAGGCAGCTAATGCTGCCTGCTGAGCCGTTACCCCCTGAATGAATAACTTCCTCTCCCGGCGACAGGAGAGGAAGTGATAAATGTGTGAATCTTAATTGATTTCTTCCCACTTTCACTTCAGGTCAGGTCACCCTGACCTGAAGTGAAAGTGGGAAGCAATCAATTAAGCTTCACACACTCATCACTTCCTCTCCTGACGCCGGGAGAGGAACTGATTCATTCAGGGGATTACAGCTGAGCAATAAAATATGGTCCAAAACTGTGTCTTTATTAATTAAAGGTTAATAATTAATGGTGTTTTTTTTCCTTTCATACAAAGGATAATAATTGATAATTGTCAAATTGACAGCTCCAATTATTAACCGGGCTAAAAGTCACCTTTCATTGCAAGGTGCTTTAACCCCTTATTAACCATTCGCACGCTACGGGCAATGGGAATAGACGGGCAAGTGCCAGATAGGCTAATCTAATTATAGATTTGCCTTTTCTGGGTGTCTGGGCAGATGTAGTAGCAGAGGGCACAAAATAAATGCACGCCCCTGGGCTATTATTATTTGCCCCCACCGCTGCTTTGTCTGTCGGTGGAGAATACAGCGGGAGCCACCCTTTTTTTCAACAAATTTACACCTTAATAACCCTAATGTCTACAATTTTGCACACAACACTCATGTAATTGTAAGTTAACCATGATACAAATGCATGAAATGACATGGTAACTGTATAATACTAGAAACCGATTGGATTAAGTAATTATTCAGCTCATAGACAATTATGACATAACTCTTCCACATATGAGGCCGATCAGAGCTATTTTAGAAAATATTTATTATAAATAACAATAGTAAAACGAAGAAACGGCGAAACGCGCGTTGGGGCGCCAGGCTGCGGTCAGGACTCTCTCCCACATGTAAGTTAAAAATCGGTACAATTTAACCATTTGATTCTATGTATTTGCACTATCCCATTGCTATTGAACAAATTGATTATAGTCGCAATTCTTGCGTTTCACGGTATGCACGTGCACTAGATCTTTAATATAAGGTCTTTTTACTTCATTATGTACATGATATGGTTTAGTGTGTTACATGGTGGGGGAAAAATTGTCCTTTCCTCATGACCTGTTTTTTGTGATACTCTGCAATAATAATTTTACTATTGTTATTTATTAATAAAATATTTTCGTAAAAATAGCTCTGATTCTGGCCTCATATGTGGGGAAGGAGTTATGGTTAACTGTATGTAAACAATGTGTCATTTCATGTCGGGTTCTGTGATTTCACAAAAGCCGGCAACTGAATTAGCGGCTATTACAGTATGTAGAAGTGTATCAACTATAAATATATGTATATATATATATGTCACAATGACATATATATATATATATATGTATTCTATGTGTGTATATGTATTGATTCTATTCTTTATTAAAGCTGTCAGTGTGATTTTACAGTATAGCCGGGGATGAATTAGTGGCTATTATACTATGTAGAGGTGTATGACCTATATATATAATATTATATATACACTATATATTATATATATACACTATATATATATATATATATATATATATATATATATAAATTATTTGCTTTTTGTGTACATTTTTTTTTTACAATGTGATTTTTACATGATTTTTGACATAGAGATAACTGCTCTATGTAAAACGTCATGTTAAAATTGCATTGCATACAGATGGAAAACTGATGGAAAACGGATGGAGCAATTAAAAATCGCATACAAATCGCATGCAAATCGCATGACAATTACATATAATCGTACCGTTTTTTCCATCCAGAAAACTGACCTTTTTTTTCCCACAAATGGGTATGAGCCCTTACACGGTTATGCCCCGCTGTAATAATGGTGCAAGTTTTCTTCAACCAACTGGACGTGTTTCACAGATCTACTGTTGTTGAAGGGAAACATAGCCCCTTTTATTACCGGGGACAAAATGTTCCAGAATCAGTAAGGCAGCCTCAAATGAGAATTTTGCTCAATTTAAATTAAAACTTCCAGTGTAAGGTCTTTTTTAATGATTATCGTTCCTGCAGGATTCACTTATGGCTTTGGCTCAGAAAAACACATGCAATACTTTCAGAAAGTATTCAAACCCTTCATTTGTTCCTCAGTTTGTAAATTTACAGCCTTATTGTAAACCTCCACTATTTAGATGATGACTTGTTTGCTTTTTTATTTTTTTTATTACTTTGTTACATAATTACATCCCAGAAATGTTTAGAATCTCCCGCAAGTTGTTTTTTTTTTTTTTTTTAAAAAAAACAGCAATTTGTTTTGATCAAGAAGAGCCACCCAAGCCTAATACTCTATCACAGTGTTCCCCAACTCCAGTCCTCAAGAGCCACCAAAAGGTCATGTTTTCAGGATTTCCTTAGTATTGCACATGGGATAATTGCATCACCTGGACAAGCAATAATTCCATCACCTGTGCAATACTAAGGAAATTCTGAAAATATGAACTGTTAGTGGCTCCTAGCACCGGAGTTGGGAACACAGTCTATCACATGTTTTATAGATGACATCTGACAAAGATTCAATGCATCCACTGGAAAATATTTCTGTAACCTCCACATCTGACGCATTGAGCATGTTACTATTTTTTCTCGGCTTGTCATGTGCATGGGGCCTCAGCAGTCCTACAGATATTCTTCTCAGTTGTTGCTATACGCTCAGTGCTGAGTAATTTTGGCAGGTCAGTGAATCCTAGCAATATTCACCATCTGTATAGATACTTTTCTTTGGAATCCTAAAGTCTTACTAATGGCTTAATAATGACCTTTCCAGAATACAATCCCTAAAACTTTTTGTTGGCCTCTTCATTTTGATTGAACCATGACAATATTGTTCACTCTCTTCTAGGAATAGTTGAAATTTTTCCAACAATTTGTCTACAAATATTGCTGCTAAATAGTGATTAGGAATCAGCTACGTTTTCAAAGCAGGAGCATTACATACACATCTCAAAATCCAACAAATCCATTAGTTAGCACTTTTTGCACCCAACCGTTGACAGTAAATTGACACTTTCCCAGAGGCCTCAGTGACTGAAAGAACACAATTAGTATAGCTTTTATAACTGATAAGTTGCTAATATTGCTTAGTTTAATTAATAAATTATTATGTTCTTATTAGTATGTATTTTATATTTATTCTGCATTGTCCATAGCGCCAATCTACTCAGACAATTTTTTTTATAAGAATGACCTAGAATGCAGGATACTTTTCTAAAACTCAGGGACAAATTTTGATTTGTTTATCAGTATGAGATCTATAGCATGGTCTGAGCACGGATCGGCTGCGACTCTCCCGACCGGAGCTTGACTGCTCCATATATTTTTGTAAGGCTGTCACGCTTGCGTCAGGAGATCTGCGCCAGTCCGTGCATTGCTGTCTGATATCTGACCGAAATCCATGCACGTCTTCATGGGCCCTTAGTGATTCTTGAAAATGGAAATTTGTGCATCATTTCAAGGTTTTGTTGTTGCTCATCAGCATTATTATCTTGGTTTGGATGTGGGAAGAAACACCAGAGTGATGTACCGGAATTTTTACTTAAATAATGGAGCCTTTGGGATGCAAGTGAGGTCTGTATCACTATTTGGCCTGCGAATGAATTTATTTTTATTGCTTATCTTTATCCTTTCTTAATTAAATAAAAATAAATTAGTTTAGAATAAACGTTACAAATAACCTTTGTAGTGTAGATGAAATTTCCAGACCATCGCACAGTATTTTTTTTTTTACGTCCAGAAAAAGAGATAAAACTTTTTGGCATCCGTGTGCTGCGTCCTTTTTTTCATGTTTTTGGCCCAAGTGTTTACTTTTACCATCCGTGTGTAGCACATTTTTCTCTTGTGTAAACATAAACTGATGGAGGTTTTACAAGCTTATCCTAATAACTAATCAGTCATTTTTTTTCTCACTGACCTATTGAATGTTTGTATTATGTGCACAAGACAAATCAAAAAGGCATGAAAGCGGAGTTCTTATTTTTGTTATTTTCATTAAAAGCTGTAAGAATAGTTGAGTTTCTATTAGGTCCCATGTGTCTAGTACTACATTCTGTTCAGAAGTTATTAACCATCAGGTATCATGATACTAGATCATCTGGAAAGCCACAAAAGCCCCGATTCACCAAAGACCTTTAACCAGACACTTTGAAGAGTTGTAAAACTTTGGCGCAAATGTTGCTATTTTTACGTCAGTTTTAGAAGCTCCGCCAAAATGGGTGGTGCATGGGCAGGACGGGGCATTCTGAAGAACACCAAATAATTAAAAAGATGGAGACTGGAGTACCATTTGTGGAGAGGCGCACAGAGGTGCATGCCAGTCGCATGATGGGCCTAATTCATTAAGTGGTGTGCGCCTCTTAAAGCATTAGGTGCATCTTACTCCTGAAGGATGCTCATTAAGACTAGCGTGTGAAATACCAGTCTTAATGAATAGTCCCCTATTACTACTTTTACAGTACAATAAACACTTTCACGTTGTTCAGGTTTAGATGGTTAATGTTTGAAAGTAGTGGAACAGACAAATGTCCCATGGAAATGATCATTCTCACTCTTTAGAGTTTCATCCAGGAAAGTTGGATGATTTTTTTTTTCTTGTCATCAGTGCACAGTCCGTATACAAATGTTTTTTTTTTACTGCAGCAGCTATTAATCATTTACAAGACCATTTACAGTTTCCTATGTTACAGAATTGCAACGTAGCCGTTAAAAATGAGATGCTAAACTGTGGCTCTGTATCCGATTTGAATGGGTGAGTCTCATCCGATTTACAGAAGAAAAGAGTACATGCTGCAATTTATTTTTTCACAAAGATTAGGTAATTTAAAAAATTGCATCTGCATTGCCCCAATGAATAATAATAGCGGTCCATTTTTTCCACTGACAGCACTCAGACTAAGAATACAGTTGTGTGAAAGAGCCCCTATAATTGTTTTTCTGTAAAGCTAATGAAAGACAACAATGTAACAAATATCTGCAGCATCATGGTCTAAAGTTAGAATGTTGATCTGCTGTTTTAAAATTCATTGCTGGTGATGTATTCCTTTAGCACAATACATATAGAAATTCATGGACCGGTAGGGCACATCCTGCAGACAAGGAAAGAAAAGCGTTTTTCACACTCAGCACAGGTGACAGACGTGACAGTCTGGAGACGCCTTGGAGAGCGATCTGCTGCCTGCAACATCCTTCAGCATGAGCGGTTTGGCAGTGGGTCAGTAATGATGTGGGGTGGCATTTCTTTGGAGGGCCACACAGCCCTTCATGTGCTAGCCAGAGGTAGCCTGACTGCCATTAGGTACCGAGATGAGATCCTCAGACCCCTTGTGAGGCCATATGCTGATGCGGTTGGCCCTGGCCCTAATGCAGGACAATGCCAGACCTCATGTGGCTGGAGTGTGTCAGCAGTTCCTGCAGGATGAAGGCATTGAAGCTATGGACTGGCCTGCCCATTCCCCAGACCTGAATCCGATTGAGCACATCTGGGACAGCATGTCTCGCTCCATCCACCAACGTCACATTGCACCACAGACTGTCCAGGAGTTGAAGGATGCTTTAGTCCAGGTCTGGGAGGAGATCCCTCAGGAGACCATCCGCAACCTCATCAGGAGCATGAACAGGCATTGTAGGGAGGTCATACAGGCACGTGGAGGCCACACACAATACTGAGCATCATTTTTAACTTGTTTCCACTTTAATTTTGTCTTGTTTTGATTTTCATTTTGACTTGTTTCCACTTTCATTTTGGGGGTCTCTCCAAATCCAGGCCTCCATTGGTTCAAAAATTTGATTTCCATTGATTATTTTTGTGTGATTATGTTGACAGCACATTCAACTTTGTACACAACAAAGTATTCAATGAGAATATTTCATTCATTTAGATCTAGGATGTGTTATTTGAGTGTTCCCTTTATTTTTTTGAGCAGTGTATTTAGTGAAGCAATGCAATTGAACAGATTTTCCTTTTCTATGAGGTTATGTGCCTAAGCTATCATGCCTTTATACAAATGCATATACCATATATACTCGCGTATAAGCCGAGATTTTCGCGAGTCATATATGCCAGGGGTTCGGTGGGGGACCAGAGCGGGGGTGTCAGATCATACTCACCCCCCTGGTGCGTCTCTGCAGCCCCCCTGCTTCTCCCACGATCTCAGGCTCCTTCCTTCAGCGGTCACGTGGTACCGCTTATTAAAGTCATGAATGTGCGCATAGGCCTAGGCTTATACGCAAGTAAATAAGTTTTCCCAGTTTTTTGTGGCAAAATTAGGGAGTCGACTTATACACGGGTCGGCTTATACATGAGTATATACAGTAATCAGTTTTGCTATGCTTGTATTGAACTGTGGTGAATTGTGATAACTTATCCAACAGTGCCATCTATTGACAATGTTCTCATTACAGTTTACTTTTTGTTTCATTGCTTACTGTGCAATTTAATATTTAAGGCTCATCAAGGCTTCCGTAGTTTCCCATCATCCTCTGCATTAGTCTTGTCACCTTCTCCAGCAGCCATTTTGGCCTCATGGATGCTGACATGCTGATTATCTCTCCCTCATTTTCAGCCCATCTGGTTGTTTACCTCCACATAGCACTGTGGGTGAGTTATTTCACCATTGTTAGAGCTCACTATATTTAGCTACAGTGTTCTACATGTTTTATTATCAAAGTAGTCTTTTGATATTATAGCAATTTATATATACTACAGTCATGTTGTACAATTACACTGTGAATGTCCTGTACCATATATAATGCTATGTATTTAGATATGTTGTATGCCTTGTACTGAGCACTTGCATTTTTCTTGTAGTTTTACACTGATCCTATTAATAAAAGTTGTAAAGGACCCCCTGTGTCTACCTCAATGCATCGATAGGAAAGAGTTTAGCTGTCTGTCAACTCGCTTTTCTTTAGTACAAAGTTGAAGGTGCCAGAACAGTAAATAAAATACTATAAATGGGGTTGAAGAGACTGGCTTCTATCAGAGAGCAGTCAAGCAGCATACAGACACCATGTCAGATAGAGGAAATGAAGATTATGCAACACGCTCACATGTCAGCTCATCAGCTTCAAGGAAGTCTGTGAACAGCACCGCAATTGCCACCGCCAGGGCGAAGGCAGAAGCTGCCAAAGTTAGACCTGCCTTTGCTGAGGAGGAGTTGAAATTAAAGAAAGAAAAAGCTTATGTAGAAGCCGAGTGTCACGCAGCTGTAATGCAGGCTGGTGTGTGCTCCACCTGTAGGTTACAGAGGGGAGAAGGGATTACACACTACCAGAGTAGGCCTGCACTGCAGCAGCCAAAACCACCACCAGGTGGCAGCAAAAACGTCCAAAACTGAGTCAGGAATAATCAGTCATCTGAAGTATCACAGGTCTCAGCAAGTCCTCTACAGAGCAGAAACACAGGCGCCACCAAGTGGTGGGAGCGTGGTCAGGCAAGCCAAGTCAAAACCGTACGGAGGCAGCAGGACAAAAGGAATAAGCAATATGCGTGGTCAGGAGAAAGCCAGGAGGTCAGCAACGGTCAGAAGCAGATAAGACAAAGACAGAAAGCAGAAGCGAGTCCGAATACAGGCCGAGTCAAAAACCAGAGAATCAAACAGACAAACAGGGAAATGCAGGGAACAGGGCAGACAGAGGGGAATAACAGACACGGGACAAGTCAGGGATAACAGCAGGACAAATCAAGGGTCACCAGTCAGGTTCACAAGCCGAAGGTAGCAGTATAGCTCACACTGCTAGCAGGATGTGTGAGAGCTAAATAGCCAACCTGAACCCAGAATAAGGCAGAGCGAAGTTAACCCTTGACATGATCCGCCCGGACCAAGGGCAGACAGGACTAAACCCTGGAACGGATCATGACAGTACCCTCTTCTCAAGGGGGGGGCCACCGGACCCCCAGACTTCCCAGGATAATGTGCGTGAAATGCCCGAACCAATTGATCAGCATGTACCGATCGCGCCGGGACCCAAGATCGATCCTCAGGACCATAACCCTTCCAATGGACCAAATACTGAAGTGAACTACGGACCCTACGCGAATCCACAATCCGTTCCACTTCAAACTCGGTCTGACCATCCACAGAGACAGGAGGCGGAGGGGATGGAGGCCCTGTGGAAGATGGTACAAATGACTTAAGAAGGGATTTATGAAACACATTGGGGATCCGGAGTGACGGAGGAAGGCGTAACCGAAATGCAACAGGATTGACCACCTCCATGATCTCGTAAGGACCAATAAATCTGGGACCTAGCTTAGCAGAGGGAACCTTTAGACGAATATTCTTGGTGGACAACCATACTTTATCTCCGACCAGGAACATAGGTCCTACAGACCGTCGCTTATCCGCAAAAAGTTTATGTTTGCCCTGAGCCTCCCCAGTGTTCTTTTGGACCTCCCTCCACACCTCCCCCAATCTTTGTACTGCCGTATCAGCCCCTGGACATCCTGAATCCAGCCTAGAAAATTCGCCAAAATGGGGGTGAAAACCATAGTTACAAAATAATGGAGAGGTGCCAGTGGACTGGTTAATCCGATTATTGAATGCAAATTCAGCCACGGGCAATGAAGAACACCAATCATCCTGCTGAGACGTAGCAAGACACCTCAAAATCTGTTTGAGTGACTGATTGGTCCTCTCCGTCTGCCCATTGGTCTCAGGATGGTAAGCAGAGGAGAAGGTTAAGCAAATACCCAGTATTTTACAAAATGCCCTCCAAAATTTGGACACAAATTGTACCCCTCTATTAGAAACCACACTCAAAGGCACGCCATGCAGTCGTACAACGTGCTCAACAAACAACCTAGATAGTGTCTCAGCATTAGGCAATCCTGCCAGAGGTACAAAATGCGCCTGTTTACTGAATCTGTCAACCACTACAGTAGTATAGGGACCCCAGTATTCGTCAAACTCAAATCTGACAGGTCGACACGCCCCCTATCATTTTATCCGTCTCCCTGTCAGCTTGATCCAGGTCGTCACGCCCTCTGGCTGAACTTTGCTCAGGCTGGGAAATCTGTGGCTGAACTTTGCTCAGGCTGTGAAATCTGGTCTGCTGGATTTTTATTCAGTGCCTTTGATTAGTCTGTGGAGTTTTTAGTGTATTAAAGTGTAGTTTTAACTCCATCCGTAGATGTAAAGCTATTTTCTAGCAGAGAATGCCCTGACATGAAATGTAAAGGGTTTGTATTAGAAGCACCCAGTAAATGTCTGTATTAGAATCCATCAGTAAATGTAAAGCTATTTTCTAGCAGAGGAGAGAAACTTTTAAGGACCCAGTAATTGTATAAGGAGTTCTAGTTAAATACAGACTTCTGTATATAACTAGTATATAAGGATTTTTAGTGAAATTTGTTGTTAGAAGTCTAAATATTTTTCTATCTACTGGCTAACATGGTACAAAGATATACATCTTTACAGCACCATAGAGGTAATTTATCTATGTGTGTGTTTCACACAGGACAAGTTCTGTGATCCGTCTTTTGTGTGGGAAAAGTCAACAATTTTTATTAAGGTCTAAAATACATTATCATGGATAAAAATCCAAAAGAGTGGGATATACAGCATGCAGAAAAAATAGCCAAATGCAGACAGGTGTGAATTACATTCAAATCAATATATAATAGTGCACATCGACATATCTTATATGTTATAGCGATAATAGACTAATCCGGGGCTATACAATAATAAACTCCATATATTTGTCCGTATATATGCAATCTATGTAACTCACAATATCCCCCAATAGGCAGACATATATGCACTATATATAGGATTATAAGCATCTCAATGAATCAGGTATATCAATAAAGTAACTTCTCCATCACAGTTGCTAATATAATGATGTTAGCATGCGAGTGCAGAGCTCACAATACATACTGTGCGTGCATATGAAGTCAATTAGCACATCCATATGAGGAGCTATATCAAAAAAGCAGCGCCATAGATGTGAGATCATACCTGAATGCTGCTTGGCACCCCTTGTGTATAGCCCTCATTTCTAACAGTGTTTTTCACAGATAGATCACTTCAAGAAAACTGTCCCGACAGTTCATCCCTATAGTGTAGTTTAATGTATCAAGGTGTGTGTACAAGGTTTGGAATTGTCAGAATGAGTGAAGGTCGATGCTACGGTAATTCAGGCAAACAGTAAATAGTATTGCATTGTGTATAGTCAGTGGGATCTTTTAAAACCAACACATTTATGTGTATTCTGATAGCAGTGCCCATAGAATGAGTGAAGGTCGATGCTATTGTGACATGTTAGAAACCACATATACTAAATAGCCCATTCAGGCAAACAGTAAATAGTATTGCATTGTGTATAGTCAGTGGGATCTTTTAAAACCAACACATTTATGTGTATTCTGATAGCAGTGCCCATAAAACCGAAGGTTTCTAGCAAATATAATATGTACTAATGTGATTTTAAAACAATGGGTTTCTGAAGGGTCTTCCCACACTACCACTCTGTGGGAAGCTGTGTGGAAATGACAGGCATAAGAGACCATTCATATTAAAAACGTTTATTGCCAGAAATAATCATGATTTTACTGTAATAAATAAATACATCTCAAAGACATTTCAAGCATTGAATTAATTGTGACACCAAAATGTCGACACAAATGGCAATACAGGTCATGGGATTCTCTCTAGACAGGAACAACGCTGTTGAATGCTCCAACACGTGTAGTGAGGGTTTTTTAAAGTTGATTTCTTCTCAGCAATGAAATTTCTCACAATTGTATCATTACGCGGTTTATCAGCAGAAAACTTCTCCAATATCTTACTGAACGGTATGTTCCGAGCTAAGAAATGTAAAAAGTACAGGCAGTAGTGCCCACAGACAGTACTATACGTGTCTTGGATCTGGTTGCTTTGGTAATAATAAGTCTCACAATTCGTGTTCAGGAAAGTCACAAACTCGCTCGGAAAGATAGCGTTGTCAGCACATAATCCGTAGCTATCAAAAAATATGGCGTTCTTGGCGTCACAGAGCACAATTAATATCCAGTGTCTGCCAGGTTGGTGTGCGGGGTCTGTATTTACGATGAATCCGACAGGGCGTTGATTTACCCGATGTGGTGGAAGCAAATCACACGGAAACACACCGCCAAACACACGCTCTGTAAAGCTATCCCCCTTCAGTATGGTCGTGAGTTGCAGGCTATCCATCACTAATTAAAATCGTACAAGATCTCTCTTCTATTATTAATTTCCAGAATGGCCGGGTTGATTGCAAAAACAATCATGTTTATCGTATGGGGTGTCGCTAGTGCAAACCGGACTTCAGCCCGTAGGTTACCTGTTTTAATGAGGGAGAAATGACCGCCGGGTTCCTGATCAGCTGATAAATCAAATGCAAACAGAGTGAATCCGGACATAAACTCTTCACGATCCACGGCCATGGCACAATCAGCTTTCTGCTTGCCTGATATATGTGCGAGAGCCATATACTCTCTGACGGCTAAGTAGTCATTAAAGTTAGGGTTATAAGGCCTCGCAGGGATCTGTTGTCCGTCCAGGTAGAGGGCTGCGTGATTGACGTTGTAGTGATGGAAGAACAGGGGATTTCTGGCGTAAGACCCGCTAAATGCTTCATTATCTACAAAACCTAATATAACAGTTTTCGGTATCTGGCCTAGGAAGAGATTCTCGTGGTTCGTGATCCGTGTTCCAGCGGCTATACTGTACACTTTCATGCATGTCCTGTCAATAGCGTACTTGGATGTCGATGCCAAGAGGGCCTGACTGTGGCCTATTCGGACCGCCGGGGACACTTGTACTCTCTTTACAAAGAGAGCGGCTTGCATGATTTGCACTTTCAGCGGATCGGCCTCAGCCGACATGAGGCAGAAAGCGTCCTTATTTCTCGTTAGCTTAACCTTAAGATCGAGTCCGTTCAATATTAGCTTTGGTTGATTAAATATATCACCAAAAATTGGACCAATGAGGTCCAGGGGTTTGGAGCGGTGGGTTGCAGCGGCTCTTTTAATAAATCCTGCATTTGGGCCATCCAAGCTTCGGTCATTATGGTGACCAGCTGTGTCTTTATAGAACAATCCGGCAGTAAATTGCGAGGACAGCGTCTGTGAACTGTAATTTAAGAGAGTCTCTATGTACGCTCTATAGCTGTAGAGATTGTCCGATTGTGAGATAACACGGTCCCCCAGAGTAATATCGACCTGATTAAAGAGTGTGGCAAGAGGGTAGTTTATGAGGGCTACACGGGCGTCATCGGCGATATTCGAATTATCCTGCTTGACGATGCGACAATTTATGTACAGCAGGGTGTTATTCAGGTCGTAATAATAATCCCCGCTACCCGATATGAAAAATTCCAGCGGAGCATTATCCGTCAGAGCGGCAATCGGCTGAACTTCTACAAATAGGGATTTCTCTATACTCGTCTGTGTCGGCGGTATGTCAAAAATATCCAGTTCAGATTTAGCGCACTCTACAGAAGCATCGTGCAGGAAAGCCATGATGATCAGAAGATGTCCTCAGCAGTACGTCTCACGCGTTTCTGACGGGGTCGACGCTTGGCTGGTTTTTTATTCATGAGGATCGGGGGTAAAGCGGGGCATGAGCGACGCTTTCTTTTATGTGATTTTTTAGCGACATAAACTAGACCCGCGCCACCTTGCTCGGGATGTGTATTTATACGATTCATAAGCGCTGATGAGACAGATGTGACGGCGTCTTTAGCAATGTTTTTGACAGCCGTCTTCACGTGTGGTTTTACCAATTCTAAGCCTCTTCTGAAAAGCGGTACAGCACGCCGAAATAAGCCTTTAATATCCCAGCCAGACCCGATCCGTACATGTACTCGCTCCCGCTGAACCCCTCTAATCCGTGCCCAGACTGTGCAATATAGTACCGGGCATAAACAGCTGGGTCCCCGTACGGCCTCTGAGCCACCATTTTCTAGCGTGCTAATCGCGTCTCTTCCGGAAATGTAGTCTCACAATACACTTTCCGTACTTGAATTTAACTGGAGTGCCCTGGTCCGATAAGATGGAGATTGTTACAGAGTCAAAATGATGCTTGCATAAGGGCACATAATCGGGTCGTGTGTATTGAAGCGTGGTAATTTCACCGCTCTTGCCGCTTATTTGCGCCGTTCTCAGAAGTTGTACGTAGCTGCCGCCCACAAGCTGATGCTGGATGATGTCGCTGTAAATAAATAATGTATAAAAACCGGCTTTTATATCGGCATAAATCTTCTTCCGCTCAGTCTGGTTATTATCATACGCTTCGATGTATGGCTGGAGGCCTAAAATATGTCCCAATTTCTGACCCGGGGCAAATTGTATCGTGGGGGAATCCGGTAGGGTAACACTCCGCCGCACTTCGTCATAGCGCAGCTTAAAACTGTCACTGGCAAGCTTCAAAATATCAATTCTCTCATTAATAGCACGTATGAGATCCGGTATTGTGTTATAAAAACTAGGCTTCACATAATATTCCTGCATCACATCACCCCGCTTGCCTATATAGAAGTTCCCTTCACCCCGCTCAAACGTTGTACCATGTATGGGGGTACTGAATCTCAGTTAGAGCAACTTCGTATTGTCCTGAAAGCTGAACGGGTTTAGATAATTTTGTGGTATACTCGGCGATTGTGTTTTCCGGATATATATCGCCAGAAGCGTTGGAGGGAAGGGTGATAAAGAAGGATTCGGATTCCATGGTTATATGTCCGTCAGCGCCGACGCGGGTACCCACGAATTAAATTTATCAGGATAACCTTTCCATTTAATATAGCAGTGAATCGCCCCCCTGACACGTTTTTTTCTCAAAATTGCCTCAACGCGGTAGGCGCGGTTTTCATTGAAATGTATTTTTTGCAGCTCCTCCTTATAAAATGATCCCTCGATAGCGTCGCCCGCTAAATCGTTAATTTTATAGAGAGGCTTATGAAATTTATTGGAAATGGCGCTAATTAAAAATATCTCCTCGCTGAATGTCTGCTCATAACCCTTCGTAAAAGGGTTCTTAAAACGAGATATTCTGACATGATCTCCAATTTTTAAAGATGGCTTAATACGCTTTTTAGCCACGATACCGCTATAAATATTTTTCCATATCTGTAACGAGTTCTGCTTCGTCACATCGCACGGACGTGTCTGTATCGTGGTGTGAAAGGTGTGGTTGTAACTGTGCACCAAACCTGGTAAAATGTCGATATACCTAAAGGTATTATGTTTCGTCAGATAGCGCCACATACGTGTTTTTAATGTACGATTAAATCTCTCAACTATAGCGGCCTTTACGGTATTGTTGGTGAAAAAATGATGTATTTTATGCATTTTACAAACACGTTTCATGTGTGAATTCATAAATTCTTTGCCACGATCCGTCTGTAGTTTCTGCGGGGTGCGTCGGGCGTTTCCAAATATTAATTCGAACGAACGAGCTACAGTCACCCCGGTTTTGTTGTGCAGAGCAACAACCCAGGCGTGTTTGGATAGTACGTCTATCACAGTCAGTAGATATTTCACGGCGTCATTTTCCCTAGAATATTCAATTAAGCTAACCAAATCAGCCTGCCATTGCGAATCAACGTCCGCGACAAAGATTTTATTGGTAGAGAATCTTGTCCTTATAGGTTTATGCAGGGTGTAAGCATCTTGTTTATTCAGCCAATCGACCACCTCATGTTGTTTTATACCACGCGTTCTAACCAATCTGTATAGATTTGTAATGCCGCTGAATGATGCAGGGGCTTCGGGCGTGAAATATTGCTTCTTTAATAGTGCTTCAGGACCCTTAGCAGTCATGATGTCTCTGTAAAACATTAATAGATTTTTTTCTTTCTCATCATTGGGGGCAGTGACAGTGGGCGTGCTCTCGCTGCTAGCCCTAATAAATACAGCACCTGATCCCAAGCGACACACAGCTCACCTGTAAGACTTCACAGCTCACAGAACACACTCCAGATCTGAAGTGAGTATTTTTATGGATTTCGTTTTCAATTATATTAAGTTTGTGTAGTATTTGCCTGAATAGCTTACTCGTGTTTTAATAATATACTACGGTTGTGTTGGATAATAGCTGAATATTTAATTACTGTAGATTGACGCTAAAATTCATACAGTTAATTTTATTTTTAGATGTCTGAATTATATAGACACATTGGGGTGTTATAGTTAAGAGGCATTTTGCACATCATTTTTTATACCGCTTTATTCTTTAAGATCCGTGTATAATGAAGGTGTACGTATCTGATGGGATTTCATCTACCATGAAGCATTCTGATCCTGCCCCCACAATTTTACCCGAGGCTGCGTCTAGTAACGCTAATGATGGATGGAACGTGAGGGGTCAGGCGGCACTGCCCAGCGCGGGTACGTTGTGTGGATGCGTGGTGTGTGTGTGTGTGTGTGTGTTATATATATATATATATATATATATAGAGAGAGAGAGTTGTTTTGCATATTATTTTTGCTTTATTCTTTAAGAACCGTGTATAATGAGCCGCGATCTGCCTGATGAAGTTTTTGCCACCATGAACTATTCGTACCCCGAGGCCTGTATTTTACCTGCTGCAGCGTGTAGTAACGCTAGTGATGCGTGGAGCGTGAGCGGTCAGGCGGCTCTGCCCAGCGCGGGTACGTTGTGTGGATGCGTGGCTGTGTGTGTGTGTGTGTGTGTATATATATATAGAGTTGTTTTGCATATTATTTTTGCTTTATTCTTTAAGAACCGTGTATAATGAGCAGCTATCTGCCAGATGAGGTTTTCGCTACCTTGAACTATTTGGACCCCGAGGCCTGTATTTCACCAGCTGTCGCTTGTAATGCTTCTAGTGCTGCCGCGCCATGGGATGGCCTTTCAGCACCGGGCATCGAGGGTACGCTGTGTTTCTGCGTGTCTGTATATATATATATATATATATATATATATATACAACTATATATAACACTTAACTATGTGAATTTAAGTGTGTAAGTGAATATTAACTCCTTACAGATGTCGCAATGATAGCGGATCTGGATTCGGCCGAAATGCCTATGAACCCTGGCACTAACAGAGCCCAAGAAGACGTCGCATTTTCTAAAGCTCCTAAAAAGCGAAGCCTGGCGGCTGTCAAGAAAGATAAAGGTACGTGCCGCATGAAAAACTGTTTTGCCCAAACGACTGGAGAAAATTGTTGATGGGCCTTCTAATGATTATTATTATTTATAGCGCGTAAAGTGAAACCTAGGAGCAAGATATTTACAAAGGAGAATATACATCTGCTAGTGGAGAACGCCTCAGACGTCCCAGAAACCACTGCTACAAACGTGCAGGCATCATCGTTAAACCGGTAAGTGTATATTTTGATATATCAGGCTAGTCTTAATACAACGTATGTCACTCTTGTCACACCTAGGATCGCGATGTTCCGCACGTATCCGCTACATGTAGAATCTTTCCTTAAAGATAGTTGTAAAGTCAGATTGACACATATACAATCTCATCCACAGGTAAATCTAAAGTCGAGAAAAATAACCACGACCCCTCTGCAAACACTACGTCTCAACGAGAACCACGCAGCGCCATTCTTGATGACGATACAGACACCTATGGGCAGTGATGGCCCACAGCCACAACAGCAGTTCTATCTGATGCCGGGTGTGCTATCCCATTCAAGCGGCGCGCAACCATCCCGCGGTGCAGTGAATGACGCTGAACTATACTCTGAAGTACAGGAGCGGCCACGTAAACACGCGCAGAAAACTATGCATATTTCAGAAACATCACCAGACACATTTTCCGCCATGAATCCCACAACCCGACAGACTCGTGAGGCGCTTGACCGTGAGATTGATCAGCTCGCTGATGGTAAGAAGCGCACCGTAGAACCGATCATTATACAGACCACTCATGCTATACAGCCTTTACTGCCATCTGTAACTGTGTCCACTAATTCCACGGGTATTGAACTGTTGGATACCATTAATTTACCCACCACATCTCACGCTGATGTATCTAATCCAGTTAATGTTGTGATGGGGTTAAAGAGACTGTTAACGACTAAGCATAAAGTGTGTAAAAAGCCGAGGCTTCATACAGATGTGTCTGTAGCTGTTAGCAATACGTGTTCTGCGGCCTCTGTACTTGTTAGCAGTGCGAATTCTGCGGTCTCTGTACCTGTTAGCAGTGCGGATTCTGAGGTCTCTGTACCTGTTAGCAGTGCGGATTCTGCGGTCTCTGTACCTGTTAGCAGTGCGGATTCTGCGGTCTCTGTACCTGTTAGCAGTGCGGATTCTGCGGTCTCTGTACCTGTTAGCAGTGCGGATTCTGCGGTCTCTGTACCTGTTAGCAGTGCGGATTCTGCGGTCTCTGTACCTGTTAGCAGTGCGGATTCTGCGGTCTCTGTACCTGTTAGCAGTGCGGATTCTGCGGTCTCTGTAGCTGTTAGCAGTGTGGATTCTGCAGCCACTCTAGCTGTTAGCATTGCGGATTCTGCAGCCACTCTAGCTGTTAACAGTGGGAATTCTGTATCTCCGATCGCTACAGCGCAGATGTATGACGCCATTGGGTGGGCCCCCGCCGGAGCCGCAGTGTTTAAGGAGCAGTTAGATCGTTACTTACGTTACAAAATCTGGCTACCCAAAATAGTGTTTTTCTGTAATACTTTTGAAAGATTGCTGTCTGAAGTAGTCACAACAGATGCCTGTAAGGCCGAGCTATACGCGCTTCGCCAGATGCAAGTAGACACCGAGATACCCGATGGTGCTAACCCGTTATGACTAAATATGAGCGGATCGGGCCTGCATAAACCAGCTAAAACAGTCCGTTATAATAGGTCCAGAGTTATAAAACGAGCTCTAAAACTACTGGTCAGTGCTCGACGCGCAATATGCGCTAGGCGTCGGTGTGGAATCACCTGTCCTGCTATACCACCACAGCCAGCCCCGGAGCCACCACACACAGATGCTCCTGTCTCACATAGCCATGATGGCCCTGAAAATGACGTCCGTTCCGGTGCACAAAGCTCACAAGCCTCTGCTGCGGATGCTAACTCTGCTGATGCTGTGAGGGGATCGGATCATACAGTATTTTTACAACACTTCCATCATCACCAGAGGGACAACCGTAATTTCAGTGCACGCATACATACCGATCATTTTAGGTTTGTAAATTTGGAGCGTGTACGATCCTTTGTCGAGGCTGTGAACATTGTTCACGACAGTATTCAGTCATTACTGGATAGAGTCATTAGGGACATTGAACCGGGCGACTTTGTGCAGTTAAGGCTTGAAGGTGGCGATGCTTTAGACCCCATTTTCACTACAAAGCAGAGCCGGGAGGATTTTAATTCTGAATCTTTTTTAAATGCTGTTGCTCGCACACTTCAAAGTAATGCTGAATGTTTGGCAAGCAATACCCTAAAACTGTCATCACTACCGTTAAAAACCGCCGAGGCGGTATAAAAAACCAGCGAGTCGGTGTAAAAAGACGCTTGAAATCTATAGCGAGCAGCCGAATCATTAAACAAAAGATGCGGTGGCTGTATGATTTTAACAATTACAGTACAAATCTGTGTTTGGCCGCTAGTGTGTGCGCCCTGATTGAGGACGCTGATGTCGGTGATGCGGTTTTACTGAATCGCTCTAAAAACATACACACGATGCTGGGGATTCCAGATGATCGATTAGTGAGTTTTAGCGACATTCCAGCATTTGAGAACTATTTGGGTGTCACCATTAAAGTACTGTACTACAGTCAGGGTGATTGGCGCTACTTTCAGACCGACAATGCAGCTAGTGGTAAAATCGTATTCATACTGTTCCATGATAACCACTACTACGGTATCAAGAATATAAAAGGTTTTATCGGTGCTAAGTACTTTTGTGAGCTCTGCAATTCATTGTATAATAAGAAGAACACCCATTCATGTCAATATTTTTGTAAAGCTTGTCAAAGAGTGGATTGTGTGGAGTGTGCCGGTGTACAACAAACACCACGGTGCCCCGTATGTCGGGTTCATTGTCGCTCTAGTGAGTGTTTAGAGCGCCACAAACAATTAGCTCTGAATGATCCACCGTTCTGCAGGCTTAAAATATTTGTGATGAGTGCCAACGCTTTGTGTTCAGGAATAGCGAGGGCGTGCATGAATGTGCGGGGCTACGTTGCACCGTATGTCGTGCGCGTGTAAATAAATTTGACGCCCACCTCTGTTACATGCGGCGCTATGTAGCGGAGGACGAAACAGATTGTTATATCTTTTACGATTTTGAATGTATGCAAGAGACAGGCACACACATCCCAAATTACATTTATGCCACAACTCTGAGTGGTGAACAGTCCTGGGAGTTTGAAGGTGATAGCTGCACGCATGACTTTTTACTGTTCTTTACCAGCGGGAAATTTTCAGGGTATACATTTATAGCCCACAATGCAGGGCGCTATGATTCTTACTTTATTGTTAAGGAGCTGATTTTTGAAAAGCTACAGGTAAAGCTGATAGCCCAAGGTGGCCGGCTCTTGTGTGTGACGGTGCCCGATTTGTCTATAAGATTCATAGATTCGCTAAATTTTATCCCCATGAAGCTCAGTAAATTACCTCAGGCCATGGGCTTTTCAGGTGCCAAAGGTCATTTTCCACACTTTTTTAACACCCGTGAAAACCAAAGCTATGTAGGTCCCATACCCGATGTGAAATATTATGGGTTGGAGTACATGGCCCCGGATGAGAAGGTAGAGTTCCTGTCCTGGCATGAGGGCCAGAAACACACAGTTTTTGACTTCAAGTGTGAACTAAAATCATACTGCAAACAGGATGTTGAAATTTTGAGACGCGCCTGTGAGATCTATAGAGAACGCATTATGGAAATGACGCTGAAAAGTGTTAAAAAATACTGCGACATTCAAAAAGAAATGGTTGTGGAGAGCAGCTGTATTGACCCATTTCAGCTCATCACCCTGGCCTCTGTATGTATGTCAATGTATCGGTTTAAATTTCTACCAGAAAAAACGATCGCCATTTTACCGGGTGATAATTATCACAAGACGAAAAAGCGCTACTCATCCGCCGCTATACAATGGCTCATGTATGTAGCGCATACCGAGAAGATTGACATTCAGCATGCCTTAAGAGGGGGTGAGAAACAACTCGGGCAGTATTTTCTAGATGGTTATGCCTATGTTAACGGCCAGCACATAGCTTTTGAATTTCAAGGCTGTTTTTTCCACGGATGCCCGTCGTGCTATAATGAGAATGATACAAATAAAGTTACAAACACCACCTACGGTCAATTATATCATGCCTTTTTAGCTAAAAAGCGCTACCTGCAGCTGCGCGGGTACACCATAAGAGTGATATGGGAGCACGAGTGGCGTGAAATGGCTAAAAACGATTCTAACCTCCAGGCATTTCTCCAGCAAATGGCTTTCCCTGCTCCCTTAGACCCCGCGATGCGCTTTATGGGGGTCGAACTAACGCTATTAAGCTCTATCACCAGGTGGAAGCTGGTGAGACTTTACATTACTACGACTTCACCAGTCTGTACCCCTTTGTAAACAAAACTAAAACATACCCTGTAGGTCACCCCGACATCATCTATGACAACTTTGGTTTCATTAAAAAATACTTTGGTTTAGCTAGAGTCAAGGTCTATCCCCGAGAGATTTATTTTTTCCCGTTCTACCTGTAAAACTCGACAAAAAATTGATGTTCCCCTTTGCTATACATGCGCTGTAAATTCAGAGGCAGAGGAGTGCCGTCATAGTGATGAAGAACGCTCCCTGACAGGTACCTGGTGCACCATAGAGCTCGAGCTGGCGATAGATAAAGGGTACCGGATCGCACGCATCTATGAAATATGGCATTTCCCAAACACCAGCGATGATCTGTTTGCCCCCTACATTAAATTACACCTTAGGGATAAGCAGGAGGCTTCAGGGTATCCTAGCTGGTGCACCGATGATACCAAGAAAAAACAGTACATTGACAGTTTTCTTGAAAAAGAGGGTGTACGGTTACGACCTGAAAATATAGCCGTCAACCCCGCTAAAAGGCAGATCTCCAAACTTTTCTTAAATTCTTTATGGGGAAAGTTTGCTCAGAAGGCCAATCTACCAAGCACCAAGATTGTTAGGGATCCTGATGAGCTTTTTAGGTATCTCTTCCTGCCCTACTATGACATTTCTACGCTGGATTTTATCGATGACGAAACCGCTACCATTAACTGGAAATATGCGGAGGGGCACCACACAGTCAACAGAAACACAAACATCTTTATAGCCTGCTTTACCACAGCGTATGCGCGGTTAGAGCTCTATTCTTTGCTGGACAGGCTGCAGGAGAGGTGCCTTTATCACGACACAGATTCAGTTATTTTTGTGCACAGGGAAGGTGAGTGGCAGCCGCCTCTAGGCGATTACCTGGGGAATTGACGAGTGAGATACCGAGGGCACATACATCACAGAGTTTGTTTCTGCAGGGCCCAAAACTTACGGGTACAAGCTCAACACAGGGAAGACTGTCTTAAAAGTGAAGGGAATAACGCTAAATGTTGGTAACTCGCAATCTATCAATTTTAGCAGTCTGAAAGATCTAGTTCTGGACTACCCCCGTAATTCAGACCCTGAAACTCAGAAGCGCATCGTCGTACAGCAACAGGGCATTGTGAGAGATAAAAAATATTGGAATATTGAACCCCGTGTCCTACAAAAGACCCAGAAGTGTGTCTACACAAAGCGCCGACTATTAGACGAATTCACCACCCTGCCGTACGGCTATTAGCACAGTATTGTGATGGACACGAGGCTACAACACCCGCTCTCGTGCATTCTAGCGGGGCCGTCTAATTCTGGAAAGAGTTATTTTGTAAAACAATTGCTGTATAATATTGAAAGTAGTTTTTCTCACAAGCCTGATAATATTGTTTGGTTTTATTCATGCTGGCAGAAACTATATGATGAAATCTCTCTCTCTTTTCCCAACACCAGATTTGTGGAGGGTCTGCCGAATACATTCGTAGATGATGAATTATTCCCACCGGGCAAGGTGAATTTGGCGATTGTTGATGATCTCATGGATAGCGCTAGCGATAATTGTGAGATAGAAAAAGCATTTACCAAGTATGTGCACCACAGAAATCTCAGTATTTTCTACCTGGTACAAAACATATTTTGTCAGGGTAGGAAAAGCCGTACCGTAAATTTAAACACAAAGTACATGGTTCTTTTTAACAATCCACGAGATAAATTACAAATTTTAACACTAGCTCGTCAGATGTATCCTGGAAAAACACGTTTTTTCCTTGAAGCATTTGAGGATGCTACGCGGGAGCCTTATGGGTATTTGCTGGTCGATTTGAGAGCTAATACACCTGAGGATCACCGCTTACGGACGGGATTGTTTCCGCCGACGTTACCAGCTGTCTATGTGCAGAAGAAAAAAACGCTTCTAAAAAGTGAATTTTATGCGGGCTCGCACATTCCACGCTGTGTGCTTTGTGCTGTAAAGATGTCCGAGAGACTCCGGCGTAACTGGGCTCTCTTAAAAACACTGGTGAAGGCACCCCCATCTGTCCGGAAATCTATTTTGCGCAATGCGAGTGTGGATTTAATCACCGCTATAGGTGAGATTGCTTTAAACATCTTAAAAGGCAGAATCCCGCTGAAAGAGCGCCAAAAAGGCATACTGAAGAAGTGGCGTAAAGCTATAAGAACCATGAGCGATAGAGCGCAGTCCATAAAGAAAAAGAAACGTGTACTGAATCAGACCGGTGGCTTTATCGGTCCTCTTTTAGGCTTTGCAATACCCATAATAACGAGTCTGCTCGCGGGTAAATAATGGAGCATGCTGAGAAAATGTATCTAGTCCCCAAACAGGAGCTACACAAGCTAAGATCACCAATCACCGAGAGCATACGCGAAACTGCTATTCGACGCCTCGATGATGAAATTAACACTGTTTTACAGCGACGCGACATCCCCGACGATGTGAAAATTAAAATGTATAGCACAGTGCTGGAGCGCTACTTGGTACATACGAAACGCAGCTCGAAAGAATTAACAACTTTAAATCTCGTTAGCCCTCAGGGTCCTGAGCATCAACAACCGCCAAATACCGACACCGATAAAAAAAATCACGAGATCGCTGAAATTGTAGGTCATATTAACCAAAGATATAAAAAGAATGCTGAATTTTTACTAAACAGGTTACTCCAGAATAAGAGTGTGACAGACTGGAATGATAAAGCCGAATTTATTTTCAAAAACTCTGTAATACCCGGGTCTAACTTAGTGGATTTAGTACGTAGTACAACGCAGAGTCACGCTCTGACCGTCAGGAATTTACCTAGGGGTTGGGAATCGTTTATGCGAGCTATGGCCGAACTGAATATACCCTCTACTGTTGTGGGTAATCCCACTACTAGACAACATTTAGACGAATTAAAAATGGCCTCCAGCGCTGGTGTATCTACACCGATGAGGGTAGATTCCGCACCCCGTACAATTCATTCTCTGCACTCGCCGTCATTAGCAACCACAAGGGGAACTCTATTACCTAAAAAAAAGGTCTCTACCGATACTGCCAGCCATGTGGCTCACGATGTAACCTATGTACTTGTTAATTATCTATTTTATCGTGTGTGTTCTGATATTTGTTAATTGTGCATGTGACACTTTTTATATCATTCTGTATGTACTTTTAAATGTTTGAAATGTCTTTGAGCTGTATTTATTACAATAAAATCTTGTAACCTTGTTTTTACAATACCGTGTCATTGCTTTTTTAAAATGCGAATAAACCATTCTGTAATATTGTAACACGGCCATATACATAATATGCCCGTACAATGAGACGGGGTTATAAGTCTCGGCAGTTTTAAACATGCCCCAACATGCCTGGGGCTATACACAACACAACACAAGCCTTAGATACACATCCATTGGTAACAAGTTAGACATCTCTAACAGAGAGTGCTAGAAATCACCTTTACATACATTTACTGATGGATTCTAATACAGACATTTACTGACTCCTTAAAAGTTTCGGGGACATTTATACAAGTCTGCTAGAAATGAGCTTTACATTTACTGATGGATTCTAATACAGACATTTACTGGGTGCTTCTAATACAAACCCTTTACATTTCATGTCAGGGCATTCTCTGCTAGAAAATAGCTTTACATCTACGGATGGAGTTAAAACTACCCTTTAATACACTAAAAACTCCACAGACTAATCAAAGGCACTGAATAAAAATCCAGCAGACCAGATTTCACAGCCTGAGCAAAGTTCAGCCACAGATTTCCCAGCCTGAGCAAAGTTCAGCCAGAGGGGTGACGACCTGGATCAAGCTGACAGGGAGACGGATAAAATGATAGGGGGCGTGTCGACCTGTCAGATTTGAGTTTGACGAATACTGGGGTCCCTATACTACTCACTACCCAGATTACAGTTTTGCCATTAGAAGGAGGGAGATCAGTGATGAAGTCCATGGACAAATGAGTCCAAGGTCTATCTGGAATTGGCAATGGCACCAATTCCCCGGCCGGCGGGTTATGTGAGCTCTTAGCACGGGCACAGGTATCACAAGCAGACACAAACATAGTGATATCAGAGTTCATGGAGGACCACCAAAATAGCCTAGCAATGGCTTTCCGAGTGGCTGAGATCCCCGGGTGTCCACTGAGAGCAGAATCGTGGAATTCCCGGAGAACCCTCAACCTGTATTGAAGGGAACAAAGAGTTTATTATCAGGCAAAGAGGAAGGAGCAAGAGACTGAGCCTTCAGAATTTCCTGTTCCAATTCAGAGGATACCCCCGCAACAACCACCCCATGCTGAAGAATGGAGGAAGGAGGTTCAGGGGGTGATATTGAATCAAAACTGCGAGATAAGGCATCAGCCTTGACATTCTTGGAACCAGGCCGAAAAGTGATTGAAAAATGAAAACGAGAAAAAAAAAAGCGACCACCTAGCCTGTCTAGGAGTCAACCGTTTAGCAGATTCAAGATAAGACAAGTTTTTGTGATCCGTGATAACCGTGATCCGATGAACCGCCCCCTCCAAAAAATGTCTCCATTCTTCAAAAGCCAATTTTATGGCCAATAACTCCCGGTTACCCACATCATAGTTCCTCTCCGCAGAAGAGAACTTCCGGGAGAAAAAGGCACATGGTTTTAAATTAGTCAAGGTAACGGGTCCCTGTGACAACACAGCCCCCACTCCCACCTCAGATGCGTCCACCTCTACAATGAACGGTTCAGATGGATCGGGCTGAACCAATACAGGAGCAGACATAAAACATTTATTTAGTGTAACAAATGCTTCAACTGCTAAGGTTGACCAAACTTTGAGATCAGCCCCCTTGCGAGTGAGATCAGTGAGTGGTTTGACCACCTGAGAAAACCCCTTGATGAATTTTCGATAATAATTGGCGAAACCCAGAAAACGCTGCAACCCCTTGAGGTCTCTGGGTTGCACCCAATCAACAATGGCCTGTACCTTTCCGGGATCCATCCGAAACCCATTGGCCGAAAGGATGATCCCCAGAAAGGAAAGCTACTGGACACAAAACAACATTTCTCGGGTTTAGCAAACAGAGAATTACCCCGTAACCTGTGAAGAACAGCACGTAGATGACCAATGTGGGATTCCTTGTCAGGCGAGAAAACAAGGATATCATCCAAGTATACAACCATAAAGCGCCCGATAAAATCAGAGAAAACATCATTCATGAAGTTCTGAAATACAGCGGGCGCGTTCGTGAGACCAAAGGGCATGACCAAATTTTCAAACAGACCTTCAGAGGTGAGAAATGCCGTTTTCCACTCATCCCCTTCCTGAATACGGATAAGGTTATATGCTCCCCTGAGATCAAGTTTGGAAAACCACTTAGCCCCAGACACTTTGTTATAAAGATCAGGAATGAGTGGGAGAGGGTAGGTATTTCTCACCGTAATTTTATTTAGCTCTCGGAAATCGAGGCACGGGCGTAAACCACCATCTTTTTTCTTAACAAAAAAGAATCCCACGGCCACAGGTGAGACAGAGGGACGGATGTGACCTTTGCGTAGGCTATCAGAGATATAGTTTTTCATAGCAGTACGTTCCGGGCCAGAAAGATTGTACAAACGGGCTTTGGGCAATTTAGAACCAGAAATAAGATTAATTGCACAATCATAAGGACGGTGGGGTGGCAAAACCTCAGCCTCTTTTTCGGAGAACACGTCCCCAAAGTCCTTCAGGTACTCCGGAATACCCTCCGGACTAATGGCAGACACAAAAACAGCAGAAAGACAACCATTGGAACAATTAGGACCCCATTTAACAATATCACGAGATCCCCAGTCAATAACAGGATTATACCTCTGCAACCAGAGGAACCCCAACACCAGTCCTGCAGGAAGATTATTCATAACATAACATGAAATTCGTTCCTGATGTAAGGAACCCACCTTGAGGAGGAACTCCTCAGAGACCAACTTAATGACATTTTGAGCCAACGGTGTCTTATCAATTGCAACGATATAGATGGGAGTCTCTAGCCTGACTGTCCCTAACTTTAACTTGGACACCATACTAGAGTTAATGAAATTCATGGAAGATCCACAGTCCACAAATGCTGAAGTGGAAGCACTACCACCTCCATAACACAGTTCCACCTCTAACAAAATTTTCTGAAAAGATGAAAATGGTACCTGAGAGTCTGGATGACCTCCTAGATCATCACCCAGACTCGGCAGCTCTTTATTTGATGGACAAGAGGGGCAGTCCGTCTTCCAATGTCCCGGATCTCCACAATAAAAACAATTTCTCATCTCGTCGCCGTCTCCTCTCTTTCTCCTTGAAATTAATGGTACCAACTTCCATAGTCTCCTTGAATGACACCACCTCAGACTTGGCAGGCAATACGGGAATCTCATGCTGGATAATTCCTCTCTCCCGTAACCTCCGGTCCATACGAATGGCCTGGGTCATGGCCTCTTCCAGGGAACTGGGCGGCATATGAAGGGCCAGCGCGTCCTTGAGATGATCCGATAATCCTCTCTCAAACAGGCGTCTTAGAGCAGAGTCATTCCAGGACACCTCAACAGACCACCTCCTGAACTCAGAACAATACTGTTCAGCAGTGAGTTCATTCTGAGAGAGACCCATGATCATGTCCTCTGCTACCCTGACCCGGTCTGGTTCATCATAAATCAGTCCCAAAGCCTCAAAGAATCTGTCCACAGACACACGTTCAGGGGCAGAAGCAGGTAGAGAGAAAGCCCACGACTGAGGTCCCTCCCGAAATAAGGAAATGATTATCCCCACCCGCTGACTCTCATCACCAGAAGATAGGGGTCTAAGTGAAAACCATAGTTTGCAACTCTCCTGAAAGTACTGAATTTCTCCTTCTCCCCGGAGAAGGTATCTGGGAGCTTTACTGTAGGTTCAGGAGAGTGCAAAGAAACATCAACAGTGTTAGAGTGCTTACAGTCAGTCTGCAACGATATTACTGTGTTAGAAAGCTCCCTCTGTTGCACAAATAGGTCTTGCATAATCAATGCCAAGCTATTCATGTGATCCGCCAAGGTATGGAGCGGATCCATAGCAAACAGAGCAGAGAAAAAAAAATGCAGAAATCCCTTTATATGTAGGGGTGAGCTATAGTGTCACGCAGCTGTAATGCAGGCTGGTGTGTGCTCCACCTGTAGGTTACAGAGGGGAGAAGGGATTACATACTACCAGAGTAGGCCTGCACTGCAGCAGCCAAAACCACCACCAGGTGGCAGCAAAAACGTCCAAAACTGAGTCAGGAATAATCAGTCATCTGAAGTATCACAGGTCTCAGCAAGTCCTCTACAGAGAAGAAACACAGGCGCCACCAAGTGGCGGGAGCGTGGTCAGGCAAGCCAAGTCAAAACCGTACGGAGGCAGCAGGACAAAAGGAATAAGCAATATGCGTGGTCAGGAGAAAGCCAGGAGGTCAGCAACGGTCAGAAGCAGATAAGACAAAGACAGAAAGCAGAAGCGAGTCCGAATACAGGCCGAGTCAAAAACCAGAGAATCAAACAGACAAACAGGGAAATGCAGGGAACAGGGCAGACAGAGGGGAATAACAGACACGGGACAAGTCAGGGATAACAGCAGGACAAATCAAGGGTTACCAGTCAGGTTCACAAGCCGAAGGTAGCAGTATACTCACACTGCTAGCAGGATGTGTGAGAGCTAAATAGCCAACCTGAACCCAGAATGAGGCAGAGCAAAGTTAACCCTTGACATGATCCGCCCGGACCAAGGGCAGACAGGACTAAACCCTGGAACGGATCATGACACCGACCTTGCAAAACTCGCCGTGGATGCAGAAGCGGCGGCAGCAGAAGCTCAAGTACACACTTTAGAAGCAGCACGCTGCAATAATCGAAGTTTCAGCTTGAGACTCGGACCCGAACTTAGTCATCGTGATATCTCACGACGCACTTCAGACTATGTGCTACAGCACGCCCCATTAGCCGATTACCTATTTTTAGCTCCAAGAGCAATACCAAAGCCTGACGATCATCAGCGTCAAAACTACGCCACTCAGTCATCGACCCTCATCCATCAATCATCACATGTCAAGCAAGAAGGTAATTCCGTCCACCTACTACCGTCAGTGTGACATGCACCCAAGCCTGAAGATCCGTACTACACAGCGAATGCTTTTATGATTGAAGACTCAGATGATGGCTATCCCTGCCAATAATGCATTTTACGGTAACAATAGCTCAATAAGACCTCACCACAGTGAGGCGCACCTAGATCGTCCTCTCAGAGATCAACAGCTACCAGCTTTTCTCAAGTTCTTCGCACGCCGTGAGTTACTCACCAAAGGTCTCTCAAAGTTTAATGACCGTTCTGAAATTTACAGAGCATGGAGAGCTTCCTTCAGAAACGCCACTGTTGGCCTAGACATCTCTGCCAGTGAAGAGATCGACCTCCTGGTGAAGTGGCTATGAAATGAATCAGCAGAACATGCAAAACGCATCAGAGATATTAACATCAACTACCCGAGCAGAGGCTTGTACATGTTATGGGAGAGACTGAGAAGTGCTACGGCTCCTCAGATGATAGAAGAATCCCTCTTTAAAAGGTTGGAAGACTTTCCTAAAATCACTAAGAAGAGCTTTCACATGCTAAGAGAATTGAGTGAGCTATTGACAGAACTCCAAGTCACCAAGACTGAAGGAGACCTGCTAGGCCTTATGTCCCTGGACACAGCCAGGGGCATCAAACCCATAGTGAAGAAATTACCTTACAGTTTGCAAGAAAAATGGATCAACCGAGGTTCAGATTACAAACAGAAACACAATGTGTTGTTCCCTCCATTCACCTTCTTCGTAGGTTTTGTGCGCCAGCATGCCAAGATCAGGAATGATCCCAGCTTTGACCTTTCCACCGGAGATCCTGCCAATCCAAGAGCAGATAAGCCTGCTCCAGTCTGTAACCCCAGAGGCACACCTATCACCAGTGCACAAAATGAATGTGTCTTCTACAGATTCATCACTCAAGACCCACAGTACAGCAGAAACCAAAGAGTCACTGAGAAAAGACCCAGACAAGGAGTGCCCCCTGTCTAAAAGGCCTCACCCACTACAAAAGTGCAGGAGTTTTAGGGAAAAATCCATTAAAGACCGTAGAACCTTCCTCAAAGAGAACTACATATGCTACAGATGTTATGCATCTACATTTCACTTAGCTAGAGACTGCAAAGTTAGCATTATTTGTTCAGAGTGTAACAGCCCAGAGCACAATACAGCTCTACACCCAGGTCCAGCACAACAGACTCCCTCTCCCATAGACCGGCCTACAGAACACAGCGGGGAGGAGATAGCGCACCTCCCGACGTGTTACCCCAGTGCACTCAAGTTTGAAGAGAAGGTCTTAGTTACTAATCCTGCTCAAGATTTGTCTTGTTACAGTTTACCCTACAGGTCACAGAGAAAAGGCGGTTAAACTCTGTACTATCCTCGATGATCAAAGCAATAGATCACTTGCCAGCTCAGCTTTCTTTGACATCTTTAAAATCGACGAACTCGGGGGGCGTGGCCTGAGGGAGATGTGATCAGACGCGTGCAGCAGGAGCTCCCGCTGGATATATGACAGTTTGATAGATTGCAGCCACTATTTAGCTGTTAAATTCACATTCCTTGGAGAGGGTGTTGACCCTGACCACAGGCTCTGTAAATCAGGAGTGCACAAGCAAATGGCTGGGAAGAAAGGAAGCAAAAGGCCAGCAGGCCAGTCGGAGAAGAAGGCACAAGATGGCGCCGGTGGAGAAGATGTATTGATGGCGGGCCCGGAGGAAGATGGGGGAATCCCCAGCAGGTCAGATGCAGTGTCTAAACTGCGGAGGTTCGCCAGGCTGGAGGAAGATAAGCTGTGTCCGGCAAGTGCAGGTAGAGGTCAGAGGGGGCTTGCGGGGAGTGCAGAGGAGCCAGAGGAATCTGGTGTGGAGGATGGTGAGGAGAGTGACTGTGAAAGCCGGGAGGAAGACCAAGGAACTATGAAATGGGAGAGAGGTGAGATGGAGGAATGTAAGCGGCAAGTGGGGGGGATGGTGATCCCAGAGGAGCCCACATTAAAAGACTTGTTCAAGCTGGCAATGCACTCTCACACTACTATTACTGAGGTGGCAGCACAGCTTGGGGTCCTGCAGGCCAGCATGTCTAAGTAACAGCACTCCATGCATGTCACTAAGGAGAGGATGGGGGAAGCTGAGAAACGTATTAGCACTGTGGAAGATACTATTGCAAAATCTGACAAGCAGCATCAGCGTATGGTCACTGCAATGTCAGCTGTGCAGGCAAAGACTGATGACCTAGAGAATAGGTCAAGACGTAATAATGTGCGGATTATTGGGGTGCCGGAAAAAACGGAAGGCTCTGCACCCACCGAGTTCTTTGAACAGTGGCTGTTGAACACTATTGGCCAGAACAACCTGTCCCGTTTATATGCCGTGGAAAGAGCTCACCGTGTCCCCGCATTCCCCCTCCCCCCTGGCCATCCTCCAAGACAAGTGCTTGTCAAGGTTCTGCATTATCGGGACAGGGATGCTATTCTTCGCTTTTCCAAGAATCATCCAGACCTGAAAATCAACGGCTCCAGGATTTCCATTTACCCGGACTTCTCTATGGAGGTTAAAAGCAGAGGGCCAAATTCGTTGACATTAAGAAGAGGTTGAGAGCCCTGGGTGTGCCGTACTCAATGATATATCCGGCTAAACTGAGAGTGGTAGACGGGGACACTGTCCATTTCTTCCCGGATGCAAAGGAGGCCCTTAACTGGATGGACAGCAACGAGACGCGTCTCAGCAAGGCAAATTCTAAGGACTCCGCTGGCTGACTGAGCTGACTTGTCCTTTAATCGGGACGGGTCTTATCCTTTAATCGGGACCGGATCTTACATATATCCGCTCTTCCCTCCTGAATACCTTTTTCTCAGGAGGAAGACCCTCCCTCTCATTTTGGGAAATAATCTTGCTGTGCATTGGAGGGGGAGGGGGAGAAATTTTCCTACCTTTTTCTAGTTCATGTGTTCTGGACATGTTAAATGTATTTAACAGAAAGCTAAATGTGAATGTTTTATGGTTAACTGTTGAGTATTGTTTGGCTGCAATCACTAGCCATATGCTACTCCCAGAGTTTTGGGGAGTAAAGCGGGTTTGCTTCGGTGAAGTGGATACTCTGAATCGGATAAAGTACGCCCTCTCCTCCGTGACACCTGGAGGAGATGGAAAGCTTGAGTTGGGTGAAGTTGGGGTATTGTGTGAGGGGGGTGGAGGGTGGGGAGGGAGGGGGGAATGTTAAACTATTGTCTAGGTCACACAGGTTCGAGGGGAGACAGCCTTACTAATTCATAAATGAGGAAATGGATGACACGGTATTTGGGGTTGCAGGGTAATGGCGGATAAAATAAAAATAATAAGTTGGAACGTTAGAGGGTTGGCGTCCGGAGTAAAAAGACAGGCAATGTTTACTTTCTTGCTTGATGCCAAACCTGCAGTCATATGCTTGCAAGAAACCCACTTGATAAAGAGTAGAACGCATCTTCTTAAAAAAAGATGGCTGCAGGCGGGGTATCATGCAACATATTCCACATACTCACGGGGGGTCAGTGTTCTTGTTCGCACAGGTATACCTTTTGAACAGTGTAAAGTGATTATAGACCCGCTGGGACGGTTCGTATGCTTGCTATGTAAATTGTCTGGTATACTGATGCTACTGATCTCGATATATATCCCTCCGCCGTATTGTGGGAAAGTGCTGCACAAGGTCATGGAGGTAGTGGGCGATTTCCCGGGGGTTCCCTTTCTGATAATTGGTGACTTCAACAATGTTCCTGATGCCCATTGGGACAGAGGTGGTCGGAGGCACTGAGACTGGGTGGTAATTGCACCCCCTTTGGGGCGGTTCTGAAGGAGACTGCACTAATAGACATATGGAGAACCCATCACCCCGGAATTTATAAGTACTCCTGCTTCTCTCCGCCTCTGCCTCGCTGTCCAGGATTGATCTGGCCCTGGGGAATGGTCCGATGCAAGCTAGTGGGTGAGGTAACTTATTTGGCTAGAACTCTGTCGGATCACTCGCCTATGTGTGTGGTGCTTCAGGGGCAGGGCTCTGAGTTTTCCAGGAGACCCTGTGGAGGCTAAATCCGTTCTGGCTCCAGCTGTTTGATCTGGACGGCCATGTGGGGGATGACCTGACAGAATTCTTTAAAATTAATATGGGCTCGGCTTCGGTATTGATGGTATGGGAACCATGAAGGCTTACTTCAGAGGGTTGTGCATTAAAAACATATCGCAAGTTAAAACCGAAACGGGCAGGAGAGACCAGGAGTTGATTAAGTCATTAGAGGGAGCAGAGGCGGCACTAATTGAGGAGCAAACCCCTGAGGCCCGAGAACGTTTGAGATCAGCGCAGAGAGAGGTTTGTAATATGACTATGAAAACTGCGGAGAGGAAAAGGCTGTTCTGCACGATGAAGTTTTTCGAGGAGGGAGAGAGAGCGGGTCACCTTCTGTCCAGGGTGGTGCGGCCCAAAGGGAATCGGCGTATATCACTAAATTAAAGGGGAAAGACGGATGTGAGCATACAGGCAGTAGGGCCATACTGGAGGTAATGATGGGATTTTACTCAAATCTGTACCAGTCACATGTGCAGCCATCGGAGGAGGAAATTGATAACTTTTTAGTGGAGGGTGCGGCTTCCACGACTCTCACTGGCGGAGCAGAGGCTTCTTGAGGAGCCCTTTGATATGGAGGAACTTGAGGCCGCTCTGGCCTCTGTACCTAGTGACAAGGCCCCAGGGGGGGACGGTATCCCAGGAGAAGTCTACAAAAAATACAAAGAGGTGTTGCTTCCCAAGTTGATGGAGGTTTACACTGCGAGTTTGGCGGGGGGAGAGCTGCCCCGGTCCATGCGAGAGGCGATAATTGTTGTCCTACCAAAGCAGGGAAAAGATTTGACGGACCCAGCTTCATATCGTCCGATCTCTTTGTTGACCACTGACATTAAGTTATTGGCCAAAATGCTGGCGAACCGACTTAACAAGGTCATCGAATCCCTAATTCACCAAGACCAGTCTGGGTTTATGCCCAATAAATCCACAGCTATAAATCTCCGGCGATTATACTTAAACATGCAGGTGAGGGCGGATAATGTGGGACAGAGAGTAATAGTTTCCCTGGATGCCGCTAAGGCGTTCGACAGTGTGGAGTGGAGGTATTTGTGGGTGGTAATGAAAACCATGGGATTTGGTGATCTGTTTGTGGGTTGGGTACGTTTGCTATATACATCCCCTAGTGCTAAAATACGGGTTAATGGTCTGCTGTCTGAGAGTTTCTCCCTACATAGGGGAACGAGGCAGGGGTGCCCCCTGTCCCCCCTGCTGTTTGCGATCGCTCTAGAACCGTTAGCTGCAAAGATACGTGGTACCACAGATATTCGGGGATTCCAATATGGCTCCCACGTAGAGAAAGTGGCCTTATATGCGGATGATGTGCTACTGTTTCTGGCTGACCCGAGCGACTCCCTAAGTTCGGCTATGGCAGTTATTAGTAAATTCGGCTCTATTTCTGGACTGACTATCAACTGGGATAAATCCGTGTTCCTTCCCGTGGACTCTGCTGCTCCCCTAGTGCTAGATCCTGGGACCCCTTTGAGGGTGGTTAGTGAGTTTAAATATTTGGGCATTGTGATCTCTGCTAAATTGGAGGAATATGAACGGCTCAATCTTACCCCCCTTATCAATAAGTTTCAACAAAAAATTGCAGCGTGGAAGAAACTATTCCGTCTGTGGCGGGTAGAGCAAATTTATTAAAAATGATCCTCATGCCCCAACTCCTATATATACTCCATAATACGCCTGTCTGGTTGGCGCAAAATAAATTCTACCGGATTGATTCTCTTTTCCGGGACTTGATCTGGAAGGGTAGTAGGGCACGCATTAAACTTGAACATCTACAGAGGTCAAAAGAGGAGGGGGGCCTGGCAATCCCGAACCCGTGGGTTTATTATGTGTCATCCCAATGTCAGCATATGGTGGGGTGGGGGGAGCCTACCCAATCTACGTCGGCTGGGAAGCTCATTGAGTTTATAGTGGGCAGAGGTCCGTTGCTTGCTAGTTTAGAGGCTGGTAGGTTCCGGGTGAACCCTAAAAGGCTCCCGACGATCGCTATGGTGGACAAGATTTGGCAAAGAGTTAGACAATGGAGGGGCATTACGGAGCTCACGCGCTTCTCGTCGGTTTGGTTTGACCCGAGACTGGGGGAGTTAATGCGTCTGAGGGGATTTGCTCAATGGAGAAGGGTCGGGATATGGTTTGTGTCACAGCTGTTGGTTGGCGGCATGCTTAAGACTTTTGAGGAGATCAGGGAGGAGTTCCCTCTGAGTCAATCCCTCTTTTTTCAATATTTGCAGCTGCGGCATGCAATCAATCGACAGCTTAAAACATCAAGAATAGTGGTGCAATCAGATGCGATGGTGAATCTTATAGGGTCACTAAGGGGCACTAAGGGTTTCATCTCCCTCGTATATAGGGTTTTTTTGGATTCATTCCTGGTACGGCACCCGGCTAAGTCCAGAGAAAAATGGGAAGAGGATGTGGGACCAATCTCAGACTCTCAGTGGGAGAGCGTATTACAATTCATCCCCAAGGTCTCTATGAGTGAAGCCAGGAGAGTCTCACAACTCTACCTAACACATAGGGTATACAGGACTCCGGTCTGGATGAAGAGGGCGGGCCTGAGGAGGGATTCCTGCTGTCCGCGCTGCTCTGAGGATGGGGCAGATCTCCTACATATGATGTGGTCCTGCCCTGCCCTACAGAACTTTTGGGTACAAACACTTAATTTGACACAGGAGGTAATGGGAGTGGATCTTATAAGGAACCCGCTGACGTGTGTATTGGGGTGCATGGAGGATATCGCGGTTGATGAGTGGGGAAAGCTGACCATAGCCAGAATCCTATATGCTGCCAGAAAGCTCATTGCGGCCCACTGGTTAGATGACAAAGCGCCAGTTAGACAAGAACTGATTAATAAGGTTAACTTTATTGTTATGATGGAACAGAACATATATGCGAAAAGAGGTCAACACATGCAGTTTGAGAATGTGTGGGGTGGCTGGATAGAGCACCCGGGCTTGGCTTCGGAGGCTCTTATGAGAGAAAGAATGCGTCTTCCTACGCGCCCTTGACCCTCTGAGTTGGTACTTTAAACAGGGATCGTAAGGGGTTGTCTCGAAAAAAAGGATTCAAAATGTGACATGGTGTGTGATATGTGCAATGATTTAAAGGGAAGGGGTTAGGGGGGAGGGGGGGAGGGTAGGGGACTTAGGATGTAAGAATAGTTATATTGCCTGTCAGGTTGAATACGGTTTATATTACATGCTAAAGTTAAATGTACTGTCAAAGTTTCATGCTGACAATTTTTAAATAAAAATCATCTGATTTAAAAAAAAAAAAAATCGACGAACTCAGCTCATCCTTGTCCCTTAAAACATGCACAGGAGTGAGTTGAGAATCTGGGAGAAGCGCCACAGGTTATCAAATCGAATCCCTGGACAGGCAAATATCCTTACCCCTTCCTACATTAATTGAGTGTAATTCTTTCCCGAACAGTAGAGAAGAAATCCCCACACCAGAAGCAGCTTTACATCATACTCACTTGAAAAGCATAGTGCATCTCGTTACCGCTCTCAATCCTCAAGCCAAGTTGGTCCTTTTGCTGGGGAGAGTTTTTATCAGAGTCCACAAGGTGAGGAAGCAGATAAACCGTCCTCATAACTCAGAAGCTAGACCTGGGATGGGTCATCAAACAAGGAGTGGATCAAAAAAAGCACATGACAGCCCTGACAGGAAGTGTGCAGGCCCCCAACATGTGCTGGTGTATACACTCCCCCGACATGTGCCAGTATACACTATATTCCAAATTATTATGCAAATTGATTTTAAGTGTCATAGCGTTTTTTGTTTATTTTTGTAAATGAAACCCATTGATGGTATTGTGTCTCAGGGTTCTTTGGATAACTGAAATCAATCTCAGATACCTGTGATAATTAGTTTGCCATGTGAGCCCAATAAAAGGAAAAACTGGATGTTCCACACTATTAAGCAGGCCAGAGTTTTCAAGTAACATGGGAAAGAAAAAGGATCTCTCTGCTGCTGAAAAGCATCAAATAGTGCAATGCCTTGGTCAAGGGATGAAAACATTACATATTTCCTGAAAACTTAAGCGTGATCATCGTACTGTTAAGAGATTTGTGGCTGATTCTGAGCACAGACGTGTTAGTGCTGATAAAGGCAGAATGAGGAAGGTTTCTGCAGGCAGTTCATTGGATTAAGAGAGTACTGAGGATGATGTGGAAACAAATGGCTGGCACAGTGCAGCGCTTAAGCCCTGCCTGCGTCACTTTCTGGCTGTAAACAATCCCTCCCCCGGTGGACAGGTGAGCGCTCCATACAGTACCCGGCTGTCACTCCAACAGATGATGATCCCATCCTGCCTGTCTCGCTCTCAGATGCTGCCGCGCATGGAGCGGCAGCATGTGAGAACGAGACAGGCAGGATCTGGAATCATCATCTGTTGGAGTGAGAGCCGGGCACTGTATGGAGCGCTCGATGCACCACCACCGGTTCTGTCCTCCCGAACAACTATTACCTCCTCATGCTGTAAGCTGACCGCCGGAAATGAGGTCAGCGGTCACTTCCGGTGGAACGTGACGTGCGACTGCGAGAAAGTGCTCCCAGTCCCCGGGGTTTCTGCCGTGTACTCTGCTGTCATCACTGTCCGACCGCGATCGCGGGAAAGTAAACTTCCTGGCTGGGACAGGGGGACAGGGACTCGAAATCGGGACTCTCCCGCTGAATCCGGGATGGTTGGGAGGTATGTAATCAGTTTTGCTATGCTTGTATTGAACTGTGGTGTATTGTGATAACTTATTCAACAGCGCCATCTATTGACAATGTTCTCATTACAGTTTACTTTGTTTCACTGTTTACTGTGCAATTTAATATTTTTTTTTTGTATATATTCTTTATTTAGAATATTTCAATAATACAACAGGAAAGGAAAAAAGGGTAAATGTTTCCAGAAATAGTAAAAGAAGAAAAAAACATTCGTAATAAATCACAACGATAACACTACAAGGCTATGTTTTTGCAAACCAAAAGGGTTGTAAGAAGAGTTTAAAAAACAAGGGGCAGTGGTGGGGAGGGACACAGGAAGGAAAGGGGAGGGTAGGGAGTCAGAAAGTCCTGCTTAAAATATGGGAGATCAAACTCAAATCAAGGCATGAACATTACAGAACAGGCTATATGTAAAAAAAAAGGAATAACAAAAGAAACTTATAGGGAGACAGAAATTAAGAATTACAGTTACCGGTTGTGCTTATTTGGTGATCCTCTGAGGCGTTCAACCAGGCTATCCATGCGTTTAAAGTCTTTAGGTTTTTAGATCCTGAAAGTCTAATTTTCTCGTATTACCGATTTGGTTGGATTATTTTATCCATTCTTTGCAGGTAGGGGTCTCTACATCTTTCCAGTGTCTTGCAATAGTTATTTTAGCTGCGTTGAGCAGGTGAGGTATCAGTGAGCCTTTTTTAAAGTGTAAATTTGAAGGATCCAGATTAAATAGAATGAAACGTGACGTTAATGGGATGTCTACGTTTAAGGTTTTCTTTATATGCTCTCTAACTTTCTCCCAAAAACTTTTAATTTTTGTGCATTCCAGCCAAATGTGAGATGGAGAACCCTTCTCTTTGGTGCATCTCCAACAAAGAGGGGAGATTGAGCTGTCTATTTTATTCAATATGTCAGGTGTTTATACCCTGAATGATTTTAAGTTAAGTTCTTGGAATCTCACTGAAGACGTTAGGAAGTGGATGTTTTTGAAAATTGTATGAATCTCTTCTGGGAGAAATTTTGTATTTAGTTCTAATTCCCATTTTTTTATGAAATCTGGGATCTCCTGTGTTTGGGTTAGATTTTTATTTATTTTGGCTATCATTTTTCCCTTTCCTTTTGTGTTCATAAACAGTTTAAGAATTGGCGGATCAGGTGCTGAGGTAGAAATGTCTGGGAGATAAAGTTTGGTTACTTCCTGTACAGTTTGAATTTCCTCATCTTTCAAGTGAAGGTTTTTAGTGAGTGAGCTGATCTTGTTCTTGCTCTTACATCTGTTTTTGTACACCAAGGAGTAAATCGGCATGTTTCTAAAGGGAATAGAAAGCCTGATTTTCTTTTTAAGAGATCTATAATTATTAGGGATCAAATGCAAGATAGGAGTTGCTTTGCATATATTTGGAATAAGATTCATGTTTTTATTTGTTTTGTGCCATAACCTGAGGGTAGTCAACGTGTACGGGTTCATGATATTATTGTATTTAAATCTATTAAATGGGGTGGGCCATAGGTAGTGTGAGAAGCCATCATGGAGATCGTCCAACTCAAGTGGAACCCAAAGTTTTGTGGGACAAGGGGATTGCAGCTCAATCACTCTTGATAAGTGGGTTGATAATCTATATCTTTCAAAATCAAGGAGACCCAAACCTCCTCTACATCTTGATTTTATCAAGGTTTTATGATTTATCCTATGGTTTTTACCTGCCCATATAAATTTTGAAATTACATTTTTGAGCTTTTGAAAAAATTGTTGAGGAATGTCTATTGGGAGGGTTTGGAGAAGGTATAGGACTTTGGGGAGATCATTTTATATATAATATATTTTATATATATGTGCATATATATAATGGTATAATGCATTCATGAACAACATAATAATCCCACTCTGCTATCTGGTTGAGCTGCACTATATATTAATGGTATGAACTGCATTCAGTGGAAGCAAACAGCTGAATAGAATCCCCACCTCTGCTATCTGTGTTGAATGCTGCACTATATATTAATGGTATGAACTGCATTCAGTGGAAGCAAACAGCTGAATAGAATCCCCACCTCTGCTATCTGTGTTGAATGCTGCACTATATATTAATGGTATGAACTGCATTCAGTGGAAGCAAACAGCTGAATAGAATCCCCACCTCTGCTATCTGTGTTGAATGCTGCACTATATATTAATGGTATGAACTGCATTCAGTGGAAGCAAACAGCTGAATAGAATCCCCACCTCTGCTATCTGTGTTGAATGCTGCACTATATATTAATGGTATGAACTGCATTCAGTGGAAGCAAACAGCTGAATAGAATCCCCACCTCTGCTATCTGTGTTGAATGCTGCACTATATATTAATGGTATGAACTGCATTCAGTGGAAGCAAACAGCTGAATAGAATCCCCACCTCTGCTATCTGTGTTGAATGCTGCACTATATATTAATGGTATGAACTGCATTCAGTGGAAGCAAACAGCTGAATAGAATCCCCACCTCTGCTATCTGTGTTGAATGCTGCACTATATATTAATGGTATGAACTGCATTCAGTGGAAGCAAACAGCTGAATAGAATCCCCACCTCTGCTATCTGTGTTGAATGCTGCACTATATATTAATGGTATGAACTGCATTCAGTGGAAGCAAACAGCTGAATAGAATCCCCACCTCTGCTATCTGTGTTGAATGCTGCACTATATATTAATGGTATGAACTGCATTCAGTGGAAGCAAACAGCTGAATAGAATCCCCACCTCTGCTATCTGTGTTGAATGCTGCACTATATATTAATGGTGTGCACTCCATACCTCTACTTGCTGCCAAGCACTGCTTTACCATCTTGCAACATAGTTTAATGTGCCTGTTAATAAGGCTTTGGAATAATTCATTTTTGCACTGTGTTTAAAATACTTACTGCTTTATATCCCGGTGACTGGGGCCTCTCTAGATGCTATCAGGTGGAAGGTGCTAAAGCATATAGATGTTGCCAGGTAGCCTTTGATGATCTAACCACCCCCTGGTGTGCTGGCCCCAGCTGGCAAATTATCCCAAAACAGCCCCCACAATCCCACTTTCCTGACCCTGTAGTGTGGACTATATATTTAGGAGTAGTCTAAAGGGTATGCCACACTAAACAACATCGCTAACGGGATCGCTAAAAAACGTCACTATTTAGCGATCCCGTTAGCGATGTTGTTGTGTGCGGCATCTACCAGCGACGTGGCCCCTGCTGAGATCCTGCTGTGATCTCGCTCGTCGCTGACATCGTTCCGGACCCTATTTTATCGTCGGCGCCCCCGCTGGTAAGGCTATATATCGCTGAGTGTGGCACCTTTTCTTAGCGATTTAGCGGTACTTTTGTACCGCTAAAGTTGTTAAGGAGATCGCTAACCGCGATAGCGTCCTTAACGACATCGCTAAGTTAAGCCGCTATCAGCGATATAGAAACAATCCCGCTAGCGATCGCATTAGTATGCGTCGTTATCGTGATCGCTAGCGGGATTGTTTAGTGTGGCAGTACCTTAAGGGGCCGCACGCATCACAGAAAGCAAAGCATCACGAAAGACAAGCATCGAGTAAAAGGCAGTTATCCATGGCAGTTAATCAGGGCAGGAATCAGGTAACCCACACTTTGCTTTCTTTTAAATTATGTTCTCTATCTCTATCCTCCTGTGTTCCCTTGCCATCCACATTCACTGCCCCATACCCCCTCCATCACGACTCATATACATCAGCCCCTCCATACTTCCCTCTCCCATGTACAGTTCCCATGCACTCCTCACCTTCCTAAGAAAACTCAGCCCATCTTGCCCAAACATATCTCAGAAAAAACCTATTTATAAATCCAACAACTACCTGCTCTTTATCTTCCTACTCCTACTGATTTCAGGGGACATCTCCCCCAACCCTGGTCCATCCCCCAACCTCAATCCCTACCCTACCTCATTTCGAAACCATAATAATCTTGTTAATATTACTTGCACTCCCTCATCTCCTTCTTTCAACTGTGCCCTCTGGAATCCAAGGTCTGCATGCAATAAACTATCTTTCCTGCACAACTACTTTCTGAACAACTCTCTTAATCTGTTGGCCCTCACTGAAACCTGGATTCAGGATTCTGACACGGTCTCCCTGCTGCCATTTCCATGGTGGCTTACAGTTCTCCCATTCCCCGAGACCCACAAACAGACATGGTGGTGGAGTTGGCATACTCCTGTCCCCACAATGCACTTTCCAGGTCATCCCCCCAATTCCATCACTCTCATTCCCTTCTTTTGAGGTCCACACCATCAGGCTCTTCCATCCCCTCTCCCTCAGAATAGCGGTCATATATCGGCCCCCAGGCTCATCCACCCAGTTCCTTGACCACTTCTCAGCCTGGCTGCCGCACTTCATGTCCTCAGAACTACCAACCCTTATCCTTGGAGACTTCAACATCCCCATTAACAGTCCTACTTCCACATCTGCATCTCAGCTTCTATCACTAACCACTTCTCTAGGCCTCTCACAGCTTTCAACCTCTGAGACACACAAGGATGGCAACACCCTTGACCTGGTCTTTGTCCGCCTCTGTTCAATTTCCCACCTAAATAACTCACCGCTTCCACTCTCTGACCACAACATTCTCTCTTTCACGCTCACAAATCCTCCACCACCCCAGCGAACTCCTACCTACCGCACATTCAGAAATCTGCAAGCCATTAACCCTCAGACACTTTCAGACTCCCTACACTCTTCGCTGTCCCCAATCTCCTCTTTTTCTTGTCCTAATCTGGCTGTTCAGCACTACAATGACACTCTTAGAAGCACCCTTGACCAAGTAGCACCGCTCACCCTCAGAACTTCCAAACACACAGTAAAACAGCCCTGGCTCACATCGCAAACTCACCTTCTCCAGCGATGCTCTAGGAGTGCTGAACGCCTATGGAGAAAAACCCGCACACCAGAAGACTTCATCCACTTTAAATTCATGTTAAGAACTTATAATGCTGCCCTTCACCTCGCCAAACAGACCTACTTCACCACACTGATCTCCTCACTAGCCAACAACCCCAAGAAACTTTTTGACACTTTTCACTCCCTCCTCAGGCCAAAAGCACAAGCCCCTATCACAGACATTTGTGCTGATGACCTGGCCTCCCACTTTATAGAAAAAATAGATACTATCCGTCAGGAAATCTGCTCTCAACCACCAAGTGCTGTGACTCCCATCCCACCCTGCATTTCCCCTGGCTCAATTTCCACATTTGATCCCATCACAGAAGAAGAAGTCTCCAGACTCCTCTCTTCCTCTCGTCCGACTACATGCACTACCGACCCCATCCCCTCACATCTCCTCCAGTCTCTTTCTCCTGTTGTCACAACTCACCTAACTACAATCTTCAATTTCTCACTCTCCTCTGGCATTTTCCCATCCTCCTTCAAACACTCCATCATTACTCCACTACTAAAGAAACCCATCTTGACCCTTCCTGCACAAACAACTACAGACCGGTCTCCAATCTCCCCTTCATCTCCAAACTTTTGGAGCGCCTAGTCTACTCCGCCTCACCCGTTACCTCTCCACTCACTCCCTCCTAGACCCTTCACAGTCCGGCTTCCGACCCCTACATTCGACTGAAACTGCACTCATCAAAGTGACCAATGACCTTCTGACAGCAAAACGTAACGGCGACCACTCTCTGCTCATTCTACTCGACCTTTCTGCAGCTTTCGACACGGTTGACCACCGTCTCCTACTGTCCAGGCTCCACTCTCTAGGTATTAAGGACACTGTTCTCTCCTGGTTCTCCTCCTATCTTTCTGACCGCTCCTTCAGTGTTTCGTTCTCTGGCTCCACTTCATCTCCTCTCCCTCTCACTGTGGGTTTGACCCCAGGGCTCAGTCCTTGGCCCCCTTCTCTTCTCTCTCTACACCGCCCCAATTGGACAGACCATCAGCAGATTTGGCTTTCAGTACCATCTTTATGCTGATGACACACAATTATACACGTCATCCCCCGACCTTACCCCCGCTGTACTACAGAACGCCACCGACTGTCTGTCCGCAGTCTCCAACATCATGTCTGCTCTCTATCTGAAACTCAACCTCTCCAAAACTGAACTTCTTCTGCTCCCGCCGTCTACTAACCTCCCTAAATCTGACATTTCCCTCTCAGTGGGCGGCACCATAATAACACCCCGGCAGCAGGCTCGCTGTCTGGGTGTTATGTTTGATACCAATCTCTCCTTCACCTCCCATATACAATCTCTTGCCCGCTCTTGCCGCCTACACCTAAAGAACATCTCTAGAATCCGCCCTTTTCTCACCATGGAAACAACAAAAACCCTCACTGTAGCATTAATCCACTCCCGCCTGGACTACTGTAACGCTCTATTACTTGGCCTCCCCATTACTCGACTATCCCCTCTCCAGTCCATCCTTAATGCAGCAGCCAGGGTTATCCATCTGGCTAATCGGTACTCGGACGCGTCCGCTCTTCGCCAGTCCTTACACTGGCTGCCCATTCATTATAGGATCCAATTCAAAGTACTTGTTCTCACCCACAAAGCTCTCCACAGTGCAGCACCCCCCTACATCTCCTCCCTCATTTCTATCTATCGGCCTAACCGACTGCTGCGCTCTGCAAACGACTTTCGACTAACCTCTGCACTAATCCGTACCTCCCACTCCCGACTCCAAGACTTCTCCCGCGCTGCGCCAATCCTCTGGAATGCTCTACCCCAAGAAATTAGGACTATCCACAATTTGCATGGCTTCAGGCGCTCCCTCAAAACACATCTGTTCAGAGCGGCCTATCACATTCACTAATCAAAGTCATTCTATGTGTAAGTGTGTGTGTGTGTGTAGCCCATTCACTATCTCCATCCATCCCTCACTCCCTTAAGATGGCTGGACCATCATTGTAAATGCACCATTGTATATACACACCTGTATTTTGTATCTCCCCCACCTCATTGTAGATTGTAAGCTCTCACGAGCAGGGCCGTCTTATTTTGCTTTAATTACTGTATTGTTAACGTGTTACTTATGACTTGTGTTTTGAAACTGTTAAACTGTAAAGCGCTGCGGAATATGATGGCGCTATATAAATAAAGATTATTATTATTATTATTATTATTATAAGGTTGACTCTACCAAACCATGAAACCGGGACATCTCTCCAATTTGATAAGGTAGACTCAACCAAATTAAACAATGGTTTGAAGTTTAAATCAAAAAGGCGTGAAGGAGAGCAGCTAAGTTTGGTTCCCAAATATGCAATGAATGGGCATTCTTTAAATGGGGATAGTGATTTTAAGTTGTTTCTGTTTCAGGAGATAAAGAAATATGCATGATATTAGACTTGGTGAAGTTTATTTTAAAATTGGAGACTGAGTTGAAGAAGCGCAACTCAGTGAGTAAAATCTGAATAGACTTGTCAGGATCTACCAAAAAGAAAAGTATGTCGTCTGCGTATGCTGCACATTTGTGTTCAACTGTGCCGATTTTCAATCCTTTGATCTTAGGGGATTGTCGTATTTTCTGCAAGAATGTCTCTAATGAGAGAATAAACAAAAGGGGCGATGGGGGCAACCTTGTCTTGTGCCGTTTTTGATCTCAAAGCTGGCGGATAGTGTGTTATTGATTTTAATTTTTGCGGAGGGTGCTGTGTATAAGGCAGTTATTTTATGTATAAAATTTAGAGGGAAGCCAAATTTTGTAAGTGCTTGTTCCATGAAATACCAATCAACCCGATCGAAAGCTTTCTCTGCGTCTGTGGAGAGAATCGACATTTGTATATTGTGTTGTTTTGCTAGATGAATCGCGTTGATTGCCCTCATGACATTATCCTTGGCTTCTCTTCCTTTGACAAAGCCAACTTGTTCTGGGTTTATCAGATCTGGGAGAAGTTTTTGTATTCTGTTTGCTAATATTTTGGCGTATAATTTCACATCGTTATTAATGGTTGAAATTGGCCTGTAACTGCCGCAAGAGGTGGGGTCTTTTCCCTCTTTTGGAATGAGGCTAATGTGGGCTACTAGAGACTCTTTTTTGAAATTGTTGGATTTACTAATATGATTAAAATAATCTGTCAAATGTGGGGATAATTCGGGTTTAAAATATTTGTAATATTCAATCGAAAAACCGTCTGGACCTGGACTTTTTCCGCCTGGAGATTGGTTTATCGCGTCTTCCACTTCGTCTTTAGTTATGGGACTATCTAAAAAATTTGATTGAATGTTCGTGATCTGGGGAAGGGATAGGTCTTTTAAGAAATTTTGTATTTTAACAGTCTTATCTACGGCAGAGCTGTAATTGGATTTTAGATTGTATAGATTTGAGTAAAAATCTGAGAAGGCCTTGACAATATCTTCTGTTTTATAAAGCAACTGATCTTCATTATTCTTTATTTTAAGTATGTACGTCGAGTTAATTTGTTTCTTAATTGTATTTGCCACATTTATTTGCAGATGAATATGCTCTGAACCGAGAATATGATAAAAAATTTCAAATTTTTGATTTAAGAGGGCCTTTAGTTCAACTCTTAAGTTAGAGAGGTCTTTCTCTAGAGAGGGAAGCTGTGTTAGTTTGTGTGAAGCCTCTAGTTTTTTTTATCTGAGAGAGCTTCAGTTGTATTTCCTTTTCTTTTTCTTTTTTTGTTCTGGAACCCAACTCAATAAGGATTCCCCTAAGGACGGCTTTATGAGCCTCCCAAGTGTTGGAGTCGCATTTGTCATGAGGGCGATTTTCTTTGAAGAAATTCCTTATGCCTGTGGCTATATATTCTTGTGTGATGTTGCTCTTAAGTAAATTATTATTAAGCTTCCAGTTTAATGGCCCTCTTTTATGTGGATCAATGACTGTTTTGAGAAATAATGGGGCATGATCTGAAAAAAGAATTGTGTCATAAGAAATTTTTTGTATGGTATTCAATAGGTGATGGGGAGGAACAGGTAATCAATTCTTGAGTATTTGTTATGAACTGGGGAGAAAAAGGAATAATCTTTTGTGGAGGGATGCATTGTTCTCCAAGCATCTATCAACAGTCTGTTAGTTAATAGTTTTTGGATGTATCTGATTGTTTTTGCGGGAACTGTAGAATGACCGTTTGAGGTGTCTAGAGAAGGATGTAGAGGTACATTAAAATCACCTCCTAAAATTATTTGACCTTCAGCAAAATTATCTAAAATATCAATAATCTTCTTAAAGAATGGACAATGATTGCTATTGGGGGCATATATGTTGACCAAGGTAAACAATTCATTGTAAATTGTGCACTTTAATAGTATATAACTTCCGTCTGTGTCATATATAGCATTTTTGAGTGTGAAGGGAATTCTCTTATTTATAATTATGGACACTCCCTTATTTTTTTTTTAATCGGAGAATTGGCATTGAACCATTTGGTAAAAATTTTATTCTTGGTGATAGGTGTATAGGTTTGTTTAAAATGAGTTTCCTGAAGAAAAACGATGTCCATTTTATTTTTTCCTAGATAGTTCAAGATTTGCGACCTTTTTTGTGGGATATTCATACCTCTTACATTGAAGGTAGCAATATTTAAATCAACCATTAAAGTTTAATGGGGCGTACTATGAAGTAGTTTAGTTTTTTTAGCAGGACTTGGGGATGAGGCAGGGTTATATGGGGTTAAAGTAAACAATGGAGGTTTGTTACAGAATCTGAGCAACATGCTCATGAATCTCGAAAGTAACCTGAGAAAGTTTTGCAGCTGGTTAGGATATAGGCAGCGATGCGAGCCCAACCAGGTATAGATGCAAAAAAGTGGTGTCTAGGCCTGTGGGGGCGTGGACCTAGATATGACAAGAACCTTAAGTGATTTGAAAGTGTATGAGAATAAGTATAATTGCAGGTGAACAGACTCCCGGTGAGTCTTATTTGAACAGGTAATACCATAAACACAATGCAGCATTTTACAATCTAAGGATGTAACTAAAACTAGCCAATTAAGACTATAATGCTAAATGCATACATCATGCCCAGACTTCTCCTGTACCCCCTCCCCTCTGTGCAGGGAGAGTGAGGAGGAAGGGGGGAGAGGGAAGAAATGCCATGTATATACTAGAAATATATCAAACAGTAAATAACATCAAAAGTAATTAGTGTCAGATTTGTAAAAAAGAAAAACAGAGATGAGAAATAGAAAAAATTGGCGAACATGTCAGCTGGTAAATGTCTCAGCAGAGGTGTAGAGTTATATACCGGTTTAAACTGACAGCATCAGCCGACCTCTTCTTCCTCTTCCATATCTTTGTTGGAGGTTTTCTTGAGATCCTCATTCAATCTTCTCTTCTTCTTTGACTTGGAAGGGGTCGCTGTTGACCATTTTTCCAATCTTGGAAGAGGTGGTAGATTAAGAAAAACTTCCGCTGTGGCCCAATCTGGGACCTGAAGATCCATCAGGTCTAGTTTTTGAGAACAAATGGCAAGTCATCTGGGGTTCTGACAATCAAAGTTTTGTTGTTAAGAGGAATTGCCAATCCAAATGGGAAAAGTCATCTATAAGCAATGCCTTTGTCTCTCACCGCTCTTGTTAAGGGCTGAAGCTGTCTTCTCAAATTCAGGGTTAGCTTTGTGAGGTCTTGAAATATTTGAATCTCGCGGTCTTCAAATTCTATTTTTTTCGCATCTCTTGCTTTTTGGTATATCTCCTCTTTTGTTCTGAAGCTTTGAAAACAACATAAGATGTCTCTTGGTCTGTCCGGTCCTGATGGCTTTGGTCTGTAGACTCTATGAGCTCTTTCTATTCCAAGGTCATTGTCGACATTTTTTCCAATGGTGTTGTTGAAAATTGTAGATAACGTAGTGAGTATGTCTTTGTCTAGGATATTCTCTGGAAGGCCTCTAATTCTCAAATTGTTCCTCCTTGACCTGTTTTCCAGGTCATCTAGGTGAATTCTCTGCAGAAATTGCTCTTTTTGGTTCTCTATTAAGATTTCTTTGACTCTTGTGGCGTGCGTTATAATCTGATCAGAGCTGGTGTTATGTTACGGTAGCTGAGGAGTGCAGGCAAAAAAGGAAATACACCAGAGCAGTTGGAATCTATGAGATTGCAGTACCCTGACTAACCACCACAACTAGAGGCAGCCGTGGAGCGTTCCTACGTTGGTCCTAGACGCCTCGTCACAGCCTGAGAAACTAACTACACCTAAAGATAGAAATAGGAAAGCTATCTGCCCGGAGCAGAACCCCAAAGATAATAGAAAGCCCCCAAACATGTAATGGCGGTTAGACAAGAGGAAATACTGACACAGAAAGAAAATAGTATGAGCAAACGCTGGGGCCCAAACTAACTAAATAGAAAAGGACAGGAAGGGTACTTACTGCAATCCCAGAAAACCCTGAAAAACACCAACTCCACTAATTTCAAAATCACCTGAGATCACACGACCTCTACCACCTAAATTAGTTCTCTGGTGTAAGAAAATCAAAACAGCAGCCACTGAAAAAACTGGAAAAAGCAAAAGAACAAAACTCAGTGGCTGAACTAAACTGAGAGGGCAGAAGCCCCCGGAGGGGACCCTGAAGGCCCCCACAGAAGTGCAGGACAAAATGCAAAAATATAGCAAAAACACAAAATAAGAAATTGTCTTATCTGATAGCAGGAGATGCAGACACGACACAGCAGGCTACAAGGGAAACTGGAAAGAAGGATTCAGACCAGAACAATTGATCACCGGCAACCCTGATGGGAAAATGATTCCCTTAAATAAGACCAATCAGTAACACCTGATTCCCAGTCTTCACAATCCTCACTAGTACCGCTTGTAACCACCAGAGGGAGGCTCTGCTCAGAACTCATCTCAAACCCATTCACAACAGCTGGTCTCTAAGTTTTGTACTCTGTCGTGAACAATCTTAACATAATTTCTGAGATCCGCTATCTCTTCCTTTACCGCTTGGGTGAAGTCTTTAAATAGGTTTTTCATGTACTCAGCCGTGGGTAGGGCTTTAATATATTCCTTTATATCTGGATCATTTTGTATAGAATCCGTATCTTCATCGCTATCTGACCAATGATTGGTCGGAAGTGAACCAAACTTCAATTTGTACGAGGCTCTCTTAGATTTACTGCCCTTAGAAGTTTCAGTGGGTGGACATTTTTGAGTCTTGTCTTCATCTTGGATTTTTTTAGGTGTCTTATGGGGTTTGCTTGACTCATCAGTGTGAGTTTTAATGGATCTTCCCATTTTGTGGTCTGATTTAATATAACTACACCGGGAGAAGTGCTAGGTGATTAAATCATGTGAGCAAACCAGTGATCTATACTAGAATTGTACAAAAAAAAAAAAAAGGGGGAGGGAATCTTATTCCACTTAAGAGTTGTAGATGGTGGCAGAAGACTTGCTATGAAAAATCAGAGTGGTCAAGTATGCTAATAGGTCATGCAATTTCACCTGAGGAGCAGTAGATGGCACTATGTTTAGATGAAACTTTGAGACTGTTCATCTGTGTGACTTCACAAGTTATTTTACATTCCTTTTTATTTCCCCTTCTTTCTTCTTTCACACAAAGATATAGAGTTAGGCTTGTGAGAGTTTGTGCCTTAAAGTCAGTGGCGTAGCAACTGTTTGTGGCGCCCGGGGCGGCAAATTTTAGGCCACACCCCTAGCCACACCCATTTCACTGGTCACACCCATATCCACGCCCTGACCACACCCACTTAGCACTGCTGATCACACTGTTTCATAAACAATAATTATAAACACATACCTCTCAACCGTCCCGATTTCAGCAGGACAGTCCCGATTTCGGGACCCTGTCTGCTGTCCCGGCCAGGCGGTTTACTTTCCGCATTAGAATCGTACATACGGAAACCCCGGGGACCTCCCACACATTCTGGCAGCCACAAGTCACATTCCATCGCTGACCTCATTTCCCCAGGATGTGGGGATCTCACCAGCTATGAGGCGCTCCATTCAATACCCGGCTCTCACTGAGCGAGACAGGCAAGATCTGGGGATCTCTTCATCTGTTGAACAGATCCCATGTTGAGATCCCCACATCCTGCTTGTCTCGCTCAGTGAGAGTCGGGTATTGTATGCAGCGGTCCGTACAATACCCGGCTCTCACTCCAACAGATCCAGCGGCTTGATGCGTCGCCGTTCTGAAGACTCTCCCGAGAACGAGTTACAGTACCTGCTGCTGTAAGCTGACCGCCGGAAATGAGGTCAGCGGTCATTTCCAGCGTTCAGCTGACTTACAGCACGTCACCTCCGGTGGAACGTGACATGTGGCTGCCAGAACGTGTGGGAGGTCCCCGGGTTTCCGCATGTACGATTCTAATGCGGGAAAGTAAACCTCCCGGCCAGGACAGCGGGACAGGGACCCAGCTCTACACAGATAACAGCATTCGCTCCGTCCCCACGCAGACCCATGCACATAATGGCACCCCTCCTTCCCCCCTGCAGCCCTCAAGCACACAGATCCCGCAAGTAACAGGACCCTTGTACATGCGCGGCTCCGCTCTTTGTGGCCCTGTACACACACGGCTCCGCTCCACACACCTCACACGCACAAGGCTCCGCTCCGTACACCTCGTACACACACGGCTTTGCTCCGTACACCTCGTACACACACGGCTCCGCTCCGTACACCTCGTACACACGCTCCGCTCCGTACACCTCGTACACACACGGCTTTGCTCCGTACACCTCGTACACACACGGCTTTGCTCCGTACACCTCGTACACACACGGCTCCGCTCCGTACACCTCCGCTCCGTACACCTCGTACACACACGGCTTTGCTTCGTACACATCGTACACACACGGCTCCGCTCCGTACACCTCCGCTCCGTACACCTCGTACACACACTGCTTTGCTCCGTACACCTCGTACACACACGGCTCCACTCCGTACACCTCGTACACACACGGCTTCGCTCCGTACACCTCGTACACACACGGCTTCGCTCGTACACCTCGTACACACACGCTCGCTCCGTACACCTCGTACACACGGCTCCGCTCCGTACACCTCGTACACACGGCTCCGCTCCGTACACCTCGTACACACACGGCTCCGCTCCGTACACCTCGTACACACACGGCTTCACTCCGTACACCTCGTACACACACGCGCTCGACACCCGTACACACCTCCGCTCTACACCACACACGGCTCCGCTCCGTACACCTCGTACACACGCTCGTCGTCCCTCCCACGCGCTCACCCCTCCCGCTCCCGTACACCTCGTACACACGGCTCCGCTCCGTACACCGTAACACCCCCTAACCATGCACACACAGCTCAGCTACATCACACTGTAAACCCCTTATGATCCCACATATAAACTTACCATCATCCAGCACCATGACGATGATGACGACCAGTACAGCAGCAGCTTCCTGCACACAGGGGCCTGATCATGTGACACCTAACTCCTCCCCTCCTGTGACCTCATCACAGGTCCTGCTAGCATCTTTACAAAGCACAGCACAGCAATGGTAAATGCTGGCTGTGCGAAGTTGGGAGGCCAAGGAAGGGTGCGCCGCCCCCACACACAGGTGCCGCCCCCACACACAGGTGCCGCCTGGGTCGGACCGCCCCCCCGCCACCCCACGCTACGCCACTGCTTAAAGTATGTAACAGCAGCTAGGAGTGCTTCTTAAGATGCAGGGGTATAGTGAATAGAGGTTCTCTTCTGCCTCTCCCTTTGTGTTTGATGTATCAGAAAGTGCCTGCCTTGTGCTGTTGTGAGGGGGAGGGGTCCACTCAGGCATCCAGTTTCCAAGTTTATGTAACTATTTTCCTCTCTTGTGGAGTCTGTCAGGTGTCTGTGGCAGAAGTCTGTGATGTACAGTGAGCTGCTGATCTGTTTCACACACTTTAAAACACTATGAGCTCTGCCAGCTATGGTGCTGAGCAACAAGATGGTGCTGCTTCCCTGAGCTCTTTGCTCTCCCCACTCCCTTGTCTCAGTCACAGTTATATTTCTGCTCCCTCCAAGCAGAGCAGCCCCCGGAAGCAGTGAGGTATATGGCCTCCTGCAATCTTCAGCTGGCAGGCTGCCAAGAGACACTCCAAGGCAGACAGAGCTGTGTGTGAGCTGATGCACCAGAGTACACAGCCAGTCACAGGAGGATCAGAGAGGGTGATCAGGCAAACAGTCAAGAGCAATTAGTTGGGGATGGGAGGACAGAGGGTGCACGTGGCACTGAATCTCAGGTAAGACCCCTCAGAGCTTCCCCCCCTCACCTCCTTAGCTTGTCTCCTGAGGATGAGTCCCTTTGGTGTGAGGATGTTCCTTTGCTTGTACTCTCCAGCAGATCTCCAGGGATTAAAGTGCCCCCTTGTAAGCTGCAGTTCAAGCCAGATTGGTCTTGTTCAATCCACTTGCCTTTCTATCAGTAAGGTTGCAATTTCAACTGGTTAAATTAATTTCTTGGTGCAATTTCACTTGTTTTTCCTTGTCTAGGAGCAGGAGCTGTGGTAACATGCATCCATCCTGTGTGCTGCCTAGGCCACGCCCCTGCAATTTAATATTTAAGGCTCATCAAGGCTTCCGTAGTTTCCCATCAGCCTCTGCATTAGCCTTGCCCCTTCTTCTCCAGCAGCCATTTTGGCCTCATGGATGCCGACATGCTGATTATCTCTCCCTGATTTGCAGTCCATCTGGTTGTTTACCTCCACAAAGCACAGTCAGGGAGTTATTTTCCCCTTGTTAGAGCTCATTATGTAGTTACACTGCTTTACATGTTTTATTATCAAAGTAGTCTTTTGATATTATAGCTATTTATACTACCACCATGTTGTGCAATTATATTGTGAATATCCTGTACCATACATAATGCTATGTACTGTATTTATACATGTTGTATGCCTTGTACTGAGTACTTTCATTTTTCTTGTAGTTTTACACTGATCCTATAAATAAAAGTTGTAAGGGACCTCCTGCGTCTACCTCAATGCATCGATAGGAAAGAGTTTAGCTGTCTGTCAACTCGCTTTCTTAAGCATAAAGTTGAGGGTGCCAGAACACAAGCAGCGTCACACTGGAGCACCTTGGGCCCACCAGAGAAAATCATTCTTGGGGCCGACTATGTAGCTATATAGAAATAAATACAAGACCACCAATTGTGTTGTAAAACGTGCTATTATCAGGGTATAATATAAGGTAGTACACGTCTTAATTATATAGCAGGGGTTGGGGTAGCCCCCTCATAGATTATAAAGTAGCCCCCCTCATAGAATATAATGCAGCTTCCCTAATTGGAGAATATAATGCAGCCCCCCTCATAGGGTATAATACAGCACCCCAGGCAAAAACGGCAATACACCAGAGATGTTTGAATCTATTGGATTGCAGTACCCTGACTAACCACCACAACTGAAGGCAGCCGTGGAGCGTTCCTACGTTGGTCCTAGACGCCTCGTCACAGCCTGAGAGATTAACTACATCTAAAGATAGAAAGAGGAAAGCTATCTGTCCGTAGCAGATCCCCAAAGAACATAGGAAGCCCCCAAACATGTAATGGCGGTTAGACAAGAGGAAATACAGACACAGACAGAAAATAGTATGAGCAAACGCTGGGGCCCAATCTGCCTAGACAGAAAAGGATAGAAAGGATACTCACTGCAATCCAAAAAAAACCCTAAAAAATGCCAACACTACTGATTGCAAAAACACCTGAGATCACACGATCTCTACCACCTAAATCAGTTCTCTGGTGTAACAAAACTAAACCGCAGCCACTGAAAAAACTGGAAAAGGCAAATGAACAAATAACAATGGCTCCAGAGGAACTGAGAGGAGCCCAAGCCCCCCGGGGGGGGGGAACCTGGCTAACCTCACAGAAATGCAGAGAAATATGCAAATGGTAAGCACAAAAACAAAAACAGAAAATATCTTATCTGAAAGCAGAAGAAGAGGCAAGACTCAGCAAGCTTCCAAGTGAACCAGGAACCACAGTTGAGACAAGAACAATTGATCACCGGCAACCATGATGGGAGGGAACCTCCCTTATATCAAGCCAGTCTGTGAATCCTGATTGCCAATCCTCATTGAATGGTTCAGTACTGTTTGTAACCACCAGAGGGAGCTTCTGCTCAGAATTCATTTCCAAAACATTCACAACAGTACCCCCCCTTGAGGAGGGGTCACCGAACCCTCATTTGTGCAACCAGGTCGGTCAGGATGAGCTCGGTGATACGCATGGATCAGTCTCCTGGCATGGATGTCCGAAGCAAACACCCAAGAATTGTCCTCCTGACCATAACCTCTCCACTTAACCAAATACTGGAGTTTCCGTCTAGAAAAACGAGAATCCAATATTTTCTCAACCACATACTCCAGATTTCCCTCAATCAAAACAGGTCAGGAGGCGCAGCCATGGAACCACTGGCTCGACAAACCTCTTCAATAAGGACTTGTGGAACACGTTATGGATCTTAAATGTCCCTGGAAGAAGTAAACGAAAGGAAACAGGATTAAGAATCTCCATGATCTTATAAGGTCCAATGAACCTAGGCTTAAACTTAGGAGATGCAACTCTCATAGGGATATTTCAACCAGATTTTCAACCAGACCAAGTCCCGAGGACCATCAGTCCTATGACGGTTGGCAAACCGCTGGGCCTTCTCCTGAGAGAGGGACAACCTCTCCACTACCTGGTCCCAAATCTGCTGCATACGCTCCACAACAGAGTCAACACCCGGACAGACAGAAGCCTCCGTCTGTGCCGAAGAAAATCGAGGGTGAAACCCAAAATTGCAGAAAAATGGAGACATCAAAGTGGCAGAGCTAGCCCTATTATTAAGAGCAAACTCAGCCAAAGGCAAAAAAGAGACCCAGTCATCTTGATCAGCAGACACAAAGCATCTCAGATAAGTCTCCAATGTCTGGTTTGTTCTCGCAGTTTGTCCATTGGTCTGAGGATGAAAAGCAGAGGAGAAAGACAATTGAACACCAAGTTTAGAACAAAAAGTCCTCCAAAATCTGGAAACAAACTGGACTCCTCTGTCAGACACAATGTTCTCAGGAATGCCGTGTAACCGAACCACGTGCTGAAGGAACAAAGGCACCAATTCGGAGGAGGAAGGCAACTTAGGTAATGGCACAAGATGTATCATCTTGGAAAACCTATCACAAATCACCCAGATAACGGTCATTCTCTGAGAAACAGGGAGGTCGGAAATAAAATCCATAGAGATATGGGTCCATGGTCTCTTGGGCACAGGCAATGGCATCAACAAACCACTACGAGAGGGGGAGAGAGCAAGTCCCACAGGACTGCACAAACTCCCTGACGTCACAAGACAAAGTAGGCCACCAAAAGGACCGACTCACCAAGTCTCTGGTACCAAAAATTCCGGGATAACCAGCCAACGCGGAACAATGAATCTCAGACATCACACTCTTTTTCCACCAGTCTGGGACAAACAATTTCCCAATAGGGCAGCGCTCGGGTTTATCCTACTGACACCCTTCCAGAGCCAGTCTCAAATTGGGCGAGATGGCGGAAAGAACTACACCATCTTTCAAAATAAGAGCATGATCAGATAACTCAGGAGAGTCCGCAAAGAAACTCCTCGAGAGGGCATCCGCCTTAACATTCTTAGTGCCAGGAAGAAAGGAAACCACAAAATTAAAACGTGTGAAAAACAAGGCCCACCTGGCCTGTCTAGGATTAAGTCGCTTGGCTGATTCCAGATAAACCAGATTCTTATGGTCCGTGAGGACCATCACCTGATGTTTGGCTCCCTCCAGCCAATGTCTCCACTCTTCAAAAGCCCACTTCATGGCCAATAACTCCCGATTACCCACGTCATAATTACGTTCAGTTGGAGAAAATTTTCGAGAGAAAAAGGCACAAGGGTTACTTTTAGAGGTCTCAGGATCTCTTTGGGACAAAACGGCACCTGCCCCAATTTCAGAGGTATCAACCTCCACCTGAAATGGCAGAGAAACATCAGGCTGCCGTAGAACAGGAGCAGAAGTGAATCTCTGCTTAAGTTCCTGAAACACAGAGACTGCCTCAGGAGGCCAATTCACCACATCAGAACCCTTTTTGGTCAAATCAGTCAATGATTTAACAATAACAGAGAAATTACCAATAAATTTACGATAAAAATTGGCAAAACCCAAGAATCTCTGAAGAGCCTTTAATGAAGTAGGTTGGACCCAATCACAGATGTCCTGAACCTTGACCGGGTCCATTTCAATAACAGATGGAGACAAAAAAATCCCAGAAATGAGATCCTCTGTACGCCAAAAAGACACTTTGATCCCTTCACATACAGAGCATTCTCTCTCAAAATCTGGAACACAGTCCGAACATGTTTCACATGAGACAAAAAACCTGACTGGCACTTCCAGACTAATGTGAACTAGGTGCAAACCAAAGGGAGCTACCCTCATGTAAAACATCCAAAAAAAGGCTGCACTCAAGCATACTAAAGCATGACAACATAGAATATATGAAATTTTGAATAGCAATATGGCTTTGGAATATAAGGAACAATTTGAGACGCTTAGTATAAACATTTGGCCAAACATTTTAAAGCCCAACAACCATCGTCAAGGTGGTCTCAATTCTGTTGGGTCCCTAACCTAATGTGAACATACCTCTATTAGGCTGATATCTGAATTTCTGGGTGAATATGCACCTCTGTCAGCAATGCCTGCATTTATGGGTAAAGTAGGGACCTGGTGTAATTAAAATCACCACCTGGTGGGGGCGGAGTGCTCGGTCAGCAAGCTAACATTCAAAAGACAAAAAACCTGACTGGCACTTCCAGACTAATGTGAACTAGGTGCAAACCAAAGGGAGCTACCCTCATGTAAAACATCCAAAAAAAGGCTGCACTCAAGCATACTAAAGCATGACAACATAGAATATATGAAATTTTGAATAGCAATATGGCTTTGGAATATAAGGAACAATTTGAGACACTTAGTATAAACATTTGGCCAAACATTTTAAAGCCAACAACCATCGTCAAGGTGGTCTCAATTCTGTTGGGTCCCTAACCTAATGTGAACATACCTCTATTAGGCTGATATCTGAATTTCTGGGTGAATATGCACCTCTGTCAGCAATGCCTGCATTTATGGGTAAAGTAGGGACCTGGTGTAATTAAAATCACCACCTGGTGGGGGCGGAGTGCTCGGTCAGCAAGCTAACATTCAAAAGACAAAAAACCTGACTGGCACTTCCAGACTAATGTGAACTAGGTGCAAACCAAAGGGAGCTACCCTCATGTAAAACATTAGTGAGCCCAAAGGGCATCACTAGGTACTCAAAATGCCCCTCTGGGGTATTAAACGCCGTCTTCCATTCATCCCCGTGCTTAATGCAAATAAGGTTATATGCCCCCCTCAGGTCAAGTTTGGTAAACCAAGTAGCACTTTTCACCCTGGAAAACAGGTCAGAAATCAAGGGTAACGATATTGATACTTCACAGTGATCTTATTCAAGAGACGTTAATCAATACACGGCCTCAATGAACCATCCTTTTTGGCCACAAAGAAAAAACCGGCACCCAAGGGTGAAGAGGATGGTCTGATATGACCCTTCTCCAATGACTCCTTGATATAAGACCGCATAGCGTCATGTTCAGGTACAGACAATGTGTCTTTTGAATGTTAGCTTCCTGACCGAGCACTCCGCCCCCACCAGGTGGTGATTTTAATTACACCAGGTCCCTACTTTACCCATAAATGCAGGCATTGCTGACAGAGGTGCATATTCACCCAGAAATTCAGATATCAGCCTAATAGAGGTATGTTCACATTAGGTTAGGGACCCAACAGAATTGAGACCACCTTGACGATGGTTGTTGGGCTTTAAAATGTTTGGCCAAATGTTTATACTAAGCGTCTCAAATTGTTCCTTATATTCCAAAGCCATATTGCTATTCAAAATTTCATATATTCTATGTTGTCATGCTTTAGTATGCTTGAGTGCAGCCTTTTTTTGGATGTTTTACATGAGGGTAGCTCCCTTTGGTTTGCACCTAGTTCACATTAGTCTGGAAGTGCCAGTCAGGTTTTTTGTCTTTTGAATGTTAGCTTGCTGACCGAGCACTCTGCCCCCACCAGGTGGTGATTTTAATTACACCAGGTCCCTACTTTACCCATAAATGCAGGCATTGCTGACAGAGGTGCATATTCACCCAGAAATTCAGATATCAGCCTAATAGAGGTATGTTCACATTAGGTTAGGGACCCAACAGAATTGAGACCACCTTGACGATGGTTGTTGGGCTTTAAAATGTTTGGCCAAATGTTTATACTAAGCGTCTCAAATTGTTCCTTATATTCCAAAGCCATATTGCTATTCAAAATTTCATATATTCTATGTTGTCATGCTTTAGTATGCTTGAGTGCAGCCTTTTTTTGGATGTTTTACATGAGGGTAGCTCCCTTTGGTTTGCACCTAGTTCACATTAGTCTGGAAGTGCCAGTCAGGTTTTTTGTCTTTTGAATGTTAGCTTGCTGACCGAGCACTCCGCCCCCACCAGGTGGTGATTTTAATTACACCAGGTCCCTACTTTACCCATAAATGCAGGCATTGCTGACAGAGGTGCATATTCACCCAGAAATTCAGATATCAGCCTAATAGAGGTATGTTCACATTAGGTTAGGGACCCAACAGAATTGAGACCACCTTGACGATGGTTGTTGGGCTTTAAAATGTTTGGCCAAATGTTTATACTAAGCGTCTCAAATTGTTCCTTATATTCCAAAGCCATATTGCTATTCAAAATTTCATATATTCTATGTTGTCATGCTTTAGTATGCTTGAGTGCAGCCTTTTTTTGGATGTTTTACATGAGGGTAGCTCCCTTTGGTTTGCACCTAGTTCACATTAGTCTGGAAGTGCCAGTCAGGTTTTTTGTCTTTTGAATGTTAGCTTGCTGACCGAGCACTCCGCCCCCACCAGGTGGTGATTTTAATTACACCAGGTCCCTACTTTACCCATAAATGCAGGCATTGCTGACAGAGGTGCATATTCATCCAGAAATTCAGATATCAGCCTAATAGAGGTATGTTCACATTAGGTTAGGGACCCAACAGAATTGAGACCACCTTGACGATGGTTGTTGGGCTTTAAAAATGTTTGGCCAAATGTTTATACTAAGCGTCTCAAATTGTTCCTTATATTCCAAAGCCATATTGCTATTCAAAATTTCATATATTCTATGTTGTCATGCTTTAGTATGCTTGAGTGCAGCCTTTTTTTGGATGTTTTACATGAGGGTAGCTCCCTTTGGTTTGCACCTAGTTCACATTAGTCTGGAAGTGCCAGTCAGGTTTTTTGTCTTTTGAATGTTAGCTTGCTGACGGAGCACTCCGCCCCCACCAGGTGGTGATTTTAATTACACCGGTCCCTACTTTACCCATAAATGCAGGCATTGCTGACAGAGGTGCATATTCACCCAGAAATTCAGATATCAGCCTAATAGAGGTATGTTCACATTAGGTTAGGGACCCAACAGAATTGAGACCACCTTGACGATGGTTGTTGGGCTTTAAAATGTTTGGCCAAATGTTTATACTAAGCGTCTCAAATTGTTCCTTATATTCCAAAGCCATATTGCTATTCAAAATTTCATATATTCTATGTTGTCATGCTTTAGTATGCTTGAGTGCAGCCTTTTTTTGGATTTTTTTGGATTTTTTTTGGATGTTTCACATGAGAGTCCCAGTCATTGGAAAAAAATCAAGATATCATCCAAATAAACAATCAGAAATTTATCCACAAAATCCCTGAAAATGTCATTCATGAAGGACTGGAAGACGGAAGGAGCATTAGTGAGCCCAAAGGGCATCACTAGGTACTCAAAATGCCCCTCTGGGGTATTAAACGCCGTCTTCCATTCATCCCCGTGCTTAATGCAAATAAGGTTATATGCCCCCCTCAGGTCAAGTTTGGTAAACCAAGTAGCACTTTTCACCCTGGAAAACAGGTCAGAAATCAAGGGTAACGGATATTGATACTTCACAGTGATCTTATTCAAGAGACGTTAATCAATACACGGCCTCAATGAACCATCCTTTTTGGCCCCACAGAAAAAACCGGCACCCAGGGTGAAGAGGATGGTCTGATATGACCCTTCTCCAATGACTCCTTGATATAAGACCGCATAGCGTCATGTTCAGGTACAGACAAGTTAAAAAGCCGACCTTTAGGGAATTTACTACCAGGCACTAATTCAATAGCGCAGTCTAGCTCCTATGGGGGGGGCAAGGATGCAGATTTACTTTCGCTAAACACATCAGAAAAATCAGTCAAAAAGTCAGGAACATCCTGAAACTGGGGAGAGGCAGAAAAAACAGGAGTGTTGGCATTAACACATTGGCAGCCCCAACTGGTTACAGACACAAATTTCCAATCTAAAACAGGATTATGAGACTGCAACCAAGGGAAACCTAGTACAATAATGTCATGCAGATTAAATAGCACCAGAAATTTGCAACTCTCCTGATGATCAGGTTCAACCCTCATATCACCTGAGTAGAAAACTGGGGTTTATTCTCAGCCAAAGGGGTAGAATCAATCCCCAGTAGGGGAATAGACTTTCGCAGGGGTATCATGGGGAAACCCACAACATTTGGCAAAATCAAAATCAATCAGGTTAATAGCTGCTCCCGAATCAACAAAAGCCTGAGCAGAAAATGTGGACAGGGAGAAAATCAGGGTAACAGTCAACAGAAATTTAGTCTGAACACTACCCAAGACAACTGAGTGTGCAAAACGTCTTCCCCGCTTAGGGCAGACAGAAATAGCATGAGAGGCGTCACCACAATAGAAACATAACCCATTGCGTTTTCGAAACTCATGACGCTGTGCCCCAGAAGCCACTCTATCACACTGCATGGGTTCAGAAGCTGGCCCACAAGGCAACACTATCTCACGCATACCTCTGCGCTCACGCAAACGCCTGTCAATTTGAATCGCTAATGACATAGAATCATTGAGACCAGAAGGAGCAGGGAAACCCACCATAACATCTTTTACATTCTCTGACAGCCCCTTCCGAATAAGGGCTGCCAAAGCATCATCATTCCATTTGGTTAGGACTGCCCATTTTCGGAATTTCTGACAGTACAACTCAGGGTCTTCAAGCCCCTGATTTAATGCCAACAAGGTTCTTTCAGCTTGATCAGTGACATTAGGCTTATCGTACAATAACCCCAGAGCCAGAAAAAATGCATCAACATCACTCAAAACAGGGTCCCCAGGTGTCAGGGAAAAAGCCCAATCCTGAGGATCGCCGCGCAGGAGAGAGAGTGACAATTTGAACCTGCTGTGCTGCGTTCCCTGAGGACTTAGGTTTTAAGGCATAAAACAACTTACAGTTATTTTTGAAATTCAGAAATTTGGCCCGATCTCCCAAAAACAAATCTGCCATGGGAATAATAGGTTCCACAACCGGCAACCCAGAAAGATAGACAGCAATACTCCGAACCTCAGTGGCAAGCTGATCCACACGGCCAGACCTGCTGTGTAAGCTCCATTGAGAGGAAAAAAAAATCCTCCTCAGCACCCAGAGAAAAAGAGGGAAAAAATGCAAGAAACAGAAAAAAAAATAAATCTCTGACAACTCTGACAACTTTTTTCTTTCCACACTATTTTTCCCTTCTGTGAGTACCATACAATTTTCAGTTAGGCCGGTGATACTGTTATGTTTCGGTAGCTGAGGAGAGCAGGCAAAAACGGCAATACACCAGAGAGGTTGGAATCTACTGGATTGCAGTACCCTGACTAACCACCACAACTGAAGGCAGCCGTTGGTCCTAGACGCTCGTCACAGCCTGAGAGGTTAACTACACCTAAAGATAGAAAGAGGAAAGCTATCTGCCCCGGAGCAGATCCCCAAAGAACATAGGAAGCCCCAAAACATGTAATGGCGGTTAGACAAGAGGAAATACAGACACAGACAGAAAATAGTATGAGCAAACGCTGGGGCCCAATCTGCCTAGACAGAAAAGGAAAGAAAGGATACTCACTGCAATCCAAAAAAACCCTAAAAAATGCCAACACTACTGATTGCAAAAACACCTGAGATCACACGACCTCTACCACCTAAATCAGTTCTCTGGTGTAACAAAACTAAGCCGCAGCCACTGAAAAAACTGGAAAAGGCAAATGAACAAATAACAATGGCTCCAGAGGAACTGAGAGGAGCCCAAGCCCCCCGGGGGGGGGGGAACCTGGCTAACCTCACAGAAATGTAGAGAAATATGCAAATGGTAAGCACAAAAACAAAAACAGAAAATATCTTATCTGAAAGCAGAAGAGGCAAGACTCAGCAAGCTTCCAAGTGAACCAGGAACCACAGTTGAGACAAGAACAATTGATCACCGGCAACCATGATGGGAGGGAACCTCCCTTATATCAAGCCAGTCTGTGAATCCTGATTGCCAATCCTCATTGAATGGTTCAGTACTGTTTGTAACCACCAGAGGGAGCTTCTGCTCAGAATTCATTTCCAAAACATTCACAACACCCCCCTGAGAGAATAATGCAGCCCCATGTAGAATATAATGCAGCCCCCTCATAGTATAATGCAGCCCCTCCACAGAACATAATGTAGCCCACTCAGAGTATAATGCAACCCCCTCATAAGGCTGCCCCCCATAGAATATACTGTAGCCCCCTCATAGGGCATAATGCAGCTCCCCTCATATAGCATGATGTAGCCCCCTGAGAGAATAATGCTGCCCCCACACAGAATATAATGCAGCCCCCTCATAGGGTATAATGCAGCCCCCCCTCCACCTCCATCATTGTTCACCCCCTCCACCCCATCATTGTCCTCATCACCACCTACATCATTGCCTTCTCACCCACCATCTCCATCATTGCCTCCTCCCCACCACTATTGTCCTTTCCACCACTATCATCATTGTCCTTTACACCACAACCATCATTGCTTTCTCCCCACCACCCCATCATTGCCCATTCCAACACCTCCATCAGTGCCTCCCTACCACCATCATTGTTCTTTCCACTACAACCATCTTTGCCTTCTCCCCACCACCCCATTATTGACCATTTCACCACCTCCATCATTGCTTCCTTCCACACCACCTCCATCATACTTTCCACCACCAACAACATTGCCTCTCCCCCACCACCCCATCACTGCTCTCTCCATCACCCACATCATTGCCAATCTCCAATACACACACAGCACCGCACCACGCCCCACACACAACACACACACACACACACACACACACAAAGCACTACATCACATACACACACGCAGGAAGACACACACAGCACCCACTCACCTCTACGCATGTTCCCCACAGCCGCAGCATATTCCGGCAGTTTCCTCTCTGAAACAGCCGCGCTGAATGATGACGTCATCCAGCCGCACTGTGTCAGACAGGAAGTGCCGGGCAGGTGGGCAGGAAGCAGGACGGCATTGGATCCCTGCAGCGCCACTCCAGTGTCAAGCCCGCTATTAAAGTGAAATGGTAATCACTCCTCTCCACGCCAATGGGGGCATGGGGAAGCGTGAATATTAATTTCTCGTTAGCAGCGGGGACAAGTTCCTGTCTCCAGCTGCTGCTCTGCTGTCACCGTGAGGGCGCCCTTGACTCAGGGGCCAGATAGCAACTGGGTGTGCCGCTATTAGCGACACGCCACTGGCTGGAGGCCCCTGGAGCAGTGGGGGCCCTAGGCAGCTTCTGGCCAATATGCCAGCAGGTGTCAGTGACTGGGCCCACTGGAGAATTCCTCCGGTTCTCCGGTTGGCTAGTCCAACCCTGTGCCCAAGATCAGGAATTGCTGCGGGTCTGACGTATATTTATGCAGCATCAAAACCGCAGCAGCAAGATGTTACAGCATAGTGGATGGGATTTCTAGAAATTCCATGTCCACTATGCGTCCAGAGACACCTGCGGACCACCTGCGGAGACGGACTTGCGGCAAGTCAATTTAATCAATAGAATGTAATGAATGTGGTAAATCCGCATGGTCCAGTGAACCAATGCGCATTTATCTACAGTCAATAGAACGCAGTCTTTTGGATGCAGCTCTGCTACTTCCGGATCGTGGGAACGTAGCCTAACATTTGCAAGGTATTGGAAAAGGGGTCATGATTTCCAACCCACTTACACCACAATCTGCTATTTTACCTGCACAAAAAATGTTGCAGCAATTTACAACAGGTAAGATTCTGTCATAGAATATAAAAAGCTATTACAGCACATTAGCCTTGCTGTGTTTATTAGTGACACTGCATATAAAATGAATAGATATGCCCATAATCGTTGCAGTGTTATGAAAAAACTTCTAATAGCTTTTAAGGACAGGGATTGTTTAACCCCTTAGTGACATAGCCATTTTGCAGCTTATTGACTGGGCCAATTTTTACAATTCTGACCACTGTCACTTTATGAGGTTATAACTCTGGAACGCTTTAACGAATCCTGCTGATTCTGAGGTGTTTTTTCGTGACATATTGTACTTCACGTTAGTTGTAAAAAATTTTTTATATGACTTGCTTTTATTTATGAAAAAAGCGGAAATATGGCGAAAATTTTGAAAATTTAGCAATTTTCAAACTTTAAATTTTTATGCCCTTATATCAGTGAGATATGTCACACAAATTTCTTAATAAATAACATTTCCCACATGTCTACTTTACATCAGTACGCTGATACCCCATATGTTGGGGTAAACCACTGTTTGGGGAACGTTTCCCACATGTCTACTTTACATCAGCACAATTTTGGGAACAAATTTTTTTTTGTTACGAAGTTATAAGGGTTAAAAGTTGACCAGTGATTTCTCATTTTTACAACACCATTTTTTTTTTAGGGACCACATCACATTTGAAGTCACTTTGAGGGGTCTATAAGATAGAAAATACCCCAAAATTATTTTTTTAGCCAGCTATTTTTTTTTTCCCAAGGGTAACAGGAGAAATTAGAACCCCAAAATTGGTGTGCAATTTGTCCTGAGTACGCTGATACCCCATATGTTGGGGTAAACCACTGTTTGGGGAACATTTCCCACATGTCTACTTTACATCAGCACAATTTTGGGAACAACATTTTTTTTTGTTCCGAAGTTATAAGGGTTAAAAGTTGACCAGTGATTTCTCATTTTTACAACACCATTTTTTTTTTTAGGGACCACATCACATTTGAAGTCACTTTGAGGGGTCTATAAGATAGAAAATACCCAAAAGTGACACCATTCTAAAAACTGCACCCCTCAAGGTGCTCAAAACCACATTCAAGAAGTTTATTAACCCTTTACGTGCTTCACAGGAACTAAAGCAATGTGGAAGGAAAAAATTAACATTTAACTTTTTTTGCAAAAACTTTACTTCGGAACCAATTTTTTTTATTTTTACAAGTGTTAAAAGAAAAAATGAACCACAAAATTTGCTGTGCAATTTGTCCTGAGTACGCCAATACCCCATATGTGGGGTAAACCACTTTTTGGGTGCACGGCAGAGGTCGCAAGGGAAGGAGCGTAGTTTGACTTTTTCAACGCAGAATTGTTGGACGCCATGTCGCGTTTGTAGAGGCCCTGATGTGTCTAAACAGTGGAAACCCCCCACAAGTGACCCTATTTTGGAAACTAGACCCCTTAAGGAACTAATCTAGATGTGTGATGAGCACTTTGAACCTCCAAGTGCTTCAAAGAAGTTTATAACGTAGAGCCGTGAAAAAAAATTATATTTTTTCCACAAAAATGATCTTTTCACCCCAATTTTTATTTTCCCAAGGGTAACAAGACCCCCAAAGTTTTTGTGCAATTTGTCCTGAGCATGCTGATACCCCATATGTGGGGGTAAACCACTGTTTGGGTGCATGGCAGGGCTTGGAAGGGAAGGAGCGCCGTTTGACTTTTTCAAAGCAGAATTGGCTGGACGCCATGTCGCATTTGTAGAGGCCCTGATGTGTCTAAACAGTGGAAACCCCCCACAAGTGACCCCATTTTGGAAATTAGACCCCCTAAGGAACTTATCTAGATTTGTGGTGAGCACTTTGAACCCCCAAGTGCTTCACAGAAGTTTATTACGCCCTGGCGTGAAAATAAAAAATCATATTTTTTCCACAAACCTGATCGTTTAGTCCCCAATTTTTTATTTTCCCAAGGGTAACAGGAGAAATTAGACCACAAAAGTTGTTGCCAATTTGTCCTGAGTACGCTGATACCCCATATGTGGGGGGGACCACTGTTTGGGCGCACGGCAGGGCTTGGAAGGGAAGGAGCGCCGTTTGACTATTTCATTACAAAATTGGCTGGAATTGAGATTGGACGCCATGTCGCGTTTGGAGAGCCCCTGATGCGCCTAAACAGTTGGAAACCCCCACAAATGACACCATTTTGGAAACTAGACCCCTTAAGGAACTTATCTATATGTGTGGTTAGCACTTTGAACCCCCAAATGCTTCACAGAAGTTTATGACTAAGAGCTGTGAAAATAAAAAAATCATTTTTTTCCTCAAAAATGATTCTTTAGCCCGCTATTTTTTTATTTTCCCAAAGGGTAACAGGAGACATTGGACCCCAAAAGTTGTTGTGCAATTTTTCTTGAGTATGCTGATACCCCATATGTGGGGTGGAACCACTGTTTGGGCGCATGGGAGAGCTTGGAGAGCCATTTTGTAATGCAGAATTTGATGGAATGTTCTGCGGGCGTCATGTTGTATTTGCAGAGCCCTTGATGTGCCTAAACAGTAGAAACCCCCTGCAAGTGACACCATTTTGGAAACTAGATCCCCCAAGGAGCTTATCTAGATGTGTGGTGAGCACTTTGAACCCCCAAGTGCTTCACAGAAATTTATAAACGCAGAGCCGTGAAAATAAAAAATCATTTTTTTCCTCAAAAATTATTTTTTTAGCCAGCTATTTTTTTTCCCAAGGGTAACAGGAGAAATAGAACCCCAAAATTGGTGTGCAATTTGTCCTGAGTACGCTGATACCCCATATGTTGGGGTAAACCACTGTTTGGCGCACGGCAGTGCTCGGAAGGGAGGGAGCGCCATTTGACTTTTTGAACTCCACGTCGTGTTTGGAAACCCCCTGATGTGCCTAAATAGTGGAAACCCCTCAATTCTAGCTCCAACCCTAACCCCAACAAACCCCTAACCCTAACCCTTGATTCTGCCTCATCTGTCCAATGATGCTGCCTCATCTGTCCCATGATGCTGCCTCATCTGTCCCATGATGTTGTCTCTTCAGTCCCATGAAATAGGAGGAAACCACTATGGCTAAATAAAGCTGTTAGGGGCGCAATAAGTGACAAAAAGAAAGCATTTAGGGAATTAAAGCAAGTAGGTAGTGATGAGGCATTAAATAAATACAGAAGATTACTCCTGTATAAGCTGAGATTTTCAGCACATTTTTGTGCTGAAAATGCCCCCTCGGCTTATACACGAGTCATTGTGCAGAAACCAGAGGGGGAGGAGGTGCGGCGGCAGGAGATGGTGGCTGGGACATCATCCTCCTGTGCAATCGCTGAACGTCCCCTTGTCCCGGCTTCCTGCAGCTCTCCTGTGCTGAGCGTTCACATGGTACCGCTCATTAAGGCCATGAAATATGGACGCAACTCCATTCCCATAGGCATGGTGTCCATATTCATGGCCTTAATGAGCGGTACCACGTGCTCCCCCATCCTGCTCTGTGCTCCCCCATCCTCCTCTGTGCTCCCCCGTCCTGCTCCGTGCTTCCCCGTCCTCCCCCATCCTGCTCCATAATACTCAACCTCCTGTGCAATCGCTGTGCAATCGAATTCTAGCTGAAGGGTCATAAAGCGTTTAACCCAGCAATGGCCAACTAAGTCTTGATCAAAAAAAGAATTAAGAGCTGATACCTGCACCTTCAGTGTACTTGGTGTAAGGCCTAGCACCAACCCCTTTTGACGAAAGTCTAAAATTTGCGTGATATTGGGATGGAAGGGATCAGGAGTATTTGGGAAGCACCAAGATGAGAATCTCTTCCAAACTTTGCCATAGATGGCATTAGTCACTGGCTTTCTACTCTTCTGGATGATTTGGATTGCTCCATTCGAGAGCCCTTTAGCTTTTAAGATTTTGGCTACAATAGCCAGGCCGTAAGGTTCAATTTGCATAGTTCTGGATAAAGTTAGGGGACCCTGGTGAAGGAGGTCGATCTTCTAGGGCAGAAGCAAAGGACCTTCCTGAGCCATGTCCAGCAAGGCGCCGTACCAACTTCTTCCTGGCCACATGGGAGCAATTAGGATCGTGGTGACTCGATCTATCCAAATCTCCTGCAGTGTTCTCGCCAGCATTGGTATTGTTGGGAAGGCGTATGCCAGGCTGAAGCTCCAAGGATGGAAGAAGGCATCTATTCCTCGTGCTCTGTTTGTGGGACAGATAGAAAAGAATGCCCTCACCTTTGCATTTTCACCATTGGCAAACAGGTCTACTTCGGGACTCCCCCATCTCGAAGTCAGGGACAAGAAGACCTCTTGGTCCAGACACCATTCTCCCGGATGGACGTCTTTCCTGCTTAGGAAGTCTGCCTGAATATTTTTCCATTCCTTTTAGATGTATTGCTGATATGGACAACAGACGTTTTTCTGCCCAGGAAAAAATCCTTGTCGTGATCAATTTTAGACAGGTGTATTTCGTGCCTCCTTGGTGTCAGAGAGTAGGCCACTGTTGTCATGTTGTCTGGATAGACACGCACATGGTTATCTCGGAAAAGGGCTGATGCAGCTTTCAATGCCTCCTCCAAAGCTTTCAGTTCTCTCAGATTTGAGGAGCTGGAGCTGATGTCTGGGGGCTACAACACTTGGAAGTAAGATCCCTCTACTACAGCACCCCAGTCTCTCCGACTGGCATTTGAAGGGAGTATCTTCAGGGGAAGCTGATCCCCCACTGGAGGTTACGGTAGTCTAGCCTCCACGACAGGGCCGATTTCACATGACCGGGAAGTGGAATTCTATTGGTCAGTGCATTTTGATGTCTTCTTGAATACAGGAGTACATGGGACTGCAGGACTCGTGTATCGGTTTGAGCCCAGGAGACCGCCTGGATGCACACAGTCAGAAATCCCAGGACGGACATCAAATTCCTTAAGATTGGCAACCTCTGGTCCCTGAACCTGGAGATCTTCTGGACGAGATCGAGTTGACGATCTCTGGGTAAAAAAGATGTCCTCTTCTCTGAATCCAAAAGAATTTCTAGCAATTTCTTACTTGCGGAAGGATGAAGATCCGATATTTTCCAAATTCGGAATCCAGCCTAGGGATCTCAGGATTTCCAGGGTTTTCGCCACATCTAGGTTCAGACGAGGGATGGATAGTGCGACAATAAGAAAATCGTCTAGATATGGGATAATGCAAACTCCCTGGTGTCGGATGAAGATTACTGCTTCTGCCATAATCTTGGTAAACACCCGCGGTGCTGAAGAGATGCCGAAGGGCAGGACATTGAACTGGAAATGGCTGGTACTGTGACCGTGGGACATTGCAAATCTGAGGAACTTCCTGTGGTCCGGATGGAACGGTACATGATAATATGCATCCTTCAGATCTACTGTGGCCATTATCCAATTCCGTCCAATGAGCAGGATTGCTGACTTGATTGATTCCATTTTGAATCGTCTGTATCTGACCACTTGGTTCAGGAGTTTCAGATTTATGATAACCCTGTGCTTCTCCAAGGGCTTTGTTATGAAAAACAGATGGAATAGTGGCCCCTGCCTCTCTTGTTGTAGTACTTGAGAGATCACCTCTGTTTGAAGTAGACCCTGCAGATCTGACAGTAGGTATTCGGCCGGCGTCACACTGGCGAGTTTGATGCGAGTAAGTCACACGACTTTCTCGCATCAACACCCGGCACGGCCGCCCGCTCTCAGACCTGAGTGTGCGGCTGCATGTATTTCTATGCAGCCGCGCACTCGGGTCCGAGAGCGGGCGGCCGTGCCAGGTGTTGATGCGAGAAAGTCGTGCGACTTACTCGCATCAAACTCGCCAGTGTGACTCCAGCTTTCTTGGAGATGTGGAGACTGTAAGGAGGTAATTCTCAGTCATTGAGGGAGAGGACTCAAGAATTCGAACCTCAGACCGTCCCGTATGGTATGGAGAACCCATTGGTTTGTGGAGATGGATTGCCACTGGGTGAGGAAATGCGAGAGTCGACCCCCGACCGGAGAGCAGTCATTGTTTGTCCAGGGTTTGTTGATGGTGGGGGACAAGAATGTTTTTGCCCTTGCCACCTTTGGGATAACTCCATCACCCTGTTTTGCCCTTCCCCTCTGCGAGGACTGGTCACGGGGGGACAAAAAAAATGTTTCCTAGAACTTTTCTGTTCGGGAAGGGATTACTTTTTATCCGTGGCTTTATCTAGGATATCATCAAGGACTGGGCCGAACACATAGTGAGCCTGAAAAGGAATAGCACAGAGCTTAGATTTGGAGGTAAAGTCGCCCTCCACATGACTTCAGGCATAGTGCACTCCTAGATGAATTGGGAACAACTGCGGATCAAGCCACCACCCGGACGGACTCAGCAGAGGCATCAGCCAGAAACCCCGTTGCCTTCTGGAGGAGGGGAAGAGAGTCAAGCATCTCCTCTCTGGAAGTACCTTGAGTGAGGTGATTTTCCAACGTGCACAGCCAAAGAAATAGAGATCTGGCGACGCACATCGATGCCATGTTCTTTTAAGCAGATTGGTGGAGGTGTCTCAGGATTTCCTTAGCAAGCTCTCGATTTTCCTATCCATAGGATCTTTGAGCTGGGATGAATCCTCAAAGGGAAGAGCCATCTTTCTGGCTACCCTAGACACCTGCACGTTCACTTTAGGGATTTCCCTAAAGTGTAGATTGTAAGCTGTCACGAGCATGGTCGTCTTATTTTGCTTTAATTATTGTATTGTTAACGTTGTTACTTATGACTTGTATTTTGAAACTGTTAAAATGTAAAGCGCTGCGGAATATTTTGGCGCTATATAAAGATGATTATTATTATTATTCCCATAGGGAACTATCTCTGTCCAGGGGAAAGCGATTTTTTAACTCCGAAGGGACACTAAGACCTTTTTCAAGGAAGACCCACTCATGAAGGATAAGGTTTTGCACATTCTCGTGTATGGGAAACCCTTTCTGATCTTTGGGTTTCAGCCCCCCAAACATTTCATCCTGTACAGAGTATCTTACTTCCTCTTCCTCAACCCCTTATGGTGCCCCTCACCATACTAATCAGCTCTTCCATATTTTCAGAAGAAAAGTAATATTTTTTATTTTCGGACTTGGGGGTGGAAGTGGAACCCTCATTCTCCCAAATGTCTTCTGAACTCGAGGAACGAATTTTGACCGAGTCTGAGTCCGATTCCACAGATGCCATATCCCTTCTCTTAGGAGGAGGTGGTTGTGGCACTGGGGCTTGGGAAAAGGTAGCCATAGAGGATTGAACCTCCTGCTTAATGAGGGTCTTAATGCTATCCAGCAGAGAGGGCTGTTCAGTACGTAACACCTCATCCGTGCAAGGCTGGCAAAGCTTAATCTTATATGCGGGTGGAAGCCTGGAATTGCATATACCACACTTGCGGATGGGCACCTTATCCTTCTTAAGGCCAAGGACTTTTTTACTCCCTAAAATGAGAGAGAGAAGGTATAATAAGTAACCTGTAGGCTATGAGCACCTGTATAGCAAGAAACCATCATCCACTACTTATAGTAGGAGGGTTAACACTGGGCTCTGCAGATGCAGATAGGGTTTGTCGCCGTCCATGTGGTCAGTCATCTGTCATCAGTCACAGGGGAACATAGACAACGCGTCTTACCTGGAGGCTCCCTCGACCAGGATTTAAAGAAATCGAGGTCCCAGCGTAATTCTGTGCTCCTCCTCCCCCAGGTCCAATGGGGGAACCTCAAAAAGTATGCCCCAAAGTATGGCTGCTGATCTGGAGAACGCCGGCATCTGCCGCCACGCGTGCGTTCCAGCGTGGAACGTACAGGAGGTACTGTAGACTGGAAGTCCGGGTCCACGTCACTTCAGATGCGCGAACTCCCGGAATCAGCCGCACGAAGGGAGGAGGACGTCGGGGAGCTGCAGGAGGACCCCGGCCACACATCACCGCCCCGCTTTGCCCCCTGAGGGAGCGCAGGAGGGGCAGGAAGGTCCCAAATCACACGAGGATCATGGAGACGGGAGCATCCCACAGAGGAGGAGAGCAGAGCCACGACCTCGGCTGCCCAGCATTGCATAGGTGAGTCGCAGGGTGGTCCAGATCGCCGGCCATGGCAGCTCCATCGGAACCTCTTCATGTCCCATAGGGGACAGGAAAAACACTGGTGATTGTTGGGAGGGGAGGGGTATTTAACCTCTTTTGTGTTTCCTGTCCCCCATAAGGGCTGGCTGCTGTTAACTGTTGCCATGTGGGAGGAATTTCCTGCACAGCAACAGATTTTAACTGATCGTGCATCGGAGGACGCGTGATCAGTTACTTAAGCGTCAGGATCCTGCTGCTGGGGCCCGGTGAGCACAATAGAGGGGGCCCGCTGGGGTCAATAAGGGCAGTAATGCTCTGATGGCGGCCCTGGATGTTGTCAAGGGGTTAATATACTGATAGGATCAAACAATATAAAAGGAAACATGAAATAAAGTCTCTAATTGGAGTCTTCATATCACCTGAACAGTTTCGCGATATCAGGCTTTTTCAAGGGATCCTACTTTTCATAGTCCGCTTCCTGCATTTAAAGTTGTTGTAATGTGTCTAGGTCATGTTCAAGATACAGTTTTCACTATACAATTAAATAAAATCACTTCACAATAAAACAGTCCTAAATCCATCTCAATATTTAACCCCCTTCCCACCCTACCTCATGTTAGGACTCCTCCACACCTACTGTACGTTATTAATGAATCTGTTTTTCACGGATAACACATGTACTTATAACAATCTAAGAGTCTGTTCACGTCAGTGAGTTTTGCAGACTGAGTGGTCTGTGCAAAATCAAACATGTTTGATATTGGTCTGAGTGGCAAATTAAACTCAGTAATGCAAGTCTATGGGTCCATAAAAAAATTTGGACAGCACTCAGATACCATTGAAGAAACTCAGGCCGTTTTTCTTGAACATAAAAAAGCTGCAGTCTGAATGAAGCCTTAGTACATTCAATTTGTTTCTTTTTGTGATAACTTTATTTTCCTGTCACCATACTACATTGACTGGATTTAGGAGTTATCTGCCAGGATAAAAGATACTTATTACCAATAAATAAATAATTAAAGGTACATCCTTAATATTCTGAAGCCAGAAAATTAACGTATTTTTGCTCTTATATTTCCTATATTTACTCTTAAGTCCATCATGCTCCTTATACATGCCATGGCATTTGCGGTTTCTGCTGTCAAGAAGGTAATATACATGTTTTGAAGACTATATAATGATCAATTGGCTGGTCAGTGAGCAGCCCATGCCTTTGCCACACAGTAAGCATGATCTGTTTGTTTTCTTCCTGGATCTATGTGTAGAATGCTGAAGTTTATACTTTTGGTCTTTAAGTGCACTAATATGGCCATGGTTGCAAGTACAGGTAACGATCTTTATTAATACAACTACGCTGTGGTGTTTCTTCTGCATCATGTAGAGATCCAAAATGGACTCCACTATGTTCCTATGCATATGACATGGCAATATTGTACACCTTGGTCCAACTGCACATGTGCGGGATTTCCAGCTCATTGTAGTGTGCCGGGCAGGTAGGGTTTTTGGGTTTGTTTCTGCAGGAAATTTTTGTTATGTTGTAAAACAGTTTTGGTTTATTGTAATGTTATTTCATAATAAAAAGAGTTCCAGGACATTGTAGTCAATTTAGCTTGTTATAAATTAAATGGAATGTACGTGAGATTTGTGATTATCACAAGACCTAGTGAAATGACTGAATGGTGGAACTTAAAGGGAACCTGTCAGCAGGATTGTGCACAGTAACCTAAAAAGAGTATCAGGTCGACGCCGTTATACTGATTAAAATGATACCTTGGTTGATGAAATCCATCTTGTGGTTGTTGCTTATACTATATTTATAGTTTTCAGTTACTTAGATTCTCATGGGTGGCCTGTGGGGGTCTTCATGTGGTGCTCTGCTTACATATTCATCTGTATGACAGGTCACTGATCTCTCAGTGACCTACCCCCTATTTCACATGCTGCATAGAATATATATATTTTTTTTTAAAAAAGAGTAAACATTGATCAGGCAGGCGCCTGCACTGTAGCATGATATGATGGATAATATGCCTCTATTCATTTGATTTAGTCATATAGTTTCGTTTGAAATTTTTTTCCGGTAGATGCTACTGCACAAGCAACGTCTTGATGGAGCCAAATTTTTTCTTTCTCTAGCAGCAGCGGAGCTTGCGCAGTAGCATCTATCGGAACGCGATAGATGCTAATGCGCAGGGTCGGCCGCCAACGTAATTTTGATTAAGATATTTTTTATTTTTCAAATAAAACTATATGACTAAATCAAATGAATACAGGCATATCATCCATCGTATCATGCTCTAGCGCCACCACTTGCACCTGCCTGAGGAATGTTAATTTTTTCTTTTGTGTCAAACAATATTGTATGCAGTATGCAAATACAGATTAAACAATAACCACAAGACAGATTTCATCAACCCAGTTATCATTTTAATCATTATAACGGCGTCAACCTGACAGTGTCTGTAGGTTCAACATTTCTTGCTACATGTTCACAGACTTACCAGTGGAAAAGCCAAACTCCACATGCCACAAATGCAAGCTTGTGTCCCTGTTGGAGCAAAAGTTGCAAAATCTGGAAGAGAGGTTATCTAAATTGAAAACCATTAAGGAAGGTGAAGAGTTCTTAGACAGAGCAGAATTATCTCTTCATGTTGCAGAAAGAGAAGAAATTCGAAGTGCAACTGAAGAAACAGAGGAATGGAAGCATGTGACCCAGAGAAGCAGGAGGATCGGGAGGCAGTCAGCACCAATTCTGCTCAGGAACCAGTACCAGGCTCTTACACAGGAGAACGATGAAGAAATACATCAAGATAAGACTGGCCACAAACAATAACCTTGTACGCCCTCAGAGTCCTCCTGAATGGAGAAAGAAAACTGTTGTGAAGACGAAACGGAGAGTTGTTGTCATGGGGGATTCCCTGTTGAGAGGAACAGAGGCCGCTATCTGCAGACCAGATTTAAGCTCAAGAGAAATGTGCTGTCTTCCAGGTGCAAAAATTAAAGATGTGTCTGACAGGATATCAGGACTCTTCAGACCTACAGATGACTACCCATTCCTGCTAATACATGTGGGGACAAATGACACCGCAAGAAACGACCTGGAAACCATCTGCAGTGACTTTGAAAACTTAGGTAAGAAATGAAAGAACTGAGAGCGCAGGTGGTCTTCTCTTCCATCCTTCCAGTGGATGGCCATGGAACAAGGAGGTGGAAGAAGATTCTGCAGGTGAACAACTGGCTATGTCGATGGTGCCGTCAGCAAGGATTTGGATTTTTGGATCACGGAGTGAATTACCTATACGATGGACCATTGCTAGAGATGGGGTGCACCTTACGAAGACTGGAAAACATTTGGATGTCGCCTTGCTACACTCATCAGGAGAGCTTTAAACTAGAACAATGTGGGAAGGGAAGCAAAACGCAAGCAAAAGCCATACACCTGACAAATACTATTGAGATTTCTGCTATTAAAAGTGAAGGGGAATAATAATAATAATAATAATAATCTTTATTTATATAACGCCATCATATTCCGCAGCGCTTTACAGTTTAACAGTTTCAAAACACAAGTCATAAGTAACAACGTTAACAATACAATAAAGCAAAATAAGACGACCCTGCTCATGAGAGCTTACAATCTACAATGAGGTGGGGGAGATACAAAGTACAGGTGTGTATATACAATGGTGCATTTACAATGATGGTCCAGGCATCTTGAGGGAGTGAGGGATGGATGGAGATAGTGGATGGGCTACACACACACACACACACACACACACACACTTACACATAGAATGACTTTGATTAGTGAATGTGATAGGCCGCTCTGAACAGATGTGTTTTGAGGGAGCGCCTGAAACCATGCAAATTGTGGATAGTCCTAATTTCTTGGGGTAGAGCATTCCAGAGGATTGGCGCAGCGCGGGAGAAGTTTTGGAGTCGGGAGTGGGAGGTACGGATTAGTGCAGAGGTTAGTCGAAAGTCGTTTGCAGAGCGCAGCAGTCGGTTAGGCCGATAGATAGAAATGAGGGAGGAGATGTAGGGGGGTGCTGCACTGTGGAGAGCTTTGTGGGTGAGAACCAGTACTTTGAATTGGATCCTATAATGAATGGGCAGCCAGCGTAAGGACTGGCGAAGAGCGGACGCGTCCGAGTACCGATTAGCCAGATGGATGACCCTGGCTGCTGCATTAAGGATGGACTGGAGAGGGGATAGTCGAGTAATGGGGAGGCCAAGTAATAGAGCGTTGCAGTAGTCCAGGCGGGAGTGGATCAATGCTACAGTGAGGGTTTTTGTTGTTTCCATGGTGAGAAAAGGGCGGATTCTAGAGATGTTCTTTAGGTGTAGGCGGCAAGAGCGGGCAAGAGATTGTATATGTGAGGTGAAGGAGAGATTGGTGTCAAACATAACACCCAGACAGCGAGCCTGCTGCCAGGGTGTTATTATGGTGCCGCCCACGGAGAGGGAAATGTCAGATTTAGGGAGGTTAGTAGACGGCGGGAGCAGAAGAAGTTCAGTTTTGGAGAGGTTGAGTTTCAGATAGAGAGCGGACATGATGTTGGAGACTGCGGACAGACTGTCGGTGGCGTTCTGTAGTACAGCGGGGGTAAGGTCGGGGGATGACGTCTATAGTTGTGTGTCATCAGCATAAAGATGGTACTGAAAGCCAAATCTGCTGATGGTCTGTCCAATTGGGGCCGTGTAGAGAGAGAAGAGAGCCAAGGACTGAGCCCTGGGGTACACAGACAGTGAGAAAAAGAGGAGATGACATGGAGCCAGAGAACGAAACACTGAAGGAGCGGTCAGAAAGATAGGAGGAGAACCAGGAGAGAACAGTGTCCTTAATACCTAGTGACTGGAGCCTAGACAGTAGGAGACGGTGGTCAACCGTGTCGAAAGCTGCAGAAGGGGAAGAACAAGCCAGGAGAGAACAGTGTCCTTAATACCTAGTGACTGGAGCCTAGACAGTAGGAGACGGTGGTCAACCGTGTCAAAAGCTGCAGAAGGGGAAGAACAAAAGACAAAAAAATCTACATAATAAAAATATTGATGAAAGAGAAACCAATCACAAACTAAAATGTTTCTATACGAATGCACAAAGCATGGGCAACAAACAAGGAGAACTGGAACTACTAATGCAGGAGAAGAAATATGATGTCATTGGAATCACTGAAACTTGGTGGGACAATACACATGATTGGAATACAAGGCTAGAAGGATACAACTTATTTGCAAGAAACAGACTTGTTAAACGAGGAGGAGGTGTCGCATTGTATGTTAGAAAAGCGTATATCTGCAAGAGATTGACGCTTCAGAGACTGGGAGTTCTGTGGAAACTGTTTGGGTAAGAATACAAGGACAGAACAATGGAAAGGACAACATTGTAGGCATTTACTACAGGCCACCTATGCAAGCTGAAGATATCTTTATGCATCAAATGGCCAAGTTCTCCAAAAAATATGACATAGTGGTCATGGGAGATTTCAACTATCCAGACATTTGTTGGGAATCTCTCTCAGGCAAAACTAACAGGTCAAGGAAATTCTTATCCTCTCTTGCTGACAACTTTATCTTCCAAAAGGTAGGGGAGAAAACAAGGGGATCTGCTACCTTGGATCTAATCCTTATAAACAGGGAGGAAATGGTTGAGGAGGTAAGAGTGGCTGGGACCCTAGGAGGTAGTGACCATGCTATTTTAGAAGTTTGGATAACAAGAGGAGGAAGACCTGTGAAGACTCAGACGTCAAGGTTAGATTTCAGAAAGGCAGATTTTAAGGGACTCAGAAAGAGAATTGGAGGGATCCAATTGCTGGATATCCTTAAGTACAAAAATGTCCAGGAAGGGTGGAAAATCTTGAAAAATTAGGTTCTCAAAGCACAATCGTTAACAATTCCGAAAAGAGGGAAGAATGGGAAGCATTTAAGGAAACCAGGATGGATGAACACAGAACTTAAACACATGCTAAAAAGGAAGAAAGAAATGTTTATCAAATGGAAAGAGGGAGGCATATCTAAAGAAGAATATAATGCCATCTGCAGAACCTGCAGGGCACAAATCAGATTATCTAAAGCTGACAATAAATTAAGGCTTGCAAGTGACGTCAAAAGCAACAAAAAAGGATTTTGGGGATACGTCAAAAGTAAAAGTCAAAGATGCTATAGGATTTTTACAGGATGAAAATGATGAAATGATAAGACAGGATGTTGAGAAAGCTGAACTTTTAAATTCCTATTTTGCATCTGTTTTCTCTCAGAAAGGAAATGTAACATCAACTGATCTTCACTGTCCTATTAAAGGAATAGAAGAATCCAGGATATCTATAAACAGAAAGATAGTGAGGAAACACTTAGCTAACCTAAATGAATTCAAGTCTCCAGGTCCAGATGAATTACACCCCAGAGTACTGAAGGAGATAGGAGAAGAAATTCTTGAACCACTGTCCATAATCTTTGAAAATTCTTGGAGAACAGAAGTCCCAGAAGACAGGAGAGGAGCAAATGTTGTTCCTATCTTCAAAAAGGGGAAGAAGGTGGACCCAGGGAACTATAGTCCGATGAGTCTGACATCAATACCAGGAAAGATCTTTGAACAAATTATTAAACAACATGTATGTAAGTACCTGGACAAGAATGAAATTCGTAGCCAGAGTCAGCATGGGTTTGTAACTAATAAGTCATGTCAGACTAATTTAATTTCCTTCTATGACAGAATCACTGACTGGGCGGATCAGGGAAATGCTGTAGATACAGTCAGGGCCAGAAATATTTGGACAGTGACACAATTTTCGCGAGTTGGGCTCTGCATGCCACCACATTGGATTTGAAATGAAACCTCTACAACAGAATTCAAGTGCAGATTGTAACGTTTAATTTGAAGGGTTGAACAAAAATATGTGTTAGAAAATGTAGGAATTGTACACATTTCTTTACAAACACTCCACATTTTAGGAGGTCAAAAGTAATTGGACAAATAAACATAACCCAAACAAAATATTTTTATTTTCAAAATTTTGTGGCGAATCCTTTGGAGGCAATCACTGCCTTAAGTCTGGAACCCATGGACATCACCAAACGCTGGGTTTCCTCCTTCTTAATGCTTTGCCAGGCCTTTACAGCCACAGCCTTCAGGTCTTGCTTGTTTGTGGGTCTTTCCCTCTTAAGTCTGGATTTGAGCAAGTGAAATGCATGCTCAATTGGGTTAAGATCTGGTGATTGACTTGGCCATTGAAGAATGTTCCACTTTTTTGCACTCATGAACTCCTGTGTAGCTTTGGCTGTATGCTTGGGGTCATTATCCATCTGTACTATGAAGCGCCGTCCAATCAAGTTTGCAGCATTTGGCTGAATCTGGGCTGAAAGTATATCCCGGTACACTTCAGAATTCATCCGGCTACTCTTGTCTGCTGTTATGTCATCAATAAACACAAGTGACCCAGTGCCATTGAAAGCCATGCATGGCCATGCCATCACGTTGCCTCCACCATGTTTTACAGAGGATGTGGTGTGCCTTGGATCATGTGCCGTTCCCTTTCTTCTCCAAACTTTTGGCTTCCCATCATTCTGGTACAGGTTGATCTTTGTCTCATCTGTCCATAGAATACTTTTCCAGAACTGAGCTGGCTTCTGGAGGTGTTTTTCAGCAAATTTAACTCTGGCCTGTCTATTTTAGGAATTGATGAATGGTTTGCATCTAGATGTGAACCCTTTGTATTTACTTTCATGGAGTCTTCTCTTTACTGTTGACTTAGAGACAGATACACCTACTTCACTGAGAGTGTTCTGGACTTCAGTTGATGTTGTGAACGGGTTCTTCTTCACCAAAGAAAGTATGCGGCGATCATCCACCACTGTTGTCTTCCGTGGGCTCCCAGGTCTTTTTGGATTGATGAGTTCACCAGTGCTTTCTTTCTTTCTCAGGATGTACCAAATTGTAGATTTTGCCACTTCTAATGTTGTAGCAATTTCTTGGATGTTTTTTTTTCTGTTCTTGCAGCTTAAGGATGGCTTGTTTCACCTGCATGGAGAGCTCCTGTGACCACGTTTCCTTCACAGCAAAACCTTCCAAATGCAAACACCACACCTCAAATCAACTCCGGCCCTTTCATCTGCTTAATTGAGAATGACATAACAAAGGGATTGCCCACACCTGTCCATGAAATAGCCTTGGAGTCATTTGTCCAATTACTTTTGGTCCCTTTAAAAACAGGGTGGCACATGTTAAGGAGCTGAAACTCCTAAACCCTTCATCCAATTTTAATGTGGATACCCTCAAATGAAAGCTGAAAGTCTGAACTTCAACTGCATCTGATTTGTTTTGTTTCAAATTCATTGTGGTAATGTCTAGAACCAAAATTAGATAAATGTTGTCTCTGTCCAAATATTTATGGACCTAACTGTATATCTTGACTTCAGCAAAGCATTTGACAAAGTATCTCACACAATCCTTATTGAAAAAATGACTAAGTATGGAATGGACAAGGCAACTGTTAGGTGGATTCATAACTGGCTTAGTGATAGGACCCAAAGAGTGGTAGTAAATGGCTGCACATCCAGTTGGAAGAATGTATCAAGTGGGGTACCACAGGGCTCTGTCTTGGGCCCTGTATTGTTCAACATCTTTATCAATGATTTAGATGAAGGAATTGAGGGTAAACTGATCAAATTTGCTGATGACACAAAGCTAGGAGGGATAGCTAATACTAGAGAGAGAGGGTTCAAAAAGATATACCGTATATACTCGTGTATAAGCCGAGATTTTCAGCACCTTTTTTCTGCTGAAAACGCCCCCTCGGCTTATACACGAGTCATAGGGCAGAAACCAGCGGGGGAGGGGATGCCGCGGCAGGAGCCGGTGGCTGGGATCATACTCACCCTCCCCGTGCCATCGCTGAACGTCCCGGCCGGCAATCCTGCGTTCTCCCCGGCTTCCTACAGCTCTCCAGCACTGAGCGGTGATGTAATACCCACTCATTAAGGTCATGTAATATGGACGCGACGCCACTCCCATGGGCGTGGCCTCCATATTCATGGCCTTAATGAGCGGTATTACATCACCGCTCAGTGCTGGAGAGCTGCAGGAAGACGGGGAGAACGCAGGATTGCAGGGACGCTCAGCGATGGCACGGGGAGGGGTGAGTATGATGGAGGAGAGGACAAGGAGCACGGAGCAGGACGGGGGAAGAACGGTGGACGGGGGAAGCATGGAGGAGGACGAGGTGGAGAATGGAGGACGGGGGAAGCATGGAGCAGGACGGGGGGGAGAACGGTGGACGGGGGAAGCATGGAGGAGGGCCGGGGGGAGAACGGAGGACGGGGGGAAGCATGGAGGACAATGAGCACGGAGCAGGACGGGGGGAGGATGGAGGGCACAGAGGAGCACGGAGCAGGACGGGGGAGAGGATGGAGGGCACAGAGGAGCACGGAGCAGGACGGGGGGCACAGGAGGACGGAGAAGGAATGGGGAGCACAGCGGAGGACGGAGCAGGAGGGGGGAGTACAGAGGAGAATGGGGAGCACAGAGCTGGATGGGGAGCAAGGAGCAGGATGGGGGCAGCACAGAGCAGGAGGGCAGTTTATACACCCAGCTTATACACGAGTCAATAAGTTTTCCCAGTTTTTTGTGGCAAAATTAGGGGGGGTCGGCTTATACACGGGTCGGCTTATACACGAGTATATACGGTAAATAAACTGGAGCAGTGGGCAGCAACTAACAGAATGTTTTTTAACAGGGAAAAATGCAAAGTACTACATCTGCATCTACAGTCTAGATCACGTGAGGTCATTATTGCCCTCTACTCCTCTTTGGTCAGACCTCATCTGGAATACTGTGTCCAGTTTTGGGCACCACATTTTAAAAAAAGACATCAACAAACTGGAGCAAGTTCAGAGAAGAGCGACCAGAATGGTGTCCGGTCTGCAAACCATGTCCTATGAGGAACAGTTACAGGATTTGGGAATGTTTAGCTTGCAAAAAAGAAGACTGAGAGGAGACTTAATAGCTGTCTACAAATATCTTCAAGGGCTGTCACATTAAAGGATTATCTTTATTCTCATTGGCACAAGGAAAGACTAGAAGCAATGGGATGAAACTGAATCGGAGGAGACACAGATTAGATATTAGAAAAAACTTTGACAGGGTGATCAATGAGTGGAACAGGCTGCCACGAGAGGTGGTAAGTTCTCCTTCAATTAAAGTCTTCAAACAGAGGCTGGACAGACATCTGTCTGGGATGATTTAGAGAATCCTGCTTTGAGCAGGGGGTCGGACTAGATGACCTAGGAGGTCCCTTCCAACTCTACCATTCTATGATTCTAAGAACCAGGAAAGGGGCGACAGCACAGACCCGCTAATTCTGAAACTCGTCTGATGGAAGTGATCGCCACGAGAAAGGTCACTTTCCAAGACAAAACAGACAGGGGAACCTCTCAGAGGGTCAAAGGGAGCACACCTCATAACTCCCAAAACGAGATTGAGGTCCCAGGGGTCCACAGGATTCTGGTACGGGGGAGCCGTATGCACCACTCCCTGAAGGAAAGTCTTGACTTGAGGACGAGACGCCAAGGACTTCTGAAAAGATAGAAAAGGCTGACACCTGCCCTTTTAGAGTAGTGAGAGAGAGACCAGAGTACAGTCCCGCTTGGAGGAAAGCCAAGACGTCTGGGAGCGACAACTTCATTGGCGGGATGACATTGGACTCACACCAGCGAAAATAGGCCTTCCAGGTTCGATAGTAGACCCTAGAGGACCAAGGTTTTCTGGCCTGGATCATGGTGCGAATCACCCGATCGGAGAGACCGGATGCTCTCAATATCGCGGTCTCAACAGCTACGCCGTCAAATTGAGCGACCGAGAACTCAGGAGACAGATCGGACCCTGTGACACGAGATGCCAAGGATTTCTGAAAGGGATAGAAAGGGCTGACAATTGCCCTTTTAGAGTGCCAAGAGACAGGCCAGAATCCAGTCCCGCTTGGAGAAAAGCCAAGATAGCTGGGAGCGACAACTTCATTGGCGGGGTGATGTTGGACTCACACCAGCGAAAATAGGCCTTCCAGGTTCGATAGTAGACCCTAGATTACGATGGTTTTCTGGCCTGGATCATGGTGCGAATCACCCGATCGGAGAACCCGGATGCTCTCAATACCGCGGTCTCAACAGTCACGCCATCAAATTGAGCGACCGAAGACTCAGGTGGCAGATCAGACCCTGTGACAGAAGATCTGGCCTGTCTGGGAGTCTCCAGGGGGCGTCCGCCAGGAGATTGACAATGTCTGCGAACCAAGACCTCCTGGGCCAATCTGGGCAATCAGAATGACCGGCACCCCTTCCGCTTTGATCTTCTTCAGCAGTCTGGGAAGAAATGGGAAGGGGCGGGAACAGGTAGGGAAGAGTGAATTGCGACCAGGGAATGGCCAGAGCATTGGCGTCCAACGCGAGAGGGTCGCGGGACCTGGAGATGAACCGTGGAACCTTCCTGTTCAGCCTCCTTGAGGTCCACGTCCGAAGTTCCCCATCGAAGACAGATCTGATGGAAGACCTCCTGATGCAGGGACCATTCTCCTGCCGTGAGACCCTCGCGGCTGAGGAAGTCAGCGGCCCAGTTGTCCACGCAGGAAATATGCACAGCCGATATTGCCAGAACCGTCGCCTCCGCCCAATGAAGGATCCTGGATACCTCGGCCATCGCCAGGGAACTTCTGGTCCCTCCTTGTTGATTGACGTACGCCACCGCTGTGGCATTTCTGACCGGCAGGCCCCTGAGAAGCGTTTCCCAGTGAAGGGGGAGAGAAAGATGGCCTTGATTTCGAGGATGTTGATCGGTAGAGAGGATTCCTGTGCCGACCAACGACCCTGAGCCTTCAGGTGGCGAAAAACTGCCCCCCAGCCCAGGAGGCTGGCGTCCATCATTATCACCTGCCAGTGGATTGGGAGGAAGGACCGGCCCTGGAGGATGAGGGGGATGACAGCCACCAGTTGAGAGACTGCTTGACTCTGAGGGAGACGAAGCGGACGATCCAATGACAGGACAGACCTGTCCCACTGAGACAGGATAGCCCCCTGAAGAGGTCTCAGGTGGAACTGTGCAAAGAGAATTGCCTCTGAGGCTGCAACCATTCTGCCCAGCACCTTCATTGCTGACCGGAGGGAAGGAAGCTGAGGGCCCTGCAGAGACCTAACTCCCTGCTGAAGAACTGCTGTTTTCTCCTTGGGGAGAAAAACCTTCGCCTGACGGGTGTCGAACAGCATGCCCAGGAAGACCAGGCGCTGGGATGGAACAAGGCAGGACTTCTTCCTGTTGACGATCCACCCGAACCAAGACAGAGTTTTGAGAATGATGGACAGGCTTTCTTGGGCCTGAGGGAGGGACGGAGCCTTGATGAGGATGTCGTCGAAGTATGGAATGAGAATCAGGCCCCTGATTCTCAAGATGGCCACTGCTGGAATGATTTTTGTAAAGACCTGGAGCGGTCGCAAGGCCGAACGGCAGGGCGACAAATTGAAAGTAGTTTTGCTGTACTGCAAATCGCAAGAACTTCTGATGAGCTGGCAAATCGGAACGTGGAAGTAAGCGTCCTGAATGTTTATGGAGCACAGAAATTCCTATGTCTCCATGGAAGAAATTACTGAGCGAAGAGACTCCGTCCTGAAGTGACGCAGACGGACTCTCCTGTTCAGCAACTTGAGATCCAGAATGGGCCGAACCGCGCCATCCTTTTTCGGCACAACAACCAGGTTTGAATAGAAACCTTTGAAGCGTTCTTGCTCTGGAACGGGGACGATAACCCAGGAACTGAGAAGGGAGTCGATGGATGCAAAAAAAACCGGGACCAAAGTAGGATCCCTTGGGGGGCGGGATTCAAAAAACCGATCTCAGGGACGGGAAGTGAACTCTATTTTGCATCCTGAGGATACAACCTCCCTGACCAATGCGTTTTCCACCAAGTCGAGCCAAACATCTCTGAACATCAGGAGACGACCACCCAGCTTGGGGGAAACGCTGGGCCCTGGATCCGAGTCAGGCCGAGGAAGATCTGCCAGGTCTTGTCCTGGTGGATCTACCATGAGAGTTATGGAACGCCAGGAAGGAGTGGGCCTGAAGGGAGCCTTCTTCTTGACCTGGCGATTCTGCGGCCTGCACGGACCGGAAGAATCCTCCGACACCGGGAAACGGCCGAAAGGAGCGGAACTGCCGCCTTTGAACAGGTCTGCGAGGTTTGGACTGAGGGAGGAGGGAACTCGTGCCTCCTGTCATCTCTTCAATGATCTGATCCAACATAGAGCCGAACAGACAGTTCTCCTGGAAGGGGAGGCCTGTGAGCGACTTCTTTGACGAGAGATCAGCTTGCCCTGCTTTTAGCCAAATGTTCCTCCGGATGGCTACAGAATTGCTGGATGCCTGAACAGCGCAGGACGCGGCGTCCAGTGAGGCAATACTAAATATTGCCCAGCGTGGGAAATTTGGTCTGCCTGCTCCGCTAGCTCTCTCGGAGGAGCTCCAGCCATGATGCCCTTGCGGAGGCTATGGCCTTTGAGACCCAAGTAGAGGCAAAGGCCGGGCATAAGGTAGAAGCGGCTGCTTCAAAAGCTGATTTTGCCAGCGTATCTATAATTCCATCGTTGGCATCCTTGAGGGAAGCTGCATTAGAAAGTGGGAGGACCGTATTTGTGGACAGTCTGGAGACCGGTGGGGCCACTGTAGGGGAAATCGTCCAGTTAGTGGTAAGATCCGGGGGGGAAGGGATATAGGATGCCGAGGCGCTTCCCTCTTGGAAAGAGCCTGGTTGGATTCTCCCTCTCCCTCTTGATTACAGGTCCTTCTCAAAAAATTAGTATATAGTGCTAAATTTCATTATTTTCCATAATGTAATGATTACAATTAAACTTTCATATATTTTAGATTCATTACACACCAACTGAAATTTGTCAGGTCTTTTATTGTTTTAATACTGATGATTTTGGCATACAACTCCTGATAACCCAAAAAACCTGTCTCAAAAAATTAACATATTTCAACCGTCCAATAAAATAAGTGTTTTTTAAAAACAAACAAAAAAAACATCAAATAATAAAGTTCAGTTAATGCACTCAATACTTGGTCGGGAATCCTTTTGCAGAAATGACTGCTTCAATGCGGCGTGGCATGGAGGCAATCAGCCTGTGACACTGCTGAGGTGTTATGGAGGCCCAGGATGCTTCGATAGCGGCCTTAAGCTCATCCAGAGTGTTGGGTCTTGCGTCTCTCAACTTTCTCTTCACAATATCCCACAGATTCTCTATGGGGTTCAGGTCAGGAGAGTTGGCAGGCCAATTGAGCACAGTAATACCATGGTCAGTAAACCATTTACCAGTGGTTTTGGCACTGTGAGCAGGTGCCAGGTCGTGCTGAAAAATGAAATCATCTCCATAAAGCATTTCAGCCGATGGAAGCATGAAGTGCTCCAAAATCTCCTGATAGCTAGCTGCATTGACCCTGCCCTTGATGAAACACAGTGGACCAACACCAGCAGCTGACATGGCACCCCACACCATCACTGACTGTGGGTACTTGACACTGGACTTCAAGCATTTTGGCATTTCCTTCTCCCCAGTCTTCCTCCAGACTCTGGCACCTTGATTTCCGAATGACATGCAAAATTTGCTTTCATCAGAAAAAAGCACTTGGGACCACTTAGCAACAGTCCAGTGCTGCTTCTCTGTAGCCCAGGTCAGGCGCTTCTGCCGCTGTTTATGGTTCAAAAGTGGCTTTACCTGGGGAATGCGGCACCTGTAGCCCATTTCCTGCACACGCCTGTGCACGGTGGCTCTGGATGTTTCTACACCAGACTCAGTCCACTGCTTCCTCAGGTCCCCCAAGGTCTGGAATCGGTCCTTCTCCACAATCTTCCTCAGGGTCCGGTCACCTCTTCTCGTTGTACAGCGTTTTCTGCCACATTGTTTCCTTCCAGCAGACTTCCCATTGAGGTGCCTTGATACAGCACTCTGGGAACAGCCTATTTGTTGAGAAATTTCTTTCTGGGTCTTACCCTCTTGCTTGAGGGTGTCAATGATGGCCTTCTTGACATCAGTCAGGTCGCTAGTCTTACCCATGATGGGGGTTTTGAGTAATGAACCAGGCAGGGAGTTTTTAAAAGCCTCAGGAATCTTTTGCATGTGTTTAGAGTTAATTAGTTGATTCAGAAGATTAGGGTAATAGGTCGTTTAGAGAACCTTTTCTTGATATGCTAATTTTTTGAGACAGGTTTTTTGGGTTATCAGGAGTTGTATGCCAAAATCATCAGTATTAAAACATAAAAAGACCTGACAAATTTCAGTTGGTGTGTAATGAATCTAAAATTTATGAAAGTTTAATTGTAATCATTACATTATGGAAAATAATGAAATTTAGCACTATATGCTAATTTTTTGAGAAGGACCTGTATCTCCACAAACTCACTATGTGAGGCAAAGACCTTGGAAGGCGGTTTGGACCGTCTGAACGAAACCACCTGTTCTGCGGATTCCGTAGCGGTATCTTTGATGCCTAAGGTCTGATTGACTGCCACAATGAGGCTCTGCACCATATCCGTCATGCCGGAGGGCTGTTCTGAATCCATGTCAGACTCATCTTCCGAAAGCGCGTCCGAAGACACTTCACCTGACTCCGGAGAGGAGGGCGCTAGAGAGGGATCACGCCGTGAAAGGTAGTCTAGTGAGGCGGAGCGGGAAGAGGACCTAGAACGGTGCTCCAGTCTAGGTCTCTTGGGCTGGAAGGACCGAGCTGAGTCTTGTGACCCGCTGGCGAATGCGGGAGTCGAAAGGGGCAATCTGTCTAATACGGACACTAGGGTCTGTGACACCCTGGTGAGGTCCGCCACAGATTGTGACAGAGAAGCCCATTCCCCAGGGTAGGGGTCTCAGAATCGCCCAGGGCAGAAGGGGGTTCTTGGGTGGGTACCTTTGGATCGCTGCAGACCTGGCAGAGGGGAGATGACTGACCTGAAGGGAGTCTGCCATTACAAGAAGAGCATACAAAGTGTCTGACCAGAGTGGAGGAAGAGGAAGGTGGGGGGCGAGCAGGCTCTCCCTTGTGCTTAGGCATGGTGAGCAGTCCCACTAACTGATGCCAGGTTGGGGACAAAAAAAAAAAAGAGACAGGAGAGTGTCAGCTCTGCAGGGCACAGCACTCAGTGTCCTGTATGCTGCTGCTCAGATGTCTTGCTGCCGGATGAAAACAGAGGCTTCTACCAGGAGACGTCCTGCACACCAGCCGACGATGGCGTCTCCGGGGACCCGGCTGCAGATGAAGGCGTGCTGCTGAGAGCAAAACGCCGGGTTCAGGAGCAATATGGTGGCGGCTCCAGCCCACAGTAATGCTGAGTGGTGGGCGGAGCCTAAGGCCGCGCTAGTAGGAAGGAAGGGCGGGAGAAAAGCATGCTCGGAAGCTAGAGGGAAGGGGGCGGAGCCGACAAAAACTAGGCCCAAAGTGAAGCCGGGCCTCGAGTAGGGCCTGCGGCCGCCAGCAGACGGGGGGGCGGTGCGGAGGCCACCCAAAACGAAAAAAGGGGGGGCCCACAAGAAGTGAGGAGCGGTGTCAACTAGGCACCTGGAGCTGCAAAGGTGCCTCGGAAGAAGCTCAGCATGGGCACCTGGAGCTGCCTTACATGAGGGTGGCTCCCCAGTGAGGCAAGGCACCTGGTGAGGTACGAGCCCGGAATGAAGGGGGGAAGCGTAGAGGGCCTTTCATATGATCGCTATTTTCCCCCATTTTGTCTTTTTTTTTTTAATCTTCTCTTTTCTTCTATCCTATCCAGGAGGGAAGAGGGACAGTACCTCTGACAAGAGTCGGACGTCCGGAATCAAGTTGTAGGACGTCCACGTCTCCTCAACTGACAGGTTCTGGTGGGCGAGTAGGTGGGAAACTGAGGCAGGCCCAGATCATCCTTCTCTTCCATTGATCACCTGAACACACATCCGTGTTAGGGATATTTGGGGTCCTGCCAGAATAACAGACGTATGAGGATATGGGGTGGCAGTACACACCGTACTCAGTCTCTGCGTGGGAGTACAGTAGTGACCGTTCACACTGTATCCCTCCGGAAAAACCTAAAAAGAAACAAACTAGGTAGATATGGGTCTCAATAGAGACCCGTGTCCACCTCCTACTGACACTAAGCTAAAACTGATTAGCTTGGTGCCAGTCGGTGGGGTGTATACTGCAGAGGAGGAGCCAACCTTTTTTGATATGCATAGTGTCAGCAGCATACACCCATGGTTCCTGTGTCCCCCAATGAAGCGATAGAGAAATAAAGGGAACACTTAAACAACAGAATATAACTCCAAGTAAATCAAACTTCTGTGAAATCGAACTGTCCACTTAGGAAGCAACACTGATTGACAATCAATTTCACATGCTGTTGTGCAAATGGAATAGACAACAGATGGAAATTATTAGCAGTTATCAAGACATGCTCAATAAGGCTGTGGTTCCACGGTCCGGAACCACAGCGCATTTGACGGAGCGGAAATTCCGCTCCGTCCTAAGCCCCGCCCCCTTTCTGACGCGCTTTCTTTCCGGATGTGTTCCGGACACCTCCGGAACACATCCGGAAAGAACGCAGGGCTACATAGCCCTGTGTTAAATTCCATTGCGTCGCCGCAATACGCTAGGACATGCTGCAGTCTGAAAAGACGCGCCGCATGTCCGGAAACGCAGGTCTGCCGCCTGCGTGTTTTTTAAGCATAGTAGAGACGGGATTTCTTGAAATCCCCTCCACTATGCTGTAACATCTGGACGCTGCGTGTTTGGCGCTGCGCCAACGCACAGCGCCAAACACGCAGCATTTCCTGAAGGAATCCTAATCGTGGAAACTAACCCTAAAGGAGTGGTTCTGCAGGTGGGGACCACAGACCACATCTCAGTACCAATGCTAGCTGGCTGATGTTTTGGTCACTTTTGAATGCTGGTTGTGCTTTCGCACTCATGGTAGCATGAGACTGACTCTACAACCCACACAAATGGCTCATGTAGTGCAGCTCATCCAGGATGGCATATCAATGCGAGCTGTGGCAAGAAGGTTTGCTGTGTCTGTCAGCGTAGTGTCCAGAGGCTGGAGGGGCTACCAGGAGATAGGCCAGTACACCAGAGACGTGGAGGGGGCCGTAGGAGGGCAACAACCCAGCAGCAGGACCGCTACCTCCACCTTTGTGCAAGGAGAAACAGGAGGAGCACTGCCAGAGCTCTGCAAAATGACCTCCAGCAGGACACATGTGCAAGTGTCTGCACAAACGGTTAGAAACCGACTCCATGAGGATGGTCTGAGTGCCCGACGTCCACAAGTGGGGGTTGTGCTCACAGCCCAACACCGTGCAGAACGCTTGGCAATTGCCACAGAACACCAGAATTGGCAAATTCGCCACTGGTGCCCTGTGGTCTTCACAGATGAAAGCAGGTTCACACTCAGCACATGTGACAGACGTGACAGAGTCTGGAAATTCCGTGGAGAGTGATCTGCTGCCTGCAACATCCGTCAGCATGACAGGTTTGAGTGGGTCAGTAATGGTGTGGGGTGGCATTTCTTTGGAAGGCCGCACAGCCCTCTATGCGCTCGCCAGAGGTAGCCTGACTGCCATTAAGTACTGAGATGACATCATCAGACCCCTTGAGAGACCATATGCTGGTGCGATTGGCCCTGGGTTCCTCCTAATGCAGGACAATGCCAGACCTCATGTGACTGGAGTGTGTCAGCAGTTCCTGCAAGATGAAGGCATTGAAGCTATGGACTGGCCCGCCCATTCCCAAGACTTGAATACGATTGAGCACATCTGGGACATCATGTCTCACTCCATCCTCCAACGTCAAGTTGCACCACAGACTGCCCAGAAGTTGGTGGATGATTTAGTCCAGGTCTAGGAGATCCCTCAGACCATCCGCTGCCTCATCAGGAGCATACCCAGGTGTTGTAGGGAGGTCATACAGGCACAGGGAGGTCCATACAGGCACGTGGAGGCGCCACACACACATTACTGAGCATCATTTTGACTTGTTATAAGGACATTACATTCCACTTTAATTTTGTGTGACTACAAATCCAGGCCTCCATTGGTTAATACTTTTGACTACCATTGATTATTTTTGTGTGATTTTGTTGTCAGCACATTCAACTTTGTAAGAACAAAATTTTCAATGAGAATATTTCATTCATTCACATCTAGGATGTTATTTGAGTGTTCCCTTTATTTTTTTTTGAGCAGTGTATATTATATTTTGTCATCTCAGACTAATACAGAGCTCTTATGGTTTAAGAAAGAGTGGGGAGAGAGATTGGGATGACCTTCTCGGAGAAGCAATGTAACAAAACTTTCTTATGCACACAGACTTCCATTGGCTTGCAAAGCTCAAAAAAAATTACAAAATCATAACTAGATGGTATTGTTGGCCAGGAGATCTTAAGATATTTCCCTCTGTCTCCAATAAATGCTGGAGATGTGAAAATGATGAAGGCACTATGCTTCATATCTGGTGAGAATGCCCTCAAATAAGTGGCCTCTGGAGCAAAGTCTTTGATGTTCACAAACACATTACAGGTGATTTATCATCTAGAACTCCCCAGATTGGGAAACCTTGCTCTTCCTCTCCCCTTAGAATCTCTTCTTGATTTTTCTATTTTGTTATAATTTTCTACTAAAAGTTATTTTCTTTCCTTTGTCAGGCTTGACAAAGTCCAACTTGATTGCAAGAAGTTAAATGAACAATTTGTTAATGTCATATTTTTCTTAAAAAAAAAAAAAAAAAAAAAGGGTATTCTGATATGTGATTTGACGTTAAAATATCTTGATATTTTTGAAACCTTTTGACAGTATCACTATGGTCTGTACCACTATAATGAAAACTACCTCTTTGGTTGTATTTAGAAATGCTATAAGTGTATGTTGTTCTCAATTAACAAATAAACTAGTTTATTAAAAAAAAAACATTCCAACAAGCAAAAGACAACACTTTTTAAACCCCATTTATTAAACTTCTGTATGTTGTGATGAGTGCACAGTAAGTTTATGAGATATAATCTTAGAAAAAGGTAGCAGTGGCATTAAAAACTTAAACATTCTCCATAATGTATAAAAAAGAATTATTTCCTGATTATTTATCCCGTATTCAACAGTAAAATTTGAGATGGTTTAAAAGCATTCAACATATTGAACAGATAGATTGCATCTCAAATATGCATTGAAAAATAAATGTACAAAAGAAACAATATTCACCCTACCTTCTACTTTAACTTTAAAAAAAAACAGCAAAAAAACAACTAAGAGTGAAATATTTTCTTCATATAAACAGCATTGTTTTCCACTTATTCCCACCCTATTATCCATTATTTGCCACCAATATTAAATGGGATTTTTTTTCCTAAGTGAAATATGCACAGTGGGTTGAAATTAGTTGAAAAATATTAAAACAGTAAATTACATCAGCCTTAAAAAAAAAAATCTCAAAACATTAAACATAGTAACAAACTCGGCAAAAAGTGAAAAATGAAGAAAAAAAAGTTTTAAAAAGATTGCCAAGATAACAATTTGAATTTAGAAACAGCAGGTCTATATAACCCTTTTCTTAAGGAAAAAATTCAGAATAAATAAAATATGACTTTCAAACCTTTTTGTATGAGACTTTTTTTTTTAGCCTTTAACTTTGCTGACAAAACACCTGAAAATAACCAGCCATCTGTTGGTGGTTTTCTTAATACTCCTCAGTAATCGAGCCAATAAAAACACATTTATACCTTCTTGTTTATATAAATTGCTGTACATGTATATGAATGCTGTTTTCCAATAAAAAAAATTTCAATTACAAAAAACTTAGTTCTTATGCAAGAATTGTGTTACATCCCCTGTTTATTTTTCTGCTGGTTTCTTGGGGAATTTTTCAGGACATCTCTAAGACGAAGGTAAGTACCAGTTGACTCAGACATGTTCTCAAATTCAAATGGTGTAATACCTTCGGCAAACTTACTCCTATCTGGAATTCTAGTGTTGGAAGAAGAAGGGTCAACATATGCAGCCTCTTCGGTAACATCTGTTCCCGCACATGTCTTTTTCTCATTAGTATTGTCAATGGTCTCCGTAACAACCATCTCCTGAATCGGAGCATCTTCGTTGGGATCTTTGTTAAAGGGTTCTTCTTCTGTTGTCAGAGGAACATTTTCATTAGATTCTTTTAGAATAGATTCTGTGGGAGAACAGAATTCTTCAATTCTTTAATATTTTGGCTTGTAATTTTCCCTTCTGTGACACTGTCACTTTCAACTCTGCTTGGAGAAGAGGAAACAGAATTACCATTTAATGGTGTATGAACATCTGATTCGCTGTTTGTGCTCTCTGCATTTTCCAGAGCCGCCCAGATTAAACGTTGTTTTTCTTCCAGTTCCTCCAAAGTCAAAGTGTCTTCATCCATGGAACTCGCCACCTTTGGTTGCAAAGGAAAACCATCTCTTGAAGGAAGCAGAGGGGAGCCTCTAGAAGGAGGAGTGGGTGGAGGTGTTCCTTTAGGTAAGGGTGGAGGAGTTGGTGTTGGTGGAGGTGGGGGTATAAAACTTGTAGGAGTTGAAGGAGGAGTTCCACGAGAGAGTGAAGGTGGAGTATTATATGGTGATCCAGGGGGAAGAGGTGGCTGAAACTTAAACCTTTGGGAAGGAGAGCTGCACGATTGGTCTGCAACAAAAAAAAAAGTGTGAGCATAAATGAGCAAAGTAATTAAGCCACAGATTCTACATAATGTAAACTTGGTATATTTAACAAAAATATATTTCAAGTGCTAGTTTACATTGACTAAGTTGATAAGCACCTAGTTCTAATATTGGTATCAAATGAGGTCCAGAAAGCATAGCCATAAAATGAAATCACCTTTATTAATGTACATATAATATCATTAAAAAGAGATACATATCCAATGAACTGCCACAAGGAGGTGAACAACTAGTGTTGTCTATCCCAGAGAATAAAATAAATACACTACCAGACCTAAATATAAAGAAGGAGATATGTCTAAAGGGAGCAATAGTATAAGACTGTGCTTCCACGCTCAGGAAACAGCCCTTTGGATGGAGCGGAAAGTCCGCTCCGCCCAAAGCCCCACCCCCTTTTGAACACGCGGTCATTCCGGATGTGTTCATGGAACACATCCGGAACACATGCGGAATGACCGCAGGGCTACATAGCCCTGTGTTATTTCCCTTGCGGCGACGCTGCGTCGCCGCAAGGGAATAGGACATGCTGCGGTCTAAAAAGACGCGCCACATGTCCGGAAACGCAGGTCTTCCGCCTGCGTGTTTGTAAGCATAGTGGAGACGGGATTTCTTGAAATCCCCTCCACTATGCTGTAACATCTGGACGCTGCGTGTTTGACGCTGCGCCAACGCACAGCGTCAAACACGCAGCTAATCCGCACTGTTCCTGAACGTGGAAACATACCCTTAGTAATCAACCAAAAAATGGTGGCCACATATTGCTATGAATGAATGGCATCTAAATGTATACAATGTTCAGGGAAAAAAGAAAAAAAAAATTTTTTTGGTAAGGGACTAGGTTACACTGATTATAAGGACTCTTAACAGAGATTCATTGAGGCATGTGCCCAAATGTATTCCAAAAACAAATCAATATATACGGTGACCATCAATGAATAAAAGTGCAATAAGTGTATACACATAGTGGTCATGTGATCTAATAGTCCCAACCTATGAGAATTTCATTTAGATCAATGTCTGCAAGTATATAGAATAAATCATTATACAAAGTAGCCAGCAGTAAATTGAAATTACACTAGCACATATACAAATTGCTCAGTGACCTAGTAGTGAACCCAAATAGACCTCCCAGAAATATGATATAAGTATAGAACCAGTAAATGAAACTATAGGGACAGAAAGAGTATATGACTTTGTCAAGTACTGCTTATTCTACCATTTGCAATACTGCAACTGCCTATGGATTTACATTTTTTCATTCTATTCAGTTTTTTCCCCATGTACTTTATAGTACAAGGACATATAATGAACTGCCTTTATACTAACATCTATATATGGCCTGTGTTGTTGTCTTCACTAGCCTGTTCATTACTTTTCAATTTTTCAATAGAAATTTAATGTTTTAAGATATTCAAGTTTCTTGACCATCTTTCTTGTTATTTGGGGTATATTGGGAGTTCCCCATATTTAGGACCATGATCCTTTTCACCATCCTAAATGCTAGCTATTTTTGCATAAATTTTTATGGACAACTGGAACAAAATTCTCAGATATTTTTCAAACCCCTTAATAAGGCCATGACCATAAAGACCACACCCGAGATGTCCAAAATAATACAAAGAGCACATACACAGAACTGCACCCAGCATACCGGACACGATATGTGGTACTGTGCAGTGCATATATACACAGAATAATATAGATACTGAGTGTAGAATGTGGGGATCCTTGTAATGTATAAGATAGGTTAGGGGTGGCTAAAAGAGGAGGTGGGGGAATTCTGTGAGGGTATTTAAAAGGAACTTGTTGCCACAAATAACGCTGTTAACATGCAGATTAATCCCATATCAGCAGGTTAACAGCACCTACTGAAGAGCCCTGTCTGTCATCACAGTACTCCTGATACAGCACCATATCCCGAGAATTAAAAACGTCACTGTTTTCGGAATATGGCGACAAGCTTTTTTCTTTTTTTTTTTATTTCTTTTTACAAATTTCAGATTTTTTTTACCACTTAAATAAAACAAAAAATATGCATGTTTAGTATCTGCATAATTTTACTGAGCGGTATAATCATATTGTCAAGTCCATCTTACCATAAAATCAATTTTGTAGGTAAAAACCCAAAAAAACAATTGCACTTTTGCTATTTCACCACACTTAAGATTTTTTCCCAATTTTCCAGCACACTATGTGGTCAAATGAATGGTGTAATTCTAAGGTAAAGCTCTTTCGACAAAAAACAAGCCCTCACATGGCTATATCGGCAGAAGAATAGTTATGGCTTTTGGTATAAGGGGAAGGAAAAAAAAAGAAAACAAAAAGGAAAAAAAAGGAGATTTTTGTGTACTCACCGTAAAATCCTTTTCTCCAAGACGCTTATTGGGGGACACAAGACCATGGGTGTTATGCTGCTGCCACTAGGAGGACACTAAGCAATACACAGAGAAAGTTAACTCCTCCTCCTGCAGTATACACCCTCTGTTGGCTCAATCCTGAACCAGTTCGGTGCCAAAGCAGTAGGAGCTCATAACAGAGTGCAATATGTCAACAAATCAAAGAAACAACAAGGCTACAGGCTAAACAAGGGTGGGAGCTGTGTCCCCCAATGAGCGTCTCGGAGAAAAGGATTTTATGGTGAGTACACAAAAATCTCCTTTTCTCCATCGCCTCATTGGGGGACACAAGACCATGGGACGTCCTAAAGCAGTCCCTGGGTGGGAAGCCATAACAGTAGATGAAGCCTCATGAACCACATGCATAAAACGCTTAAACAGTCAACAGACAACTTACAGATGCGCAACAGCTGATTGCAGAATTTGTCTGCCAAGTGCCGCATCTGAAGAAACTTGAGCATGGATTTGGTAATGCTTGACAAAGACGGATTTTGGTAAGAACTTACCTGTAAAATCCTTTTCAGCGAAGAAGGAAGGGAGACACACTAGTCATTACTAGTGGGTAGGCGGAGCCCAGATGGGATAGACACCTCAGATTAAAAAGAGTGTTGACCGGCCCCTCCAGCTCGGGCTCCTCCTACTCCAGCTCTCCAGTCGTACACAAGCTAAGGAAGAGCAAATCTCACCAGCGGAGCAACATAACCCCTTCTGAAGGACTTCAGAGAAAAGACAAGAATACAGGTTATGTATGTAACAGGAAAAAACCACACAGTTCCAGGTACTACTCACTGAACCTGATTACTGCGATGAGCTGGCGATGCTGGAACAGAGCCTTAGCGCGCCGACCTCAGCCCAGATAATCGCTATCAGAGAAGGGTCACGCCGCATCTGAAAACACAACAACACACTTCTGCCATGGGAGGGATGTGTGTCTCCCTTCCTTCTTCGCTGAAAAGGATTTTACAGGTAAATTCTTACCAAAATCCGTCTTTCAGCAGCAGATGAAGGAAGGGAGACACACTAGTCATTACTAGTGGGACGTCCCAAAGAAGTCCAAAAATAAGGGTGGGCAAAAAAACCAACAGAGGCAGATACCCAACAACCTAAATAATATGCGCAACTAGCGCTAAATACAAGTTAACGGAAAAACTCTAAACTGCAGCCGCCTGTAGGACCCTTCGTCCTAAGGCCCATCAGCGGAAGCACTGACGTCCACCTTATAAAATTTTGTAAACGTGTGGACGGAGCGCCAGGTCGCCGCCCGGCAGAGCTGAGCTGCCGAGGCCCCTTGATGAAAGGCCCATGATGAACCCACAGCTCTCGTTGAGTGAGCTCGAATCTTAACCGGGCAAGGTTCGCCCTTAAGTCGGTAAGCCTCTAAAATGGCCGACCGAATCCAACGAGCTATAGTGTCCTTGGAAGCTCGTTGACCACGCCGACGACCTGCTGGAATCACAAACCGAGTCCGACTTCCGAAAACTTTGAGTAATAGACAAATAGAACTTCAAAGCCCGCACCAGATCCAATGTGTGCAAGGCCCGTTCCTTTGCATTCCTCGGCACCGGACAGAGCGAGGGCAACACAATATCCTGGTTAACATGAAATTGTGACACAACCTTAGGTAGGAAGTCGCCCCGTGTGCGAAGCACTACGCGATCCGGGTGAAACTCCAGGAAGGGAGGTGAACAAGAAAGAGCCGCCAACTCAGAAACCCTTCTCAAAGAGGTGACCGCCACAAGGAAGGCAACCTTCCAAGAAAGCAAGGAAAGGTTAACAGAGTCCATAGGCTCAAAAGGTCCATGTTGAAGAGCCTCCAAAACAAGATTGAGCCGCCAAGGAGACACAGGCGCCTTCCGCGGCGGAAACGGACGGGTTACTCCGCGAAAAAAGGAACGTACGTCCCTACGCGAAGCGATAGCCTTCCGAAATAGCAAGGACAGAGCAGAAACCTGACCCTTCAGGGTGCTTACTGCCAAACCTTTGTCCAGCCCGAATTGCAGAAAAGCCAACAAATTGGGAATGGAAAAAATCCTCGGGTTCCTGGAAGAACCCGAACACCACGAAAAGAAGGCTTCCCAAGTCTTGTGGTAAATCCTAGTAGTAGCCGGACCTCTGGCAGCTCGCAAAGTGGCAATGACTTCGGCTGAAAAACCTTCGACGGGTCAAAATTTCGGTCTCAAGAGCCACGCTGTCAAACGCAGAGACTTCAGGTCCGGATGACGAACGGGCCCTTGGGTTAACAGGTCCGGGCGAAGAGGAAGAGGAAATGGAGGCGCTGCCAGAAGCGACACCAGTGTCGAGAACCACGTCCTCCTTGGCCAATCTGGGGCTATCAACATAGCCGGGATTCTCTCCAGCCTGATCCGACGCAACACCAGAGGAAGTAAGGATATCGGTGGGAACACATAGATCAGCTCGAAATGGTCCAACGGAGCCACCAGAGCATCCACTGCCACAGCCTTCGGGTCCTTGTACCTGGACATGAAAGTCGGTAACTTGGCATTGAACCTGGATGCCATCAAATCCACTTGGGGAGTTCCCCAACGGGAGCACAGCAGTGCAAAAATTTCCGGATGAAGACTCCATTCTCCGGGATCCATCCTCTCGCGACAGAGAGTCCGCCGTGATATTCTGAACTCCTGGAATGTGGATCGCAGAGATGGCCGGCACTCTGGTCTCTGCCCATACCAGGATCCGAGATACCTCCACCATGAGCCTGGAACTCCGTGTCCCGCCTTGGTGGTTGATATATGCGACCGCCGTCGCATTGTCTGTCTGCACTCGGACTGGCCGACCGCTTAAAGGGACCGTCCAGTGTTGGAGGCAAAGGAAAATCGCCCTCAATTCCAGGATGTTGATCGGCAAGACAGACTCTTCCGACGACCATACTCCCTGAATCCAGAGATCGTTCCAGACACCCCCCCAGCCCGTCAGGCTGGCATCGGTTATGACCGACCACTTCGGAGGGAGGAAAGACTTCCCCAGGGATAACACTTCTGGACGTAACAACCATCCTAGCGACTCTCGTACCCTGTGAGAGATGATGACCCTGCAATCCAGCGAAGTCTGCGATCGATCCCAACGGCTCAGAATGAACCTTTGGAGGGCCCTGGAATGAAACTGGGCAAACGGGAGTGCCTCCATGGACGCCACCATCAAACCCAGAAGGCGCATACAGCTTCTAAGGGACATTGCTGTCGAAGATTTCATAACCTGTGCATGTCGAAGGAGACATGCTTGCTTGTCTGGAGGCAGAGACACCACTGCTCGAACCGTGTCGAAATGCATCCCCAAAAACAGGATTGACTGCGACGGTTCCAGAGACGACTTCTCTCAATTGACCAGCCACTCGAAGTCCTCCAGGAGCTGAAGGGATAGATTGCGAGCAGTCATCGCCTCCTCCTTTGAAGATGCCACAATCAGAAGGTCGTCCAGATAGGGAAGAATCGTAACCCCCTGCCTTCGAAGAATCGCCATGAGTGGCGCCAGAATTTTTGTAAAAACTCTGGGCGCTGAGGCCAACCCGAATGGCAAAGCCACAAACTGGTAATGGTCCTGACCTATGGCAAAACGAAGGAAGCGTTGGTGGGCCCTTCCGATTGGAACGTGCAAATAAGCGTCGCGAATGTCGATTGACACAAAAAAAAAAAAAAAAAAAAAAATCGCTCTGCGACAAGGCTGCCACAACGGAGCGAAGCGACTCCATGCGGAATTTCCGGGTGTGGACATGCCGATTCAATCTTTTGAGATCCAGGATGGGACGAAATTTGCCCTCCTTTTTGGGGACCACAAAGAGGTTGGAATAAAACCCTCTTCCCCGATCCTCTGGCGGAACCGGTACCACCACACCCTTCTGTAGAAGGGAATCGACCTCTCGTAGTAGAGCGGCAAACAGCTCGGGCTCTGACGGAATGCGAGATTGGCAAAAGCTGTCTGGGGGTCGAGACGAAAACTCTATGAAGTAACCTGCCGACACAACCCGCGTCACCCAGGCGTCTGAGAGCCCTCGAGTGGAACCCTGGCGTCAGTCCGCCTTAGCGGGCTTTTTGTCCGCTTCCCGCTTGTCGTGACGGAAACTCTGTTTCCAGGGAGTGCGGGATTTCTGAGCGGTCTTTATTACCGAAAAAGACGGACGACCTGATCCCCAAGAGGGCTGACCGAACCGTCCCCTGGGCCGAAAGGACCGCCGACCACTACCGGTACTAGGCCTGCCAGACGCAGAAGCCACAGCTCTTCTCTGCGGTAAAGCCGTTTCTTTTGCCTTTGCCTTGGCGATCAGCTCCGTGAGGTCAGATCCAAACAGCTGACCACCCTTGTAAGCTAAAGAAAGCAAACCTTGCTTGGAAACCGCGTCCCCGGTCCACTGTCTAAGCCACAGAGCTCTTCTGACTGTGACCGCCAAGGATTGTGTCCTGGACAGCAGTAACGCAGTGTCCAGACCTGCATCATAGCCATATCGGACTGCATTTTCCAAAAAATTGAGAAGCCCCTCTACCTCGGATAAAGGGGATCCATTTTGCCAGGCCGTCCTTAGACGGTCCAACCAGCTCAGGGAAGCTTTACAAGCACACATGGATCCTAGTACTGCTCTGAATCCATGACCTGCGGCCTCGTAGATGGATTTTGCCGCCATCTCCGTTTTTCTGTCCAGCGGGTCCTGCAGACTCGCCTTCCCTTTAACAGGAAGTAATGAAGATTTGCTAAGCTGAGATAAAGGGACATCCACTTCAGGAGAAGGAATCCAATTATCAATCAACTCCGTAGCACATGGATACAGTGTCTCAAAAAGCCGTGTCCCCTGAAAACGTTTGTCTGGACACAGACGCTCCTTCTCCACTGCCTTACTAAGCTCATCCAGGGATGGTAAGGTCGAACGCGACCTATGCGCCTCCTAAAACATCCGGGCCGACTTACCAGGACGTGTAGTTACTTCCTCCGGTAACTGTAACGCCTCCCTCATAGCTTCAATAAAAGCTTCTGCACGGCCCGAAAAAGAGGCAGAGTGTCCCTGCCGATCCTCCTTATCCGAATCGGACATCTCTCCATCCGAACTTGAAGGGGAACCCTCCATACCAGAGATCTCCGAATCGCTACGCGGGAAGGAAGGCACCGGCCTGTGTCGCTTCCTGCCACGAGAAGATCTGGCTGACATCCAATAACCTATAAGGTCAGACAGGCCATCAATAGAATGAGTGAGGGCCTCCATTTTGACATCACTGAGACCTCCGACTGCTGCGCTTGACGCCGTCGAGGTCTGCGTGTCAGATACGCGAGACTGATCCTGTAGCGGATCTGGGAGACGGTCCGCACCTCCTGGACCCTGATCTGACATGTCCTCACACCGTATATGTCAGGTTAAACCTGTCAGTAACTAGAACAGTGTGGTTTCTTAAAGAAGAAAAAAGAACGCTGAAGGGTTAAAGCTCTTAAAGAGAGAGCTACCCCAGCTGTCCCCCAATTAAGGGTTAACCGCCTAAGAAGGGGTTAATGTCACAGACTCCCCACAACCTCTGTTAATGTAAAAGGTGTGAGAGTCCCAGGTGCCTCTTATGAGGTAGCAGGTGTAGAAAGTACAGTCCTCAACGTATGCCACACTAAACAAAAAACGCCTACAGGATCGCTAAAATATTGCGCTGTTTTGCACATCGCAATGACCGCCAGACGCAAGGAGATCGCTAACCGCTTATGCGACGTTAAAGAGATCGTCCAGTGTGGCAGTTACTAGCGACTTACAACGATCACAAAAAAACGATCGCAGTAATTGCGTCGTTATCGTGAACTTTAGCGGGCGTTCCGTGTGGCAGTACCCCGGGAAGGTGCCTGCGCTGTGGGGGTGAAGGGGTCAAGCTTCTGCCCTCAGGAAGGTAGAAGCGACTCACCCAGCTGGCCGCGGTGCTGTTGCTCTTCGGTTAGTACGGGAGGAGCGGAGAGTGAGGAGCCCGAGGCTAGCAATGGCCGCCGCGCTGAAGGAGAGAGCCGGAAGAGAAGAGGCAGAGGGAATCTCGCGCTCAGTCGCTTCCTGCCCGGGAAAGCGTGAAGCCACGCCCCCCGCCGGCTTCAAAAAAGCGTGGGACTCCTCCGTTCTCCGTTCCTGCCCTGTTCCCATGTCCTGCAGGCATCCACCTGCGGACAAAAAAAACACACAGTCACCAATCATGTACATGTAGCAGCGGCTGCCGCAGCAGTCGCTGAAGCACTCATACACATCAATGCAGAGTACTCACCCAGCCGAGCGCCACAGGGACCCCCAGGGATTTGTGGCGCTATGCCCATCGCTTCCCCCAGGGCGGGGAACGCAGTGACCACAGAAGCGCGGTTTGCGTCCCCGCCAGGTAAGCCATCCTCATCCCCCAGGGCCGGCAGGGTTCTGCAGGGACCACCTTACAGGGTAATACAGATCCGCCAAGGGAGAGGTGGGGGTCCAGCAGCGCTGAGACCCCTGAGACCTCTAGACCCTGAGTCCAAGTCTCTGTCCGATAAAAATAAAAAAATCTTCTGAGGAGCTGCTTCAGCAGCGACTATCCTCTGAGACCTCAAATTTTAGACTGGAGAGCTGGAGAAGGAGGAGCCCGAGCTGGAGGGGCCGGTCAACACTCTTTTTAATCTGAGGTGTCTATCCCATCTGGGCTCCGCCTACCCACTAGTAATGACTAGTGTGTCTCCCTTCCTTCATCTGCTGCTGAAAAGTATGAAGACTGGACCAAGTCGCAGCCTTGCACACTTGCTGTGTCGAAGCCTGGTGCCGAATGGCCCAGGAGGCCCCCACAGACCGAGTGGAGTGTGCCTTAATCCCAGCCGGGATAGACTGACCTTTGACACGGTACGCCTCTTGAATCGCGAAACGGATCCATCTGGCTAACGTGGCCTTGGAAGCAGGAAAACCCTGCCTGCGTCCTTCCGGAAGCACAAACAGTGCGTCCGATTTACGGAAAGATGCAGTTCTCGAAATGTACCTTCGGAGAGCCCTCACCAAATCCAAGGTGTGAAGGGCTTTTTCAGTACGGTGAGTCGGCGCCGGACAGAACGAGGGCAGGACTATCTCTTCATTGATATGAAAAGCCGAAACTACTTTGGGCAAGAAGGAAGGAGAAGTCCTGAGGACTACCTTGTCCTGATGAAAAATAAGAAAAGGAGGTTTACAAGACAAGGCTGCCAATTCCGTTACCCGCCTGATAGAGGTAATTGCAACAAGGAAGACAACCTTCCAGGAAAGAAGAGACAAAGGCACTTCCGGCAAAGGCTCGAAGGGGGATTCTTGTAACGCGCTGAGGACCAGATTAAGATCCAAGGCTCCAAAGGCTTCTTGTAGGGTGGAACGAGATGTGACACTCCTTGGATAAAAGTCCTGACCTGGGACTTAGATGCAATCCGTTGTTGGAAAAGTACGGATAAGGCGGAAATCTGCCCCTTGAGGGAAGAGAGTGCTAACCCCGAGTCTAATCCTGCCTGGAGGAATTCCAGAATGGAAGGGATAGAAAAGACCAAAGGGGAACGACCTTTATCCTTACACCAGGAAAAACGTTTTCCAGACACGATGAAAATGCGGACGGAAACCGACTTTCTGGCATTGATCATTGTAGAGACAACTTTCTGAGAAAAACCAACCTGACCCAAGATCCAGGCTTCAATGGCCATACCGTCAAATTCAGCGCTTTCGAATTGTGATGGTAAATTGGGCCCTGCGAGAGAGGTCCGGAGGATCCGGTAATCTCCAGGGAACATCTGCGACCAGACGCACCAGTTCGGCATACCACGGACGGCGAGGCCAGTCCGGGGCGACAAGAATGAGAGGAACGCCCTCTGCCTTGATCTTCCGAATCACCCTGGGGTTTAACGGAAGAGGTGGAAAAATGTAAGGAAGGCGAAATTGACTCCAAGGGAGGACAAGTGCATCCGAGCCGACGGCTAGTGGATCGCGAGATCGACTTATGAAAGTCTGAACTTTGGCATTCAGTCTGGATGCCATGAGATCCACATCCGGCATTCCCCAACGCTGGCAAATGATGTGAAACATTTCCGGGTGCAGGGACCATTCTCCTGAATCTAAACCTTGGCGACTGAGAAAGTCGGCCTCCCAATTGTCCACTCCTGGGATGTGAACCGCGGAGATGAGAGAGCAGTTTGACTCGGCCCACCGCAGAATGTGCGATACCTCGAGCATCGCTGTTCTGCTCCGAGTGCCTCCCTGACGGTTGATGTACGCCACGGCCGTGGCGTTGTCTGACTGGATCCGGATGGGACGACCGGCCAGAAGATGATGGAAATGCAAGAGGGCTAGTTTGATAGCTCTGATCTCCAGGATGTTGATCGGGAGACGTGTCTCTGAAAGAGACCAGCGGCCATGAGCTGTGTGGTGAAGGAACACCGCTCCCCATCCGAGGAGACTGGCATCGGTGGTCACTACCAGCCAATGGACAGGCAGAAAAGATTTTCCCTGATTCAGTGATGAAGCATTTGTCCACCATTTTAGTGAGCGTCTGACTCGGGAGAAAGACGGTAGCGGCGACCTAAGGACGCTGGGTTCCTGTCCCAGGATATTAGCTCCTGTTGAAGAGGTCGGAGATGGAAATGAGCAAATTTTACTGCCTCGATGGAGGCTACCATTTTCCCCAGGACCTGCATGGCGAATCGTAGAGAGTGGGAGCGGCCTAGAGACAACAGGAGCACTCCCCGCCTCAGAGAAGCAATCTTCTCTGGAGGGAGAGATACCAACCCTTGGGAGGTGTCCAGAATCATTCCCAGGAAAGGAATCTTCTGAGAGGGAATGGGGGAGGACTTGTCCAAATTGACTAACCAGCCCAGGCGAGAGAGGGTGTCGATAGTGATCTCAACCTCTGCGCAGGCCCGAAAGGTCGGTCCTTTGATGAGCAGGTCGTCCAAGTACGGGAGGACCACCACACCCCGAGAGTGTAAAATTGACATGACAGCCGCCATGACTTTTGTGAACACTGTGGGGGCGGTTGCGAGTCCGAAGGGCAGAGCGGCAAATTGAAAATGCTCCTCTCCGACTGCAAAACGCAGAAACTTTTGATGGCCTCTGAAAATCGGAATGTGCAGATACGCGTCTTTGATGTCGATTGACGCCAGGATTCCTTTCTTTCTAGAGATGCGATGACAGAACGGAGAGATTCCATCCTGAAATGGCAGACTCTGATGAATTTGTTCAGCAATTTTACATCCAGAATAGGACGCAAAGAGCCGTCCTTCTTGGGAACCACAAAGAGGTTTGAGTAAAACCCTTTGAATCTTTCCTTGTGAGGAACTGGGACGAATGACCCCGCTGGTGCGAAGAATGTTCAAGGCCTGAAGAAAGGGAGTTGCGAGATCCTTGGATTTTGGGGCACAAGACTGGAAGAAGCGCCTTGGGGGGGGAGAGATAAGAATTCGACCTTGTAACCTAAGTCTACAAGATCTCGGACCCACGGTCTTGAACGACCGACCCCCAGACTTCGTGAAACAAGAGTAGGCGGCCGCCTACCCTGATTGGGTCCCCCGTCCCCAGCAAGGAGTCATTGGGAAGATAATTTGCGAGAGGAGGAGCTCTTGTTTCCCGACTGGGAAAATCTGTTTTTCCAGGGTTGAGAGGACCTGAAAGATGATTGCGAGCCCCTGTCTCTGAGAGAAGAACGTGGTGCTCGGGACGAGGTCGAAGCAGAGGACCAATTAAAGGAGGTCCGAAAAGGCCGGGAGCGGCTTTGGTACTGGGACCGAAAAGGCCGATTGATTCTGCGCTGCGGAAAGAAATTTACTTTTGCCACCTGTAGCATCAGAAATAATCTGATCAAGGCGATCTCCAAAGAGACGCCCTGAATGATAAGGCAGCGAAGTCAAAGTTCTCTTTGAAGCAGAGTCTGCACGCCACTTTCGGAGCCAAAGGGACCTCCGAATGGCAATAGCATTGGCGGCTGTGAGTGCAGCGCAATTAGCTGCATCTAAGGACGCATGGACCATGTAGTCGCCCGCCCGAGTAATCTGATAGGCCAGATTACGTGCTTCGGGGGGAGAGGGATATCATTAGTAGTCTTAACTAACTCCTCAGCCCAGGCCACCATGGCCCTCGCCACCCAGGTGGCCGCGAAAGAAGGAGAGAGAGCTCCAGCAGCCTCAAACATTGATTTGGCGAGGTTGTTGATCTGTCTATCTGAGGGATTCTTAATGGATGAACCATCTGAAACAGAGAGAAGGGTTTTTGAAGCTAAGCGAGATACCGGTGGATCTACTACTGGAGATTGGTCCACTCTTTTGCTACAGTTGATGAAAATGGGTATCGCGCTTTCAGGGACTTCAGTCCTGAAAAACGTCTGTCTGGACGATCCCTATGTCCCTGAACAATGCCCGTAAACTCTGGGTGGTTACAAAACACCTTGTGAGGGCGCTTAGCCCTTTTGAAAGAAATAGGATGATTCGGTTGAGACCCGGGTTCTTCGTCTAGCTTCAGGGTTTTATTAACCGCTTCTATGAGAGAGTCTAAGGACTCTTGAAACTCTGGCGAGTTGGGGGTCATCGCTGTATCCGACTCGTACTCAGATTCATGATCACTGAGATTCCTGGGAGAGGGTCAGCGAGATCCTGAGCTCGCAGATGCCGAACCGCTAGATGGATTGGGGGATGCATTATGGCGGCGTTTTCAAGATGGCCGCTTTGCTGATGCCGCGGGTCGGCCCCTGTCTGATGAGGTCTCTCTGAAGGCTAACGGGCCCTTGTGGAAAAGGGACGCCCTGGCTAGAAGAGGAGCCACGGAAGGTATCCAAGGCCCTAGTCAGAGAATCCATAGACTGCACCAGAAACGCAGGCCACCCTGAGGGACCCGGCTCATTGGGATCAGGAATAGGTAGGGACTCTGAATGGTAGTAGGGGGCTCCTGAGCAGTAGAAGCAGCGGGCTCTTGGGCACATGATGCACAGAATTGGGAACCATGCTTTGACGGCAGGGAAGCGTTGCATGAAGCGCAGGCGGCATACACCACAGCGTGGTTTTTGTCAGGCCTTCTAGATCCCTTTGATTGGGACATATTTTGCACCTGAGAGCCTGCTGCAGGGGAAGGGTTAAGCGCTGTGTAAGCTTACCCAGGTCCTGTGTCCGAGCCCACGAGAGGAAGATGAGGAGCTGAAGAATAGCCCTTTTGGTATCGCAGTGTTGATCTGAGAGACCGGAAGATGGCTGCCGAGATTATGCTGTTTTGCGCTTCTCGTGTGTCACGAGAAGCGCCAGAAGACATGGGAGGGAAGAGCAGGAGAAACTAGGGAGGAGTTAAACACTCCCTGCCAATGGCCGGGTCCTGCACAGCGCGCGATGTGGGCGGAGCCAACTAGGAGCGTGGTAAGCCCGCCCTCCTCTTGAGGCCTAACCTGGTCTGAAGCCGGGGCCTAAATTTGCGGCGCCGGTCTTGCGACGCCGTTGAGATCGCAAAAGCGGGCGGCGCCGATCTTGCGACCTCGTCCAGAACGCAAATCGGGGACTTAAATTTTTGTGACGCCGATCGTGCGACCCGAACGGGATCGCAAAGGCGGCTGCGATGGGGAAGAGGCGGTAATCCAGGCGGCGGCCCGCCGCCGACAGCGCAGCAGACACAGACATCGCAATAATCTGCATTTTTGTGATGTACTCAATGCAGAGCCTCCTGGCTCGGAGTACCGATGGCTGGCGCGTCCATACATCCTCGATCCACAATCCCTTTCATAGGGAGGCGGAGAGGGTTCCATTTCAATCATCCTAGCACCAGCCGCTTTCATTAGAGGTGGTGAGGGGTTAACTGTTCCCAAAAAATCCGGAGCGCGTCTTACAGCCGATAGACACATGGGGAGAGCGGCCCATTAGAGGGATCCGTCGCCCGATGGTAGCGTTGCAGGAGGGGGTACGTGGAGGCGACACTCCGCGTTCCCGCCTGTTGATGGTTGTGGGAGATCGGGACTTTTCCTACAAGACCCTCGCCCTTCCAGATCATTGTAAAAAATATATTAAAAATAATATTAAGAATAAAAAATGGAAATAATCTTGAAGCAAGAACTGGTTCAGGATTGAGCCAACAGAGGGTGTATACTGCAGGAGGAGGAGTTAACTTTCTCTGTGTATTGCTTAGTGTCCTACTAGTGGCAGCAGCATAACACCCATGGTCTTGTGTCCCCCAATGAGGCGATGGAGAAATAAGGTTTCACTACTTTTGCACAATTAAAATATGCTACACTCCCCCATAATTCGTTATTTCTCGGCTATGGCGACTTTATGAGGACTGTTTGGGGGGACAAGCTGTAGTTCTCATCTGATGTTAAAGCTCTTAAAAATTGTTGATTTTTAATGTGTTAAATTGTTGTTCCACTATGATGACATTTCTTTATGGTAATCCATCAATATCAAATTGATGAGGGTTCGACACCTCAACCAATCAGCTGTTCTCAGTTTAAATGAAATAGGTGTTTGGTGGGGGTGCCGGCCCCCGCTAATCTAATATAGATACCATATCCTAAGAATAGGTCATCAATATTATGTTAAAGGCTTGCTCCAGATGTGGTACGAATGGGCTCCATCTGATGCATATGATATGGGATTGTGTTGATATAGGCCACTACTGGGTGGGAGTGACCTCTCTCATTAAACAAGTATTCGGGATACAAATACAACTTGATCCTAGGGTGTGCATACTGGACCTCCTGGGGGTGGGGGTAGATTTAAGATCCCCTGTGACTACCGCCATTCTGAGAATACTGTTTCTGGTCAGGAAATTGTTAACATTGCACTGATTAGACTGTAACCCCCCCCCCCCAACATTGGAGGAATTGAAAGCTAAAGTTAATAATACCATATGTCTGGAGAGAGGTACTTCCATTAAAATGAACACAAAAAAAAGTTTATAAATATATGGGAACGGTGGCTGGTCACCCCTGTGGTGGCATCTGTGGACCTCCTCAGAATAACTGTACTAGACCGGTTGGCTATTTTGGCTTTTTACATATTGTATGTTGAGGACATATAGATAGCAATTATCTTCTGTTCATAAACATGTTCTTAGTGAACATACAACCAATACTAGTTTTGGTATAATCCCTGTATTTAATAACGTGTCACCAGTATTTGGGAAAATCTTCATTTGGACAAAATTGATAACTGTTTGCATGGACTACCTTGGCAGGTATATGACTATATAAACTTTAATGGTTAAACTTGTTTATTAAGTTTATTGTGTTTCTACTATAATGTATGTAATTGTTTATAAAATCAAATAATCAATAAGAACTATCTGATTTAAAAAACAAAACAAAAACAACCACACACAAAGGGTTGCGCCACTACTTTTATAAGTGTATATACAAATGCAGTAAACAGGTGTCCCCATACCTGATGCGATATCCATATCCACCGATGACTGCCCTTGGCCATTTCCAGACGTCTTTTGTCTTTTTGTATCAGAACTTGATTGAGATGATGTTCTTTTCTGGGCTGCATTATGCTGTGGCTGTGAAAAAAGGATATTTTAATATGGCTATTGAAGTCACAATTCTAGTCTGATGTGCACAAAGTCACATCTATGTATAAATCCCATTTTTCAATCTAAAAAAAACCCCAAAAAACAAAACATTAGCTTATATCTATAGATCCATGTACAGATCTGAGCACAAACCAGCCTTTTAAGCTGCACCTGAAAATAACGTGCCGCTTCTGTTAACTAGGTCCTAAGTAATCAAAGCCACCATGGCAGTTCTCAGAACGAAATCCAGATAAAAAGAATATAGTTTTTGGCAAAAGTCACAATTTTGCAGTAGAAAAATGCACTAATATTTTACATAGCTACACTATGCATGACAGAACAGCACATTTTCGAGAACACAACCTTGGTGGAGGCATAATGCACTTATGTCTGTTCTGCTGAGGGCAGAGCAGAGTACTGCAGTGCGCAGGAGCTGGGAAAGGTCAGAGAGGTCCGGCGCCTGTGCACTACAGTACTTTACTCTTCCCTCAAACAGGGCAGAGAAGTGCTCCTGCGACGGGAAGCAAAGAAGAGGACGACTTCGCTAGAAGAAGGGAGGCGCCGGACTGCGACTCCCTCCGGACCGAATGGGATGCCGTACCGCCACTGGGTGAGTAGAATATAACTCGTTTTTCTTCTCTTTCAGGTAACATCAGGAGCTGATCTACAGCATTACAGGTGGCCTCATCTCAGTCGAAAAATGGGGTGACACAATCCCTTTAAGGGTACTTATTCCCTCACAGCAGTTTTAAAACGGCGTTCAGGAATAAGCCTATAATGCCTCCCAGAGTCGCAAACGCTCTAGGATTTCAACTACTGGGGGTATCTAAGACCCAGGAAAACATGATCAGGGCCGGTTTTTATAGTCACTGATTATGGACCCCGATTCCATGAATAAACGCGATCACGGAAAAACAACATGCGTTCCGGTAAAAAAAAAAAAATAGATTTCCTCTCCTCTAATATGATTTAACATGTCAGAGGAGAGAGAAACAATACCCCATGGTACTTTAATATTGGATCCGTGATCTCCCCTGCCACCCTCCTTCTCAAATAAGAAATTTGCGTGCACACGCTCAGTCTGCCTCCCTGCGCCCGGTAAGCGCTGGTATTTTTCTGATTGGTTGCTGGCTTTTGATTACTATGATAGACCCTATCACAGTGATCAAAAGCAGGGTGGATAAAAATCATGATTTTTTTAAAAAAATCAAAAAAATCGGATTTTTTTGATTTAAATCGGATTTTTTTGATTTAAATAGGGTTTTTTAATCAAGTTGTACACAAGCAAAACTTTGTCTTTTTGCAAATCAAATTATTTTACACAAATAAAAATATTAAAACAGTTGATGATTATGAAACCTAATAATTTTTATTTGCACTATTAAACAATCAGAATTGAACTACAGAGAGTAAGTACTTTTTAACAATAGCCTATCTCTAACGTTTGAAGTAAGCAAACATCTTCAGTGAATACATCAGTCCTTTAAGCCTACTGTTTATTTAGGACTTTTAGTAGGAAAACTAGTTGTCCTGCTTTAGCAGTTCCTAAGCGGTTTCGGACTGTTGTGTGCACAAAACCAAATGAAGAAAACAATCTCTCTACTCCTGCCGATGAAGCCGATGCAGTCAGTAGCTGAGTAGCTACATTTATTATCTTCGCTGGAAGAACAAGTGATTGCGACTTCCACCAGTCCAGTGGTTTTAGTTCATTAACAACGTTATCTGCAAACATGTATTTTTGAAATGGTGCAGATTCACACTTCAATTTCAGCACAGTTGCCACAATGTCATGGTTAGTATTGGCGAGCCACTCCATTGCAGAGTTGATTTCCGCCTCAGATAGTTTTTTCCCTCTGTAGATGGGATGCAAGATATTGGCTAAATAGTGTTCTTCTTTTAATGCTTGGTCCTTGCGGTGATGTATTGCAACCTTTACATTGTTTGAGAGGTTCAAGCGATCTAGCGAACCTTCTAAATCTTTCCAAACTTCTGTGGCATCAGCTATGGTTGCAGTATCTTTCTGCATTTTATCCTACGCAATAGATATTGGCTTTAACCTTTCCAAAAGGTCCTCGGCATTTCTCTTCACACCAAGATTTAATACTTTGCTTCGTATATTAGCATCAATTTTATCCCGATGTGTTTCGCAAATGGACACTAATTTTGACCAGTTGTTAATAAACAGTTCCAAGCATTCAGCCAAGGTATTCCATCTAACATCTTGTGGTAGAACCAACTTCAGTCCTCCCATTTCCTTATAGGTTGCATGTGCAAAATGATTATTGCGGAAATATTTAACAATTTCTACAACATGTTCCTTGACACCCGAAATATGCAGGTCTTTTGCCAAAAGATGCAACAAATGGGCAGAACAACCGTATGTAATGACATTTGTGTCATCCTCATGTGCCAGTTCCGCTCGCATTTTTGCCACATTGCTTGCGTTATCAGTAACTAAGCTCCTTACTTTACATCCAAACTGTTCTTGGCATTGGTGAATTGAGTTCTTAGCAATTTCAAGTAAATATTCAGCAGTATGTGAATTTCCAGATGTGTCGATTGTGTCTGTAAGGTAAGTTTCACCATCTTCTGTTGTGACACAAGTGCAAATTATGGGGTCGTTGTGGATGTTGCTCCAACCATCCAAGCTCATGTTAACAACTTTGTCTTTCAAATATTTTGTACAAGCCGCTCTTTCTTTGTCGTATACAGCCTGAAGATGTTTTCCTGAGATATCAAATCTACTTGGTGGTTTGTAGCCTGGTCTTATTCCTTCGATCATTTGAACAAACAATGGGTGTTCAACTAGTCGGAAAGAAGAATTGGTTGCAAATATGAATTTAGCAATTAATTCATCAAAATGTTCTTTCTGGCTCGTCGTAGTCTTTAAGAGGAATTTTTCTACACTTTGCACGCAAAGTTTTTTGTTGGGCTGCTTTGTTGAAGTTGTACCCAGATATTGATTGTCACGTGCAGCACAAGCCATATTTGACCCTGAAAGCACAGTAATTAAAAATATAATTCGACTGTGTATTTGAAGAAATATAACGAAAATATTTTTGAAACAAACTTTTTGAACAATGTAATGGTCCTCGTCCTATAAGGGCTGTCTCAAAAGTTATGCTACTCAAGTTTCCGGTGAAGTTGCTGTAATACTAGTAATATCAGAGCAACTGAAAAAAATTATGTCACAAAAGTTTTAAAATTTTTTTTTAAAAAAATGGTCAATTTGGCAGACTTCAAAAGTGAATTGTAGCCTACAATAAAAAAAAAAAAAATAGGCGTATACACACTCTTTTATTTTTACTTAACGTTAATCTTCTGTGAAATATTGCCTTAACATAAATTTAAATTCTATACTCCAGAACTAGTGCTAGAAATTTTTCTTTTCATAGACTTTAACCATCCCAGTAAAACGTCTGTTAAAATAGGTTGTAATTGCCAGACTTACCACTAGTGCTAGGGTCCTGGTGCATAAGAAGCTGTGGGGGTTCATTGACATTAGTTGTATCACTATCAACATCTTCATTTCCCTTCTGGTTGCAGTTTTCATAATGTGATTTCAAACGGCAAACAAGTCCTTGGATATCCTTTTGACAGTATTTGCACTTTGCTCTCCCACCTTTCTTTCCAAGCTCTGCTGGCATCTCAACAAAATGAACCCAAATAGGGTCTCTCTTACGACCTGCCATGGCTCACGCAGATCACTTCTGAAGTTTGATTGTTACTACAGCCAAGTACTGCTGACTGACTATCCAACAAGTTTGGGCATGTCAACTGAATGGAAAAAGAAACTGAAACCAAGCTACAGAAAGTGAAACCAAGCTAGAAGTGTGGAGTTAATTGAACAATGATTAAAAGTTTTAGATTTTAATCGTGATTTATATTCAAAAAATCTTTTGATTTAAATCAGTGATTTAAATCATGATTAAAATCACGATTTAAATCGATCTGACTTAAATAGAAAAAAATCATTTGATTTAAATCATGATTTAAATCGTTGATTTAAATCGGCGTGATTTAAATCAATCCACCCTGATCAAAAGCCCCCAATATTTGTAACTATGGCAGCACTTATATATTAGTGACAGCCAATTTTATCCTTAATTATCAAGCCAATTTTTACAATTATGATCACGGTCGCTTTATGAGGTTTTAGCTTCTGGAATGCTCCAACGGATACCACTGATTCTGAGACTTTTTTTTTTGTGACATTGTACTTCATGTTTGTGGTAACATTTCTTCTATATAACTTGCGTTTATTTATGAAAAAAAACAAATTTGGCAAAAATGGATAATTTTACAATTCTCAATTTTAATTTTAGTGCCCTTAAAACCAGAGTCATATTGCACAAAATAGTTAATAAACAACATTTCCCACGTGTCTACTTTACATCAGCACAATTTTGGAAACAATTTTTTTTGTTAGGAAGTTATAAGTGTTAAAAGTAGACCAGCGATTTCTTAATTTCTTATTTTTCCCACAAAATTTACAAAACCATTTTTTTTTATTCTTTTAGGGACCACCTCACATTTGAGGTGAGTTTTGGGGGGCGCAATATGACAGAAAATACCCCAAACTGCCACCATTCTAGAAACTGCATGCCTCAAGGTGCCCAAAACCACAATCAAGAAGTTTATTAACCCTTCAGGTGCTTTACGAGAACTAAAGCAATGTGCAAGGAAAAATTTACTTTAGACCCAAAGTTTTTTTTTTTATTTTATTTTCACAAGGGTATCACGAGAAAATGGATCACAAAATTTGTTGTGCAATTTCTCCAGAGTATGCAGATACCCCAAATGTGGGGGAAAGCCATTGTTTGGACGCATGGCAGGGCTCAGAAGGGAGGGAGCGCCGTTTGACTTTTTGAGCGCAAAATTGGCAGGAATCAATGGCGGTGCCAGGTCGCGTTAGGAGACCCCCTGATGTACCTAAACAGTGGAAACCCCCAATTCTAACTCCAACCCTAACACAGCCCTACTGCTGACCCTAATCCCAACCGTATCCCCAACACAACCCTAGCCCTAACTGCAAAGATAGGTAAAAATCTATTCTATTATTTCTAAACACTGTTTTTAGGTGATTACTTTGTATCTCCGTTCATACTGCACCCACACACACAAATGATACACCATTTGAAAGGTAAACTTGTCCCCTTCAGCAAGAAAGTAGCCAAACAAACCACACATCCACGATTTGATCACAAAGTACAGTTTAAAACATTAATTTTCATAAACCTGCAGTTAGGAAAAATGAGCTGCAGGTGGCACCACAGTACCCCAAAGCATACTACCACAAAGCTGCTTACAGACATCACAAACAAATCAAAACATTTGCCTTGGAGGCTTTCAAGCTTGCCAAACTGCTTGCCCAGCCTACTTTAGCCAAATTGGAGAATAACACACTTCACTGCAGGTGAGGCACATATGCAAACACATTTGTAAACATGCACTGCCTATTGAATTGCACACTTGCTCCCTTCATACTCCACCCACACAAACAAATGATACACCATTTTAAAGGTCAAAATTACCTGCAGGTGGCCGCACACTACCCCAAAGCTGCTTACAGACATCACAAACAAATCCAAACATTTGCCTTGGGGTCTTTCCAGCTTACTCAAGTGCTTGCCCAGCCTATTTCAGGCACATTGGAGGATTGCACACTTCACTGCAGGTGAGTCACATATGCAAACACATTTGTAAACATGCACTGCTTTTTCAGTGATTACTTCGACCACACACACAAATGGTGAGTCACATATGCAAACATATTTGTAAACATGCACTGCTTTTTCGCTGATTATTTCGCCTCACACACACAAATGATACACCATTTGAAAGGTAAACTTGCTCCCCTTCAGCAGAAAAGAGACAGACAAACTACACATTCACGATTTTATCACTAAATACAGTTTAAACATTTATTTTCATATACCTATAGAAAGACAGAATGACCTGCAGGTGGCACCTCAACCGGAAGACATTTTTTGGACTCTACTTATCAAACCAATTTATTGTATTACCAAGCTACATATATAAATACCTGTCTGTGTTCATCATCTCATCAAATACATTTACATTTGAACAGCTTGCTTTTTCTGAAATTGCTTGCGCCCCCAACGACCAATGTGCGAAAATTTTGCACGGGCCAAGCTAGTAAAATAAAAAAATATATTTTTTTTTTCCAAAAGGGGGTGATAAAGGGGTTTCACAATTTTTTTTTATTTTTAATTACTGATAGGGTCTATCACAGCGATCAAAATGAACCAATAGGAAAAATCTATTGTTGCCGGGTGCAGATCTCAGCGAACGTACTGCGCATGCTCCTGCCATATTGTTCCAGGGAGAACACGCCGGGGGACAGAGCCGGAGGGTCCAGTGATACCGGAGGTGGGGGACCCCATTTATCTCTCCTCTGGTATGCTAGATCATATCAGAGGAGAGAGAAATGAATGGGGAAAAAAAAAAAGATTTTTTTTGCCTGGGGATGATAAAAAAAAACAACTCGAATCATGTACTCCGGGGTCTCAGCTACCCCCAGAAGCTGAGACGAAAGAGAAAGGACAAGAGGCCTGGGTGTTTGAGGATTCTGCGCAGGATCTTAGTTGTTCCCAGCATTGCGCTTTTCTGGACAGAGCTCAGATATTGCTCCTGGGATCTGTTGCAGACATTCTTCCAACTTAGGGGTCACTGTTCCAAGTGCTCCTATCACCACTGGATTCACTGTTGCCTTCACCTTCCACATATTCTCCAGTTCTCCTTTGAGGCCCTGGTATTTCTCCAGCTTCTCATATTCCTTTTTCTGATGTTGCTGTCACTTGACACTGCCACACCTATTATCATTGCTGTCTTCTGATCCTTGTCTACTATCACAATGTCTGGTTGGCTAGCCAGCACCTGCTTATCAGTCTTGATCTTGAAGTTCCACAGGATTTTTGCCCTTTCATTCTCCTCCACTTTCTCTGGGGTCTCCCACCTAGACTTAGCCTATATGCTGTGCATATGTTCCTGTATACAATTCCCGCTACTTGGTTGTGGCATTCAGTATACGCTGTTCCTGCTTGCATTTTGCATCCTGCCACTATGTGTTGGACTGTTTCTGAGGTTTCTTTGCATAGTCTGCACCTTGGGTCTTGTTTTGTGTGGTTGATAACTGCTTCTATGGATCTGGTACTTAGTGCTTGCTCTTGTGTAGCTATGATTAGTGCCTCTCTGCTGTCTCGGAGTCCAGCTTTCTCCAGCCATTGGTAGGATTTCTCCATGTCAGCCACCTCCATTATCTGTCGATGGTACATCCCATGTAGCGGCTCGTCTTGCCATGGCGCTTCATTTCCTGTTCTTCCTTTCAGGTCTGTTGTTGCTGCCTTAGGCTTTCCCTCAGCATCTCATCTTTTGGTGCCATTTTTCTGATGTATCCCTGGATACTCCTGGTTTCATCCGGTATAGTGGCTTGGATGCCTATCAAGCCTCGACCACTCTTCTTTCTGTTGGTATACAATCTTTGGGTGTAAAGGTACTGTCACACTAGGCGAGATCGCTAGCGATATCGCTTAAGCGACACCGATTTTATGACGCAGCAGCGACAGTCAGCGATGTCGCTGTGTGTGACATGTAGCAGCGATGTGGCCCCTGCTGTGATGTCGCTGATCGTGCACGAACGTTCTGGGCCGTATTTTGATCGTTGGCGTCCCGCTGGTGAGCCTGAATCGCTGAGTTTGACACCCTTTATGAACGACGAGCGACCTCGTTGGCGACTCATATGTCAGCGGCGCAGGCGGGACTAGGTTTTAACGCCCCTCAGCTCGATTGGTGGCCACAAGATCATCTCAGCAATAGATGAAAACTTAAAACTGGAAAAAAAACGTAAAACTGAAAAAATGAATCCGGGGCAAACGCAATAGCGGCACAGACTGGATCGCAGTAGCTGCAAAGCAGAAGGCTAGCAGGACGCAGTATGGAACGATGCTGGAAATTCGTATGAACCACTTGCGCTCGAGAACAATGGAAGGGAGCGCTAATTCGTTGTCTTTTATGACGCGGTCATCCAATCACAAAGCGAGAGCTGTGACACACCAGTCATGACATACAGTGACCACCAATCTGTACTGAGGGGCGTGGAAAAGGTTGCGCTCAATCACGCCTATCGAGGTCGGGATCTTTAACAATACATGCTGTGTGACAGGTCCCAACGACCACCGATGTCGTTCTACAGATCGCTGATGTGTCGTTTATGAGATCTTCCTGTTTGGAAGCTAACTAGCGACCATATAGCGATGTACAAACGACCTTGCCTCTCTATTACCAACCGGCCGCACTTCTCCAGTCCGAAGGACATCCTGATGTCTTCTTCACTGTAGATCCTTGTCAGGTGGATCAGTGAGTTGATGTCTCGTTCATTATTCGCATACAGCTTGATGTATTTATGTAGAGGAGGTGGCTGATGGTGCTTCCACTCTTGAACTTGTATCCATAGCCAGACTAATTATCTGTCTGAGGGGGTTCAAGCCCATGCAGAACAGCAATTGGGACAGTGCATCACCTTGGTATATGCCGCATTTGATGGTCACTTGTGCTTGTTGTCTTGAGTTGACTTCCAATGTTGTTCTCCATTGCCCCATTGAGTTTCTGAGGAAGGTTCTTAATTTTCTGCTGACATTGTAGAGAGCCAAGCATTCACAGATTCATGCGTGTGGCATTGAGTCATAGGCTTTCCTCTAGTCAATCCAGGCTGTGCAGAGATTGGTCTGTCTGGATCTTTAGCGACTGCTCTATCTACTAGGAGCTGGTGCTTAGAGCCTCTGGTGACGGTCCCAATGCCTTTCTGAGCTGGATTCATGTACTGGTTCAAATAGTTATGTAGCTTTGTGGATATGATGCCTGACAGGAGTTTCTATGTTGTTTTAAGGCATGTTATTGGGCTGTAGTTGGATGGAACTATTCCTTTGTGAGGATCCTTCATGAGCAGCACTGTTCTTCCTTGTGTTAGCCAGGCTGGGTGGTGGCCTGCTTCTAGCAGTTGGTTCATCTGCTTTGCAATGCATTCATGTACTGCTGTGAATATCTTTAGCCAGTAGGTGTGGATCAGGTCTGGGCCAGGTGTTGTCCAGCTCTTCATGTTCTTGACCCGCTGTTGGATGTCTGCTTCTGTAATGGTGACTGGTTCTTGCTCTAGGTGGTTGCTGTTTCATTCTCAGATCTTGCAGCCACATTGCACTGGTGTTGTGTGTTTTATCCTTCTCCCATATGTTCCTCCAGTATTATTCAGTCTCTGCTATTGGTGAAGTTGCAGCCTTTGTGCTGTTACTCTGTAGTTGGGAGTACACCTTGGGTGTTTCTCTGGGAACAGGGCATTTATCTTCTTGGCCTCAGCTTCACTAGTGTATCTCCTTAGTTTTGCAGTGAGTGCTGTGAGCCTTTGTTAGAAGTCTCTAGGGCTTCAGTTGGGTCAGGCCTTTGTCATATCGCTATGTCGTTATTCGATCCTTTACGATTTGTTAGTGGCGCTTGTTCCTGACTTGTCTCGCTCTGTGGAGGGCCTATTTCTGGTGTTCTATGCTGGTCTTAGGTACCGCTTCAGATTGTAGGGTAATATTCAATTGCCATTTAGCTCTTAGGTATTAGTACGTAAGGATCGCTTAGCTTTTTGATCTTTACACTAGTCTTGTTTTTCTTGTGATCCTTTGAGTCACCTTTGTATTTTTAGTTCTACTTTTAGATCTTTGTTCCAGTCTTCTTTTCCAAGGGGGGCATGTGATTCTGTTGTTCTTGCTGGTTGTATAACCAAGCATTTCCATGATTGTTGAGGCAGTAGCATAGATTAGTTCATTAGTTTGAGTTATGGTATTGGTAGGTATTGGTGTAAGTGCTCTATTGGCATCTTCTAGCATATTGTCTGGTGGTGTTTCTTTGCTGAGCCTTGGCAGTCGATCTCTGGTATTGATGGTATTTAGTTTATCTAAGATCTTCTGTTTCAGATCAGCTGCAGTGCTCTCTAATTGCAGGATTGGGTCAGGATCTTCATGGGGGTTGCACATGTTCTTCTCAGGTCTTCATGATGTCGGGTGGATCTGCAGTGCAGTTGATCCACCTCAAGTTATGATAATAGCTTTCTTTTTAGGATACTGAAACGTTGGGTGACTAGCTGTTTCTCAGTCAGTGGACATGCAGGTCGTGTGTCCTACGCTTCATATATCCCCTCTCATTTGGTCTGCTGTTATAGTATCATTTCATCAGATCCAGGTTCTCTTGCCTTGTCCATGTATGGTTTGTTCAAGTAGCCCATTTATCATCAGATTGTTCTAGTTCCTCGACACCTGACGCAGACCTTGTTAATCCAGGCGACGTCCGAGCCAGCATAACTCTCTTTGTTCGTGACACTCATGTTTATTGAGGTAGGCACTATAATGTTAGTAGTCTTGCCCAAGGACCACTACTGGTATATTATGTCCAACAGAGCAGAGCCAGGATTTGAACCCCAAGTCTGCCATGTTGTGCACATTTTTTTTTTTTTTTAACACCTAAAAACAGCCACCTAAGGTAGTATTATAGCGTTAGGAGCCTTGGTATATAATTTATTTAAATTTATTTTTTACTTATTTTCCACAGGGCAGAGCCAGAATTTGAACCCCAGTCTCCCATGTTGTATAAATATATATCTCACTAGTGTTAGATTAGGTTTAGGGCTAGTAGTGTTTGATTAAGGTTTAGGTTTTTTTGGCAATCGTACAGCCTGCTCTGCTCCGGACACCACTGTCAGTCAGATCACCTGTGTGTAGCAGAAACTGCTCTCTTGCCAAGAGAACTGACCGCTGGGCAGTGCTCAAAGCTATCCGGCAATGATAATGATAGGGGTCTGCTGCAGACTCCGGGTTCTCATGCCAACCCATTGGTGACCCGCGGTCACGTGACACGGGCGCCGATGAGCAGAATTATTGAAGTGTTTCCGATGCGATCACATTAAATGCTACTGACAGATTGACAGAGGGTTAACAGCCGCAGGTGGACTGATGTGAGGGGCACGTCAGGTGTTCAAAACAGCTGACATGTGCCGGGAAAGAAGTGGGCTCAGCGACAGAGCCCACATCAATGGAAGCGACACGACATGCGCCGGTGAAGGGGTTAAGGGCATAAGAATTCAAAGTTTGAAAACTGCTACATTTCTGCCAAATTTCCATTTCTTTCACAAAACGCAAGTAGTATCAAATAAATTTTACCACTAACATGAAGTATAATACATCACGAAAAAAAATCTCAGAATCAGTGGATCCATTGAAGCGTTCCAGGGTTCTAACCACAAAGTGAAAATGGTCAGAATTGTAAAATTTGGCTTGGTCATGAAGGTCAAAATTGGCTCATCAAGGGGTTAAACATTTAAGCAGCCATACACATGCATTCCAATAGATACTTACATCAGGGAAATTATAACACAAGTAATTTGCCAAGACTTCTTTTTGCTGGTCTGGCTGCATTGGAATTGACCCGAAATTTCTCCAGTCCTAGGGAAGATCAGAGTTGAAGAATAAGAAGGAAAAAAAAACAAAACCAAGAACAGTTATTCAAATCAAAATATTTAAAAAGGTGACATTAAAAAGAAATAAAAACTGATTTTTAAAGAGTTATATTAATATGAAAACCGCATCTTAAATCAAAACATGTCTGCAATTAACTACTACATAAAAGAAAAAAAAGCAGACAAAAAACGTTCTCTCATAAGATTGTATGAATACTACGGATTTTTTTTTTTTAAAGTATGTAATCTGAAGTGCTTTGCTAATGAGCATAATACAAAATATGCTTGGATGACTGCTGTCTTTCTCCTTTGGCCGAGGCATTTAAACAAAAAGTGGCATAGTCTTGTGGAAAATTACAGATAAGTAATAGCAAAAGGATGACTCTGGTTTAAGGCACAGTCATCAGTATTACTTCTTTCCAGACCAGTGGAATGCCTGTACAATATCCTCAAAAGCCTGGAAAGACGCAATAATGATGACAGAGCTATAAACCAGTTTCCCCATTTGCTACTGTTTACCTGTACAATGTAAGCCCGCAAGTGTATGGCCCTCTCCCCTCTGTACTGGTCTGTCACTATTAGTTTGTTCATTGTAATTTCGACTTGTGCTTTGTTGTTAACCCCACCTCATGTACAGCACCATAGAATCAACAGTGCTATAAAAAACACTGGTCAACCAAAAAAAAAAAAAATCATCAGCAAAGGTAATATGTCTGTTTTATGGAGTTTGATATGCGGATTCCAACAAGAGGCATTTTCTGGTACTTGCCGTTAAATCTTTCTTGGAGCCTTCACTGGGGGACACAGGTAACCATGGGTGTATGCTGCTGTCGCTAGGAGGCTGACACTATGAAAAAAAAAGGAAAAAAGTGGCTCCTCCCCTGGCAGTATACACCCACCGACAGGCACTAAGTACCTCAGTTGGTGCAAAAAGCTGTAGGAGGAGAAATAAGAACTCAAACATATGTACCAACCCATGGCTCTTAGGCCCAACATGGCACAACTAACAAACGGGGGAGCGGTGTCCGCCAATGAAGGCTCCAAGAAAGATTTTACGGTACCAGAAAATCCCTCAATCTTTATTGCCTCATTGGGGGACACAGGTAACCATGGGTTATCCAAAAGCTGTCCCAAGGGTGGGAAAATAACTTCAGCAACGCGAAGTAAGGACCTAGGACGGCCGGTGAGCCACCGCCGCCTGCAGAACCTTCCTACCTAAGCCTGCATCGAACGAGGCCTGGGTATGAACCCTGTAGAACCTCGCAAAAGTGTGCAAGGACGACCAAGTCGCAGCCTTGCAGATCTGTAGAGCCGAAGCTTGGTGACAGACAGCCCAAGAAGCTCCGACAGCCCGGGTGGAGTGGGCTCTCACTCCCGGAATGGGCCGTTTCTCCTGAAAGCGGTGCGCCTCCAGTATTGCAGAACGAATCGAACAGATATCGTGGACTTGGAGGCCGGGAGACCTTTCCTGCGACCTTCAGAGATGACAAACAGAGAATCGAATTGACTAAGAGGGGCAGTTCTAGAAAGATAGATCCGGATGGCTCTTACCACATCCAACTTATGAGGAGACTTTTCCAGAGTATGAACTGGGGATGGACAGAATGAAGGAAAAACGATGTCCTCATTGATGTGGAAGGAGGATATCACCATGGGAAGGAAAGAAGGGACGGGTCTGAGAACTACCTTGTCCTGATGAAGAATCAGGAAAGGGGGACGACAGGATAGGGCTGCCAACTCAGAGACCCTCCTAATGGACGTGATTGCAATTAGGAAGGCCACTTTCCAAGAAAGGAAGGAAAAGGGGATGTCCTGAAGAGGCTCGAAGGGCGCAGACTGGAGAGCGCTCAGGACCAGGTTAAGGTCCCAGGGGTCCAGCAGAGAACGGTAAGGAGGAGCCAGATGGGCGACCTCCTGGAGGAAGGTCTTCACTTGAGGCATGGAAGACAGATCCTGTTGGAAGAGGATGACAGGGCAGAGACCTGACCCTTCAGGGTACTGAGGGACAGACCTGAATCAAGTCCTATTTGAAGGAAAGCAAGACAAGAAGGAAGAGAAAAAGACATAGGAAACAGATCGTTTTCCTTACACCATCTGAAGAAAGCCTTCCAGTACCTTTGGTAAATACGGGAAGAAGCTGGTTTTCTGGCTCTGATCATGGTCTGAATGATCTGATGAGAAAAACCCGACTCACTTAGGACCACGGCCTCAACGGCCATGCCATTAAATCAGACTGAGAACTCTGGTGGAAGAGGGGGCCCTGCGAGAGGGAAACCGGACAGTCTGGAAGCCTCCAGGGAGTGTCCGAGAGCATGTTTACCAGTTCTGCATACCAAGGTCGCCTTGGCCAGTCTGGCGCTACCAGGATGACCGGAATCCCTTCCGCCTTTATCTTCTTTACGACCCTTGGGAGTAAGGGAAGAGGAGGGAACAGATAGGGAAGCTAGAACTGAGACCACGGAATCACCAAGGCGTCATAATCGATGGTTAGAGGGTCTCGGGACCTGGCCACGAACCGAGGAACTTTGTGGTTCATCCGAGACGCCATGAGGTCGACATCCGGAGAGCCCCAACGCTGACATATTTGGTCGAAGACTGAGGGATGGAGGGACCACTCGCCTGATGCTATGCCCTGGCGACTGAGAAAATCGGCTGCCCAATTTTCGTCCCCTGGAAACTAAGGAAAGGCTGATATGGCCGGAATGTGACGTTCCGCCCAACGCAGAATTTTTGCCGTTTCTGCCATCACCTGTTTGCTGCTGGTCCCGCCCTGATGGTTTATGTATGCCACGGCCGTGGCGTTGTCCGACTGAATGCGAACAGGCTTGCCTGCAAGAAGAGACTGCCAGCGGAGGAGGGCAAGGAAGATTGCCCTGATCTCCAAAAGATTGATGCGAAGAAGGGCTTCCTGGGCATTCCAGCGGCCTTGCGCTGTGTGCCGGAGGAAAACCGCTCCCCACCCGAGGAGACTTGCGTCGGTGGTGATGACCTGCCAGCGAAGGGGAAGGTAGGACCTCCCTTGCAGAACTGAGGAAGACAGAGTCCACCAGGTCAGGGACTGCCTCACTTGGAGAGGCAGACGAACAGGACGTCTAGGGTGGCAGAGGCTTTGTTCCAGGAGGACAGGAGGAACAGTTGAAGAGGGCGAGTGTGGAACTGGCCAAAGGGCACGGCTTCCTTGGAGGCGACCATCTTCCCCAGAACCCTCATGCAGGCTCGAACAGGAAGGGGAACTGGGCGCTTTAGGGATCGGACTCCCTTTGAAGAGAGCTGAGAACTTGTTCCTCCCGAGGGACACCCGGGACAAAATGTGTGTCGAATTCCATGCCCAGGAAGGTCAGATGTTGAGAAGGGGTTAGAGAGGACTTCTCTCAGTTGATGATCCAGCCGAGACGAGTCAGGGTGTCCAGAGTGACTTGAAGACTCTGAGCACAGTCTCGGCGTGATGAGCCTTTGATTAGCAGGTCGTCCAGGTAAGGGATTATGAGAATCCCCCTGGAGCGAAGAATGGCCATGACCGCCGCCATTACCTTCATGAAGACCCTGGGGGCAGAGGCCAGACCGAAGGGGAGGGCCGTGAATTGGTAGTGATCGTCCTGGATCGCAAACCGAAGAAAATGCTGATGCTGCAGACAAATAGGGATGTGAAGGTACGCATCCTGAATGTCTACAGAGCAGAGGAATTCCCCCGGCTCCATCGCAGCGATCACTGAGCGTAAGGACTCCATCCTGAAATGACGGATCCGAACGTGACGATTCAACAGTTTGAGGTCCCGGATTGGGCAGAGAGAACAGTCTTTTTCGGGATGACGAAAAGATTCGAGTATAAACCCAAAAAGCGTTCGTTTGAAGGAACGGGAACGACTACTCCGGCAGCCAGAAGGGAAGAGACAGCCTGGAGAAAACCTGGGGCCTGGGACGGCTGCCTTGGAGGGCGAGAGAGATAGAAGCGCCTTTCTGGGGGGGAAGAAACTCGATCTTGTAACGGGAGGTAACGATCTCCCTGACCCAGGCATCGCTGACCACTGACAGCAAAACGTCCCTGAAGAAAAGAAGTCTGCCTCCCACCCTAGAAAGCCTTCCAGGTGGGGGTGACCCGTCACTTAGAACGGAATCTGTTGGAACGGGACCCAGAGGGCTTAGAGGATCGGCCTTTTGATCTCCAGTGGGGCGAGGGTTTGAAAGATGGTTTCCTCCGTTCTCCTGACGCGGAGGGACGCTCCTGTTGGGAAGAGAACTCTGAAGATGGGAAAGGACTAAAGGACCTAAAGGGCCGAGGACCTTTGCTGCTGAAGGGGCGCTTAGGTTTGACTGTGGGAGAGAGGTGCTTTTGCCTCTTGTAGCGTCCGAAATTATCTGGTCCAGCTTAGCCCCAAAGAGCCTGGACCCTTGGAAAGCTAGGTTGGTGAGAGATCTTTTGGAGGTAGAATCTGCACTCCAGGCCTTCAACCAAAGGATGCGGCATATAGCCACGATGTTGCTGCTTGCTCTGGCGGACCAACCTGCCACGTCCAAGGAGGCAGCCAGAATGTACTTGCTGGCATGGCCAATCTGGTCCGCCAATTCAGCTAGTTCGTCCGGACGAGCAGAAGAGAAGATACCCCTGCGGAGTATCTTGGACCAGGCATAGATGGCTTTTGCCACCCATGTGGAGGCGAAGATGGGGCAAAGGGATGCGCCAGTAGCCTCAAAGGCTAATTTGGCCAGAGACTCGATCTGCCTGTCTGTTGCGTCTTTAAGAAAACTGGCGGGTCCACCTTCGGAGACTCAGCCCATTTGCCGAGAAGATTGGGGTTAAAGTGGTACAGAACATCTACTGTAAGTGTTTCCTTCCCAGGAAACGCTTCTCGGGATGCTCCCAATGTATAAAGAGTCGAATCAAACTCCTCGTGGTTGGGAAAGGTGCGGGAGGGACGCTTTACCCGTTTAAATGAGACAGAGGAGTCCTGGGAAGGAATCTCGTCTACTTTTAGTTTGAGGGTTTGGGAGATAGCCGATATTAGGCTATCAACCATGTCCTGCATCCTGGAAGTCTGGTCCGTATCAGAGTCAGACTCAGACTGGGAGTCTACGTCTGATCCAAGGTCCTCCTCTGAAGAGGGAAAGTGAAACCTGGAAGCTCCGGAGGGGCCCGAGAGCTGGATGAGGAGCCACACAGAGTCCTTTTCTTAGAACTCCTACCCGGTTTGTCCCTTAGAAGGTCGAGGTCGGGTGCGTGTGAACTGCAATGGGAGACGTTCGGAGCACTGGTGGCTGTGTTGAGCTGTGGAAGGCGTTCAAGAGCCTGGGATACCTTAGTCAGGTCAGATACTGACTGAGACATGGCAACAGCCCACTCTGGGGGAGGGGGGAGTGCTCTCATCCCAGGAGTCGGAGTGCTCCTGTGGGGCAGGCATGGTGGAAGGACTGCAGGACGGACAAAAAGGTGACGACTGGCCTGACGTCCACTTTTTCTTACAAAGTGCGCAGGCGTAATGGGTCACCGTGGGTATTGGGTAAGAGGCCCCTGCAGAGTTGGACATAGGTGAGCCTGATGCAATATGGTGAAAAAAGGGAGTATCGATGTCGATACTGCCGAGGGGAGCTACTTAGGGCACGGAGGATAGAGGGAGAAGGCCAAGCCTACCCGGTACCAGCGAACTGCAGCTCAGATGGTCGCTGTGTCCCCCAAGCAGAGAGTCCGTACGGCAGCTGAGGCAGGCATGCACGGGATGCTGCGCTGCTTCTAAGATGGAGAAAGACGCCAGGAAACTCAGGGAGGCGTGGCTTAACTGCAGAGCAGCGTGATAGGCTGCTCACCGAGGGAGGGCGCGGAATGAAGGGGGAGGCGGCGCCTTAGTAGAGGAAGAAGTCCATGAGATAGATGGAGGGCGGGCACAGAGAAGAGTGACGTCAGCCTAAGAGGACAGCGCTGAGGAAGCGCGCGCGAAGAAGGGGGCCTGACAAAGGCAGCCCGTAGAAGCAAAAGAGCCGGCCGGCAGTCAGGAGACACACTAAGAAAAAGGGCGCGTGATTCAAAGAGAAGCGCGGGCGCCGCTGATACATGAGGACAGAGCTGGCGAGGCTTGTGTCCAAAAAAGGGCCAGAATCCTGGGAACGGTACCGGGAGAAAGGGGGGGGGGTCCCCGGGGACAGAGCAGGAGAGGCGCATAGCACTATGGGAGAATGAAACCGACGCAGACACTGTCGACTTCTATGGGACTCTGCTGCAGTACCTGAACCATGTCTGGCTCCAGTTGAAGGTGAGGAGAGGATACCGCAGGGGCCCTGGGTGGAGAGGGTCGCTGAGAATGAAGATCCTCCTACCCGCACTGTGTCCGGACAGTGCAGAAGACGGCGTCAACCCCATCGGAGAAGGGGGAAGGTCACCGCCGGTGACCACAGTCTTCCTCTCAGCCCTCTCCGAGGAGAGGGGCGAGGAGGGGAATGGCAAGGACTGGCCCCTGGAATCAACCCTGGAGCACCCGTGGAAGTGACAGGGGATAGAGTCCTGCCTGCGGGCCTGAGAATTGCGATGTGGGTGACACCACATTGCTCGCTCAGCCACATAATGTGTGAAGGCAGGGTGAGACATTACACCCTGTTTCCCAGAAGCTGTATCTGAAAAACAAAGGTAAAAGATTAATAAAAACGACACGGAACCTGAAAAGGAAAAAATGATTAGCTGCGGATCTGGGGAGATCCAGGTCTGCTTCCTGCAGACACTAAGCACAAACTGAGGTACTTAGTGCCTGTCGGGGGTGTATACTGCCGGGTGAGGAGCCACTTTTTTTTGCATAGTGTAAGCCTCCTAGCGACAGCAGCATACACCCATGGTTACTTGTGTCCCCCAATGAGGCGATAAAGAAATATCCTTAGTTTTGCTCTATCACAAAGTTTCTGAGACTAAAGTATTTTTGTTATTATGCTATTTCAGCATTTTCAATGTATGTGGTTTTTCCTGTGTTATTCCCATTTCTTTGCTTGTCTTACTTAATAGTGAAGTGTCTTACAGGGACGACATCAGTAAAGGCTTTATTGAGTTTTATGGGAAGGAGTATTGACAGTGCAGTCAACCAATGACTACTTTGGGGAAAGTCACATGTTATGGGAGGAGCTAACTTATGAGGTGGTAAGTTTTAAGTCAGTCAGAAAAGGATGGTGATGGCAGCAAGGACTGGTATGTGAGACTGACAGGAGACAGGGCTCTACAGGGATCTGAGCCCTGCCACAGGGAAACAGAAGGGAAGGCAGCGGACAGCCGCCATTGTGAGAGGATTTTCACTGCATTTCTGGGAGGGCAAGTCGCATCAGAGGGAAGAAAACAGCTCCGCCACTGAGGTGTAACTGAGTGAGGGTCTCCACAGAGAGAGAGAACCTGAAAGCAGCCAATATCACACTGAAAAACTGCCTGCAAATGTTGATCTGCAAGCAATAGGCTGACCCGTTTACCTCACAACTGTATATAGTTATCTACCAGATTACCTCCAGTAAAATCAGTTCTAAATAAAAGCTGCCTCTGTCATCTCTGGGGAAGTATCTACATACAGTCCGGCGGCTCATCGCATTTTTTATTTTGGAGTTTGTCACCACCATTGAACTGAACTTACTCTACTGTTTGATCTGATTTAAAGGAGAAAAATGTCCTGACAGTATCATAGGAAAGATGTATATCTTCGTACCGTGTTAGCCAGTAGATAGAAAAATATTTAGACTTGAGAGTCCTCAGTGGTTGATACCTTTTAATGGCTAACTGAAAAGATGGTAACAAATTGCAAGCTTTCGAGACTACTCAGGTCTCTTCATCAGGCAAAGACTAAAACAAAAACTGAAGAATCACATATTTATACACAGGAATAATGCAATAGGTAAGACATGTGACGTGAAGCAGAACTGTCATTATGGCAGAAGGATGAACATAAATATTGGAACAGTTCATAGATAAGGAGTGAGAGTTTTATTGCCCTCTGATTGGGGTCTGGTATTGTGTTTTGATGCCCCCAGGTCAGAGAAGCAGATTCCTTAATTGATGTACACAGACATGAATCCATGTGACACGTTCATTCCAGCACTAAGAGTGTCAAAGGTCATCATAAGTTTATATTCCCAAATCTTTCTATCTTTCTCAGATTTGAAGTTAGCTTTTAATACCAGTAATTCCATATCCATCATGCTATGACCGGGCATACAAAAGTGTTTGGCCACAGGTAGATCCATTCTTTTTTCTCTTATTGTGTGGCGATGAGAATTCATCCTTGTTCTCAGTTTTTGCCCGGTCTCCCCCACATACAGACCCCCAGTTGGACATTTCGTACAAATAATTAAGTACACCACATTAGATGTGATGCAGCTGAAAGTACCTGGTATTTTGTAGTCCTGATGGGAGTTGGGGATCTTTATCTTGTCCGTGGTCATTATAGATGGACAGGTTTTGCACTTCTTCTGTTTGCAAGGAAAGGTTCCTGCAGCTGTTGGGGAGGACAGGGAGCTTCTGACAATGATGTTTCTTAGATTTGGAGGCTGCCTAAAACATAGTAGTGGGGGGTCTGGAAATATGGATTGTAATCGGGCATCTTTTTGTAGTAAAGGTTGTAGTTTCCGTGCAGCTCCCCTTAGCATCTCCAGATTTGGATTGTAGGTGACCACTAGAGGCACCCGGTTATTTTCTTCTTTAGCTTTGTAATGTAGCAGGTGATTCCTTGATATTCTGGTGGCTCTTGTAATTTGGTTCTCAATTGTTCTTGGATGGTAGCCCTGGTTCAAAAAGGTCTTTCTGAGGCGAATAAGGTGTTCATCTCTATCCATAGAGTTGGAACATATACGATTGTATCTGATGGCTTGGCTGTAGACTGCCTGATGAAGAGACCCGAGTAGTCTCGAAAGCTTGCAATTTGTTACCATCTTTTCAGTTAGCCATTAAAAGGTATCAACCACTGAGGACTCTCAAGTCTAAATATTTTTCTGACAGTATCAATCATCCGAACAGATTCTGCTACGTGTGTGGTTATTTTACACCAAAAGGCCAAGTACGTTCAATCATTCATGATATTAAAAACGTACCAGATGTACTTTAAGTGTCCACTTAGTGATCAAGACAAAAGCTGGGGCCTCATGTGATATGCTCAAGTTGTTCAAATGGTCTTCGTGACTGGTTGAATATGAGGAGAGTGGCTATACCATTTGCTGTTCGCATGATTTGGAGAGAACCCAAAAATCATAGTGCTAACTATTACATTTGTTTTGTCAAACTGAAGGGCTTTTCGACAAAGAACAAACATAAGATTAATTACCCAGTTCCACATGATGGTACCTTGCCAGTTCCAGTACCACCGATGTCTGGATTGGATGAAAATGAAGTAGAATATTAAGACTATATAGCTGAAGCTACTGGCAAAGATATAGAGACCTCAAGTCCAGATGAGTATGTACCTGATGGAGCAGCCAGAACGCTTTACTCAACATGAATTAAATAATCTCATCAGAGACCTTTCATTGTCAAAAGATAAAGCTGAACTTCTTGCATCTAGGTTGAAACAGAAGAATCTTCTTCATGATGATGTCAAAGTGTGTTATTACCAAAACTGAAGTAACACTAACACAATTTTTCGCAGTTGATGGACCAGTCGTGTACTGTAACAATGAGAATGGCCTCTTTGAAGAACCGAATCAAGAGTATTTTGTTGCAGATTGGCGATTGTTTATTGACTCATCCCAGAGAAGTTTGAAAGCAGTGTTGCTTCACAATGGAAATATGAAACCATCAATTCCTATTGCTCACTCATGTCTTCTAAAGGAAAGTTATGAAAATCTGTCAGTTGTTTTGGATGCTATACAATATAAGTATCATCAATGGAATATCTGTGGAGATTTGAAAGTGATTTGTCTGGAAACGGGAATGCAAGGAGGTTTCACAACATATTGTTGCTTCTTGTATTTATGGGACAGCAGAAATACTGTAGAGCATTAAGTTCATCGTGATAGGTAGAGACAATGTTCAGCATAATCCTTTAGTTGTTCCAACAAAAATCTTTCTTCCTCCACTACATATAAAGTTGGGATTGATTGAAAACTTTGTGAAAGCCATAGCAAAGACAAAATCACAAGGGTTCCTCAAGTACATTTCACAGAACTTCAGCATTTCACCAGCAAAACTGAAGGAAGGGGTATTTGTTGGTCCTCAGATCAGAGAGCTTATGAGAGATGATGTGTTTGAAGGAACTCTAAATGATAAGGAATTGAGATCTTGGAAAAGCTTCAAGTGGATCTGTGAAAACGTCTTAGGAAAACAAAAATCTCCAGAATATGTTTAAGGTGTTGAGGAACTGCTAAATGCATACCAGTGTCTTGGATGTCGCATGTCTTTGAAAATGCACTTTTTGTATTCACATTTAGATTTCTTCCCTCAAAACCTTGGGGATATAAGCGATGAACAAGGCAAGCGGTTTCATCTGGACATTAAAAGTAATGGAGCACCGCTACCAGGGTTTTTGGAAAGACTCAATGATGGCAGATTACTGTTGGATGTTATCTAGGGACAACCCTGAAAAATTGTATCAACGACAGTCTAATGTCAAGCACTTAATTTCTAATCATATTTTGGTTTCTATTTTTCATGTGAAATTATTTTGGTTCAATAAAAACCGTTTTGTAAAGTGAAGCATTTTTTTCTGATATGTAGATTACGGTTTTCTTAATGTCGCCAGTATATTTCCTATACCTTGTAATAATGATGCTGCTCTATTGAAACTATATGTGCTACAGAAAAACTATTATACATTTTGAAATTCGTACAAAAAGATGATTCAGAAAAGTACAAAGTCACTTGCGATGATTACAAAAAATATTTTTGTAGACCTGTGTAATAATTTATGATCAGTTACTGTCAAACTCATGCAGCTCATTCACATACTATAGAAACAACCTACATAAACTGCTCAGCATGTCCGTCAATGTATCTGAGCGTTTAAAAACCATATGAGGAAAAATTGGCTGGGATGTAAAGGCAAGCGCTAATAGTTTGCCATATGACTGGTGTTGGAGTTGAGCGAAAACTAACAATAGGCAGATCTATAAATTTTTTTATATCTGCATATTGTTAGTCTTCTCTCCTCTCCAACACCAGTCATACAGCAAACTACAAGCACCTGCCTTTACATCTCAGCATTTTTTTTCCTCATGTGGATTTTAAATGTTCGGATATATTGCCTACATGCTTAGCAGCTTTGTATTTATTTTAGAGGGAAAAAAATACTGACATCTGAAACTCCAGGAAGAGCCTGTGTGTTAAATCCTGGAAAGCTGATTAATTTAGATACATCGTAAGATACTTGATTCTTCTTTGGCATTCCCTCTTGAACAATCTCACCATCACTGGAATCTACAAAGCAAAACATGTTTCAAAGTTCAACTTCACACCATCCAGAAAACAAAGTATTTGCATAGCTTCGATGACTGCATACCCTTTCCATCATAAAGCGAGAGGCCGGAATTCTCCAGCTCAGCATCTTTCAGCCAACCTGGAGGGTAACCTAGTTGTCGCATTCGATATATAAATGGAGGAAGATGTCTGTCAGAAATTCCAAGCGCCTCTTGCAGCTCCTCACTATGCATAACAAATAGTTTTGGGGAAAAGGCAAACAAATTAACATTTAAAAAAAAAAAATAAAAAAATAATAATAATAATAATAATAATATATGTGTGTGTCAAACTATAACCATTTTCTCACAAAGTTAGTTTGAATGCAGACGTTAACCCCTTCATGACCAGGAAGTTTTTCTGCGAACATTGCTGCATAAGGCCTGTTTTTATAAAAATTGCAAAAAGGAGATTTTTGTGTATTCACCGTAAAATCCTTTTCTCCGAGACGCTCATTGGGGGACACAAGACCATGGGTGTTATGCTGCTGCCACTAGGAGGACACTAAGCAATACATAAGCAAAGAAGATTAACTCCTCCTCCTGCAGTATACACCCTCTGTTGGCTCAATCCTGAACCAGTTCGGTGCCAAAGAAGTAGGAGCTCATAACAGAGTGCAATATGTCAACAATTCAAAGAAACAACGAGGCTACAGGCTAAACAAGGGTGGGAGCTGTGTCCCCCAATGAGCGTCTCGGAGAAAAGGATTTTACGGTGAGTACACAAAAATCTCCTTTTCTCCATCGCCTCATTGGGGGACACAAGACCATGGGACGTCCCAAAGCAGTCCCTGGGTGGGAAGCCATAACAGTAGATGAAGCCTCGTGAACCACATGCATAAAACGCTTAAACAGTCAACGGACAACTTACAGATGCGCAACAGCTGATTGCAGAATCTGTCTGCCAAATGCCGCATCTGAAGAAACCTGAGCATGGATTTGGTAATGCTTGACGAAAGTATGAAGACTGGACCAAGTCGCAGCCTTGCACGCTTGCTGTGCCGAAGCCTGGTGCCGAATGGCCCAGGAGGCTCCCACAGACCGAGTGGAGTGTGCCTTAATCCCAGCCGGGATAGGCTGACCCTTGAGACTGTACGCCTCTTGGATCGCTGAACGGATCCATCTGGCTAACGATGCCTTGGAAGCAGGCAAACCCTGTCTGCGTCCTTCCGGAAGCACAAACAGAGCGTCCGATTTACGGAAAGATGCAGTTCTCGAAATATACCTTCGGAGAGCCCTCACCAAATCCAAGGTGTGTAGGGCTTTTTCTGTACGGTGAATCGGCGCCGGACAGAAGGAGGGCAGGACTATCTCTTCGTTGATATGAAAAGCCGAAACTACTTTGGGCAGGAAAGAAGGAGAAGTCCTGAGAACCACCTTGTCCTGGTGAAAGGTAAGAAAAGGAGGTTTACAAGACAAGGCTGCCAATTCCGATACCCGCCTGAGGTAATTGCCACTAGGAAGACAACTTTCCAGGAAAGAAGAGATAAAGGCACTTCCGGCAAAGGCTCGAAGGGAGATTCCTGTAATGCACTGAGGACCAGATTAAGATCCCAAGGCTCCAAAGGCCTCTTGTAAGGGGGAACAAGATGTGACACTCCCTGGATAAAAGTCCTGACCTGAGACTTAGATGCGATCCGTCGTTGGAAAAGGACGGATAAAGCGGAAATCTGCCCCTTGAGGGAGGAGAGTGCTAGTCCCGAGTCCATTCCTGCTTGGAGAAATTCCAGAATGGAAGGGATTGAAAAAACCAAAGGGGAACAACCTTTGTCCTTACACCAGGAAAAGAATGTTTTCCAGACACGATGATAAATGCGGGCGGAAGCCGGCTTCCTGGCATTGACCATTGTGGAGACAACTTTGTGAGAAAAACCAGCCTGACCTAAGATCCAGGCTTCAATGGCCATACCGTCAAATTCAGTGCTTTGGAATTGTGGTGGTAAATTGGGCCCTGCGAGAGAAGGTCCGGACTCCAAGGGAGGACTAGCGCATCCGAGCCGATGGCTAGTGGATCGCGAGATCGACTTATGAAAGTCTGAACCTTGGCATTCAATCTGGATGCCATGAGATCCACATCCGGCATGCCCCAACGCTGGCAAATGAGTTGAAACATCTCCGGATGCAGGGACCATTCCCCTGAGTCTAAGCCTTGGCGACTGAGGAAGTCGGCCTCCCAATTGTCCACTCCTGGGATGTGAACCGCGGAGATGGGCGAGCGGTTTGCCTCGGCCCAGCGCAGGATGTGCGATACCTCGAGCATCGCTGTTCTGCTCCGAGTGCCTCCCTGACGGTTGATGTACGCCACGGCCGTGGCGTTGTCTGACTGGATCCGGATGGGACGACCGGCCAGAAGATGATGGAACTGCAAGAGAGCTAGTTTGATAGCTCTGATCTCCAGGATGTTGATCAGGAGACGGGTCTCTGGGAGAGACCAGCGGCCTTGAGCCGTGTGATGAAGGAACACCGCTCTCCATCCGATGAGACTGGCATCGGTGGTCACCACCAGCCAATGGACAGGCAGAAAAGATTTCCCTTGATTCAGTGATGAAGTATTTGTCCACCATTTTAGTGAGCGTCTGACTCTGGGAGAAAGACGAAAGCGGCGACTTAGGGACGCTGGGTTCCTGTCCCAGACTGATATTAGCTCTTGTTGAAGAGGTCGAAGATGGAACTGAGCAAACGGTACTGCCTCGATGGAGGCTAACATCTTTCCGAGGACCTGCATGGCGCCCCGCAGAGAATGGGAGCGGCCTAGAGACAATAAGAGCACTCCCTGCCTCAGAGAAGCAATCTTCTCTGGAGGGAGAGATACCAACCCTTGGGAGGTGTCCAGAATCATTCCCAGAAAAGGAATCTTCTGAGAGGGAATGGGAGAAGACTTGTCCAGATTGACTAGCCAACCCAGACGGGAGAGGGTGTCGATAGTGATCTCGACACTCTCTGCGCAGGCCCGAAAAGTCGGCCCTTTGATGAGCAGGTCGTCCAGGTACGGGAGGACCACCACAGCCCGAGAGTGTAAAATCGACATGGCGGCCGCCATGACTTTTGTGAACACTCTGGGGGCGGTTGCGAGTCCGAAAGGCAGGGCGGCAAATTGAAAATGATCCTCTCCAACTGCAAAACGCAGAAACCTTTGATGTCCTCTGAAAATCGGAATGTGTAGATACGCATCCTTGATGTCGATAGACGCTAGAAATTCCTTTCTTTCTAGAGATGCGACAACAAAACGGAGGGATTCCATTCTGAAATGGCGGACTCTGATGAATTTGTTCAGCAATTTTAGGTCCAGAATAGGACGCAAGGAGCCGTCCTTCTTGGGAACCACAAAGAGGTTTGAGTAAAACCCTTTGAATCTTTCCTTGTGAGGAACTGGAATGATGACCCCGCTGGTACGAAGTATGTTCAGGGCCTGAAGAAAAGGAATTGCTAGATCCTTGGACTTTGGGGGGCGAGACTGGAAGAACCGCCTTGGGGGGAGAGATAAGAATTCGATCTTGTAGCCGGAGTGTACAAGATCTCGGACCCACCGGTCTTGAACGACCGACCCCCAGACCTCGCGGAACAAGAGTAGGCGGCCGCCTACCTTGTTTGGGTCCCCCGTCCCCAGCAAGGAGTCATTGGGAAGATAATTTGCAAGAGGAAGAGCTCTTATTTCCCGCCTGGGAGAATCTGCTTCTCCAGGGCTGAGAGGACCTGAACGATGGTTGTGAGCCCCTGTCTCTGCGTGAAGAACGGGGTGCTCGGGACGAGGTCGAGGCAGAGGACCAGTTAAAGGAGCTACGAAATGGCCGGGAGCGACTTTGGTATTGAGACCGAAAAGGCCGATTGATTCTGCGCTGCGGAAGAAATTTACTTTTCCGGCCTGTAGCGTCAGAAATAATTTGATCAAGATGATCTCCAAAGAGACGCCCTGAAAGATAAGGAAGCGAAGTCAAAGTCATCTTTGAAGCAGCCACTGCACGCCACTCTCGGAGCAAAAGGGACCTCCGAATGGCGATAGCATTGGCGGCTGTGAATGCAGCGCAATTAGCTGCATCTAGGGACGCATGGACCATGTAGTCGCCTGCCCGAGTAATCTGATAGGCCAGATTACGTGTCTCGGGTGGAAGAGGGATATCATTAGTAATTTTAACTAAATTCTCAGCCCAGGCCACCATGGCCCTTGCCACCCAGGTGGCCGCAAAGGAAGGAGAGAGAGATGCTCCAGCAGTCTCAAAAATCGATTTGGCGAGGTTGTCGATCTGTTTATCTGAGGGGTTCTTAATGGATGAACCATCTGAAACGGAGAGCAGGGTTTTTGAAGCTAAACGAGAAACTGGTGGATCTACAACTGGAGATTCAGTCCACTCTTTTTCTACAGTTGCTGAAAAAGGGTATCGTGCTTTCAGAGACTTCAGTCCTGAAAAACGTCTGTCTGGACGATCTCTATGTCCCTGAACAATGTCCGTGAATTCCGGATGGTTACCAAACACCTTGTGAGGACGTTTGGCTCTTTTGAAAGAGATAGGATGATTCGGTTGAGACCCGGGTTCTTCATCTAGCTTGAGGATTTTATTAATCGCCTCAATGAGAGAATCTACAGACTCTTGAAACTCTGGCGAGTTGGGGTCGTCACCAGTATCCGACTCGTACTCAGAATCATGATCACTAAGATCTCAGGGAGGGGGGAGCGAGAGCCTGAGCTCGCCGATGCCGAACCACTAGATGGAATGGGAGATACATTACGGCGGCGTTTTCTGGACGACCGCTTTGCTGACGCCGTGGGTCGGCCCCTGACTGATGAAGTCTCTCTGAAGGCTAACGGGCCCCTTTCTGGAAAAGGGGCGCCCTGGCTAGAAGAGGAGCCACGGAAGGTATCCAAGGCCCTAGTCAGAAAATCCATGGACTGCGCCAGAAACGCAGGCCACCCTGAAGGACCCGGCTCACTGGGATCAGGAATAGGTAGGGGCTCCTGAACGGTAGTAGGGGGCTCCTGAGCAGTAGAAGCAGCGGGCTCTTGGGCACATGATGCACAGAATTGGGAACCATGCTTTGACGGCAGGGAAGCGTTGCATGAAACGCAGGCGGCATACACTACGGTGTAGTTTTTGTCAGCCTTTTTAGCGCCCTTTGGTTGCGACATATTTCTGCACCTGAGAGCCTGCTGCAGGAGAAGGGTCAAGCGCTGTGTAGACCTAGTCGCAGCGTGCACTTACCCAGGTCCTGTGTCTGAACCAGGGAAAGAGGAGAATGGCGTCTGCAGCGCTGTCCCTCTAAGAAGATGGCGCCCGAAATTAGAATAACGCTTCTCGTATGACACGAGAAGCGCCAGAAGCAGTGGGAGGAGAGGGGGAAGGACCAGGAGGGATCCTATGCTAGCTGAAGCCGGCCAATGGCGTGCGATGTGGGCGGAGTCACGCGGGCCGCCCTCCCCCATAGAGGCCTATCACGGTCCGAAGCCGGGGACTAAATTTCAAGCTGCGGCCTATCCCGGGCCGAAGCCGGGGACTAAATTTCTGGTTGCGGCCTATCCCGGGCCGAAGCCGGGGACTAAATTTATGGCTGCGGCCGCGACGTGACGCAGAAGCGGCCGCGGCGCAACGCGGAGGCGACCGTTGCGACAGGCGGCCGCTGCACGGAGAAGCAGCCGCAGTGGGCGCAGAGATAAGCCATATACCACGGGTGCTTGTACTCACTGCGAGGAGGTAATGAAGAAAGGGGGGCCTCCGCAGGGATTACGGCAGATGTGGCCGTACTTCCTCAATCCACCGTCCTTTTTGATAGGTGGGTGGAGAGGGATCTCAATCTGCCTCCATACCGCCACCGCTTTCCGTAGAGGTGGTGGGGGGTATCCATCCAACGTTCCGTGCCATATCACATCGCCCACATCGAGGGGTATCTCATGGGGAGAGCGGCCCATTCAAGGGATCTGTCGCCCCATGGTAGCATAGCAGGAGGGGTACGTGGAGGCGACACTCCACGATGCCGCCTGTTGATGGTTTTTGGGAGATCGTGACTTTTCGTACAAGTCCCGTCGCCCATCCGTGCGTGAAGAAAGCAAAAATAATAAAAAAAAAAGGTAAAAAAAGGTAAAAAATGAGAAAAAAAGTGGGGTCTGAGAGCAGACCCTAGTGCCTCCTACAGACACTAAGCAAGAACTGGTTCAGGATTGAGCCAACAGAGGGTGTATACTGCAGGAGGAGGAGTTAATCTTCTTTGCTTATGTATTGCTTAGTGTCCTCCTAGTGGCAGCAGCATAACACCCATGGTCTTGTGTCCCCCAATGAGGCGATGGAGAAAAAAAAGACGGATTTTGGTAAGAACTTACCTGTAAAATCCTTTTCAGCGAAGGAAGGAAAGGAGACACACTAGTCATAACTAGTGGGTAGGCGGAGCCCAGATGAGATAGACACCTCAGATTAAAAAGAGTGTGACCGGCCCCTCCAGCTCGGGCTTCTCCTACTCAGCTCTCCAGTTGTACACAAGCTTAAGGAAGAGCAATATCACCAGTGGAGCAACATAACCCCTTCTGAAGGACTTCAGAGAAAAAAAACACAAGAATACAAGTTATGCATGCATTTAGGCAAAAACCACACAGTTCCAGGTACTACTCACTGGACCTGACCACTGCGATGAGCTGGCAATGCTGGAACAGAGCCTTAGCGCGTCGACCTCAGCCCAGATAATCGCTATCAGAGGAGGGTCATGCCGCATCTGCAAATACAACAACACACTTCTGCCATGGGAGGGAGCTGTGTCTCCTTTCCTTCCTTCGCTGAAAAGGATTTTACAGGTAAGTTCTTACCAAAATCCGTCTTTCAGCAGCAGAACGGAAGGAAAGGAGACACACTAATCATAACTAGTGGGACGTCCCAAAGCAGTCCAAAAATTAAGGGTGGGAAAAACCAGAAAAGGCAGAACCCAACAACCTAAGAAAATGCGCAACTAGCGCTAAAACACAAGTTAAAGAGAACTTTAAACTACCACCGCCTGTAGGACCCTACATCCTAAGGCTGCATCAGCGGAAGCACTAACGTCCACCTTATAAAATTTTGTAAAGGTGTGGACGGAGCGCCAGGTCGCCGCCCGGCAGAGCTGAGCTGCCGAGGCCCCTTGATGGAAAGCCCACAGCTCTCGTGGAGTGAGCTCGAACCTTAATCGGGCAAGGTTCGCCCTTAAGTCGGTAAGCCTCCAAAATGGCCGACCGTATCCAACGAGCTATAGAATCCTTGGAAGCTCGTTGACTACGTCGACGACCTGCTGGAATCACAAACAGAGTCCGACTTCCGAAAACTTTGGGTAACAGACAAATAGAACTTCAAAGCCCGCACCAAATCCAATGTGTGCAAGGCCCGTTCCTTCGCATTCCTCGGCCCCGGACAAAGAGAGGGCAACACAATATCCTGGTTAACATGAAATTGCGACACCACCTTAGGTAAGAAGTCGCCCCGTGTGCGAAGCACTACGCGATCCTGGTGAAACTCCAGGAAAGGAGGCGAGCAAGAAAGAGCCGCCAACTCAGAAACCCTTCTCAAAGAGGTGACCGCCACTAGGAAGGCAACCTTCCAAGAGAGCAAAGAAAGACTAACAGAGTCCATAGGCTCAAAAGGCCCGTGTTGAAGAGCCTCCAAAACAAGATTGAGATGCCAAGGAGACACAGGCGCCTTCCGCGGCGGAAACTGGCGGGTTACTCCGCGAAAAAAGGAACGTACGTCCCTACGCGAGGCGATAGCCTTCCGGAACAGCAAGTACAGAGCAGAAACCTGACCCCTCAGGGTGCTCACTGCCAAACCCTTGTCCAGCCCGAATTGCAGGAAGGCCAGCAAATTGGGAATGGAAAAAATCCTCGGGTTCCTTGAAGAACCCGAACACCACGAAAAGAAGGCTTCCCAAGACTTGTGGTAAATCCTAGTAGTAGCCGGACCTCTGGCAGCTCGCAAAGTGGCAATGACTTTGGCTGAAAAACCTTGACGGGTCAATATTTCGGTCTCAAGAGCCACGCCGTCAAACGCAGAGACTTCAGGTCCGGATGACGAACGGGCCCTTGGGTTAACAGGTCCGGGCGAAGAGGAAGTGGAAATGGCGGCGCTGCCAGGAGCGACACCAGAGTCGAGAACCACGTCCTCCTTGGCCAATCTGGGGCTATCAATATAGCCGAGATTCTCTCCAGTCTGATCCGACGTAGCACCAGAGGAAGTAAGGAAATCGGCGGGAACACAAAGATTAGCTCGAATTGGTCCAACGGAGCCACTAGAGCATCCACTGCTACAGCCTTCGGATCCTTGTACCTGGACATGAAAGTCGGTAACTTGGCATTGAACCTGGATGTCATCAGATCCACTTGGGAGTTCCCCAAAGGGAGCACAGCAGTGCAAAAATTTCCGAATGAAGACTCCATTCTCCGGGATCCATCTTCTCGCGACTTAGAAAGTCCGCCGTGATATTCTGAACTCCTGGAATGTGGATCGCAGAGATGGCTGGTACTCTGGTCTCTGCCCATACCAGGATCCGAGATACCTCCACCATGAGTCTGGAACTCCTTGTCCCGCCTTGGTGATTGATATATGCGACCGCCGTCGCATTGTCTGTCTGCACTCGGACAGGCAGACCGCTTAAAGGGACCGTCCAGTGTTGGAGGCAAAGGAAAATCGCCCTCAATTCCAGGATGTTGATCGGCAAGACAGACTCTTCCCACGACCATACTCCCTGAGTCCAGAGATTGTTCCAGACACCCCCCCAGCCCGTCAGGCTGGCATCGGTGGTTATGACCGACCACTTCGGAGGGAGGAAGGACTTCCCCAGGGATAACTCTTTCGGTAAATCCACCATCCTAGAGACTCTCGTACCCTGTGGGAGATGATAACACTGCAATCCAGTGAAGCCTGCGATCGATCCCAACGGCTCAGAATGAACCTTTAGAGGGCCCTGGAATGAAACTGGGCAAACGGAAGTGCTTCCATGGACGCCACCATCAACCCCAGAAGGCGCATACAGCTTCGAAGGGACATTGCTGTCGAAGACTTCATAACCCGTGCATGTCGAAGGAGACATGCTTGCTTGTCTGGAGGCAGGGACACCACTGCTCGTACCATGTCGAAATGCATCCCCAAAAAAAGGATTGACTGCGACGGTTCCAGAGACGACTTCTCCCAATTGACCAACCATCCGAAGTCCTCCAGGAGTTGAAGGGATAGATTGCGAGCAGTTACCGCCTCCTCCTTTGAAGACGCCACAATCAGAAGGTCGTCCAGGTAGGGAAGAATCGTAACCCCCTGCCTTCGAAGAATCGTCATGAGAGGCGCCAGAATTTTTGTAAAAACTCTGGGTGCTGAGGCCAACCCGAATGGCAGAGCCACAAACTGGTAATGGTCCTGACCTATGGCAAAACGAAGGAAACGTTGGTGAGCCCTTCCGATTAGAACGTGCAAATAAGCGTCGCAAATGTCGATTGACACCAAAAAGTCGTTCTGCGACAAGGCTGCCACAACGGAGCGAAGCGACTCCATGCGAAACTTTCGGGTATGGACATGCCGATTCAATCTTTTGAGATCCAGGATGGGGCGAAATTTGTCCTCCTTTTTGGGGACCACAAAGAGGTTGGAATAAAACCCTCTTCCCCTGTCCTCTGGTGGAGCCGGTACCACCACACCTTTCTGCAGAAGAGAGTCGACTTCTCGCAGTAGAGCGGCACATAGCTCGGGCTCTGACGGGATGCGAGATTGGCAAAAACTGTTCGGGGGTCGAGAAGAAAACTATGAAATAGCCTGCCGACACAACCCGCGTCACCCAGGTGTCCGGGACGCGGGAAACCCAAGTCAATTTGAATTGAAGAGGCGACCCCCCACTCGAGAGCCCTCGAGCGGGACCCTGGCGTCAATCCGTTTTAGCGGGCTTTTTGTCAGATTCCCGCTTGTCTTGACGGAAACTTTGTTTCCAGGGAGTGCGGGATTTCTGAGAGGTCTTTTTTCCTGAAAAAGAGGGACGACCCGATCCCCAAGAGGGCTGACCGAACCGTCCCCTGGACCGAAAGGACCGTCGACCACTACCGGTACCAGGCCTGCCAGATGTAGAAGCCACAGTTCTTCGCTGTGGTAAAGCTGCTTCTTTTGTCTTTGCCTTGGCAATCAACTCCGTGAGGTCAGATCCAAATAGCTGACCACCCTTGTAAGCCAAAGATAGCAAACCTTGCTTGGAAACCTCATCACCGGTCCACTGTCTAAGCCACAGTGCTCTCCTGACTGTGACCGCCGAGGATTGTGTCCTGGACAGCAGTGACGCAGTATCCAGGCCTGCATCATAGCCATATTGAATTGCACTCTCCAACAATTCGAAAAGTCCATCCACCTCGGATAACTGAGGTCCACATTTCCTCCGTAAACGGTCCAACCAGATCAGAGAAGCTTTATAAGCACACATGGATCCTAGCACTGCTCTGAAACCATGACCCGCGGCCTCGTAGATGGATTTTGCCGCCATCTCCGTTTTTCTGTCCAGCGGGTCCTGCAGACTCGCCTTCCCTTTAACAGGAAGTAATGAGGATTTGCTAAGCTGGGATAAAGGAACATCCACTTCAGGAGAAGGAATCCAATTATCAATCAACTCCGTAGCACACGGGTACAGTGACTCAAAAAGCCGTGTCCCCTGAAAACGTTTGTCTGGACACAGACGCTCCTTCTCCACTGCCTCATTAAGCTCATCCAGGGATGGTAAGGTCGAAAACGACCTATGCGACTCCTGAAACATCCGGGCCGACTTACCAGGACGCGTAGTTACTTCCTCCGGTAACTGCAACGCCTCCCTCATAGCTTCAATAAAAGCTTCTACACGGCCCGAAAAAGAGGCAGAGTACCTTTGCCGATCCTCTTTATCCGAATCGGACATCTCTCCCGAACTTGAAGGGGAACCCTCCATACCAGAGATCTCCGAGTCGCTACGTGGGTAGGAAGGCACCGGCCTGTGTCGCTTCCTGCCCTAAGAAGATCTGGCTGACACCCAATAACCTATAAGGTCAGACAGGCCATCATTAGAACGAGTGAGGGTCTCCATTTTGACATCACTGGGGCCTCCCGACTGCTGCGCTTGACGCAGTCGAGGTCTGCGTGTCAGATACGCGGGACTGATCCTGTAGCGGATCTGGGAAACGGTCCGCACCTGGGTCCTGATCTGACATGTCCTCACACAGTATATGGCAGGTGAAACCTGTCAGTAACTAGAACAGTGTGGTTTCTTAAAGAAACAAACACGAACGCTGAAGGGTTAAGCTCTTAAAGAGAGAACTACCCCAGCCGTCCCCCAGTTAAGGGTTAACCGCCTAAAAAGGGGTTAATGTCACAGACTCTCCACAACCTGTATTAATGTAAAGGGTGTGCGAGTCCCAGGTGCCTCTTATGAGGTAGCAGGTGCAGACAGTACAGACCTCAAGGTATGCCACACTAAACAAACAGATCGCTAAAATATTGCGCTATTTTGCGCATCTCAAAGAACGCTTATGCGACTTTAAAAACGTCGCTATCGTGATCTTAGCGGCCGTTCAGTGTGCCAGAACCCCAGGAAAGTGCCCTGCGCTGCGGGGGTGAAGAGTTTTTAAGCTTCTGCCCTGATAGGCAGAAGCGACTCACTGAGCTTCGCGGTGGTGTTCTTCTTAGTACGGGAGGAGCGGAGAGTGAGAAGCCCGAAGCATGCAATGGCCGCCGCGCTGAGGAGATAGCCGGAAGAGAAGGGCAGAGGAGATCTCGCGCTTCAGAAGCGCTTCCTGCCCGGGAAACGCTAAGCCACGCCCCCCGCCGGCTTCAAAAAAAAGCGCGGGACTCCTCCGTTCTCCGGTCCCGTCCCACGTCCTGCAGGCATCCACCTGCGGACAAAAAAAAACAACACACAGTCACCATCACTCACTGTAACAGCAGCTGCCGCAGCAGTCGCTGAGGCACTCAAACACATATTAACATGTGGAGTACTCACCCAGCCGAGCGCCACAGGGACCCCCAGGGATTTGTGGCGCTATGCCCATCGCTTCCCCCCAGGGCGGGGAACGCAGTGACCCCTGCAGCGCGGTTTGCGTCCCCGCCAGGGAAGCCATCCTTATCCCCCCGGGCCGGCAGGGTTCTGCAGGGACCACCATATAGGGTAATACAGATCCGCCAAGGGAGAGGTGGGGGTCCAGCAGCGCTGAGACCCCTGAGACCTCTAGACCACTTCTGGTGATCCAAGTCTCTGTCCGATAAAAAATAAAATCTTCTGAGGAGGTGCTTCCAGCAGCGACTATCCTCTGAGACCTCAAATTTTAAACTGGAGAGCTGAGTAGGAGGAGCCCGAGCTGGAGGGGCCGGTCAACACTCTTTTTAATCTGAGGTGTCTATCTCATCTGGGCTCTGCCTACCCACTAGTTATGACTAGTGTGTCTCCTTTCCTTCCGTTCTGCTGCTGAAAAGCTTAACACTTTTTTTCTCTTAAATACAGGAAGCTTGTGTAGCCATTGTTTAAGTCCTGTGACTTCTGTTTTATCAATGGCGCAGAGTGGAAGCTTGCGTCACAAAGTGAAAATTTTGTTGAAATCGTCATGAATTAAAAATAAAGTAACAATTGTGTTAAGGAACGGCGATGAACACCATATGACTGCACCAGCTAAATTCTGTCAGACTGACATCTAAACAGTCGAACAGCAGCAATCAGATAGCTGCAATCGCTGCTGTTAGAGACAGGTGCTTGGTGTTAAGTTCACCCAGTTCCATATACTTACAACAGACTTGTAATATACATTACATGTTAGGAAGAAATTAAAATCAAGCCTGGTCTGCAGCACATCACCTTGTTTAAACAGAGATGTGCTGTTGACAATGGCATGTGAGCACAAACACACCAATCACGGTTTAGAAATTGAGTGCTCCATGTAAGGCTGGATTCAGATGTCTGTATATGGACTGCAATGTGTACACTGACCTGGTCTCATGACTTGAGCCAACAAACTCATAGGCATATAGAAGGCTGAGAGTTCAGGTTGGAAGACCAGCAGTAGGAGTGCAAAAAATAAGCCCTCACCCAACCTGAGATCACGAAAAATGGAGACGCTACGGGTAGCGGAAAATGGCGCATTTTTTTTCTTTTTTAACAAAATTTGGAATGTTTTTCACCACTTAGATAAAAAAAGAACCTAGACATGTTTAGTGTCTATGAACTCGTAATGAGCTGTAGAATCATTATGGCAGGTCAGTTTTAGCATTTAGTCAACCTAGTAAAAAAAAGTCAAGCAAAAAAACAAGTGTGGGATTGCACTTTTTTTTTCCAATTTCACCGTACTTGGATTTTTTTTCCCGTTTTATAGTACACTACATGGTAAATCCAATGGTGTCTTTCAAAAGTACAACTTGTCCCGCAAAAAAAAAAGCCCTCACATGGCCATATTGACGGAAAAATAGTAAAGTTATGGCTCTGGGAAGAAGGGGAGAGAAAAACAAAAAAGCAAAACTGAAAAAGCTCCGGGGTTAATTTATTTATTTTAAACTTTTGGAATGAATCAATAGTCTCCATGGGAGACTAGAAGCTGTCATAACCCGATCGGCTCTGCTACCTACAGGCGATGATCAGATTACCTGTATGTAGAAGATTTACTGACTTGCTATGAGCGCCGACCACCGGGTGGCACTCTTAGCAATCTGGCAGTGACAACCATAGAGGTCTCCAGGAGACCTCCGGTTGTCAAGCCAACCCACAAGTGACCAGCAATCACGTGACGGGGGTCACTGGTGGGCGGATTTCCGGCCCGATGGCCGGAAGCGTGTGTTAAATGCCGCTGTCACAGTTTGACAGCGGCATTTAACGGGGTTTAATAGCCACGGCTGGATCGTGAATCCACCTGCGGCTATTCCGGGCACATGTCCGCTATTCAGCGGACATGTTCCCAGAAAGCTGTGGGCTCACCGTCGGAGCCCACATCAAAGGGAGGGTGTCCGACGTGGGCGTACTATTATGCAAAACGTCGGAAAGGGTTTAATTTCTCCATCTTCCTCCTGGTCTGTCGCCGTGTAAATTGGACTGCACTCGGATTACATCAGAGCGCCGTCCGATGTTTTAAACGCACCCATAGACGTGAATGGGTGCACGTGATCTGAATTCTGAAGACACTCGCAGAATGCTGTGATTTTTTTCTCAGGCAGAACCAGCATCAGAAAATAAGCAGCAGATCTGCACTGCCAAATAGTATAACATTGGTCAGAGTGCTGTTCAATAAATCATCGGATAGCACTTGGATATTATACGCTCATGTGAGCGAGCCCTAAAACAGAGTCTGCACTTTAAGCCCATATTAAAAGTTTTATTCACTACTAGGACGACCTCTTGTCAATCTGAGTGTATTCAGCTGTCAAAATAAAACCAAATTGAGAAGGGGTTGTCCTAGATGTCCACAACTGCTTTATTTATATAAAACTGTATCTCAAATGCTTTGGTAAAAAGCCAAAATGCAAAACTCATGTCTTTGTACAAATGTTTCTGGACTTAACTGTAATTGGACCCTCATACTCCTCATATATCATCTTTACTGGTTGAAATAAAGTTCAGTAAAGAGAAATTCTCTGAACTGCAAATTATCCATAATCTTCTCATACCACACAAATGGTTAATACTTTTAGCTGTGAATACTAATAACCTACCTAATATTCCCAGGCTTAAACTTTCCAAATCTCTCTGCTACCTCCTCAACATGATAACGTTGCTGGTAATTCTGGTTGGACGATTCCGCACAGGATTCTCTAAAAGCTTTTCTTTTCATGTCAATATGTGCAGGATCCCGGGGCTAAAAACAATAATATAATAAATGAGACGGAAACCCACACAAACAGAAGTGGAAGGTCAATTTTATTACTCATCGTAAAATCTCTCGTTCAGTTAATTTAGGAACATAACACTGTAGGCATAAGACATGACACTAGATAGAAAATATTGGCTTTGAGTGGTAGTCTTTGCTTACAAACAAACAAAAAACAAAACAGTAATCAACAAGACCTGAATCAGGGGAAGATAATGCCCAAGCTTACTAGAACAGACTAGTAAGTGACCTTGTAGGCTTCTATATTCACAGACCTTTTCCACTCCAAAATGGTTGTTTTGGAGATCTACACGTCCTTGAGCTGACCAGCACAGATTCGAAGAATTGCAATGCTGCAAGGCTAGTTTATGAAACATAGGTCTTAATGGCCAAACTATAAAAGTGATCACTCCTAAGTATGGGAGGTGGAAGGGCAGAAAATGCAGAGAACAATATCCTTGTCAAAATGGAAAGACACCACCACTTTTAAAAGAAACAATGCACAGGACGCAAGACCATCTTGTCCGGTTTGAAAAAAAAAAAAAAAAGCTTTATAGAAAGTTGCAACAAGATTAGACACCTTGTGAATCAAAGATCACCAGAAATGCTGCATTCAGGAAAGGAATTTTGGGGAAGAACTGCAAAGAGGTTCAAAGCGTGACTGTAGTAGCGCATATAGGACAGGGTTGAGGTGCAAAGGTTTCACTATATGCTTGGTGCAACACCCACAGGAAGAAAGTATTAATCTGTTTGAGGAATGCCCAGGAAAAGTATGGAAAGGGCAGAAAACTGTCACTTAAGGAAGGAGATGCTTAGTCCAATCCTGACTCGAGGAACTAGAGAAGCCCTTTTCACACAGACATCTGGAAGACTGATTGTCTAGTGAAGAAAAGATGTGTTACCATGAGTCCTGCACCATGCCAACAGTAAGCATCCTGAGACCTTTCATGTGTGGGGTTTCTTTTCATCCAAAAACGTGGGCTAAAGGCACTGCCACACTTAGCGATCGCACTAGCGATCACGACAACGACTTAACCTGGCGAGATCGCTAGTGTGATCGCTACGTGATCGCTAGTTAGATTCCAAACACAACTCATCAGCGATCTGTGATTCCAAACACAACTCATCAGCGATCTGTATAACGACCTCTGCGGTCGTTGGGAAAACCTAGTCCCACCTGCGACGCTGGTCAAGTCGTTCATAAAGGGTGTCACACTCAGCGATTCAGGCTCACCAGCGGGACACCAACGACCAAAAAACGGCTCAGAACGTTCATAAGCGATCAGCGACATCTCAGCAGGGGCCACATCGCCGCTACATGTCACACAGCTGCGTTGCTAACGAGATCGCTACTGCGTCATAAATGGTGACGCAGTAGCGATCTCGTTAGCGATCTCGCTTAGTGTGGCATACCCTTAACTCACAATTTTGCCTGAACACCAACATTAATAGACAAATGGGAACACTATGGGGGGCCCATTATACTGTATGGAGTGCTATGAGGGGCCCATTATTCTGTGTGGAGTGCTATGAGGGACCTATTATTCTGTGTGGCGGGCTATGAGATGCCAATTATTCTGTGTGGCGAGCTATGAGAGGCCCATTATTCTGTGTGGTGTGCTATGAGAGGCCATTATTCTGTGTGGCGTGGATCTCTAAAATGTCAGCTGAACTGATGCCTAACACACCCAATTATAATAATCTTTATATAGCGCCAATATATTCCAAAGCGCTTTACAGTTTAACAGTAATCATAATCTAGTCGCCAAGGTCTATAGCAGTGTTCACCAACTCCGGTCCTCGGGAGCCACCAACAGTTCATGTTTTCCGATTTTCCTTAGTATTGAACAGGTGATGGAATTATTGCCTGTCCAGGAGATGCAATTATCCCCTGTGCAATACTAAGGAAATCCCGAAACACGAACTGTTGGTGGCTCTTGAGGACCGGAGTTGGGGAACACTGGTCTATAAGATCGCATTATATATCTCCTGATATTCAGAGATGTTATAGTCACCTACTCCTTTCAAATAAGAAAAAATATTAGCATTGACTAGGACTTAAAAAAAAAAAAACAAAACAAAACTTTTGGACCCCTACGACAGCATCTCCTTAAAGATGTATCAAGAGCCACTTTACAAGCCAGGAAATGTCTCCAACAAGAACTCCTTCATGTGGGAATAAGCTACCGCTGGAATAAATCCGCAATAGAGATGAGCGAACCCATGGATGTTCAGGTTCGCCGAGCTTACCGTAAAAAGTCTGGCTCAGGTCCGAAGCTGACCCCGAACCCAATACAAGTCAAATGGCGCTTTAAAACGGCTAGAATTTAAATGGTCATAGTGAGGGCAAGTGGGCAGCAAAAGGAAGTTAAATTGGGGTAAGAGTAGGACAATTGCCCTGCAAAAAAAATATGTATAGGGAAATAACTTAAAGGGAACTGTCACCAAAGCAATCATTTGAAAAATAGGAAGTAAAAAAAATAAAAACATTTTTTTAAGAGTGCCCTCACAGAGATTGAGGCAAGCTAATTCCAGTCCAGTAAAATTTTTTACCCACAGACCATGTTGCATAATACCTCTACATTAGCAGCTTACAAACTACATCCACAGTATGGGGCAGAGTACCCCTCACAGCTCCAAAATGTCTTCTCCAGTAGTTCCAAATGCCGCTAAAGAAAAGCTTGTAGTATGATCTTGGATTGAGCTTGCGGTCCGCAGCGAGGCTCGCTACCGCCAGTCCAGTTAAAAATTGCACCCACAGAGCATGTTTCCACATTTATCCCACAAACGCTGATGGCAAATTTCACACCTAAACAATGGCCAACAGTAGCCCCCACAGGCAGGGCTACAGAGTACACATAGCAGCTTTTGGCAAACTACTCCCACAACAATGGGTTCAAGAATACACAGAGCACTTTTGGCACAGTACTATGACAGACCTGGTTGCCTAAGGGCGCCGTCACACAGAGACA
>JARQOD010000001.1:812000509-812049512 GCA_033576555.1 Oophaga sylvatica
CGCTCATTAAGGTCATGAATATGGACGCGACTCCACTCCCATAGGCGTGGCGTCCATATTCATGGCCTTAATGAGCAGTATTACATACTGGGTACAACGAAGGATTGCCAGGACGTTCAGCGATGGCACGGGCAGGGTGAGTATGATGGAGGAGGATGGGGGGAGCATGGAGAAGGACAAGGAGCACGGAGCAGGACGGGGGAGGACGGAGAGCACAGAGCAGCACGGAGCAGGACGGGGGGAAGATGGAGGGCACAGAGGAGCACGGAGCAGGACGGGGGCTTATACACCCGGCTTATACTAGAGTCAATAAACTTACCCAGTTTTCCGTGGCAAAATTAGGGGCCTCGGCTTATACTCGGGTCGGCTTATACTCGAGTATATACGGTATGTTTTCTTGTGACATATTGCAATTCATGATAGTGGTAAAATTTCTTTGTTATGACTTGCATTTATTTGTTAAAACAACTGAAATTTGGCAAAAATTTCGCAATTTTCAAACTTAATTTTTACGCCCTTAAATCAGTCATATCGCACAAAACCGTTAAATACCATTTCACATATGTCGACTTTACATCAGCACAATTTTTGAAACAATTTTTTTTGTTAGGAAGTTATAAGGGTTAAAAGTTGACCAGCGATTTCTTATTTTTACAACAAAATTCACAAATCCACCTCACATTTGAAGTGAGTTTGGGGGGTCATAATGACAGAAAATACCCAAAAGTGACACCATTCTAAAAACTGCACCCTTCAAGGTGCTCAAAACCATAATCAAGAAGTTAATTAACCCTTTACGTGCTTCACAGGAACTGAAGAAATGTGGAATGAAAAAAATTAACATTTACATTTTTTTCAAACATTTTACTTCCGAACCAATTTTTTATATTTTCACAAGTGTAAAAAGAGAAAACGAACCTCAAAATTTGTTGTGCAATTTATTCTGAATACGCCGATACCCCATATGTGGGGGTAAACCACTGTGTGGGCGCACGGAAGGAAAGGAGCACTGTTTGCCTTTTTCATTGCAGAATTGGCTGGAATTGAGATCAGACGCCATGTCGCGTTTGGAGAGCCCTGATGTGCCTAAACAGTGGAAATTCCCCACAAGTGAACCCATTTTGGAAACTAGACCACCCAAGGAACTTACCTAGATGTGTGGTGAGCACTCTGAACCCCCTAGTGTTACACTAAAGTTAATAATGTAGAGCCGTGAAAATAAAAAATATTTTTTTTTCCACAAAAATAATCTTTACACCCCCAAATCTTTATTTTCCCAAGGGTAACAGGAGAAATTATATATCAAAAAACTGACCGGCACATCCAAACTTAGATTCAGTGTGAACAGGTGCTAAACCTAGAGTCACCAACTCATATACATACAAGAAGAAAAGGTAGCACACTGTAGCGCTATAGCTTGCAAACACGAAATATGAAAAATATGAAAAATGAATTACATCATTACCTCCACAGAGATGTGGATTTTGGTCTGAGGGGAGGATTCGTGGGTTCCCGTGCAGACGCACTTTTCTGAAGCGAGGATGGGCATTGGTTGGGGACCTGGTGTGCGAGGGGAGCCTTGGCGTGGCTGTCAGGCTCACATGGTTTGGCCGTCTTGTGCGCTAGGACTTCTCGATTTTTCATATTTCTAAGGTAATGATGTAATTCATTTTTCATATTTTTCATATTTCGTGTTTGCAAGCTATAGCGCTACAGTGTGCTACCTTTTCTTCTTGTATGTATATGAGTTGGTGACTCTAGGTTTAGCACCTGTTCACACTGAATCTAAGTTTGGATGTGCCGGTCAGTTTTTTGATATGTATTCATTTGCCTTCTGCCTGAGCACTCCACCTGGTGGTCACGGGCCTTTTAATTACAGCAGGTTCATCGCCCCTCCACAGAGATGTGGATTTTGGTCTGAGGGGAGGATTCGTGGGTTCCCGTGCAGACGGACTTTTCTGAAGCGAGGATGGGCATTGGTTGGGGACCTGGTGTGCGAGGGGAGCCTTGGCGTGGCTGTCAGGCTCACATGGTTTGGCCGTCTTGTGCGCTAGGACTTCTCGATTTTTCATATTTCTAAGGTAATGATGTAATTCATTTTTCATATTTCGTGTTTGCAAGCTATAGCGCTACAGTGTGCTACCTTTTCTTCTTAACAGGAGAAATTAGACCCCCAAAGTTGTTGTGCAGTTTGTCCCAAGTATGCCGATACCCCATATATGGGGGTAAACCACTGTTTGGGCGCACGGCAGAGATCGGAAGGGAAGGAGCACCGTTTGACTTTTTCGACGCAGAATTGGTCGGAATGGAGATCGGACGCCATGACGCGTTTGGAGAGCCCCTGATGTGCTTAAACAGTGGAAATACCCCAATTCTAATTATAACCCTAACCCCAATACACCCCTAACCCTAATGCCAATCCTAACCCCAACACACCCCTAACCCTAATCCCAACCATAACCCTAACCAACACACCCCTAACCCTAATCCCAATTGTAATCCTAATCAACACACCCTTAACCCTAATCCCAACCATAACCCTAACCAGAACACCACTAACCCTAACCATAACACTAATCCCAACCATAACCACAAACCTAAAGCTAACCCTATCCCGAACCCTAACTGTAGCCCCAACCCGACCTTTAGCCTAACACTAACCCTAACTTTAGCCCCAACCCTAACCTTAGCCTAACACCAACCCTAACTTTAGCCCCAACCCTAACCTTAGCCTAATTCCAACCCTAATTTTAGCACTAACCCTAACCTGCTTTATCTGTTTTTTTTTTCACTTTTTAACAAGATCGCTGACTGGCACAGCTGTTGCCAGCAGCATTTGTCACACTGTTTCTCCTCTAATCTCTCACTGACAGATCAGAGGAGAAACAGCATTATTATGAGGCAGATCGCCAGGGAAAGTTCGTTGCCACAACAAACTTTCCCAGTGATTTGTCTCATTTGCTGGTGTGACGCTGACATCATCAGGACCAATCAGGTCTCGAGGTCGGGGGTCACAGGAAGCGTTGTGCGCCGGAATCCCTCGTTATAAGGTACGTGAGGTTCCCGATCAGCACAAAACCACCGGCGGTAGACAAACGTCGGCGCTGCACAAAGCCCTGCTAGCGCCGACGTTTATCTACCGTTGGCGGTCTTGATGCGGTTAAGAAAAGGCCAGTCATTGCTTCAAGAGCCACCACACACAGACGTATCCAGTATATGGGCTACAAGTGTCGCATTACTTGTGTCAAGCCACTCATGACCAATAGACAATGCCAGAAGCGTCTTACCTGGATCAAGGAGAAAAAACTGGACTGTTGCTCAGTGGTCCAAGGTGATGTTTTCAGATGAAAGTAAATTTTGCATTTCATTTGGAAATAAAGGTCCCAGAGTCTGGAGAAAGAATGGAGAGGCACACAATCCAAGCTGCTTGAGGTTTAGTGTGAAGTTTCCACAATCTGTGATGGTTTGGGGAGCCATGTCATCTGCTGGTGTAGGTCCTCTGTGTTTTATCAAGACCAAAGGCAGCGCAGCCGTCTACCAGGAAATTTTAGAGCACTTCATGCTTCCCTCTGCTGAAAAGCTTTTTGGAGATCGAAATTTCATTATCCAGCAGAACTTGGCACCTGTCCACACTGCCAAAAGTATCAATAAGTGGTTTAAAAACAACAGTATCACTGTGCTTGATTGGCCAGCAAACTCGCCTGACCTTAACCCCTTAGAGAATCTATGGGGCATTGTCAAGACGAAGATGAGAGACCACACCCAACAATGCAGATGAGCTGAAGGCTGCTATCAAAGCAACCCGGGCTTCCTTAACACCTCAGCAGTGCCACAGGCTGCCTCCATGTCAAGCCACATTGATGCAGTAATTCACAAAAGGAGCAGTGACCAAGTATTGAGTGCATTTACTGAACATACATTTCAGTAGGCCAACATTTTGAATTTTAAAATCCTTTTTCAAGCTGGTGTTAGAAAGAATTCTAATTTACTGAGATAATGACTTTATAGCTTACAGCCAATGAAAACCCAAATCATCAACATTAACAGAAATAAACACTTGAAATAGATCACTGTGTTTGTAACGAATCTATATAATATAGGAGTTTAACTTTTTGTATTGAAGAACTGAAATAAATTAACTTTTTGAAGATATTCTAATTTTGTGAGAAGCACTTTGGATTTTGGGCGCTCATTGTCAAAAACCACAGGGTAATAAACAATAACATGCTGTTTATTGCAAAATGGTAGAAAGTTTTCAGCCACTTAACAAGTAAAGATGAAGCACATAAAAACCATAGTTAAACATCATGTGGTCCTGGAAGGTCAGCACAATCTATATATATGGGCGTGTTTAGGTGTTAAAAGGTGAAACTTGATGTGATAAGGAGGATTACCACTTTATGAAAATACAACTTTATGTTAGGATACTTTGGTACCTCCCATCCGTCAGTTAATTGAGGATTCTCATTCAGCAGAGGCTGACCAAGCTTGTCAAGGCAGAAATTAGTAAAATAAAGAACACTTCCCACAACCTGTAAGAAAGTGTGATACTGAAATTAACCATTTGAATCAAACATCATTAAAATGAACAAGTCTCAGTGGGGAGCACAAGGAATACTGTAGTGTACGTAAAAACCACTAGATTGGTCATTAAAAAGCAAAGCCGAGATGTTGAAGATTAAAACTAGAGGCACATCAATAAGGAACTCCTACAGAACACCTACTTAGCATACAGCGTGGTATGTTTTCACTTATTTCCATGTTAGCAGTGCTGGGGCAGGTTTACACCATTTGACTTGCGGCATTAAAATATCACAGATTAGCAATCTACCTTGCTGATTGCCAGCCATTTGATAAATTGTTTAGACAGGCACCAGTATTATCTTAGGGCCCCGTCTCACATAGTGAGATCGCTAGCAAGATCGCTGCTGAGTCACAAGTTTTATGACGCAACAGCGATCTCAGCAGCGATCTCGCTATGTCTGACACGTACCAGCGATCAGGCCCCTGCTGTGAATCGCTGGTCGTGTCAGAAATGCCAGGACTTTTTTTTTTGATCGCTGGTCTCCCCGCTGGCCAGCACGCATTGCTGCGTGTGGTAGGCAGGAGACCAGCGATCAGCTGGTAACCAAGGTACACATCGGGTTTCCAGGATCGGGGCTGTGCCTGGAAACCCGATGTGTATGTTGGATACCAGCGCGCTGCTGCAGGGGAGCTGGTAACCAAGGTACACATCGGGTTTCCAGGCACCGCGCAGCGCCTGGAAACCCGATGTGTACCTTGGTTACCAGCTCCCTGCATCAGCGGGCTGGTATCCAACATACACTGCGGGTTACTAAGCGACGTTACCCGTAATGTCGCTGTCCTGATCGCTGCCTGTTTGGCAGCTCAGCAGCGATCATGTAGCGACACACCAACGATCCTGACAAGTTCATATCGTTGTCGGGAATCGCTGGTGCGTCGCTATGTGAGACGGGGCCGTTATGCACACAGAACAATCCGTAATCGATAATTCAGTGCACATAGACTGACAGTTTTAAGGGCAGCACATGTCCTGTTTAAACAGGACGGTGTGCCGCACAGAACAATTATTTTTAAGCTTGCTTAAAAATAATTTCCCTAATGAATTAGTGTATTTGCTCACTCATTGGGTGATTGGCAGCCTAATTATACTGGTTGATTATCGTTAACGAGCATTCCTAAAAACAGTCGTTCATGATATCCAGCAAGTGTAAACCCAGCTCACAGCCACCCTTTATAAAAAAAAAGAAAAAAAAAAAAGTAATTCAGAAGTATCTGTAAAAAAAAATGGATTCAGTTATGGCTTAGTCATATACAGATTAATTTTAGAGGAATAAGCATAGCATATTAAAAAAGGTAGTCAACGGTTGCAATATAAACAGGGAGTACAGCGCTCAGAGTAAAGCTGGTCTGGGAAGCAAATATATTTTACTAAGCAACCCTTGAAAGAAAAATGTATCACAAAATGACCTATCCCTTTAATCAGGTTTTATATGTTAAATGTATTAGTGTATTTTTTTCATTTAAGATATTTCTATAAAAAAAAAAAATCTTGCAATTTCCTCAAGGACCATCATGACTGAAACAAATATAGAATAAAATAACTATAATTAAAAATAAAAATTCAGTGTTTAGCAATTTCAAAACCAAGAATAACTTGTTCAATATAATTTGTTTTGGGAAATCAATCCTCTATAAATTGAAAAAAAAAAAAATAGTAACGCATTACAGGCATAAAAATGTACAAAACACTCAAACACATGACATGAAGGACAAGGGCGCGTTATAATGGACGGGACAGATCTAATTTTTTTTTTTTTTTTAAATAAACTCAATGGTACTTTTAAACACATTCCGATAGGAGTCAACAATGAACATTAAGCAGAGAGAGGTGTCTAAGGGCTCTTTCACACGTTTTGATATTACCGGTACGGTAAAAACTAGTATCGGAGATGTCCGTGTGTGTAATACTTGTGGCATGCATGTGGCAACAGTGTGCCACATCAGTATCACACATACCGGCGCCTGGGAAGCAACGGTACTGTTCGTGCTGTTCCTCGGGGCCAGATGCTGAAGACAGCTGTTATTTTCCCATGCTCGTGCTGCAATCAGTGCCAGCAGGGTAAAATGTTGAGTTTTATTCAACTGACAACAGTGAGAGCAGGCGGCGGCGGCGGCTAATGGGAGTATTCATCAGCCGCCACCTCGCAATTAAAAAGATAAAAATAAACGGTGTCAGCTCCCCTGTATTTTTGATAACCAGACAAGCAAAACTGGCAGCTGCAGGCTGTAACCCTCAGCTGTCAGCGTTAGGAAGGCTGGTTATCAATAGAGGGGTCACCATGCTGTTTTTTAACCCACCCATCTTTTTACAACCAGCCTTGCTAAAGCAGACAGCTGGGAGGCTGTTATTCTCAGGCTGGTAAGCGGCCATTGATCTTGCCCCCCCAGCCCAAAAGCAGCCTGAAGCCGCACAGAAAAGGTACATCTATTTGATGCGCGAACTCTGACGCTTTGCCTGGCTCTTCCCAATTGCCCTGTGGTGGTGGCAAGTGGGGATCATATATGTGGGGTTGATGTCACCTTTGTATTGTTCGGTGGCATCAAGCCTACTGATTAGTAATGGAGAGGAGTCTATAAGACATCTCTCAATTACTAATCATATAGTTATATTGTAAATAAATACACAGCAAGTATAAAACAAGATTTTGGTTGCTTACCGTAAATCTATTTCTCGGAGCGCTCATTGGGGGACACAGGAAACCATGGGTGTATGCTGCTGCCACTAGGAGGTTGGCTCCTCCTCTGCAGTATACACCCCACCGACTGGCATGAAGCTAATCAGTGAGAAAGCAGTAGGAGAAGAACATGATAGAACCAAACAACAGAACAGACAACTCAAACACAACCTTAACAATCAGAAGAAAGGACAAGAGTTGCAAAAAAATAATGGGAGGGTGCTGTGTCCCCCAATGAGCGCTTCGAGAAACAGATTTTACGGTAAGCAACCAAAATCTGTTTTTCTCGATCGCTCTATTGGGGCACACAAGAAACCATGGGACGTCCCAAAGCAGTTCTTTGGGTGGGAAAAAAATTGGCAGAAAACTCCATACAGGTCGGCAAAGTCCCCAATGCCGACTGCCAGAGCCTTCTGCCTAAACTGGCGTCCGCCGAAGCATAGGCATGGACCCTGTAAAATTGGGCAAACGTGGGGATGGAAAACCCGGTTGCCACTTTGTAAAGTTGTAGGGCGGATGCCCCATGGTAAACCTCCCCAGGAGGCGCCTACTGCCCGGGTGGAGTGAGCCTTACTCTCAGGGGGGCACTCTGAAAATGACCCGGTAAGCCTCCAATATTGCAGACCTAATCCAACACGCAGTTGTAGCCTTGGAGGCCGGCAGGCCTCTTCGCGCTCCGTCTGTAAAGACGAATAAAAGATCCGTCTACCTGAAGGAGCCGACTTATCCAGGTAGAATCTCACTGCCCGGACCAAGTCTAGCCTGTTCAAAGAACACTTGAGAGAATGAGTCGGAGTCGAACCGAAGGAAGGCCGGACAATATCCTCATTAGAGTGAAAAGGTGGAAACCACCTTGGAAGAAAAGAAGGCGGGAGCCGCAACCCTACGCTATCCTGGTGAAGAACCGGGAAAAAGGGAACGACAGAAGAGAGCCGCCATAGTGAAACCCGTCTGATGGAAGTGATCGCCACGAGAACGGCCACATTCCAGGACAAAAAAAAGACAAGGGAAACTCCCTGAGCGGATGAAAGGGAGCACACCTCATGACCTCTAAAAACAGATCGAGGTCCCAGGGGTCCATAGGATTCCGGAACGGGAATCCGCATGCGTCACTTCCTGAAAGAGGAGATAGAAGGGTTGGCCCCTGCCGAAGTGACGCAGGCGGACTCTCCTGTTCATCAACCTGAGAGCCAGAATGGGCCGAACTGCGCCATCTTTTCCCGTACAACCAACAGGTTGAATAGAACCTGTGAAGCGATCTCGCTCCGGAACTGGGACGATAACCCCGGAACTGAGAAGAGAGTGGATGGACGCAAAGAAATCGGAGACCAAGGAAGGGCCCCCTGGGGAACGGGATACGACGAACCGATATCAGGGGCGGGAAGTGAACTGCTTTTGTATCCGAGGATACAAACCTCCCTGAGACATGCGTCTTCCCCCAGGTCGAGACGACCACCCAGCCTGGGAGAAAACGCTGGGCTCTGGATCGGAAATCAAGCCGAGAAGGATCTGCCAGCTCTTGACCTGGAAGATCTACTCTGGGAGTTATAGGAACGCCAGGAAGGAGTGGGCCTGAAGGAAGCCTTCTTCTTGGTCTGGCTATTCTGCGGCCTGTGCTGACTTGAAAAATCGTCCGACGCCGGGGAACGGCGAAAAGGCCGAAAAGAGCTGAACTGCCGCCTTTGAACGGGACTGCGAGGCTTGGACTGAGGTAGGAGAGAACTCGTGCCTCCCTTTGCGTCCTTAATGATCTGATCCAACTTAGAGCCGAACAGACGGTCTCCCTGGAAGGGGAGGCCTGGGAGCGACTTCTTCGATGAAAGGTCTGCTTGCCAAGCCTTGAGCCAAACGTTCCTCCGGATGGCTACAGCATTGATGGACGCCTGAGCCGCGCAGGACGCGGCATCCAGGGGGGCCGATACCAAATATTGACCAGCATGGGAAATTTGGTCGGCAAGATCCGCTAGTTCTTTCTGAGGGGCTCCAGCTATGATGCCTTTGCGGAGCTGCTTGGCCCATCGGGCTATTGCCTTTGAGACCCACGTAGAGGCAAAGGCTGGGCATAAAGCCGAAGCGGCCGCTTCAGAGGCTGATTTTGCCAGCGATTCTATAATCCCATCGTTGGCGTCCTTGAGGGAAGCTGCATTTGAAAGTGGAAGAACCGTACTGTTGGACAGTCTGGAGACCGGTGGATCCACTGAAGGGGAGATCGTCCAGTTAGTGGTAAGATCCGGGGGGAAGGGATATAGGATGCCAAGGTGCTTCCCTTTCTGAAAACGCCTGGTTGGATTCTCCCTCTCCCTCCTGAGTATTTCCAAGAACTCAGTATGAGGGGCAAAGACCTTGGAAGGTGGCTTGGACCGTCTGAACGAAACCGCCTGATCTGCGGATTCCGCAGCGGTGTCTTTGATGCCTAAGGTCTGATTGACTGCCACAATCAGGCTCTGCACCGTATCCGTCATGCTGGAGGCCTGTTCTGAATCCAGGTCCGACTCATCTTCCGAAAGCGCGTCCGAAGACGCTTCGCCTGACTCCCGAGAGGAGGACGCTAGAGAAGGATCGCGCCGTGAACGGTCTTCTGGTGAGGCGGAGCGGGAAGAGGACCTGGAACGGTGCTCCAATCTAGGTCTCTTACGGCCTGAGTTGGAAGGACCGGGCTGTGAGTCTTGTGACCCGCTGGCGGCCACGCTGGGGAGCAATCTGTCCAAAACGGACACTAGGATCTGTGACACCCTGGTGAGGTCCGCCACGGATTGTGACAGAAACAGCCCACTTCGGGGTAGGGGGCTCCAAACCGCCAGGGACAGAAAGGGGTTCCTGGGTGGGTACCGTGGGGTCGCTGCAGGCCTGGCAGAGGGGAGACGACTGACCTGAAGGGAGTCTGCCATTACAAGAAGAGCACACAAAGTATTTTACCAGGGTGGAGGAGGAAGAGGAAGGAGGAGGGAGTGTGGACTCTCCCTTATGCTTAGGCATGGTGAAAGCGATCCCACTAACTGATGCCAGAGAGGTTGGGGGACAGAAAGGAGACAGAGGAGAGTGTCAGCTCTGCAGGGCAGAGCACTCACGGTTTTGGATGTCTGCTCCTGAAGTATGATATCTGAGGCTGAAGGAGCCGAAGATGGCGCCTGTCCCGGGAGAAAAAACGCGCGCTGCTTAGAAGAAAAAAATTCCCCCTCTTAGTGACGAAGGGAGAGGCAGGGGGCGGAGCAGAGAGCCAATAACAGGGCAAATGGCTGCTGCTCCGGCCCACAGTGACGCTGGGTAAGGTGGGCAGAGCTTAAGGCAGTGCTGTAAGAAAAGTCGGGCGGGAGAAAAGCCTGCCCGGAAGCCAGGGGGCAGAGCTTCACTAGGCCCAAATTGAAGCCGGGGCCTCGATTAGCACCGGCGGCCGCTGGAGGAGGGGAGGGCGGCGCGGAGGCCCCAAAAGGCATAGAAAGGGGGGGCCCCTACAAGAAAAACTTAGTGCTATCAACGTGGCCCCAAGAGGATGCGCTTAAAGGTCGGGACCCGGCACAGAAGGTGGAGGTGACCTGGGGAAGGAGGATCTTAGGGGTACCCAAGGGCACTGAACCCGGAATGAGGGGAGAGTCTCATGACCGCTTCTCTCGATGGTCCTATGTTTTTGTTTATTTTTTCTGTCTTCTTTTCTTCTATCTTCTTGCTATGTGGGAGGAAAAAGCAGGACAATACCTCCGAAGATCTTTGGACGTCCGGGATCCAGATGCGGGACGTCCGTGTCTCCGTCACCGACAGGCTTTGGTGGTCGAGTAGGTGGGAGACGGAGGCAGGTCCGGGTCTTTTCCCTGTGGTCACCTAAACACCCGTCCGTGTTAGGTATCTGCGGGGGTCCTGCCGAGGTAACAGACATATAATAATAATAATCTTTATTTTTATATAGCGCTAACAGATTCCGCAGCACTTTACAGTTTGCACACATTATCGTCGCTGTCCCCGATGGGGCTCACAATCTAGATTCCCTATCAGTATGTTTTTGGAGTGTGGGAGGAAACCGGAGTACCGGAGGAAACCCACGCAAACACGGGGAGAACATACAAACTCCTTGCAGATGTTGTCCTAGGTGGGATTCGAACCCAGGACTCCAGCGCTGCAAGGCTGTAGTGCTATCCACTGAGCCACCGTGCTGCCATATGAGGATACGGGGTGGCAGTACACGCCGTACTCAGTCTCTGCGCGGGAATACAGTAGTGACTGTTCACACTGCATCCCTCCGGAAGGTACCTGAAAAGGAACGACGCACAAAAGGTAGATATGGGTCTCCGGAGAGACCCGTGTCCACCTCCTACTGACACTAAGCTAAAACTGATTAGCTTCATGCCAGTCGGTGGGGTGTATACTGCAGAGGAGCCAACCTTTTTTGCATATGCATAGCGTCAGCGCCTCCTAGTGGCAGCAGCATACACCCATGGTTTCCTGTGTCCACCAATAGAGCAATCGAGAAAAGTCTTTTATTTGAAATAAAATAGGGATTTTTGTGTACTTACCGTAAAATCCTTTTCTCCGAGACGCTCATTGGGGGATACACGACCATGGGTGTTATGCTGCTGCCACTAGGAGGACACTAAGCTAATACACAAAGAAATTGGCTCCTCCACTGCAGTATGCACCCTCTGCTGGCTCTATCCTGAACCAGTTCGGTGCAAAAGCAGTAGGAGATAATCAACATCATATCAAAGTACAATCATTCACGTAATATTAGAGAACACCACATCAAATGAAAGAAACAAGCAGAAGTCCTTAGCCTAAAAGGGTGGGTGCTGTGTTCCCCAATGAGCGTCTCGGAGAAAAGGATTTTACGGTGAATACACAAAAATCCCTATTTCTCCTTCTCCTCATTGGGGGACACACGACCATGGGACGTCCTAAAGCAGTCCCTGGGTGGGAAACAGCACGACAGTTGAAACCTCATGTACCAACGGGTCAAATCTGCCCTACAGAAGTGATACTGCCGATTGAAGAATCCGTCCGCCAAGGGGCGCCTCAGCAGAAGCTTGAGTATGACTGTTGTAATGCCTAACAAATGTGCAGTCTGGACCGAGTCTCAGCCTTGCAGACTTGCTGTGCCGATGCCTGGTGCTGATGGCCCAGGAGGCCCCCACTGACCGAGTGGAGTGTGCCTTAATCTCCGCCGGGATAGGCTGACCTCTGAAACGGTCAGCTTCTAGAATCACTGAACGGCTGCATCTGGCTATTGTAGCTTTAGAAGCAGGTAGACTCTTTCTGTGCCTCTCCGGAAGCACAAAGAAAAAGGAATCCGATTTGCGAAAAAGCCCTGTTCTGGAAATGCATTTACTGAGTGCCCTCACCAAATCCAAAGTGTGGAGAGCTTTTTCAGTCCAATGGGCCGGAGCTAGGCAGAACAAGGGCAAGACTATGTCCTCATTCAAATGAAAAGGAGGAACGACCTTAGGCAAGAAGGACGGAGAGGTCCGCAACACCACCTTGTCAGGTTTGCAAGACAAAACCTCCAATTCTGAAACCCGCCTGAAGGACGTTATTGCCACCAGAAAAGTAACTTTCCAAGAGGGGAAAGTGACGTATCCTGCGGGGGTTCGAAGTGAGCTTCCTGCAAGGCTGCTAGGACCAAACTAAGGTTCCAGTGGCATCATGTAGGGAGAGACGAGATGAGACACCCCTTGTATGAAGGTCTTAATCCTCGATTTGGTAGCTATCAGTCGCTGGAACAGGACGGATAGGGCGGAAATTTGGCCCTTGAGAGAAGCCAGTGCTAGACCTGAGTCTAACCCTGCCTGGAGGAACTCCAAAATGGAAGGAATAGAAAAACACGAGTGGGGAACACCCACAGGTTCTGCACCCACAGACAAAGGCTTTCCAGATGCAATGGTAAGTGCGCATGGATGTAGGTTTCAGAGCGTGAATCTTAGTGGAAACTACCTGCTGAGAGAAAACCGGCCTGGGCTAGAATCCAGGATTCAATGGCCATGCCGCAAAACTCAGAACCCTGGAGTTCTGGCGAAAAATCAGCCCCTAAGATAGAAGATCTGGGCGGTCTAGTAACTACCAGGGGGTGTCAGCAATTAGTTACACAATCTCCATGAACCACGGTCAGCGTGGCCAGTCTGATGCAACGAGAAATTCCCTCCGCCTTGATAGTCCAGATGATCCTTGGGATTAGCGGAAGCGGTGGAAAAGTGTAAGGAAGGCGAAACTGGTGCCACTGAAGCACCAGAGCATCCGACCCAATGGCTAACGGGTCACGAGACCGAGCTACGAATGCCAGGACTTTGGCGTTTAGCCTGTAGGCCATCAGATCCTCATCCGGAGTTCCCCAGCATAGGCAACTCTGCTGGAAGATTTACGCGAGAAGGGACAGCTCTCCTGAGGCCAGACTCTGATGGCTGGGAAAAACTGCCACCCAATTCTATACACCCGGAATATGAAATGCAGAGATGACTGAGCGGTTTTTCTCTCTGCCCACTGCAGAATGTGTGCTACTTGGAGCATCGCTCTACTGCCTTTGTGTGCCCCCCTGACGGTTGGTGTACACCACCGCTAAGGCGTTGACCAACTGAATCCGAATAGTACGAACAGCCAGAAATCGAAGGAATGCTGAAGGGCTAGCTTGATTGCCCAAATCTCAAGAATATTGGACGGAAGGCGCGATTCCTGGATGGACCAGCGTCCTTGAGCAGTGTGGTGACGGAAGACCGCTCCCCAACCTAGAAGACTGGCGTCGGTGGTCACCACCAGCCAGTGGACTGGGATGACCTTCGCTGACTCAATGAGAATGTTGACGTTTACCACTGAGAGATAGCCTGATCTGGGGGTACAGGCGAAGGTCTGTATTTATGTACCAAGCTGACTGCTTGGACGGAGTTGCAATAGGGCAAAAGGTACTGCCTCGACCGTCGCTACCATTTTCCCCTGGACTTGCATGGTGAACCGCCAGAAATGAGGGAGGGTAAGGGAAAACTCCTAGGCTCCTTGGGTTACCGCCGAGAATTTTCTCTGGAGGGAGAACTACCGACCTGCGGGAAGTGACCATGATCGTCCCGAAAAAAGGAGCGATGTCGGGACGGGGCTGGGGATGTCTTCCTTAAGTATACTCGCCAACCTAAGTAAGAGAGAGTGTCCACAGTAACACTGACACTCTCTGCACAAGCCTGGCAAAACGAACCTTTGCTGAGGGGGTCGAGAAGGAAGGGCAGAATCACTATGCACCGAGAGTGCAGGATAGACAAGACAGCTGCCATTACCTTGGTGAACACTGTGGGGGGAGTGGCGAGCCCGAAGGGCAAGGCGGTGAAATGGAAATGCTTGTTTCCGATCGCAGGAATCTTTGGTGACTTGAAAAGATTGGAATGTGAAGGTATGCGTCCTCGAAGTCGACAGACGCAAGGTATTTTCCTTTTTTCAGCGAGGAAATAACAGAACAGAGATTCCATTCTGAAATGGCATATGCTGACAAACCAGTTCAACAGTTCTAGGTCTAGGATGGGACACACGGTTCCGTCCTTCTATGGGACCACGAACAGATTTGAGTAAAAACCCTTCAACGTTTCTGTGTGGAGGACAGAGTACACCAAGTTTGGCATTAGCAGGGTGCGCTTGTGCACAGGCGGGGGTCGCTGGCTGCACAAGTTGCGGTACGTTTTTTTTGTCGTAGCGGGGCCTTGCCTGCGGCACATGAGGTAAACACCACTGTGTGTGTGTGTGTGTGTGTTTTATCCGTGCTTTTAGATGCCTGCGATTGAGACATGATGTATGTAGGTGCTGCTTAGAGGCTGCCATCGGGAAGGTGTTAATGGCTGTTTATCAGCTTACCCAGGTCCTGTGATCGTGTCCCCATAGATGATGTCTGTGCTGTTTAAGACAAACGTTCGTTGGGAGATGGCATCTCCAGCCTGGTTAGACGTACGTTGACCGGGAGTGTTCTCAGAGAGCAAGGAGAGCGCTTCTCGTTAAAAACGAGAAGCGCCAGCTAAAAAAAGAAGGGGGGGGGGGAGCTAGGGCCTAGGGTGGAATGAGGCCGCAGCGCTTCTCGCTCTGAGCGAGAAGCGCCGAAAAAAGAGGGCGGAGCTAGCCGGGTGGGCGGAGTTGGGCCTATGCTGGCTAGAAGCCGGGACCTAAATTTTTGATCGCGGTCGCGTCGCGGTTATGGCGGCGTCGCAGTAACGGCAGCGGCCATGTCGCGGTAATGGCGGAGGCACCTGTATCCGCCGCGGAGATGGCGGAGTCCGCAATGCAGCGGCGGCCGCGATAGAGAAAAGATAAAGGCCTCAGCACACGTATCCCCCCCTTGGAGGAACCCTGTGCAACCCACAGGGCATGAAGCAGCCAAGCCGCGGTGCAGAGCCAGAGGTAAACTGGAGATTTTTGCACGGATTGTTTCCTCAATCCACCGTCCCTTGGGTAGGGAGGTGGAAAGGTTTCTATAGCCGCCTGTCACCATCCGCTTTCTGACAGTGGTGGTGCAGTGGGGCCGCACGGACGCCGCATGGAGCCTCTGAATGTTACCTGAGGTAATTTTTCTTGTCAAGTTGGTGAGGCGGGCTGGCATGTCCGGCTGAAGAACCTGGCTCCAGAAGGGGTACTTTGGGGCAACACCCCATGTTCCCGTCTGTTGCTGAAGTGGGGAGAGAGGACCCATTGAAGGAATCCGTCGCCCCTGAGGAGAGCTCAGGCCGGCATTGAGGTTGCAGGAGGTGATACAGGGAGACGACACTCCGAGTGCCTGCTTCTTGGTGGTTTTGGGAGATCGGGACCTTGAAAGGCCCCGTCGCCCCTTGAATCCGTAGAAAAAGAGTAAAAAAGTAAAAATGAAAATAATAACGTAGGGGTCTGAAGCCAGACCCTAGTGCCTCCTACAGACACTAAGCAAGAACTGGTTCAGGATAGAGCCAGCAGAGGGTGTATACTGGAGAGGAGGAGCCAATTTCTTTGTGTATTAGCTTAGTGTCCTCCAAGTGGCAGCAGCATAACACCCATGGACGTGTGTCCCCCAATGAGGCAAAGGAGAAAACAAAAACACACTTTTTAGTTTTATTTAAAAATACCAAAACACAGTTATTCTCACCTAACGCCCATTCCATTGAAGCCTCCATCTCCTGTAATAAAACAAATAAAAAAAAACCCATATCCATCACCTGTTCGTTGTTGTGTCCCATGCCGTAATCAATGTCTGGGGATAAAAATTTGTCAACATGCACGGTGCCAAGATGCGACTGACCAGACCGAAAACCACTGATAAATGAGCTGCTGCGAGAACAGCATCAGTGACCTCATCGAGGTTACAGCAGGTCACTGATGCTGCGTTCCCAGCCGGGCTGAGCTGCAGTGACCTCAGCACCGTAAGAAAAACCCAGTGATGAGATCACAGCAGTTCAAAGCCCTAGCTGGGAACGCAGCCTCAGAGAGCCTCAATGAGGTCACCGCTGCTCACTGATGCTGCGCTCGCAGAAGTTCATTGCTCAGTGGTTCTCAACCTGGCCAGTCACAACTTGGCACTATCCAGGTTGAAAATAATTTATCCCCAGACATGGATTACGGCGTGGGACAGAACGACGGACAGGTGAGGGATAAGTTTTTTTTTTAATTTTTGTTTTATTACAGGAGATGAGGGCTTCAATGGAATGGGTGTTAGGTGAGTATAACTGTTTGTTATTTTTAAATAAAAATGGAAGAGTGCTTTTTCTTTTTAATTCAAATAAATGTGTTTACTTACAATACAGCTATAGGATTAATAATGGATAGGTGTCTCAGATGCCTCTCTATTACTAATCTGTGGGCTCAATGTCACTACTTCACAAATATGAACCACACTAGCCATTGGCTGGTTGTAAAAAAAAAAAAAAAAAAAAAAGGGGACCCCACGCTGTGTTTTTTTTTTTTTATTTAAAAAAATAAAATAATTGTGGGAACCCCTCTATTCTTGATAACCAGCCTTGCTGAAGCTGACAACTGAGGGTTGCAGCACGCAGCTGTCAGTTTTCCCTGGCTGGTTATCAAAATGCAAGGGAACCCACACCAGTTATTTTAACCTCTTCATGACCAGAGCTTTTTTCGGTTTTGCTCTTTTGTTTATTGCTACCCTTCTTCTCCGAGCCATAACTGTTTTATTTTTCTGTCAATATGGCGACGTGAGGGCTTGTTTTTTTGAAGGACGAGTTGTACTTTTGAACGACACCATTGCTTTTACCATGTCGTGTACTAGAAAAAAAAAAGAAAAAAAACGGGAAAAAAATTCCAAGTGCGGCGAAATTGCAAAAAAAAAAAAAAAAAAAAAAAATGCAATCCCACACTTGATTTTTGCTTGGCTTTTTTACTAGGTTCACTAAATGCTAAAACTGACCTGCCATTACGATTCTCCAGGTCATTACGAGTTCATAGACACCAAACATGTCTAGGTTATTTTTTATCCAAGTGGTGAGAAAAAATTCAAAACTTTCTTAACCCCTCTCTGCCATCAGACGTACTATTCCGTCCATGTGACCCTGGACCTAATTCCCATGGACGGAATAGTACGTCATGGGCGATCAGCTGCGCTCCCGGGGGGAGCGCAACTGATCGCCGCCGGGTGTCAGCTGATTATCACAGCTGACACCCGTGACTGTGTGTCAGGAGCGGTCACGGACCGCTCCCGGCACATTAACCCCTGGCACACCGCGATCAAACATGATCGCGGTGTACCCGGGGCACAGGGGAGGATCGCGCAGGGTGGGGGCTCCCTGCGCGCCCCCCTGAGACCCTCAGAGCAGCACGATGTGTCGCGCTGTTCCGAGTGTCCGTCCTCCCTCCAGGTCCCCGGATCCAAGATGGCGCCGGGATCCTGCAGGGAGGCGGCTTCCTCAGTGCCTGCTGAGAGCAGGCACTGAGAAGCCCGCAGCACTGCCAGAGCGATCGCTGGTGTGACAGAGTGCTGTGCACACTGTCACACCAGCGATCTGATAAAATACAGTGATGTCCCACCCTGGGACAAAGTAAAAAAGTAAAAAAAATAAAAATAAAAAGTGGTAAAAAAAAATCATAAAAAAAAAAAATATTCCCCAATAAATTCATTCTTTCCTGTAAATAAAAAAAAAACAAAACAATAAAAATACACATATTTGGTATCGTCGCGTCCGTAACGACCCCCCTATAAAACTGTCCCACTAGTTGACCCCTTTAGTGAACCCCTTAAAAAAAAAAAAAAGAAAACGAAGCAAAAAAAAAATCAATTCTTTATCATACCACTGAACAAAAAGTGGAATAACACGCGATCAAAAAGACCGATATAAATAAACATAGTACCGCTGAAAACGTCATCTTGTCCCGCAAAAAAATGAGCCGTCATACAGCATCATCAGTGAAAAAATAAAAAAGTTATAGCTCGCAGAATAAAGCGATGCAAAAATAATAATTTTTTATGTAAAATTGTTTTCATTCTATAAAAGCGCCAAAACATAAAAAAAATGATATAAATAAGGTATCGCCGTAATCGTACTGACCCGAAGAATAAAACTGCTTTATCAATTTTACCACACGCGGAACGGTACAAACGCCTCCCCCAAAAGAAATTCATGAATTGCTGATTTTTGTTCATTCTAACCTCCCAAAAATCAAAATAAAAAGCGATCAAAAAATGTCACGTGCTCAAAAATGGTACCAATAAAAACGTCACCTCGTCCCGCAAAAAATAAGACCTCACATGACTCTGTGGGCCAAAATATGCAAAAATTATAGCTCTCAAAATGTGGTGACGCAAAAAAACTATTTTTTGCAATAAAAAGCGTCTTTTAGCGTGACAGCTGCCAATCATAAAAACCCGCTATAAATAGTAAATCAAACCCCCCTTTATCACCCCCTTAGTTAGGGAAAAATAATAAAATTAAAAAAATGTATTTATTTCCATTTTCCCGTTAGGGTTAGGTTGAGGCTAAAGTTAGGGTTGGCGCTAACGTTAGGATTAGGGTTGGGATTACGGTTAGGGGTGTGTTAGGGTTAGGTTTGTGGTTAGGGTTGGGACGGGTTAGGGTGTGTTGGGGTTAGGGTTGAGTTAGAATTGGAGGGTTTCTGCTGTTTAGGCACATCAGGCGCTCTCCAAATGTGACATGGCGTCTGATCTTAATTCCAGCCAATTTTGCGTTGAAAAAGTCAAACGGTGCTCCTTCACTTCTGAGCTCTGCCATGCGCCCAAACAGTAGTTTACTCCCGCATATGGGGTATCAGCGTACTCTGGACCACAAGAGTTATTGTGCAATTTGTCCTATTTCTCCTGTTACCCTTGGGAAAATAAAAAACTGGGGGCGACAAAATCATTTTTGTAAAATAAAAAGATTTTTTTGTTTTTACGGCTGTATGTTATAAAACTTCTGTGAAGCACTTGGGGCTTCATAGCGCTCACCACACTTCTAGATAAGTTCCTTGTGGGGTCTATTTTCCAAAATGGGGTCACTTGTGGGGGGTTTCCACTGTTTATGCGCATCAGGGGCTCTCCAAATGCGACATGACGCCCCCAGACCATTCCATCAAAGTCTGCAATCCAAACGTCACTACTTCCCTTCCGAGCCCCGACGTGCGCCTATACAGTAGTTTACTCCCACATATTGGGTATCAGCGTACTCAGGACAAATTGGACAACAACTTCTGGGGTCCAATTTCTCCTGTTACCCTTGTGAAAATAAAATATTGGGGGCGAAAAAAATCATTTTTGTAAAAAAAAAAAAAGGATTTTTTATTTTTACGGCTGTACGTTATAAACTTCTGTGAAGCACTTCAAAGTGCTCACCACACATCTAGATAAGTTCCTTGTGGGGTCTATTTTCCAAAATGGGGTCACTTGTGGGGGGTTTCCACTGTTTAGGCAGATCAGGAGCTCTCCAAACACGACATGGCATCCAGCCAATTCTGCGTTGAAAAAGTCAAACGCCGCTCCTTCCCTTCCAAACTCTGCCATGCACCCAAATAGTGGTTTACTCCCACACATGGGGTATCAGCGCACTCAGGACAAATTGCACAATAACTTTTGGAGTCTTGTTACCCTTGGGAAAATAAAAATTGGGGTGAAAAGATCAATTTTGTGGAAAAAATATGATTTTTTAATTTTACGGCTCTACGTTATAAACTTGTGTGAAGCACTTCGGGGTTCAAATTGCTCACCAAAGATCTAGATAAGTTCCTTAGGGGGTCTAGTTTCCCAAATGGGGTCACTTGTGGGGGGTTTCCACTGTTTAGGCACAGCAGGGGCTCTCCAAATGCAACATGGCGTCCAATCTCAATTCCAGCCAATTTTGGTTGGAAAAAGTCAAATGGTGCTCCTTCCATTCCGAGCTCTGCCATGCGCCCAAACAGTGGTTCCCCCCCACATATGGGGTATCAGCGTAGTCAGGACAAATTGGACAACAAATTTTGTGGTCCAATTTCTCCTGTTACCCTTGGGAAAATACGGATTTTTGTGTTACTCACCGTAAAATCCTTTTCTCCGAGACGCTAATTGGGGGACACAGGACTGTGGGTGTATGCTACTGCCACTAGGAGGCTGACACTAAGTAAACATAAAAAAAGGTTAGCTCCTCCTCCGCCGTTTACACCTCAGCACTGGCCGCAGGCAAACCCAGTTTAGTGCAAAAAGCAGTAGGAGGCTAAAATAAATCAGAGTTAACACAGATACAGTATATCCAGAAGAAAAAACTGCTGATACAGATTAATCAGAGAATAAAGTTAACTCAAAACAAAGCCATCCGGCTCTAAGGGAGGGTGCTGTGTCCCCCAATGAGCGTCTCGGAGAAAAGGATTTTACGGTGAGTAACACAAAAATCCGTATTTCTCCTTCGTCTCATTGGGGGACACAGGACTGTGGGACGTCCCAAAGCAGTCCCTTGGGTGGGAAACCGACTCCACAGTGTAATTTATAATCAAGCATTGCTTATAGGTGCGCAACCGCGCCCTGAAGAATCCTTCTACCCAGACTGGCATCCGCAGAAGCCTGGGTATGGACATTATAATGCTTGGAAAAGGTATGCAGACTGGACCAGGTTGCTGCCTTACAAACCTGTTCCACCGAAGCCTGATGCCGAAGGGCCCAGGAGGCACCCACCGCTCTGGTGGAGTGAGCCTTGATCCCTGCGGGAACCACCGCGCCTCTGATACGGTAAGCCTCCTGAATGGCTAACCGAATCCACCTAGCCAAGGTTGATCTAGAGGCAGCGAGTCCCTTCCTGCGACCTTCAGGGAGGACAAACAGCGTGTCCGTCTGTCGAAAGGACGCCGTCCGAGATACATATCTCCTGAGTGCTCTCACCAGATCCAGCGTATGGAGAGCCTTCTCCACTCGATGCGTCGGAGCTGGGCAAAATGAGGGCAAAACAATGTCCTCATTAATGTGAAATGAGGACACGACTTTAGGCAAAAAAGGTGGTGTTGGTCTGAGCACTACCTTATCCTGATGGAAAAGTAAGTACGGAGCTCGACAAGACAGTGCAGCCAGCTCCGAAACCCGCCTTATGGATGTTATGGCTACCAAAAACACCACTTTCCAGGAAAGAAATGACAGAGAAACCTCCTGCAAGGGTTCAAAAGGAGACTCTTGCAGAACTCCCAGGACTAGATTGAGGTCCCAAACCTCTAAGGGAGCCTTGTAGGGAGGAACTATATGGACAACCCCTTGAATAAAGGTCCTAACCTGAAAATTAGACGCGATCCTTCGCTGAAAAAGAACCGACAAGGCTGATATCTGTCGTCTAAGAGTACTAGGCGCTAGACCTGAATCTAGGCCCGCCTGGAGAAAAGATAGAATGTTTGGAATTGAAAAGAGAAGCGGGGAACAACCATGTTCCCTGCACCAATCAAAAAAGACCTTCCAAGTACCGTGGTAGATGCGAGCCGAAACGGGCTTTCGGGCGCTAGCCATCGTCGCGGCGACCTTTTTAGAGAATCCAGCCCTGGTCAGGATCCAAGATTCAACGGCCAGGCCGTCAAACACAGGACCGCTGAGTTCTGGTGGTAAACTGGGCCCTGGGAGAGAAGGTCCACGCGCTCTGGCAGTCGCCAGGGTGCGTCGGCGAGCAATTGTACCAGCTCCGCGTACCATGAGCGACGCGGCCAATCCGGAGCGATTAATATCGCTGGAACCCCTTCTATCCTGATCTTTCTGATCACCCTTGGGAGAAGAGCTATTGGTGGAAACAAGTATGGAAGATGAAACTGATTCCACGGCAGAACCAGGGCGTCTACTGCAATTGCCTGCGGATCCCGATACCGGGAGACGAAGTTGGGCACCTTGGCATTTATCCTGGAAGCCATCAGGTCCACATCTGGGGTTCCCCAGCGTTGGCATATCTGCTGAAAAATCTCGGGATGTAGCGACCATTCCCCTGACGCTATGCCGTGACGGCTGAGAAAATCCGCTGTCCAGTTTTCCTCGCCCGGAATGTGGACCGCTGAAATCACAGAGTGATTTACCTCTGCCCAGGTCAGAATATGTTTTACCTCGTGCATGGCTGCCCTGCTGCGGGTACCTCCCTGATGGTTTATATATGCCACCGCCGTGGCATTGTCCGATTGTATTCGGACTGGGTGGCCCGCCAGATGCTGGTGAAAATGCCTCAGAGCCAGTCGAACAGCTCGGATCTCTAAAATATTGATCGGGAGGGTTGATTCCTGCTGAGACCAAGTTCCCTGGGCTGTGTGCTGACGAAACACTGCTCCCCATCCGAGCAGACTGGCGTCCGTTGTGACTACCATCCAGAAATTTGGAGGAAACAAACGACCTTGTTGAAGAGTGGTGCTCTTCGTCCACCACGTAAGAGTCTGTCTGACCTGCAGGGACAGACGGCACCGAAGATTGAGGGAGTAAGGGCTCCCGTCCCATACCGCCAAGAGTGCATGCTGAAGGGGGCGAAGATGAAACTGGGCAAATGGAATAGCCTCGATTGCTGCCACCATCCTTCCTAGGACCCTCATGCAAAAACGGATGGTGTGAGAAATTGGTCGGCGAAGGATCTGTACCTCTTGACGGAGAACTAAGGCCTTGTCCTGAGGAAGAATTATCAACCCCTGAGCGGTGTCGAAATTCATCCCTAAAAAGGTGATCTTCCGAGATGGCACGGGAGATGACTTCTTCATATTCACCAGCCACCCCAGGCGAGCAAGGGTGTCTAACGTAATGCTGACACTTACCTCGCAGGTCTGAAAAGACGGACCCTTGATGAGGAGGTCGTCTAAGTAAGGCAGGATGACTATCCCCCTGGAGTGCAGAATGGACACAACAGCAGCCATGACCTTTGTGAACACTCTGGGGGCTGTGGCTAGCCCAAATGGCAAGGCTGCGAACTGAAGATGAAGTTTGCCGATGGCAAACCGAAGAAACCTTTGATGAGGGGGGAAATATGGGGATGTGAAGATAGGCATCTTGGATGTCTATTGATGCTAGAAATTCCCCTTTTTCCATGGCTGCAATGACCGAACGGAGAGACTCCATTCGGAAATGCCGAATTTTGACAAACCGGTTCAGTCGTTTTAGATCCAAAATGGGCCTTACGGTACCGTCCCTCTTGGGTACAATGAACAGGTTGGAATAAAATCCCTGACCTCTTTCGACCTCCGGTACAGGTACAACAACCCCGCTGTGCCGAAGAGACTCGACCGCCTTGAATAAGGCACGAACCCGAGACTCCTCTTTGGGAAGGCGCGAGGGAAAAAAGTGATTTGAGGGAAGGCTGGTAAATTCTATTTTGTACCCTGAGGAGATTAACTCCCTGACCCACTCGTCGTGAGTCACTGATAGCCAAGTGGGGCGAAACCAGAGTAAGCGGCCGCCTACCCTGGATAAATTGACCGGATTCTGCCTCCAGTCATTTGTCCGTATATTTTTGGGGTTTGGACCCTCTAGATCTTGGCTGATTAAGATCGCCCTCTTCCCAGAGGGTTGGTCCTGTAGGTGACCTGGCGATCTCTGGCCTGATTAGGCCGACCTGAGCCGCTGGAGGTGGCTGGCACGGCCCAGCCTGGGTTACGAAAGGCCCTAAACCGAGGCTGTGTCGACGAAAAGGTTGTCTAATCCTTTGCTGAGGAAGGAAATTGCTCTTCCCTCCCGTTGCATCAGATATGAGCTGATCCAGTCTCTCGCCAAATAACCGACCACTCTGATATGGTAAAGATGTAAGCGACTTCTTTGAGGTTGAATCCGCTCGCCAGGTTCTTAGCCACAAGGATCTTCTAATGGCAATTGCATTAGCAGCGGCTAATGCTGCGCAATTTGCCGCATCCATGGATGCATTAATTAAGAAGTCTCCAGCAAGAGCTATTTGATTAGAAATCTGGGTTACCTCAGACGGCACCTCTATGCCGTGAAGAGCTCTATTTAGAGACTCCGACCAGGATATTATGGCCTTGGCAACCCAAGTCGCAGCAAAAGAAGGAGAGAGAGCAGAACCTGATGCTTCAAATACCGAACGGGCCAAACTCTCAATTAGACGATCCGTTGGCTCCTTAATAGAGGAACCGCTGGGAATGGAGAGGAGCGTTTTAGATGCCAAACGCGAAACAGGAGGATCAACCGAAGGAGATTCTGTCCACTTCTTAAGGAGCTCAGGAGCAAAAGGATATCTAGTATTGAGAGCCTTTTGTCCAGCAAAGCGCTTGTCCGGTTTCTCCCGGTGGCGCTGCACTAATTCCTCAAACTCAGGATGAGCACCAAAAACCTTATGGGCTTGCCTGGCTCGTTTAAAGGACACCTTGTGACCAGAGGTCAAGGTGGACTCATCGTCTATCCCCAGGGTTTGATTGATAGCTTCGATCAAACTGTCAATTGTCTCCTGACTATACGGTGCCTCTAGATTAAGTGATTCTTCCAAATCGGAATCCGAATATTGATCACTTGCCAAGGGAGAGGGAGAGCGGGAGACGGAACTAAAAGATGCCGAGGCTCCAGACGGCATGGGCGACACAGTGTGGGTTCGTTTCCCCTGTGTCTGCCTGGTGAGAGCGCGGCCCCTGCAGGCCGGAGGTTCCTGAGACGTAGCCAAGACAGGTGAACCACTGTCCCTGCTCCTATCGGGAGCTTGAAGGGACTCGACCGCTCTTGTTAATGACGCCACAGATTGAGCCAGGGAAAGGGCCCACTCAGGGGGACTTGACGCACTAGGCTCGGCTATAGGAGAGGGTTCCTGAGCCCGTTCAGAGTCACAGGCTTCGCAGACCCGAGAAGTCTGGGCGTGCGGAAAAGGGGACCTACAAGCAATGCATGCGGTATAAAGTATCGTATGAGTCTTAGTTCTTTTGGACATTCTGAATCCGTCACAGGGTACACAATAAACTGGATGTGTCGGTCAGCGGAAGGGGCGCAAAAGTGCGCAACAATCAGGCTGGAGGTAGTAGCACTTACCCCAGTCCAGTATCCCCTGCGTCTTTTCGTGTTCTGAATCGGAGTCCGAATATAACCGCAGAAAAAAAGGACATCCGAGCTCCAATCTTTCAAAAAAGAGCGCTCCTCTGTCAGAGAGGAAGTGCTCATGTAGCCGAGCCTCAGGAGGGAGGGTCAAGAGGCGCGGCTAGAAGTCAGGGCTTCCGTCCCACCAACTTCCGGCCGCGGCCTAATCTCCGGCAAAAGCCGGGGACTAAATTTGAAGCCGCGGCCTAGCGCCCGCCGAAGCCGCGGTCTAAATTTCCGGCGGAGGCCGCCCCAAAGTCGGAGGGCGGGTCCGCCGGAAGGAGACGCCGCCGGGGGCGGAGCCCACTCCCGCGACCCCTCTAGCTGACGCCGGCATTACATTCCGGCCAGCGGCCCAGTCCCCTGGAAAAGCCGGGGACTAGATTTGAAGCCGCGGCCTAGCGCCATCCGAAGCCGCGGCCTAAATTTCCGGCGGCGGCCACCCCAAAGTCGGAGAGCGGCCCCGCCGGAAGGAGACGCCGCCGGGAGCGGTCCCCACTCTCACGACCGCGGCCCCCCCTCCGGCCGACGCCGGACCATATTCCAGCCCCACTAGGCTGACACCAAGTAAAGCGGCCTAGTCCCAGGGTAAAGCCGGGGACTAAATTTTTACCCGAAGCGCTGCTGTATCCTTCGGCGGCGGCCGTCCTGGACTTTGAAGGTGAGATTCTCCACTTCCTACGTCTTCACATGCCGCGCATTAGAGGGGACTCTCAGTAAAAAGGAGAAGGACGGTGCAGGAACCCTAACTCCATCACCCCTTCAGGGGATGAGGAGAGGGACCGTCCGCCACCTTGCAGCACTGCAGTCTAGCATTGGTGGTGCAGTGGGGGCCGCACGGACTAACTCCTGCCTCTGTACAGCCTAAGGTTTCAATACCTTAGGGTGGTCAGGGCTGAGTCCGGCATTTATGTCCCACGTTGCGGGAGAGGATACGTTGGAGGCTTTACTCCACGTGCTCGCCCGTTGATGGTTTGGGGAGATCAGACCCTTTCAATAGGATCCGTCGCCCCTATCTCATCTTCGTGGGAAAAAAAAAAAAAAAAAATGGTCTGGAAAAAGAACCAGACGTGTGCCTCCATCAGACACTAAGCAATAACTGGGTTTGCCTGCGGCCAGTGCTGAGGTGTATACGGCGGAGGAGCTAACCTTTTTTTATGTTTACTTAGTGTCAGCCTCCTAGTGGCAGTAGCATACACCCACAGTCCTGTGTCCCCCAATGAGACGAAGGAGAAATAAAAAATTAGTGACTAAGATAATTTTTGTGGGAAAAAAAAATAGGATTTTTTATTTTCATGCCCGGGCATTATAAACTTGTGTGAAGCACTTTGGGGTTCAAAGTGCTCACCAAAGATCTAGATAAGTTCCTTAGGGGGTCTAGCTTCCAAAATGGGGTCACTTGTGGGGGGTTTCCACTGTTTAGGCTCATCTGGGGCACTACAAACGGAACATGACCCCCATCAATGTTTGCATTCCAAAACGTTACTGCTTCCTTTCCAAGCCCTGCCGTGCGCCCAAACAGTTTCCCCCCCCCCCACATATGGGGTATCAGCGTACTCAGGACAAATTGGACAACAACTTTTGGGGTCCAATTTCCTTGGGAAAAATCAAAAATTTGGGACTAAAAAATCATTTTTGTGGAAAATTGTTTTTTTTTTTTCACACCCAGGCATTATAAACTTTTGTGAAACACTTTGGGTTCAAAGTGCTCACAACAGATCTAGATAAGTTCCTTAGGGGGTCTAGTTTCCAAAATGGTGTCACTTGTGGGGGGTTTCCACTGTTTAGGCATATCAGGGGCTCTCCAAACACGACATGGCGTCCAATCTCAATTCCAGCCAATTTTAGTTTGAAAAAGTCAAACGGCGCTCCTTCCCTTACGAGCTCTGCCGTGTGCCCAAACAGTGGTTTTCCCCCACATATGGGGTATTGGCGTACTCAGGAGAAATTGCACAACAACTTTATCTGTCCATTTTCTCCTTTTACCCTTGTGAAAATAAAATAAAGTTTGTAAAAGATAATTTTTGTGGCTAAAAAGTTAAATATTAATTTTTTCCTTCCACGTTGCTTCAGCTCCTGTGAAGCACCTGAAGGGTTATTAAACTTCTTGAATGTGGTTTTGAGTACCTTGAGGGGTGCAGTTTTTAGAATGGTGTCACTTTTGGGTATTTTCTGCCATATAGACCCCTCAAAGTGACTTCAAATGTGAGGTGGTCCCTAAAAAAATGGCTTTGTAAATTTTGTTGTAAAAATGAGAAATCACTGGTCAACTTTTAACCATTATAATTTCCTAACAAAAAAAAATTTGGGTTCCAAAATTGTGCTGATGTAAAGTAGACATGTGGGAAATGTTATTTCTTAACTATTTTGTGTGACATATCTCTCTGTTTTAAGGGAAAAAAATTCAAAGTTTGAAGATTGCAAAATTTTCAAAATTTTTGCCATATTTGCGTTTTTTTCAAAAATAAACGCAAGGTATATCGAAGAAATTTTACCACTAACATGAAGTACTATATGTCACGAGAAAACAATCTCAGAATCGCGAAGATCCGTTGAAGCGTTCCAGAGTTATAACCTCATAAAGACAGTGGTCAGAATTGTAAAAATTGGCCCGGTCATTAACGTGCAAACCACCCTTGGGGGTGAAGGGGTTAAAAAAAAAAAAAAATGCTCCATTTTCCGATACCCGCAACGTCTCCAATTTAGGTGATCTCAGATTGGGTGAGGGCTTATTTTTTGAGTGCCAAGCTGACATTTTATTTATTTTGCATTTTAATGCAATGTCGTGGCGACAAAAACGTAATACTGGTGTTTTGACTTTTTCTCGGTACGCCGTTTAGTTATCAGGTTAATTTTTTTATTGATAGATCTGGTGATTCTAAAAGCAGCAATATCAAATGTGTATGTTTGATTGTTTTATTTTCAATGGGGCGAAATGAGGTGAACTTATGTTTTTAAAAATATTATTTTTTTTTTTACTTTTAGCATGCTTTAATGAGAGTCTAGAAGATCGGCTCTGCTATATAGAGGTGATGATCAGATCGCCTCTATATACTGTAGCAGAATTACTCACTTGCTATGAGCACCGACCAGAGTGGCGCTCACTGCAAGCCGGCACTGACAACCATACAGGTCTCCAGGAGTCCTCTGGTTGTCATGCCAACGAAACGGTGACCTGCAATCACGTGACAGGGGTCACCGGTGGGTGTGTTTCCGGCTCAATGGCCGGAAGAGCGAGTTAAATACCGCCGTCAGCGCTTGACAGCGGCAATTGGAACTACTAACGCTGGAGAAGAAGTATGATGTCATTGGAATCACTGAAACTTGGTGGGACGATACACATGATTGGAATACAAGGCTAGAAGGATACAACTTATTTGCAAGAAACAGACTTGATAAACGAGGAGGAGGTGTCGCATTGTATGTTAGAAAAGCGTATATCTGCACAGAGATCGAGGCTTCAGAGACTGGGAGTTCTGTGGAAACTGTTTGGGTAAGAATACAAGGACAGAACAATGGAAAGGACACCATTGTATGCATTTACTACAGGCCGCCTATGCAAGCTGAAAATATGGATGAACTCTTTATGCATCAAATGGCCAAGTTCTCCAAAAAATATGACATAGTGGTCATGGGAGATTTCAACTATCCAGACATTTGTTGGGAATCTCTCTCAGGCAAAACTAACAGGTCAAGGAAATTCTTATCCTCTCTTGCTGACAACTTTATCTTTCAAAAAGTAGAGGAGAAAACAAGGGGATCTGCTACCTTGGATCTAATCCTTATAAACAGGGAGGAAATGGTTGAAGAGGTAAGAGTGGCTGGGACCCTAGGAGGTAGTGACCATGCTATTTTAGAATTTTGGATAACAAGAGGAGGAAGACCTGTGAAGACTCAGACGTCAAGGTTAGATTTCAGAAAGGCAGATTTTAAGGGACTCAGAGAATTGGAGGGATCCAATGGCAGGATATCCTTAAGGACAAAAATGTCCAGGAAGGATGGGACATCTTGAAAAATGAGATTCTCAAAGCACAATCGTTAACAATTCAGAAAAGAGGGAAGAATGGGAAGCATTTAAGGAAACCAGGATGGATGAACACAGAACTTAAACACATGCTAAAAAGGAAGAAAGAAATGTTTATCAAATGGAAAGAGGGAGGCATATCTAAAGAAGAATATAATGCCATCTGCAGAACCTGCAGGGCACAAATCAGATTATCTAAAGCTGACAATGAATTAAGGCTTGCAAGAGATGTCAAAAGCAACAAAAAAGGATTTTGGGGATACGTCAAAAGTAAAAAAAATGTCAAAGATGCTATAGGATTTTTACAGGATGAAAATGATGAAATGGTAAGAAAGGATGTTGAGAAGGCTGAACTTTTAAATTCCTATTTTGCATCTGTTTTCTCTCAGAAAGGAAATGTAACATCAACTGATCTTCACTGTCCTATTAAAGGAATAGAAGAATCCAGGATATCTATAAACAGAAAGACAGTGAGGAAACACTTAGCTAAACTAAATGAATTCAAGTCTCCAGGTCCAGATGAATTACACCCCACAATACTGAAGGAGATAGAAGAAATTCTTGAACCACTGTCCATAATCTTTGAAAATTCTTGGAGAACAGGAGAAGTCCCAGAAGACTGGAGAAGAGCAAATGTTGTTCCTATCTTCAAAAAGGGGAAGAAGGTGGACCCAGGGAACTACAGGCCGGTGAGTCTGACTTCTATACCAGGAAAGATCTTTGAACAAATTATTAAAGAACATGTATGTAAGTACCTGCATAAGAATGAAGTGATTAAACAGAGTCAGCATGGGTTTGTAACTAATAAGTCATGTCAGACTAACTTAATTTCCTTCTATGACAGAATCACTGACTGGGTGGATCAGGGAAATGCTGTAGATATAGTATATCTTGACTTCAGCAAAGCATTTGACAAAGTATCTCACACAATCCTTATTGAAAAAATGACTAAGTATGGAATGGACAAGGCAACTGTTAGGTGGATTCATAACTGGCTTAGTGATCGGACCCAAAGAGTGGTCGTAAATGGGCTGCACATCCAGTTGGAAGAATGTCTCAAGTGGGGTACCACAAGGCTCTGTTTTGGGCCCTGTATTGTTCAACATCTTTATCAATGATTTAGATGAAGGAATTGAGGGTAAACTGATCAAATTTGCTGATGACACAAAGCTAGGAGGGGTAGCTAATACTAGAGAAGAGAGAGAGAGGATTCAAAAAAAAAAAATAAACTGGAGCAGTGGGCAGCAACTAACAGAATGGTTTTTAACAGGGAAAAATGCAAAGTACTACATCTGGGCAATAAAATAAAAATGAAAAAAAGCATATACAAAATGTGAGGAATAGGGCTAAGTAACAGCACATGTGAAAAAGACTTGGGTATACTAATTGATCACAGACTGAACATGAGTCAACAGTGTGATGCAGCAGCAAAAAAGGCAAATACAATTCTAGGATGTATCAACAGAAGCATACAGTCTAGATCACATGAGGTCATTATTGCCCTCTACTCCTCTTTGGTCAGACCTCATCTGGAATACTGTGTCCAGTTTTGGGCACCACATTTTAAAAAAGACATCAACAAACTGGAGCAAGTTCAGAGAAGAGCCACCAGAATGGTGACCGGTCTGCAAACCATGTCCTATGAGGAACGGTTGCAGGATTTGAGAATGTTTAGCTTGCAAAAAAGAAGACTGAGAGGAGACTTAATAGCTGTCTACAAATATCTCAAGGGCTGTCACATTGTAGAAGGATCATCTTTATTCTCATTTGCACAAGGAAAGACTAGAAGCAATGGGATGAAACTGAATGGGAGGAGACACAGATTAGATATTAGAAAAAACTTTTTGACAGTTAGGGTGATCAAGGAGTGGAACAGGCTGCCACGAGAGGTGGTAAGTTCTCCTTTAATGGAAGTCTTCAAACAGAGGCTGGACAGACATCTGTCTGGGATGATTTAGAGAATCCTGCTTTGAGCAGGGGGTTGGACCAGATGACCCAGGAGGTCCCTTCCAACTCTACCATTCTATGATTCTATGATTTATCTAGTTAATAGCCGCGGGTGGATTGCGATTCCACCCGCGGCTATTCCGGGCGCATGTCAGCTGTTCAAAACAGCTAACATGTCCCGGGAAAGATGTGGGCTCACCGCTGGAGCCCACATCAAAGTGAGGGAGTCCTAAGTCAGCATACTATTACGCCTCATGTCGGAAAGGGGTTAATTTATTTATAGCGCAGGCAGCAGCGATGGCTGATGAATTCCCATCAGTCACCACCTGCTCTCTCTGTTATCAATTGAATACAACTCATCATTCTCCCTTGCGCCGGTGGCAGCAGGAGTCGGGCGATTCTTCCGGTGGTCCGACGCTGCAGGGCGATGATCTCGCTCCCATCCCAGCCTGGGGCGGCTGTGCTTGGTGGTGTGGGGGGCTCTGGCTACATTTTCTGATGTCCTACGCTGCAGGGCGATGATGGTGTTGCGTTGCTCGGTGGTACTGGGGGCTCCGGCAACATTTTCTGAAACCCCAGGGCCCCAACACTTCTATTGCCTCAATGCTGTGGCCTCTGTGAAAATGGCTGCCAGAGGCGGCGCATGCACAGATTGAGATCTAGGCAACAATCTCAATCTGCGCATGCGCTGCCTCCGGCAGCCATTATCCCAGAGGCCATATTAATTTCCCCAGGCGAAGACTGAGATATTGGCAATGAGGTAATAGATGTGCAAGGCATCGAGGCAATAGATGTGTGAGGGCTCCGGGCTTTAAGAAAATGTCGCCGGAGCCCCCGGCACCACCGCACCATCATCTCCTTGCAGCGTCGGACGTCAGAAAATGTTCCCGGAGCCCCAGCACCACCATCGCCCTGCAGCGTCAGACCAGGACCACCGGAAGAAATGCCCAACTCCTGCAGCCACAACGCTAAGTGTAACTACCATACATTCCGACTATAAGACGCACCCCCATCTTCCTCACAAATTTTTTGGGAAAAAAAAGTTCGTCTTATAGTCCGAAAATTATGGTACCTTTATTTCAATAGCGGCGATTGAGGTTAAAATACAGGGATTTTTGTGTGTACTCAACGTAAAATCCTTTTCTCCAAGCCACTCATTGGGGAACAAAGGACCATGGGTGTTATGCTGCTGCCACTAGGAGGCTGACACTAAGATGATACTAAATAAGTTAGCTCCTCCTCTGCAGTATACACCTTCAAGCTGGCTCCAAGAAAACCAGTTCGGTGCAAAAGCAGTAGGAAAAAAAATATTAACCCCTCTCTGACATTAGACGTACTATCCCGTCCATAAAACCCGTGCCATTCTGACCATGGACGGGATAGTACGTCATGCCCTTTAATGCGACATCGCGACTTAAGTAGCGGTGATCGCATTAAAATTCCGACGCCAGCTTAACTCTTGGAAGTTGGCGTCGGCATCCCGGGCTGCGTCCTCCCCCCTCAGGCCTCCCGATCGCTGTGATTGGCTGTTGAATTCTGAACAGCCAATCACAGCCTTTCTCACTGTTTCAGCCAATCAGAGCGGCTGAAACAGTGAGATCGCAGGCTAGGATCGAGTACCGATGTACTCGATCCTAGGCCTGGGCCTAGGAAGGTCCAGACCCCCCCCCGGATTGGTGCGATCGCCGATCACATCGATCGCGCCAATCGCAGGGCACAGCCGCGGTATATCCGCGCTGTGCCCTGCCTGTACCTGCCTGGATCGGTGCAGTAATAGCACCGATCCTAGGCCAGGGCCTGTAGGGCATGAAGGAGCTGATTGGCGCGATCGATGTCATCGACGATCGCGCCAATCACAGGGCACAGCAGCGGTGTGACCGCTCTGTGCCCTGCTAGGTGACCTGCCGGTGACCTGCCTAGGAATCGGAGCTGTGAGCTCCGATTACTAGGCCGGTGCCTAGCAACCGGCAATGCAGGGGTCTCCTTTGATTGGTGGGATTGATGTGATCATCGATCCCACCAATGACAGGTCACAGCAGCGATGTGACCGCTCTGTGACCTGTCTGCAAACTGGATCTGACCTGTCTGACCGCACTGCAGGGGTCCTCACACTTGCTGAGGATTCCTGCTGTGCGGTCACACTGCCAGATCTCCTCCTGTGCTGGGCCTTGTGGTGCCACAGTAGCCTGTGACACCACAACTCCTGCTGAAGAGAGAAGAAAGAAGAGAGAAGAAAGAAGAGAGAAGAAAGAAGAGAAAAGAAAGAAAAGACTACAAACGTGAGTTTTTGAGCCCCGATCCCTGCCCGATCCACCCCAATCCCCCCATTCCCCCCTCTTTTTACCCCCCCTTTGCGCCGCCGAGCGTTGATTGGTGACGCAGTTCACCGATCAACACTTTCGCACCCCCCTCCGTGCGCACATCCAGCAGCCGCAAACTTTGATAAGTGACAGCGGTCACTTATCAGAGCTCGCGCCTGCCGTTTTTTTTTTTCACCCCCCCTTTCCGCCACTCCCGTGCGCACATCCAGCAGCCACGGAACTTTGATAAGTGACACCAGTCACTTATCAGAGCTCGTTCCTGCCGTTTTTTGTTTTTTTTCACCAACTTTTCCGCCACTCCCGTGCGCACATCCAGCAGCCACGGAACTTTGATAAGTGACACCAGTCACTTATCAGAGCTCGCTCCTGCTGTTTTTTTTTTTGTTTTTTTTCACCAACTTTTCCGCCACTCCCGTGCGCACATCCAGCAGCCGCGGAACTTTGATAAGTGACACCAGTCACTTATCAGAGCTCGTTCCTGCTGTTTTTTTTGTTTTTTTTTCACCCCCCCTTTCCGCCACTCCCGTGAGCACATCCAGCAGCCGCGGAACTTTGATAAGTGACAGCGGTCACTTATCAGAGCTCGTGCCTGCCAGTTTTTTTCACCCCCCTTTCCGCCACTCCCGTGCGCACATCCAGCAGCCGCGGAACTTTGATAAGTGACAGCGGTCACTTATCAGAGCTCGTGCCTGCCAGTTTTTTTTTTTTTTTCACCCCCCTTTCCACCACTCCCGTGAGCACATCCAGCAGCCGCGGAACTTTGATAAGTGACACCGGTCACTTATCAGAGCTCGTGCCTGCCAGTTTTTTTTTTTCACCCCCCTTTCCGTCACTCCCGTGCGCACATCCAGCAGCCACGGAACTTTGATAAGTGACACCGGTCACTTATCAGAGCTCGTGCCTGCTGGTTTAGACTTTTTTTTCACAGGCCTTTTTTTTCCCTATTCGCTTTCTTTTCTTTTAGCTTTTTCTTTTCAGCTTAGTTTACACCTATCACTATCCCCCCCCCCCACACACACACAGTTATAAATAAAGTTCGCACAAAGCACCACATTCACAAAAAAAATGTCCCGCTTGTCACGCTCATGCCAACAGCGCTATTCAGTGGAGGAGGCATACGCTTTCCTTGCCTCCGACACTGATAGCGAGGGAGAGGATCCCACATTTCTTTATTTTTCAGATGAAGATTCTTCTTCCTCTTCATCTTCCTCCTCGGGTCCTGCGGAACCGCCACGCAGACGCCCCAGGACAGAACATGAGGCAGCGCCCGCCCCTGAAAATGAACCAGCGCACCCCTCTTCGGACCCCGTATGGACCCCGGCCCCCGAAAATTACGAGCCACTGATTCCTGATTTTGTGGCAGAATCAGGAATCAGGTTTGACTCCACCAGCTTCACAGAAATAGACTTTTTCAAAGTCTTTTTCTCTGAGGATTTAATTAACCTCATGGTGGAGCAAACAAATTTGTACGCTCGGCAATTTTTGGCGCAAAACCCCCGTTCATCATTTTCCAACTGGTCTCCTGTAGACGCAGTTGAAATGATGCAGTTTTGGGGCCTGGTCCTCCATATGGGGATCCTGAAGAAGCCAGAAATTCAGCAATATTGGAGTGTTGATATTTTATACAACACTCCACTGTTCCGAATGGTCATGGCTCGGACGCGTTTTGAGGCCATCCACAAATTCCTGCATTATAATGATAATGCAGTGTCCCCCACGAGATGACCCCAACTTTGACCGCCTGTTCAAAGTTCGGCCGGTCATCGAACACTTCAACAAAAAGTTTGCTGAAGTGTACGTGCCCCAAAGGGACATCTGCGTGGATGAGTCCTTGGTTCATTTTAAGGGACGGCTCGCATTCCGCCAGTACCTGCCCACCAAACTCTACAAGCTGTGTGAGAGTACCTCAGGGTACACACAGCTTTAGAGTTTACGAAGGAAAGGACACCAGGATTGTACCCCCTGAGTGTCCCCCCGTCCTGGGAGTGAGTGGGAAAATTGTGTGGGATTTGGTGCACCCACTGCTGGATAAAGGTTATCACCTTTACACCGATAACTTTTATTCCAGCATCCCACTCTACAAATCCCTCTCTGCGCGAGGTACCGCAGCCTGCGGTACCGTCCGCAAAAATCAGAGAGGCCTCCCAAAGACGCTACTTGGGCTGATGCTCAGAAAGGGTGAGAGCAGAGCCCAATGTAGCGACCACCTGTTGGTGGTCAAGTACAAGGACAAGAGGGATGTCCTTCTCTTGACCACCATACATGGTGATGGCAGCGCCCTCAGCACTGTACGGGGTACCTCTACACAGGTCCGCAAACCGGACTGTGTACTGGGGTACAATAAATACATGGGGGGTGTTGATCTCTCTGATCAACTCCTCCAACCGTACAGTGCTTTGAGAAAGGCCAAGGTGTGGTACAAAAAGCTGTCCGTGCACATCGTCCAAATGGCAATGCTCAACGCTTTCCTGCTGTCACGATGTGCACGCAACAGCGATACGACGTACCTTCAGTTTCAGGAGGTAGTGGTTAAGGCCCTGATGTTTGGCGCTCAGGAAACAGCGGGCCCCAGTACTTCCGGAACTGAAGGTGCTCGTATCATACCAGGTCAGCATTTCCCGGGGGTGGTCCCGCCAACTGGAAGCAAAGGTAAGCCGCAAAAAAGGTGCCGAGTGTGTTACAAAAGGGGAATACGCAAGGACACCACTTACCAATGCGACACCTGCCCCGAAAAACCTGGCCTGTGTATGAAGGATTGTTTCAAATTGTACCACACCTCCATGCACTACTAATTTACTTTACAGGAAAGATTAGTTCCAGAAGGGGGGCACATTTAGAAAAGTTCCTTGGGAGTCTACTTTCCAAAATTATGTCACTTGTGTTTTTTTTTTAACTGTTTAGGCACATCAGGGGCTCTGCAAACGGAACATGACGCCCGCAGACCATTCCATCAAAGTCTGCTTCTAAAACGTCACAATTTCCCTTCTGAGCCCCGAATTGTGCCCAAACAGTTTTTTCCCACATATGGGGTACCAGTGTACTCAGGACAAATTGGACAACAACTTTTGGTGTCCAATTTCTCCTCTTAACCTTGGGAAAATAAAAAATTGGGGACTAAAACATCATTTGTGTGAGGTAAAAAGTAGGATTTTTTTTTTTCACACCTGGGCATTATAAACTTTAGTGAAACACTTGGGGGTTCAAAGTGCTCATCACACACCTAGATAAGTTCCTTAGGGGGTCTAGTTTCCAAAATGGGGTCACATGTGGGGGGTTTCCACTGTTTAGGCACATCAGGGGCTCTGCTAACGGAACATGACGCCCGCAGACCATTCCATCAAAGTCTGCATTCCAAAACGTCACTGCTTCCCTTCCGAGCCCTGCCGTATGCCCAAACAGTGGATCCCCCCAACATATGGGGTATCAGCGTACTCAGGACAAATTGGACAACCACTTTTGGGGTCCAATTTCTCCTCTTACCCTTGGGAAAATAAAAAATTGGGGACTAAAACATCACTTTTGTGGAAAAAAAAAATATTTTTTTTTTCACGCCAGGGCATTATAAACGTTAGTGAAACACTTGGGGGTTCAAAGTGCTCACCACACACCTAGATAAGTTCCTTAGGGGGTCTAGTTTCCAAAATGGGGTCACATGTGGGGGGTTTCCACTGTTTAGGCACATCAGGGGCTCTGCTAACGGAACATGACGCCCGCAGACCATTCTATCAAAGTCTGCATTCCAAAACGTCACTGCTTCCCTTCCGAGCCCTGCCGTGTGCCCAAACAGTGTATCCCCCCAACATATGGGGTATCAGCGTACTCAGGACAAATTGGACAACCACTTTTGGGGTCCAATTTCTCCTCTTACCCTTGGGAAAATAAAAAATTGGGGACTAAAACATCACTTTTGTGGAAAAAAAAAATATATTTTTTTTTTCACGCCAGGGCATTATAAACGTTATTGAAACACTTGGGGGTTCAAAGTGCTCACCACACATCTAGATAAGTTCCTTAGGCGGTCTAGTTTCCAAAATGGGGTCACATGTGGGGGGTTTCCACTGTTTAGGCACATCAGGGGCCCTCCAAACGCGACATGGCGTCCGTTCGCAATTCCAGCCAATTTTGGTTTGGAAAAGTCAAATGGCGCTCCTTCCCTTTCTAGCCCTGCCGTGCGCCCAAACAGTGGCTCCCCCCCACATATGGGGTATCAGCGTACTCAGGACAAGTTGGACAACAACTTTTGTGGTTCAATTTCTCCTCTTACCCTTGGGAAAATAAAAATTTGGGGACTAAAACATCATGCTTGTGGAAAAAATATGATTTTTTTTCTTCACGGCTCTACATTACAAACTTGCGTGAAGCACTTGAGGGTTCAAACTACTCACCACACATCTAGATAAGTTCCTTAGGGGGTCTAGTTTCCAAAATGGGGTCACATGTGGGGGGTTTCCACTGTTTAGGCACATCAGGGCCTCTCCAAACGCGACATGGCGTCCGTTCTCAATTCCAGCCAATTTTGGTTTGGAAAAGTCAAACTGCGCTCCTTCCATTCCGAGCTCTGCAGTGTGCCCAAACAGTGGTTTTCCCTCACATATGGGGTATCGGCGTACTCAGGAGAAATTGCACAACAACTTTATCTGTCCATTTTCTCCTTTTTCCCTTGTGAAAATAAAAAAAATGTTTGTAAAAGATCATTTTTGTGACTAAAAAGTAAAATGTTCATTTTTTCCTTCCACGTTGCTTCAGCTCCTGTGAAGCACCTGAAGGGTTAATAAACTTCTTGAATGTGGTTTTGAGTACCTTGAGGGGTGTAGTTTTTAGAATGGTGTCACTTTTGGGTATTTTCTGCTATATAGACCCCTCAAAGTGACTTCAAATATGAGGTGGTCCCGAAAAAAAATGGCTTTGTAAATTTTGTTGTAAAAATGAGAAATCACTGGTCAACTTTTAACCCTTATAATTTCCTAACAAAAAAAAATTTTGTTTCCAAAATTGTGCTGATGTAAAGTAGACATGTGGGAAATGTTATTTCTTAACTATTTTGTGTGACATATTTCTCTGTTTTAAGGGAAAAAAAAATTCAAAGTTTGAAAATTGCAAAAATTTTCAAAATTTTTGCCATTTGCGTTTTTTTCATAAATAAATGCAAGTTATATGGAAGAAATTTTACCACTATCATGAAGTACAATATGTCACGAGAAAACAATCTCAGAATCGCGAAGATCCGTTGAAGCGTTCCAGAGTTATAACCTCATAAAGAGACAGTGGTCAGAATTGTAAAAATTGGCCCGGTCATTAACGTGCAAACCACCCTTGGGGGTGAAGGGGTTAACATAGAAAAGTACAACATGACAACTTAAAGAACAGGCATAATCCATTAGGTTAACAGGGAGGGTGCTGTGTCCCCCAATGAGTGGCTCGGAGAAAAGGATTTTACAGTGAGTAACACAAAAATCCCTGTTTCTCCTTCGCCTCATTGGGGGACACAGGACCATGGGATGTCCCAAAGCAGTCCCTGGGTGGGAAAAACACCACAAAGGATTAGGCTTCACGTAACAACTGCCTAGATGTGCGCCACCGCGGCCTGCAGAATTCTTCTGCCCAGACCGACATCCGCGGAAGCCTGAGAGTGAATATTATAGTGTTTCGAGAAGGTATGTAGACTGGACCAAGTTGCAGCCTTACAGACCTGCTCCGCCGACGCCTGATGCCGAATGGCCCAAGAAGCCCCTACCGCCCGAGTGGAGTGTGCCCTGATCCCCACTGGGATGGGCTGACCTCTAACACGGTATGACTCCTGGATGGTGGAACGAATCCACCAGGCTATTATACACTTTGAAGCGGCGAAGCCCTTCCTATGACTTTCGGGGATAACGAACAGAGCATCCGTCCTTCTGAAGGACGCTGTCCTCAAGACATACCTTCTCAGAGGTCTGACGAGGTCCAGTGTGTAATAAATGACCTTATTGCAAATCATGCCCAAAAGAAATTCAATCAATATTAATTAAATATATTAAGAGATTAGGGCATGCAAATATGGATGGAAAAGTGCGAAACCAATCGCCTGAACAACTATAAACAATGAAAAAGGAACGATCAAGGAATCAATGATATAACAAAAATATAAATTTTTATTAACACATAATCATAATATAAAACAAGAGAGCAGGGAGGCACAGTGACAAAGGCTCATGCCTATGAGCATAGGTGGGAAAAAGGGGACACACACTGGTATAACACACTGGCCTGGTATAATGCATGAAAAGACATAACAAGACTGCAAGTGCAGGGTAGATCTATGTATGAAAACATGTTGGCCAGAATGTGCTCAAGGCGCAGAAAATGTAATAACAAATTTTTGGGTTATAGTAAACAATGTCAAAGGACAAATTTTGGCTATATAGCTCTCAAAAACACATTAAATGTCCAAGACATAGCTGCTACCCAAACATAAAATACATAGCAACTCATTTGCTGCAATAGAAAATGTCAGAGGTACCAATATACCTGTTTAGGTAGAGAGCTTACACCAGGTGCGTCCAGCGTGTGGAGAGCTCTTTCCATCTTGCTCTTTTGGAGCTCTTTGATTGTGACATTTTGCAAATTAAGTGAGCCTGGAGACTGCTGCAGGGAAGGGGTTAAGCGTTGTGTAAACTTACCCAGGGTTTTATGTCCGTGTCCACCAAAAGAAGAAAGGAATGGAGACAAGTTGAGGTCTGTCAGACGCTGGAGTCTCAGAAGGAGACGCTGCGGCGTTGAGAGGAGAAATGGCGGCCGAGAATGATTTGGCGCTTCTTGTTTCTGACGAGAAGCGCCAGAAAAAAGGTGGGCGGGGACATACAGGGGGGCCGGGAAGCAGGCGCAGCACTCCCTGACCAAGGGAAAGCGCTAAAAAAACGTGGGCGGAGCTACCCGGGAGGGCGGAACTGAGGCCTACCCTGGTGAAAAGCCGGGGACTAAAGTAGAGGGGCATCTGCGGCAGGCAGCCCTGTTAAAGAAACTGCGGCCACGGCGACGCCGCGCTGGACGGCCGCAGCGGCGGCTCCTTGGAATAATGGATCAGGCCGCGGCGGTGGTGCTCGGCCAGGCCACGGTGCTGAAGGGGGCCCACGGTGCTATTGGGGGGCTTCTGCAGAGGCTGCTATGGGGCAGCGGCTGCTGGAGGAGGCCGAGACAGCGGAGCTGGAGGGTGCTGTATGTACTCACTGATGTTGCGGGCCAGTGGCCCATGTAGTCATGTCTCCTCAATCCGCCATCCCTTTGATAGGGAGGCGGAGAGGGTTAAATTCCCAGCACCAGGCTCTTTCATGGCAGTGGTGGTGCAGAGGGGGACTCTTGACAGTCTGAAGGCCTGGCTCCGGAAGGGGGTACATGGGGGCGACACCCCATGTTCCCGTCCGTTGCAGGTGTGGGGAGAACGGACCCATTAAAGGGATCCGTTGCCCCAAAAAGAGCTCAGGCGAGATATCGTTGCAGGAGGGGGTACGGGGAGGCGACACTCCGCATTCCCGCCTATTGAAAATTTTTGGGAGATCGGGACTTTCTATAAGACCCCGTCACCCTTCTATTCCATGAAAAAAAGATAATTTGGAAAAATAAAATTAGAAAAAATTTGAAAAAATTGGGGTATGAAGCCAGACCCTAGTGCCTCCTACAGACACTAAGCAAGAACTGGTTCAGGATTGAGCCAGCAGGTGTATACTGCAGGAGAAGGAGTTGAGTTAATCTTTTTTTTGTGTATTGCTTAGTGTCCTCCTAGTGGCAGCAGCATAACACCCATGGTCCTGTGTCCCCCAATGAGGAGACGGAGAAATCTGGATATGCAGGCAAGAATCTCAGATGTCGATGGATGCCAAGAATTCCCTTCTTCCATAGAAGTGATGACTGAACGCAGACATTCCATGCAGAAAATGACGGACTTTGACGAACCTGTTCAGAATTTTGAGGTCTGGATTGGGTCTCACCTTTCAGTCCTTCTTTGGGACAACAAAAAGGTTTGAGTAAAAACCCTGAAACCTTTCACTTTCTGGGACGGGGACAATGACGCCATTGTAACGCAATGCGTCTATGGCTCAGAAAAAGCCTTTGCCATTGAATCTGATGGGAGGATGAGAAAGGAAGAAACCGCAAAATCGATCTTGTATCCGGACGACACCAGATCTCTGACTCATTCGTCGTGGACGACGGAAAGCCAGGTCTGACGAAATAGAAGTAGGTGGCCGTCTACCCTGCTGGTGTAGACTGGATAAAGCCAGGAGTCATTGGGCGGAAGATCTTTGAGACCTAGGTCCCCTAGATCTAGACAGTTTGGGTCGAGATTTCCACTGCTGGTTGGGCCTATAGGAGACCTGGGATCTGCTGTCCCTGCGTGGAGAGCACCGTGACCCAGAAGAAGTGTTAGTGTACCAGCCCGGATTGGAGTGAAAGGATCGGAAACAGAATTGTTGTCTGCGAAAAGGACGCCTAAGTCTCTGTTGGGGAAGAAATTTGCTCTTCCCTCCCGTAGCATCAGAAATAAGCTGATCCAGCTTTTCTCCAAATAAGCGGCCACTCTGATAAGGCAAAGATGTGAGACTTTTTTGACGCAGAGTCCGCTTTCTACTTTCTGAGCCATAATGCTCTTCTGATCATGATGGAATCAGCTGCTGAAAGAGCAGCACAGCCGGAAGCATCCAAAGATGCATGTCTCCTACTCGAGAAATTTGACTGGCAAGGTGCGCTGCCTCCGGGCGAAGGTTACTGCTCTGAAAGGACTTTGCTAAGGTCATTGCCTTAGCTACCCAGGCTGCAGCGAAGGATGGAAAGAGAGCCGAACCTGAGGCCTCAAATACCGAGCGAGCCAAATTTTTTATCTGGCGGTCCGTGGGAGTTTTAATGGATGACCCGGCCGGCACGGACAGAAGAGTTTTGGATGCCAGGTGAGATACTGGGGGTCCACAACCGGAGTTTCAGCCCAAACTTTCCGTAGCTCAGCTGAAGGATATTTAGCCTCAAGCGATTTTTGTCCTGTGAAGTATTTATCCTGTCGCTCCCTGTGCCGATTAACTATGGCCCGAAACTCCGAGTGAATGGCAAATGCCTTATGAGGGCGTTTAGTTCTCTTAAAGGACACTGCATGATCCACAACGGAGCCGGAATCTTCCTCAAGTTTTAGAGTCTGGTTGACAGCTTCAATCAGCGAATCCACTGTTTTCTGAAAATTTGGCAAATTCGGATCCAAGGAACTGTCCGAATCATGCTCAGACTCGCGTTCGCTACTGACCTCTAGAGAGGGAGAGCGAGACACGGAGCTCTAGGACGATTAGCATATGTTTGCTCGGGAGACGTGCTACGGATCCGTTTCTAGACACCGGTAGAGTCTAGAGTGCTTCCGGCCCCTGCTAGCCGACTGCTCCCATGTGCTCGTCCGTTAAGGGTGCGGGAGATCGGTGCCCTTTAAGGGACCTGTTGCCCCTAAAAAGCAGCCCAGGCATGGCATCTCACGTCACAGGAGAGGATACGAGGAGGCGACACTCCCCGTGCTCGCCTGTTGATGATTCTGGGAGATCAGAGCCTTGAATGGACGAAAGGGCAACTGATCCTATGAAAAAAAAAAAAAAAAAGAGTAAAGGGTTAAAAATGAAAAAAAAAAAAAAAAAAAGAACTTTTGGTCTGAAGACCAGACCTGTGTGCCTCCTACGGACACTAAGCAAGAACTGGGTCTCTCGGAGCCAGCATGAGGGTGTATACTGCAGAGGAGGAGCTAAATTTTTGTGTTAACTTAGTGTCAGCCTCCTAGTGGCAGCAGCATAACACCCATGGTCCTGTGTCCCCAATGAGGCGAAGGAGAAAGGTATATTCACAGCGATACATCTCTCAAGGATATTGCAATCCAAAACAAGGGCAATGCAGTAATTGAGGTTAGAGCAGAGCAATCTGAAGATCTGTTGACAATTAACCCAAAATTAATTTTCACAACAACATAAAGATGAGCAACTCCACCTCTTGTGGTCTATTAATTACTACTGTGGCGAGAATATTACCCTATGTGGAACTCTACAAATATTTTTTTCTGTTGCTTTGTCGAGACCTGGCAAAATATGTATGTGGTATTTACATGTACTAAATATAGATGTTACCTTTCATTGTACGCTTTAATTAAAAGAAAAAAAACTAGGGATCTGGAAAATTACACAAAATACATTAACAAAAAAAAACAAAAGTCATTTTTGGATGACACATTCCCTTTAAAAAGGGTGGTTTGTCACCCCCAAAACTGAGCTCTTTAGACCTTAATAAAAAGGGTTTTAGCACCTATAAAAAAAAAAAATCATACTAGCAGTAAGGAAAAATAGTTTGATTACATATGTAGATGAGGGGGCTTCTTCACTGCACCTTTCTGACCCCTCGATTACCATTCTCTTCTCTGCCCAATCTAAATCCCCAGTCTTGCACATACTGACACTGCAGTAGCTGAGAGCAAACAAGTGTCACGGTGTGTAAGGATTGAGTTCTCATCCCCCTCTCATATGTGTTGCGGCCACTTGCTGCACACAGGACCTTAAAGCAGCGAGCGGGCGATGCAGACAGTAGAGAGACATGAGAACACGTACAATGTCAGTGTGTCATCACCATGTCCAAAGCCCTAGAAATGTAACTTTCTATACAAATTGACTAAAATCTACAGTATCGTTATGAGTTTTTTTTGGAACCAAGACCCTTATATGAAGGGCTAAATAGTTTATTTCTTTACGGGGCATCTGTTATCCCCCAAACTGAAAATAAAGGAAAAACTTGGGATATAATAATTTGTTTACACTTACACTGAAGGCTTCCTTTATTTTCATTACTGCACTCACACTAGAGTTATCACTGGCCTCCAAAGAAATACTTGACGGCTGAAAAAATAAAAAAATTAGAATAGATGTTCAGTTTTAAAAATACTGTTATATTTAAAAAGTACACACCTCCCTTTAACCCCTCTCTGCCATCAGACGTACTATTCCGTCCATGTGACCCTGGACCTAATTCCCATGGACGGAATAGTACGTCATGGGCGATCAGCTGCGCTCCCGGGGGGAGCGCAGCTGATCGCCGCCGGGTGTCAGCTGATTATCACAGCTGACACCCGTGACTGTGTGTCAGGAGCTGTCACGGACCGCTCCCGGCACATTAACCCTTGGCACACCGCGATCAAACATGATCGCGGTGTACCCGGGCACAGGGGAGGATCGCGCAGGCAGGGGGCTCCCTGCGCGCTCCCCTGAGACCCTCAGAGCAGCGCGATGTGTCGCGCTGTTCCGAGGGTCCGTCCTCCCTCCATGTCCCCGGATCCGAGATGGCGCCGGGGTCCTGCAGGGAGGCGGCTTCCTCAGTGCCTGCTGAGAGCAGGCGCTGGGGAAGCCTGCAGCGATGCCAGAGCGATCGCTGTGTGACAGTGTGCTGTGCACACTGTCACACCAGCGATCTGATAAAATACTGTGATGTCCCACCCTGGGACAAAGTAAAAAAGTAAAAAAAGTAAAAATAAAAAGTGTAAAAAAAAATCATTCAAAAAAAAAAAAAAATATTCCCCAATAAATTCATTTTTTCCTGTAAATAAAAAAAACAAAACAATAAAAGTACACATATTTGGTATCGCCGCGTCCGTAACGACCCCCCCTATTAAACTGTCCCACTAGTTAACCCCTTTAGTGAACCCCTTAAAAAAAAAAAAAAAAAAACGAAGCAAAAAATCAATGCTTTATCATCATACCGCCGAACAAAAAGTGAAATAACACGCGATCAAAAAGACCGATATAAATAAACATGGTACCAATGAAAACGTCATCTTGTCCCGCAAAAAACGAGCCGTCACACAGCATCATGAGCGAAAAAATAAAAAAGTTATAGCTCGCAGAATAAAGCGATGCAAAAATAATGATTTTTTATATAAAATTGTTTTCATTCTATAAAAGCGCCAAAACCTAAAAAAATGATATAAATGAGGTATCGCCATAATCGTACTGACCCGAAGAATAAAACTGCTTTATCAATTTTACCACACGCGGAACGGTATAAACGCCTCCCCCAAAATAAATTCATGAATTGCTGATTTTTGTTCATTCTAACCTCCCAAAAATCGAAATAAAAAGCGATCAAAAAATGTCACGTGGTCATAAATGGTACCAATAAAAACGTCAACTCGTCCCGCAAAAAATAAGACCTCACATGACTCTGTGGGCCAAAATATGCAAAAATTATAGCTCTCAAAATGTGGTGATGCAAAAAACTATTTTTTGCAATAAAAAGCGTCTTTTAGCGTGACAGCTGCCAATCACAAAAACCCGCTATAAATAGTAAATCAAACCCCCTTTATCACCCCCTTAGTTAGGGAAAAATAATAAAATTAAAAAAATGTATTTATTTCCATTTTCCCGTTAGGGTTAGGGTTGCGGCTAAAGTTAGGGTTAGGGTTGGCGCTAACGTTAGTATTAGGGTTAGCGCTAACGTTAGTATTAGGGTTGGGATTAGAGTTATGGGTGTGTTAGGGTTAGGTTTGTGGTTAGGGTTGGGACTAGGGTTATTGGTGTTTGGGGTTAGGGTTGGAGTTAGAATTGGGGGGTTTCTGCTGTTTAGGCACATCAGGGGCTCTCGAAATTTGACATGGCGTCTGATCTCAATTCCAGCCAATTCTGCGTTGAAAAAGTCAAATGGTGCTCCTTCACTTCTGAGCTCTGCCATGCGCCCAAACAGTAGTTTACCCCACATATGGGGTATCAGCATACTCTGGACCCAAGAGTTATTGTGCAATTTGGCCTATTTCTCCTGTTACCCTTGGGAAAATAAAAAACTGGGGGCGACAAAATCATTTTTGTAAAAAAAAAAAAAAAAAAATGATTTTTTTTGTTTTTACGGCTGTATGTTATAAAACTTCTGTGAAGTACTTGGGGCTTCATAGCGCTCACCACACTTCTAGATAAGTTCCTTGTGGGGTCCATTTTCCAAAATGGGGTCACTTGTGGGGGGTTTCCACTGTTTAGGCGCATCAGGGGCTCTCCAAATGCGACATGACGCCCCCAGACCATTCCATCAAAGTCTGCAATCCAAAACGTCACTACTTCCCTTCCGAGCCCCGACGTGTGCCCATACAGTAGTTTTCTCCCACATATTGGGTATCAGCGTACTCAGGACAATTTGGACAACAACTTTTGGGGTCCAATTTCTCCTGTTACCCTTGTGAAAATAAAATATTGGGGGCGAAAAAATCATTTTTGTAAAAAAAAAAAAAAAAGGAGATTTTATTTTTACAGCTGTACGTTATAAACTTCTGTGAAGCACTTCGGGGTTCAAAGTGCTCACCACACATCTAGATAAGTTCCTTGTGGGGTCTATTTTCCAAAATAGGGTCACTTGTGGGGGGTTTCCACTGTTTAGGCGCATCAGGGGCTCTCCAAATGCGACATGACTCCCCCAGACCATTCCATCAAAGTCTGCAATCCAAAACGTCACTACTTCCCTTCCGAGCCCCGACGTGCGCCCATACAGTAGTTTACTCCCACATATTGGGTATCAGCGTACTCAGGACAAATTGGACAACAACTTTTGGGGTCCAATTTCTCCTGTTACCCTTGTGAAAATAAAATATTGGGGGCGAAAAAATCATTTTTGTAAAAAAAAAAAAAGGATTTTTTATTTTTACGGCTGTACGTTATAAACTTCTGTGAAGCACTTTGGGGTTCAAAGTGCTCACCACACATCTAGATAAGTTCCTTGTGGGGTCTATTTTCCAAAATGGGGTCACTTGTGGGGGGTTTCCACTGTTTAGGCAGATCAGGAGCTCTCCAAACGACATGGCATCCAGCCAATTCTGCGTTGAAAAAGTCAAACGGCGTCCTTCCCTTCCAAACTCTGCCATGCACCCAAACAGTGGTTTACCCCCACATATGGGGTATCAGCGCACTCAGGACAAATTGCACAGTAACTTTTGGAGTTTGTTTCCCTTGGGAAAATAAAAATTGGGGTGAAAAGATCAATTTTGTGGAAAAAAATAATTTTTTAATTTTACGGCTCTACGTTATAAACTTGTGTGAAGCACTTGGGGGTTCAAATTGCTCACCAAAGATCTAGATAAGTTCCTTAGGGGGTCTAGTTTCCCAAATGGGGTCACTTGTGGGGGGTTTCCACTGTTTAGGCCACATCAGGGGCTCTCCAAATGCAACATGGCGTCCAATCTCAATTCCAGCCAATTTTGGTTGGAAAAAGTCAAATAGTGCTCCTTCCATTCCGAGCTCTGCCATGCGCCCAAACAGTGGTTCCCCCCCACATATGGGGTATCAGCGTACTCAGGACAAATTGGACAACAAATTTTGTGGTCCAATTTCTCCTGTTACCTATGGGAAAATAAAAAATTAGTGACTAAGATATAATTTTTGTGGGAAAAAAATAGGATTTTTATTTTCATGCCCGGGCATTATAAACTTGTGTGAAGCACTTGGGGGTTCAAATTGCTCACCAAAGATCTAGATAAGTTCCTTAGGGGGTCTAGCTTCCAAAATGGGGTCACTTGTGGGGGGTTTCCACTGTTTAGGCTCATCTGGGGCACTACAAACGGAACATGACCCTCATCAATGTTTGCATTCCAAAACGTTACTGCTTCTTTTCCAAGCCCTGCCGTGCGCCCAAACAGTTTCCCCCCCCCCACATATGGGGTATCAGCGTACTCAGGACAAATTGGACAACAAGTTTTGGGGTCCAATTTCCTTGGGAAAAATCAAAAATTTGGGACTAAAAATCATTTTTGTGGAAAATTGTTTTTTTTTTCACACCAGGCATTATAAACTTTTGTGAAACACTTTGGGGTTCAAAGTGCTCACAACAGATCTAGATAAGTTCCTTAGGGGGTCTAGTTTCCAAAATGGTGTCACTTGTGGGGGGTTTCCACTGTTTAGGCGTATCAGGGGCTCTCCAAACACGACATGGCGTCCAATCTCAATTCCAGCCAATTTTAGTTTGAAAAAGTCAAACGGCGCTCCTTCCCTTACGAGCTCTGCCGTGTGCCCAAACAGTGGTTTTCCCCCACATATGGGGTATTGGCGTACTCAGG
>JARQOD010000001.1:812049612-812112288 GCA_033576555.1 Oophaga sylvatica
CTCAGAAACCACTGCCGGATGCCAGTGTTTGTCCGGAGGGGAGATGGGCCGCCGAGATTAGAAAGGTGGGCGGAGCCACAGAACCACGTCATAAGCGTGGGCAGAGCTACAGGATGCCGAAGCCGGGGACTAAATTTATTGGCGCCAATGTAGGAATGACCGGGAGAGCCGCCGCTGCCAGAAGGAGCCCACTTATCCCAGCGCCGCCCCAGACCGCCTGCCCAGAGCCCTTCAGCCCCAGCACTTACCAGGAGAAGCTGCCGGGCGGCAGGTAAGCCTACGATATGCGGCGGGTACATATCCTCCTGCTGCCGCTGCTGGTCATGAACGTGCAGGAATAAAGTGGTAACCCTCAATCCACCATCCCTTTAATAGGGAGGTGGAGAGGAACGACTGCCTCCTTGCACCATCTGCTTTAACAGGGGTGGTGCAGAGTGGGCTGCACGGACGCAAAAAAGGGGCCTATGTGCATCCAAGGGGTTAAATCCCCTAGGATGGGACAGGGCTAAATGTCCGGCATTAGGCCTGGCTGTGGAAGAGGATACATGGAGGCGACACTTCATGTGCTCGTCCGTTAAGGGTGCGGGGAGATCGGTGCCCTTTAAGGGACCTGTTGCCCCTAAAAAGCAGCCCAGGCATGGCATCTCACGTCACAGGAGAGGATACGAGGAGGCGACACTCCCCGTGCTCGCCTGTTGATGATTCTGGGAGATCAGAGCCTTGAATGGACGAAAGGGCAACTGATCCTATGAAAAAAAAAAAAAAAAAAGAGTAAAGGGTTAAAAATGAAAAAAAAAAAAAAAAAGAACTTTTGGTCTGAAGACCAGACCTGTGTGCCTCCTACGGACACTAAGCAAGAACTGGGTCTCTCGGAGCCAGCATGAGGTGTGTATACTGCAGAGGAGGAGCTAAATTTTTGTGTTAACTTAGTGTCAGCCTCCTAGTGGCAGCAGCATAACACCCATGGTCCTGTGTCCCCAATGAGGCGAAGGAGAAAGGTATATTCACAGCGATACATCTCTCAAGGATATTGCAATCCAAAACAAGGGCAATGCAGTAATTGAGGTTAGAGCAGAGCAATCTGAAGATCTGTTGACAATTAACCCAAAATTAATTTTCACAACAACATAAAGATGAGCAACTCCACCTCTTGTGGTCTATTAATTACTACTGTGGCGAGAATATTACCCTATGTGGAACTCTACAAATATTTTTTTCTGTTGCTTTGTCGAGACCTGCAAAATATGTATGTGGTATTTACATGTACTAAATATAGATGTTACCTTTCATTGTACGCTTTAATTAAAAGAAAAAAAACTAGGGATCTGGAAAATTACACAAAATACATTAACAAAAAAAAACAAAAAGTCATTTTTGGATGACACATTCCCTTTAAAAAGGGTGGTTTGTCACCCCCAAAACTGAGCTCTTTAGACCTTAATAAAAAGGGTTTTAGCACCTATAAAAAAAAAAAATCATACTAGCAGTAAGGAAAATAGTTTGATTACATATGTAGATGAGGGGGCTTCTTCACTGCACCTTTCTGACCCCTCGATTACCATTCTCTTCTCTGCCCAATCTAAATCCCCAGTCATACTGACACTGCAGTAGCTGAGAGCAAACAAGTGTCACGGTGTGTAAGGATTGAGTTCTCATCCCCCTCTCATATGTGTTGCGGCCACTTGCTGCACACAGGACCTTAAAGCAGCGAGCGGGCGATGCAGACAGTAGAGAGACATGAGAACACGTACAATGTCAGTGTGTCATCACCATGTCCAAAGCCCTAGAAATGTAACTTTCTATACAAATTGACTAAAATCTACAGTATCGTTATGAGTTTTTTTTGGAACCAAGACCCTTATATGAAGGGCTAAATAGTTTATTTCTTTACGGGGCATCTGTTATCCCCCAAACTGAAAATAAAGGAAAAACTTGGGATATAATAATTTGTTTACACTTACACTGAAGGCTTCCTTTATTTTCATTACTGCACTCACACTAGAGTTATCACTGGCCTCCAAAGAAATACTTGACGGCTGAAAAAATAAAAAAATTAGAATAGATGTTCAGTTTTAAAAATACTGTTATATTTAAAAAGTACACACCTCCCTTTAACCCCTCTCTGCCATCAGACGTACTATTCCGTCCATGTGACCCTGGACCTAATTCCCATGGACGGAATAGTACGTCATGGGCGATCAGCTGCGCTCCCGGGGGAGCGCAGCTGATCGCCGCCGGGTGTCAGCTGATTATCACAGCTGACACCCGTGACTGTGTGTCAGGAGCGGTCACGGACCGCTCCCGGCACATTAACCCTTGGCACACCGCGATCAAACATGATCGCGGTGTACCCGGGGCACAGGGGAGGATCGCGCAGGCAGGGGGCTCCCTGCGCGCTCCCCTGAGACCCTCAGAGCAGCGCGATGTGTCGCGCTGTTCCGAGGGTCCGTCCTCCCTCCATGTCCCCGGATCCGAGATGGCGCCGGGGTCCTGCAGGGAGGCGGCTTCCTCAGTGCCTGCTGAGAGCAGGCGCTGGGGAAGCCTGCAGCGATGCCAGAGCGATCGCTGTTGTGACAGATGCTGTGCACACTGTCACACCAGCGATCTGATAAAATACTGTGATGTCCCACCCTGGGACAAAGTAAAAAAGTAAAAAAAGTAAAAATAAAAAGTGTAAAAAAAAATCATAAAAAAAAAAAAAAAAAATATTCCCCAATAAATTCATTTTTTTCCTGTAAATAAAAAAACAAAACAATAAAAGTACACATATTTGGTATCGCCGCGTCCGTAACGACCCCCCCTATTAAACTGTCCCACTAGTTAACCCCTTTAGTGAACCCCTTAAAAAAAAAAAAAAAAAAACGAAGCAAAAAATCAATGCTTTATCATCATACCGCCGAACAAAAAGTGAAATAACACGCGATCAAAAAGACCGATATAAATAAACATGGTACCAATGAAAACGTCATCTTGTCCCGCAAAAAACGAGCCGTCACACAGCATCATGAGCGAAAAAATAAAAAAGTTATAGCTCGCAGAATAAAGCGATGCAAAAATAATGATTTTTTATATAAAATTGTTTTCATTCTATAAAAGCGCCAAAACCTAAAAAAATGATATAAATGAGGTATCGCCATAATCGTACTGACCCGAAGAATAAAACTGCTTTATCAATTTTACCACACGCGGAACGGTATAAACGCCTCCCCCAAAATAAATTCATGAATTGCTGATTTTTGTTCATTCTAACCTCCCAAAAATCGAAATAAAAAGCGATCAAAAAATGTCACGTGGTCATAAATGGTACCAATAAAAACGTCAACTCGTCCCGCAAAAAATAAGACCTCACATGACTCTGTGGGCCAAAATATGCAAAAATTATAGCTCTCAAAATGTGGTGATGCAAAAAACTATTTTTTGCAATAAAAAGCGTCTTTTAGCGTGACAGCTGCCAATCACAAAAACCCGCTATAAATAGTAAATCAAACCCCCTTTATCACCCCCTTAGTTAGGGAAAAATAATAAAATTAAAAAAATGTATTTATTTCCATTTTCCCCGTTAGGGTTAGGGTTGCGGCTAAAGTTAGGGTTAGGGTTGGCGCTAACGTTAGTATTAGGGTTAGGTGGCGCTAACGTTAGTATTAGGGTTGGGATTAGAGTTATGGGTGTGTTAGGGTTAGGTTTGTGGTTAGGGTTGGGACTAGGGTTATTGGTGTTTGGGGTTAGGGTTGGAGTTAGAATTGGGGGTTTCTGCTGTTTAGGCACATCAGGGGCTCTCGAAATTTGACATGGCGTCTGATCTCAATTCCAGCCAATTCTGCGTTGAAAAAGTCAAATGGTGCTCCTTCACTTCTGAGCTCTGCCATGCGCCCAAACAGTAGTTTACCCCACATATGGGGTATCAGCATACTCTGGACCCCAAGAGTTATTGTGCAATTTGGCCTATTTCTCCTGTTACCCTTGGGAAAATAAAAAACTGGGGGCGACAAAATCATTTTTGTAAAAAAAAAAAAAAAAATGATTTTTTTTTGTTTTTACGGCTGTATGTTATAAAACTTCTGTGAAGTACTTGGGGCTTCATAGCGCTCACCACACTTCTAGATAAGTTCCTTGTGGGGTCCATTTTCCAAAATGGGGTCACTTGTGGGGGGTTTCCACTGTTTAGGCGCATCAGGGGCTCTCCAAATGCGACATGACGCCCCCAGACCATTCCATCAAAGTCTGCAATCCAAAACGTCACTACTTCCCTTCCGAGCCCCGACGTGTGCCCATACAGTAGTTTTCTCCCACATATTGGGTATCAGCGTACTCAGGACAATTTGGACAACAACTTTTGGGGTCCAATTTCTCCTGTTACCCTTGTGAAAATAAAATATTGGGGGCGAAAAAATCATTTTTGTAAAAAAAAAAAAAAACGATTTTTATTTTTACGCTGTACGTTATAAACTTCTGTGAAGCACTTGGGGTTCAAAGTGCTCACCACACATCTAGATAAGTTCCTTGTGGGGTATATTTTCCAAAATGGGTCACTTGTGGGGGTTTCCACTGTTTAGGCAGATCAGGGCTCTCCAAACGACATGCTCCCAGCCATCTGCGTTGAAAATCAAACCGCTCTACTTCCCTTCCAACCTGCATGCACCCAAACAGTGTTTACCCCCACATATGGGTATCAGCGACTCAGGACAAATTGCACAAACTTTTGGGTTTGTTTCCCTTGGAAAATAAAAATTGGGGTGAAAAATCATTTTGTGAAAAAAAAAAATTTTTTATTTTTACGGCTTACGTTATAAACTTTGTGAAGCACTTGGGGTTCAAATGCTCACCAAATCTAGATAAGTTCCTTGGGGGTCTATTTCCAAATGGGGTCACTTGTGGGGGTTTCCACTGTTTAGGCAATCAGGGCTCTCCAAACAACATGGCATCCAGCCAATTTGGTTGAAAAAGTCAAAGGCTCCTTCCTTCCAACTCTGCCATGCACCCAAACAGTGGTTTACCCCCCACATATGGGGTATCAGCGCACTCAGGACAAATTGCACAGTAATTTTTGGATTTTGTTTACCTTGGGAAAAAAAAATTGGTGAAAGAATAATTTTGTGGAAAAAAATAGATTTTTTATTTTACGGCTACGTTATAAACTTGTGTGAAGCACTTGGGGTTCAAATTGCTCACCAAAGATCTAGATAAGTTCCTTAGGGGGTCTAGTTTCCCAAATGGGGTCACTTGTGGGGGGTTTCCACTGTTTAGGCTCATCGGGGCTCTCCAAATGCAACATGGCGTCCAATTCAATTCCAGCCATTTGGTTGAAAAAGTCAATAGTGCTTCCTTCTTCCGAGCTCTGCCATGCGCCCAAACAGTGTTCCCCCCCACATATGGGGTATCAGCGTACTCAGGACAAATTGGACAACAAATTTTGTGGTCCAATTTCCCTACTATGGGAAAATAAAAATTTGGACTAAAATAATTTTTGTGGAAAAAATTAGATTTTTTATTTTCATGCCCGGCATTATAAACTTTGTGAACACTTGGGGTTCAAATTGCTCACCAAAGATCTAGATAAGTTCCTTAGGGGGTCTAGTTCCAAAATGGTGTCACTTGTGGGGGGTTTCCACTGTTTAGGCTATCGGGGCACTCAAACGAACATGACCCCATCCATCCAATTTTGATTCCAAAACGTTCACTGCTCTTTTCCAAGCCCTGCCGTGGCCCAAACAGTTTCCCCCCCACATATGGGGTATCGCGTACTCAGGACAAATTGGACAACAAGTTTTGGGTCCATTTCCTTGGAAAAAATCAAAAGTTTGGACTAAAAATCATTTTTGTGGAAAATTGTTTTTTTTTCACACCCGGCATTAAACTTTGTGAACACTTTGGGTTCAAGTGAAACAGTCTAGATAAGTTCTTAGGGGGTCTAGTTTCAAAATGGTGTCACTTTGTGGGGTTTCCATGTTTAGGCGTATCAGGGGCTCTCCAAACACGACATGGCGTCCAATCTCAATTCCAGCCAATTTTAGTTTGAAAAAGTCAAACGGCGCTCCTTCCCTTACGAGCTCTGCCGTGTGCCCAAACAGTGGTTTTCCCCCACATATGGGGTATTGGCGTACTCAGGAGAAATTGCACAACAACTTTATCTGTCCATTTTCTCCTTTTACCCTTGTGAAAATAAAATAAAGTTTGTAAAAGATCATTTTTGTGGCTAAAAAGTTAAATATTAATTTTTTCCATCCACGTTGCTTCAGCTCCTGTGAAGCACCTGAAGGGTTAATAAACTTCTTGAATGTAGTTTTGAGTACCTTGAGGGGTGCAGTTTTTATAATGGTGTCACTTTTGGGTATTTTCTGCCATATAGACCCGTCAAAGTGACTTCAAATGTGAGGTGGTCCCTAAAAAAATGGCTTTGTAAATTTTGTTGTAAAAATGAGAAATCACTGGTCAACTTTTAACCCTTCTAATTTCCTAACAAAGAAAAATTTTGGTTCCAAAATTGTGCTGATGTAAAGTAGACATGTGGGAAATGTTATTTCTTAACTATTTTGTGTGACATATTTCTCTGTTTTAAGGGAAAAAAAATTCAAAGTTTGAAAATTGCAAAATTTTTTAAATTTTTGCCATATTTGCGTTTTTTTTCAAAAATAAACGCAAGGTATATCGAAGAAATTTTACCACTAACATGAAGTACAATATGTCACGAGAAAACAATCTCAGAATCGCGAAGATCCATTGAAGCGTTCCAGAGTTATAACCTCATAAAGAGACAGTGGTCAGAATTGTAAAAATTGGCCCGGTCATTAACGTGCAAACCACCCTTGGGGGTGAAGGGGTTAAGCACCAAAATGGCAAAATAAAATAATTCAAATGGTCAGTACAATAAAGTAAAAAAGCCAATCCTGGAATGCATGGTCCCCTCACCCCCAATCCTGGTATGCATGGTTCCCTCACCCCCCCCCCCAATCCAGGTATGCATGGTTCCCTCACCCCCCCCCCCAATCCTGGTATGCATGGTCCCCTCACCCCCCAAATCCTGGTATGCATGGTCCTCTCACCCCCCAATTCTGGTATGCATGGTAACCCCCACCCCCACAATCCTGGTATGCATAGTAGCCCTGACCCCCCAATCCTGGTATGCATAGTAACCCTCACCCCCACAATCCTGGTATGCATAGTAGCCCTCACACCCCCCAATCCTGGTATGCATGGTCCACTCACCCCCAAAATCCTGGTATGCATGGTCCTCTCACCCACCCCCCAATCCTGGTATGCATGGTACCCCTCATCCCCAATCCTGGTATTGCCGCAGGGTCTCGCCATGAGGTCAGGATGGTGCCGGCGAAATCGGCGCAGTCATCGCTTTCCGGTGCCGTTTTCTTGAAGACACACTGCAGTGTGTATTCCACAAAATGGCGCCGGAAAGCGCGGACTGGGCATGCGCCGATGCCGGCGAAATCGGAGCCTATGCAGTCCTCGCTTTCCCGCGTCATTTTCTTGAAGACATACTGCAGTGTGTCTTCCACAATATGCCGCCGGAAAGTGAGGACTGGGCATGCGCCGATTCTGGCGCCCGCCCTCTCCTGACATCCCAGCAAGACCCCGCGGCAGAACCGGATGGGTAAGGTGTTGTGCAGGAGATCGCAGTATGCGTTCAGTGCTTACGCATACCGCGATGTCCAGGGCCACCCTCCTCATCCCCGGTGTGTTACTCTGTCCAGACTACATACATACATATACACACACATATATACACTGCTCAAAAAAATAAAGGGAACACAAATAACACATCCTAAATCTGAATGAATGAAATATTCTCATTGAATACTTTGTTCTGTACAAAGTTGAATGTGCTGACAACAAAATCACATAAAAATCATCAATGGAAATCAAATGGAGGCCTGTATTTGGAGTCACCCACAAAATTAAAGTGGAATGTAATGTCCTTAAAACAAGTCAAAATGATGCTCAGTAGTGTGTGTTTGCCTCCACGTGCCTTTATGACCTCCCTACAACGCATGGGCATGCTCCTGATGAGGCGGTGGATGGTCTCCTGAGGGATATCCTCCCAGACCTGGACTAAAGCATCCGCCAACTCCTGGACAGTCTGTGGTGCAACTTGACGGTGGATGGAGCGAGACATGATGTCCCAAGATGTGCTCAATCGGATTCAGATGTGGGGAATAGGCGGGCCAGTCCATAACTTCAATGCCTTCATCTTGCAAGAACTGCTGACACACTCCAGCCACATGAGGTCTGGCATTGACTTGCATTAGGAGGAACCCAGGTCCAACCGCACCAGCATATGTCTCACAAGGGGTCTGAGGCTCTCATTTCAGTACCTAATGTCAGGCTACCTCTGGCGAGCACATGGAGGGCTGTGCGGCCCTCCAAAGAAATGCCACCCCACACCATTACTGACCCACTGCCAAACCGGTCATGCTGAAGGATGTTGCAGGCAGCAGATCGCTCTCCACGGTGTCTCCAGACTTTGTCACATGAGTTCAGTGTGAACCTGCTTTCATCTGTGAAGAGCACAGGGCACCAGGGTGGAATTTGCCAATCCTGGTGTTCTGTGGCAAATGCCAAGCGTCCTGCACGGTGTTGGGCTGTGAGCACAACCCCCATCTGGGGACGTTGGGCACTCAGACCATCCTCATGGAGTCGGTTTATAACGTTTGTGCAGATACATGCACATTTGTGGCATGCTGGAGGTCATTTTGCAGGGCTCTGGCAGTGCTCCTCCTGTTCCTCGTTGCACAAAGGCGGAGGTAGCGGTCCTGCTGCTGGGTTGTTGCCCTCCTAAGGCCCCCCTCCACGTCTCCTGGTGTACTGGCCTGTCTCTAGGTAGCGCCTCCAGCCTCTGGACACTACGCTGACAGACGCATTGATGTGCCATCCTGGATGAGCTGCACTACCTGAGCCACTTGTGGTGTAAGTCCTCTCATGACCACGAGTGAAAGCACACAAAAAAGTGACCAATATCAGCAAGAAAGCATTGGTACTGATATGTGGCCCCACCTGCAGAACCACTCCTTTATTAAGTGTGTCTTGATAACTGCCAATAATTTCCATCTGTTGTCTATTCCATTTGCACAACAGCATGTGAAATTGATTGTCAATCAGTGTTGCTTCCTAAGTGGACAGTTTGATTTCACAGAAGTGAGTGTTCCCTTTATTTTTTTGAGCAGTGTATAATGTGATCGCCTAGCATCATAAGTGTGCAAGGCAAAATGTTAATCAGAATGCCGGGGAGCGATTAAGGTCATGCAACTATGCAGAGAACTATGCCAATATTCCCATATGATTAGATGGATACGTGTCAAAAGTGTCCTTTTGGCGTGTTTACCAGTTAAATACCACAACACTTTATTGATTCAAAAGAAAGCATAGGCTACACATGAATTCTACACTTAATATTGTACTCTATTCTGGGCATCGGCCAGGGTGCCTCTGCAAGAATGAAGAAACACCTTCTCTCTACAATCACAAAGTTATAGGATATCCTTAAAAAAAAAAAAAAAAAAAAAAGAGATTTTTGTGTACTCACCGTAAAATACTTTTCTCAGAGACGCTCATTGGGGGACACAAGACCGTGGGTGTTATGCTGCTGCCACTAGGAGGACACTAAGCAATACATAAGCACAAAAGATTAACTCCTCCTCCTGCAGTATACACCCTCTGTTGGCTCATTCCTGAACCAGTTCGTGCCAAAGCAGTAGGAGCTCATAACAGAGTGCAATATGTCAACAATTCAAGGAAACAACAAGGCTACAGGCTAAACAAGGGTGGGAGCTGTGTCCCCCAATGAGCGTCTCGGAGAAAAGGATTTTACGGTGAGTATACAAAAATCTCCTTTTCTCCATCGCCTCATTGGGGGACACAAGACCATAGGACGTCCCAAAGCAGTCCCTGGGTGGGAAGCCATAACAGTAGATGAAGCCTCGTGAACCACATGCATAAAAACGCTTAAACAGTCAACAGACAACTTACAGATGTGCAACAGCTGATTGCAGAATTTGTCTGCCAAGTGCCGCATCTGAAGAAACTTGAGCATGGATTTGGTAATGCTTGACGAAAGTATGAAGACTGGACCAAGTCGCAGCCTTGCACACTTGCTGTGCCGAAGCCTGGTGCCGAATGGCCCAGGAGGCCCCCCACAGATCGAGTGGAGTGTGCCTTAATCCCAGCCGGGATAGGCTGACCTTTTACACGATACGCCTCTTGGATCGCCGAACGGATCCATCTGGCTAACGTGGCCTTGGAAGCAGGAAGACCCTGTCTGCGTCCTTCTGGAAGCACAAACAGGGCGTCCTATTTACGGAAAGATGCAGTTCTCGAAATGTACCTTCGGAGAGCCCTCACCAAATCCAAGGTGTGAAGGGCTCTTTCAGTACGGTGAATCGGCGCCGGACAAAACAAGGGCAAGACTATCTCCTCATTGATATGAAAAGCCGAAACGACTTTTGGTATGAAAGAAGGAGAAGTCCTAAGGACTACCTTGTCCTGGTGAAAAATGAGAAAAGGAGGTTTACAAGATAAAGCTGCCAACTCCGATACCCGCCTGATAGAGGTAATTGCCACTAGGAAGACAACCTTCCAGGAAAGAAGCAATAAGGACACTTCCGGCAAAGGCTCGAAGGGGGATTCCTGTAAGGCACTAAGGACCAGATTAAGATCCCAAGGCTCCAAAGGCCTCTTGTAGGGCGGAGCAAGATGTGACACTCCCTGGATAAAAGTCCTGACCTGAGACTTAGATGCGATCCGTCGTTGGAAAAGGACGGACAAAGCGGAAATCTGCCCCTTGAGGGAGGAGAGAGCTAACCCCGAGTCCATTCCTGCTTGGAGAAATTCCAGAATGGAAGGGATAGAAAAAACCAAAGGGGAACGACCTTTGTCCTTACACCAGGAAAAGAATGTTTGCCAGACACGATGATAAATGCGGGCGGAAGCCGGCTTCCTGGCATTGACCATTGTGGAGACAACTTTGTGAGAAAAACCAGCCTGACCTAAGATCCAGGCTTCAATGGCCATACCGTCAAATTCAGTGCTTTGGAATTGTGGTGGTAAATTGGGCCCTGCGAGAGAAGGTCCGGACGATCCGGTAATCTCCAAGGGACGTCTGCGAGCAGACGCACTAGTTCCGCATACCACAGACGGCGAGGCCAGTCCGGAGCGACCAGAATGAGAGGAACGCCTTCCGCCTTGATCTTCCGAATCACCCTGGGGATTAACGGAAGAGGTGGAAAGATGTAAGGAAGGCGAAATTGACTCCAAGGGAGGACAAGTGCATCAGAGCCGATGGCTAGTGGATCGCGAGATCGACTTATGAAAGTCTGAACTTTGGCATTCAGTCTGGATGCCATGAGATCCACATCGGCATGCCCCAACGCTGGCAAATGAGTTGAAACATTTCCGGGTGCAGGGAGCATTCCCCTGAATCTAAGCCTTGGCGACTGAGGAAGTCGGCCTCCCAATTGTCCACTCCTGGGATGTGAACCGCGGAGATGGGCGAGCGATTTGCCTCGGCCCAGCGCAGGATGTGTGATACCTTGAGCATCGCTGTTCTGCTCCGAGTGCCTCCCTGACGGTTGATGTACGCCATGGCCGTGGCGTTGTCTGACTGGATCCAGATGGACGACCGACCAGAAGATGATGGAACTGTTAGAACCCTCTTGTTAGATTTTGTTTCAGTTTGCTGGTCACATGACCTTTTTTCCCTATTTAGTCTGGCTCCGCCCTTCTGGCTTTGCTGGACTTCATTGTATTATCTACTCTTAAGCTAGCCAGGTGCTTAGGTGCCTTACTCTGTCAGTTTTGCTTGATCTTAGGATCTCTTAGTATTTGTTTTCTGTTTTATATTCCCTGCTACACTTTCTGTTAGGAGGTGTCCACCTTTTCACCCAGTCCCTAGATCTTGTAGGGATTCCTTCCTCGCAACTATAGGTCTTCGTTCAGACTAGCTGAGGACTTTAGCGGGTCTGGTCGCAGGATCAGGTCCCCCGTTACATCGTAGGGATCCAGCTCAGTCCTATTGTAGGGACAGAATTCCCACCTTTCATTAGTGTTTGTAGCAGATCATAACAGGAACTGCAAGAGAGCTAGTTTGATAGCTCTGATCTCCAGGATGTTGATCAGGAGACGGGTCTCTGGGAGAGACGAGCGGCCTTGAGCCGTGTGGATGAAGGAACACCGCTCCCCATCCGAGGAGACTGGCATCGGTGGTCACCACCAGCCAATGAACAGGCAGAAAAGATTTCCCTTGATTCAGCGATGAAGCATTTGTCCACCATTTCAGGGAGCTTCTGACTCTGGGAGAAAGACGGAAGCGGCGACTTAGGGACGCTGGGTTCCTGTCCCAGACTGATATTAGCTCCTGTTGAAGAGGCCGAAGATGGAACTGGGCGAACGGTACTGCCTCGATGGAGGCTACCATTTTCCAGAGTACCTGCATGGCGCCCCGCAGAGAATGGGAGCGGCCTAGAGACAATAAGAGCACTCCCTGCCTCAGAGAAGCAATCTTCTCTAGAGGGAGAGATACCAACCCTTGGGAGGTGTCCAGAATCATTCCCAGAAAAGGAATTGTCTGAGAGGGAATGGGAGAAGACTTGTCCAAATTGACTAGCCAATCCAGGCGAGAGAGGGTGTCGATAGTGATCTTGACACTCTCTGCGCAGGCCCGAAAAGTCGGTCCTTTGATGAGCAGGTCGTCCAGGTACGGGAGGACCACCACAACCCGAGAGTGTAAAATTGACATGGCGGCCGCCATGACTTTTGTGAATACTCTGGGGGCGGTTGCGAGTCCGAAGGGCAGGGCGGCAAATTGAAAATGATCCTCTCCGACTGCAAAACGCAGAAACCTTTGATGGCCTCTGAAAATCGGAATGTGTAGATACGCATCCTTGATGTCGATAGACGCCAAGTATTCTTTTCTTTCTAGAGATGCGACAACAGAACGGAGGGATTCCATTCTGAAATGGGGACTCTGATGAATTTGTTCAGCAATTTTAGGTCCAGAATAGGATGCAAGGAGCCGTCCTTCTTGGGAACCACAAAGAGGTTTGAGTAAAACCCTTTGAACTTTCCTTGTGAGGAACTGGTACGATGACCCCGCTGGTACGAAGTATGTTCAGGGCCTGAAGAAAAGGAATTGCGAGATCCTTGGACTTTGGGGGGCGAGACTGGAAGAAACGCCTTGGGGGGGGGGGGGGGGAGGGGAAGGGACAAGAATTCGATCTTGTAGCCGGAGTGTACAAGATATCGGACCCACCGGTTTTGAACGACCGATCCCTAGACCTCGCGAAACAAGAGTAGGTGGCCGCCTACCTTGTTTAGGTCCCCCGTCCCCAGCAGGGAGTCATTGGGAAGATAATTTGCGAGAGGAGAAGCTCTTATTTCCTGCCTGAGAGAATCTGTTTCTCCAGGGCTGAGAGGACCTGAACGATGGTTGTGAGCCGCTATCTCTGCGAGAAGAACGGGGTGCTCGAACCGAGGTCGAGGACCAATTAAAGGAGCGACGAAATGGCCGGGAACGACTTTGGTATTGAGACCGAAAGGGCCGATTGATTCTGCGCTGCGGAAGAAATTTACTTTTGCCACCTGTAGCGTCAGAAATATAATCTGATCAAGACGATCTCCAAAGAGACGCCCTGAAAGATGAGGCAGCGAAGTCAAAGTCCTCTTTGAAGCAGAGTCTGCACGCCACTCTCGGAGCCAAAGGGACCTCCGAATGGCGATAGCATTGGCGGCTGTGAGTGCAGCGCAATTAGCTGCATCTAGGGACGCATGAACCATGTAGTCGCCTGCCCGAGTAATCTGATAGGCCAGATTACGTGCCTCGGGGGGAAGAGGGATATCACTAGTAATTTTAACTAGATTCTCAGCCCAGGCCACCATGGCCCTTGCTACCCAGGTGGCCGCAAAGGAAGGAGAGAGATGCTGCAGCCGCCTCAAAAATCGATTTAGCGAGGTTGTTGATCTGTTTATCTGAGGGGTTCTTAAAGGATGAACCATCTGAAACAGAGAGCAGGGTTTTTGAAGCTAAGCGAGATACTGGTGGATCTACAACTGGAGATTCAGTCCACTCTTTTGCTACAGTTGCTGAAAATGGGTATCGTGCCTTCAGAGACTTCAGTCCTGAAAAACGTCTGTCTGGACGATCTGTATGTCCCTGAACAATGTCCGTAAATTCAGGGTGGTTACCAAACATCTTGTGAGGACGCTTGGCTCTTTTTAAAGAGATAGGATGATTCGGTTGAGACCCGGGTTCTTCATCTAGCTTGAGGATTTTATTAATCGCCTCAATGAGAGAATCTAGAGACTCTTGAAACTCTGGCGAGTTGGGGTCATCACCAGTATCTGACTCGTATTCAGAATCATGATCACTAAGGCCTCTTTCACACCTCCATTGTGTGACGTCCGCTCAAGTGTGAAAATGGCGGATCCGTCAGAAAAGTGTAAAAACGGATATAAAACTGGCTAGTTTTCTAACAGGAGAGAGAGGAGAGAGAGAGAGAGAGAGAGAGAGAGAGAGAAGAGAGAAGAGAGAGAGAGAGAGAGAGAGAGAGAAGAGAGAGAGAGAGAGAGAGAGAGAGAGAGAGAGAGAGAGAGAAGACACTCCGGACAGTACGTCAAAAACGGATGCCAGCGGATCCGCCGCCCATAATCTAAAATGTCATTTTGGCGGAGCAAAAAAACGTTGCATTGGCCGTTTCTGTAAAATGACGGACGCCATTTTTTTGGCGGATCCGTCAAAAAACGGACCTAACGGACGACCATCCGTCAAAATCCATCACTAATGCAAGTCAATGGGAAAAAACGGTTCCGCCAAAAAAAAATTTTGGATCCGTTTTTTTCACATTTTGACGGATTTTTACTGACGTCGCACGACTGAAGTGTGAAAGAGGCCTAAGATCTTTGGGAGAGGGGGAGCGAGAGCCTGAGCTCGCCGAACCGCTAGATGGAGTGGGAGATGCATTATGGCGGCGTTTTCTAGACGACCGCTTAGCTGACGCCGTGGGTCGGCCCCTGTCTGATGAGGTCTCTCTGAAGGCTAACGGGCCCCTTTCTGGAAAAGGGACGCTCTGGCTAGAAGAGGAGCCACGGAAGGTATCCAAGGCCCTAGTCAGAGAATCCATGGACTGCGCCAGAAACGCAGGCCACCCTGAAGGACCCGGCTCGTTGGGATCAGGAATAGGTAGGGACTCCTGAACGGTAGTAGGGGGCTCCTGAGCGGAAGAAGCAGTGGGCTCTTGGGCACATGATGCACAGAATTGGGAACCATGCTTTGACGGCAGGGAAGCGTTGCATGAAACGCAGGCGGCATATACTACAGTGTAGTTTTTGTCAGCCTTTTTAGCGCCCTTTGATTGCGACATATTTCTGCACCTGAGAGCCTGCCACAGGAGAAGGGTCAAGCGCTGTGTAGACCTAGTCGCAGCGTGCACTTACCCAGGTCCTGTGTCTGAACCAGGGAAAGAGGAGAATGGCGTCTGCAGCGCTGTCCCACAAGAAAGATGGCGCCCGAGATTACAATAGCGCTTCTCGTATGACACAGAAGCGCCAGAAGCAGTGGGAGGAGAAGGGGGGGAACCAGGAGGGAATCCCATGCCATCTGAAGTCGGCCAATAGCATGCTATGTGGGCGGAGTCACGCGGCCAGTCCTCCCCCATTGAGGCCTATCCCGGCCCGAAGCCGGGGAATAAATTTATGGCTGCGGCCTATCCCGGGCAGAAGTCGGGGACTAAATTTATGGTTGCTGCCTATCCCGGGCCGAAGCCAGGGACTAAATTTATGGCTGCGGCGCGACGCAGAAGCACCCGCAACGCAGAGGCGGCGACAGGCGGCCGGTGCACATAGAAGCGGTTGCAGAGGGCCCAGATATAGGAGCTGCATCCAGGTGCTTGTACTCACTGCGGGGAGGGACCCGAAGATGAAGGGGTGCCTCCGCAGGGACTACGGCAGATGTGGCCGTACTTCCTCAATCCACCGTCCCCTTTGATAGAGAGGTGGAGAGGGATCTTAAACTGCCTCCATACCGCCACCGCTTTCAGTAGAGGTGGTGGGGGGTATCCATCCATCGTTCCACGTCAATCACATCGCCCACATCGAGGGGTATCTCATGGGGAGAGCGGGCCCATTCAAGAGATCTGTCGCCCCATGGTAGCGTAGCAGGAGCGGTACGTGGAGGCGACACTCCACGTTGCCGCCTGTTGATGGTTTTAGGGAGATCGGGACCTTTCAATAAGCCCCGTGGCCCTTCCGTGTGTGAAGAGAGAAAAATAATAAAAAAAGGTAAAAAATGAAAAAAAGTGGGGTCTGAGAGCAGACCCTAGTGCCTCCTACAGACACTAAGCAAGAACTGGTTCAGGATTGAGCCAACAGAGGGTGTATACTGCAGGAGGAGGAGTTAATCTTTTGTGCTTATGTATTGCTTAGTGTCCTCCTAGTGGCAGCAGCATAACACCCATGGTCTTGTGTCCCCCAATGAGGCGATGGAGAAAAATCAAATGTGCGTTAAGAAATGGTAGAGGAGACTTACCTGAGGCTTAATATTAAAGGTGGACTTTTCAGGGTTAGCTCTCTCTTCCTCTTCATGCTTCTGGAGTAGATGCGCAACAAAGTCTTCAATTTCTTGATGATATTGCCTATAGAAAAGTAACAAGATTACCGATTGCAGATTTTTTTCTGAACAATTTAGTAAAGTATACATTTATTCAGCACAAATACAAGGTGGCCATACACCTTGACCAAAAGCTATTACTACAGATTCCTCACCCCACCCCTCAACAAACACTTAGTCTTACCTGCGTGTTTTCAACATGTCACTGTCAGACATTTCTGATGGCTGCCCATCTTCCTTCCATGAGAACAAAAGCTACTCCGTTCTCCCCTGACATCTGCTTTCAGGGAAGAATTGAGTAACCCCTATACAGATCTGATATAATGGATTGAAAGACTTACTTTGAAATGACATGGTTCATAAATAGGATCTGTAGCAGTGGTCCATCAAGCACATTATCCACCGACAAGCCACTGAAAGAAACAGGATAAAACAAACAAAAAAAAAAAAAAAACAGTAAGGGGGTGCTCTGAACCACTCAAAAACACATTGAAGGTATTCAAAAATAATAAAGTTACAGGACACTCCTTAATAAAAATATTGGGTCACTCGGAAATTTTTTTTTACATTTTCTGAACAATAATTCTAAAATTATTCACATCTTTCAAAAAGATGGCAAAATGATAGAATTGGTATGTGCTGCAGTTCTCTACACAGAAAGTGGCCTGTGTAACACTGCCAAAAAAAGTCTGTAAAGGGGACACAGCCATAAATCAGCGCCAGAACTCTGATGGTGTATCCAAACAATACAATACATGGTTTTATTGATTGCTATGAACCCTGTTTGCGGAATAGCTTGTGTATGCACTACTCACAAAAAGTTAGGGATATTTGGCTTTTGGTGAAATTTCAGGATGAACCTAAACTGCACTCTAACCTTTTCAGGTTATATTATGCCCAACGTCGGAAAGGGGTTAAGTTAACGCCCACATCGGACTCCCTCCCTTTGATGTGGGCTCCGGGGTGAGCCCACATCTTTCCGGTCACATGTCAGCTGTTTGGAACAGCTGACATGTGCCCAGAACAGCCACGGGTGGAATTGCGATCGACTCGCGGCTATTAACCTGTTAAATGCCACAAACGCCCACAACGGCATTTACCATGCATTTCCGGCGGTGGTCGCTGCTCATAGCAAGTGAGGCATTTTGCTATATGCAGGAGATCTAATTATCGCCTGTACGCAGCAGAGCCGATCAGGTTATGGCAGCTTCTATTTCCCCATGGAGACTAGAAGCATGCCAAAAGTTGAAAGAAGTTTTTAAAAATATAAAAGAAAAAAAAAAACTAAGTTCAAATCACCCACATTTCACCCCAGTCAAAATAAAAAAAAAACATACACATTTGGTATCGCTGCGTTCAGAATCGCCCGATCAATAAAAAAAAAAAAAAGGATTAACCCGATTGCTAAACTGCGTAGCGAGAAAGTCAAATTGACAGAATTACGTTTTTTTTTGCTAGCCGCGACATTGCATTAACCCCTTCACCCCCAAGGGTGGTTTGCACGTTAATGACCGGGCCAATTTTTACAATTCTGACCACTGTCTCTTTATGAGGTTATAACTCTGGAACGCTTCTACGGATCTTCGCGATTCTGAGATTGTTTTCTCGTGACATATTGTACTTCATGATCGTGGTAAAATGTATTCGATATAACTTGCGTTTATTTTTTAAAAAATGCAAATATGGCGAAAATTTTGAAAATTGTGCAATTTTCAAACTTTCAATTTTATTCCCTTAAAACAGAGAAATATGTCACACAAAATAGTTAATAAATAACATTTCCCACATGTCTACTTTACATCAGCACAATTTTGGAACCAAAATTTTTTTTTTGTTAGGAAATAAGGGTTAAAAGTTGACCAGCAATTTCTCATTTTTACAACAAAATTTACAAAGCCATTTTTTTTTTTTAGGGACCACCTCACATTTGAAGTCACTTTGAGGGGTCTATATGGCAGAAAATACCCAAACGTGACACCAGTCTAAAAACTGCACCCCTCAAGGTACTCAAAACCATATTCAAGAAGTTTATTAACCCTTCAGGTGCTTCACAGGAGCTGAAGCAACGTGGAAGGAAAAAATGAATATTTAACTTTTTAGTCACAAAAAGGATCTTTTACAAACTTTTTTTTTTATTTTCACAAGGGTAAAAGGAGAAAATGGACAGAAAGTTGTTGTGCAATTTCTCCTGAGTACGCTAATACCCTATATGTAGGGGAAAACCACTGTTTGGGCACACGGCAGAGCTCGTAAGGGAAGGAGCGCCGTTTGACTTTTTCAAACCAAAATTGGCTGGAATTGAGATTGGACACCATTTCGCGTTTGGAGAGCCCCTGATGCGCCTAAACTGGGGAAACCCCCCACAAGTAACACCATTTTGTAAACTAGACACCCTATGGAACTTATCTAGATCTGTTGTGAGTAGAGTTGAGAGATACTTTCCGATATCCAAAAGTATCGGAATCGGAATGGTATCGCCGATACCATTAAAATATCGGCGATACCCGATACCGGAAGTCCCATGTAAGTCTATGGGAACAAAATATCGTAACTAAAAAAACCTCTTTCTTTCCTTGTAAACACTAAATATACACACATAGAATACACATATATATATATATATATATATATATATATATAATATATATACATACACACATGTCATTGTGACATATATATATATACATATATGTATAGTTTATACACTTCTACATAGTAAAATATCCTCTGATTCAATTGCCGGGTAAAGCCGGCTTCTATGAAAATACAGAAGCACCCGACATGAAATGACACTTGGTGTACATAGGGTTAACCATGTCTTCATGTCCTTTGCTATCTGATTTGCACAAACAATTACATCAGTCTATGTGTGCAAAATTTCACACCTGTAGGGGTTAATTAAAGGTGTAAATTCGTTGTAAAAAAAACGGACTTTTTTGCTACGAATTTACACCTTTAATTAACCCCTACAGGTGTGAAATTTTGCACACTTACACTCATGTAATTGTTTGTGCAAATCAGATATCAAACTACATGAAAAGACATGGTTAACCCTATGTACACCAAGTGTCATTTCATGTCGGGTTCTGCATTTTCACAAAAGCCGGCAATTGAATTAGCGGCTATTATACTATGTAGTGTATGAACTATAAATATATATGTGTCACAAATTCAATGACATGTAATATATATATATATATATATATATATATATATATATATATATATATATGTGTAAAATTGCTGAAAAAAAAATGCGTGGGCTCCCGCCCTATTTTCGCAACCAGACAGACAAAGCCAGTGAGTGGGGGCAGATAATAATAGCCCAGAGAGGGACCATTTTTTTTGGCCCCCGCCGGCTACTTAACATCTGCCCCCAGACACCCCAGAAAGGGCAAATCTCTAATTAGATTTGCCCTTTCTGGCACTTTGCCCGTCTATTCCCATTGCCCTGTAGCGGTGGCGAATGGGTTAATAAGGGGTTAAAATGACCTTGCAATTGAAAGGTCACTTTAAGCCAGGTTAATAATTGAGAGCTGTCAATTAGACAACTATCAATTATTAATCCTATTGTATGAAAGAAAAATCAAACACACACACTTTAATAAAAATGTTTAATGAAATAATCACACAGTTTTTGACCATATTTTATTTACCTGCTAAAACCATTTCCTGTAATAAAAATAAAATAATAAAGCAAAATTATTCTTACCAATCCGATGCACAGTCAGGTCCCACGGTGTAATCCTTCAGAAAGGGTTAATGTTTACTGCAGGGACCGCAGCTAATGCTGCAGCCTCACAGTAAACCCCCAAATGAATGAGCTCCTCTCCTGGCTGACAGGAGAGGAAGTGGAAAGCTTAATTGATTGCTTTCCACTTTCACTTCAGGTCAGCCAGGGACACCATCAGTGACGTCAGAGGGAACTGATTAACAAAAATAGGGGATCCCCTCGAAAAAAATTGGCGTGGGGTCCCCCCTATTTTTGTTAACCAGCCAGATGAAGCAGACCGCTGAGGCCTGGTTTTTCAGGCTGGTAAGGATCCAATATCCATGGACCTTGCAAGCCTGATAATACCAGGCCACAGCAGTCTGCTTAGCTTGGCTGGTTAACAAAAATAGGGGATCCCCTCGAAAAAAAAACGGCGTAGGGGTCCCCCTATTTTTGTTAACCAGCCAAGTAAAATGCAGACTGCTGCGGCCTGGTATTAAAAGACTGTCAAGGCCCATGGATTTTGGCCCTCAACAGCCTGATAATACCAGGCTACAGCAGCCCCACATTTGGCGCATCAAAAGATGTGCCAATTGTGGCACTTTACCCGGCTCTTCCCACTTGCCCTGTAGCGGTGGCAAGCGGGGTAATAAGGGGTTAATGTCACCGTTGATTGCACGGTGACAATAAGCCCGGTTAATAATGGAGAGGCGTCAATAAGACACCGATCCATTATTAATCCCAAAGTTTTTAAATGTGTAAAAAAAAGACACAGCAAGAAAAAAGTCTTTTAATGAAATAAAAGAGACAACACAGTTTTCATTTTTTTTATTACTCTCTCATTCCTGCGACGCCATCGATCTCCTGTAAAAAAATAAAGAAAACAAACCAACAGTATACCACCTGTCCGACGCAGTCCATAACGACAGTCCCACGACGATCCAGCTCTGCTACATCGGAATGACAGGCAGAGCCTGACATCCCGGCGCAGCACAGCTGCTTACCAGCTTCCCCGGCGGTGACGTCATCGGACTGCTTTACGGCCGCGATTACCCAGCAGTCACTGCAGTTATCGCGAGAAACTGCATGTGACCGCCGGGGAGAAGAGGATGGCGGCCATTAAGCAGTCCGGGATGTGACCGCCGGAGATCTTCTGCCGGGTAAGTGCCGCTGACTCCTGACAGACCCGACCGACGGACACTGACAGTGACAATTCCGATTCCGGTATCCGATATGACGAAAATATCGGTACTCGGAATCGGAATTCCGATACAGCCAATATCGGCCGATACCCGATATTTGCAGTATCGGAATGCTCAACCCTAGTTGTGAGCACTTTGAACCCCCAAGTGTTTCACAAAAGTTTATAATGCCTGGGTGTATAAAAAAAAAAAAAAAAAAAAAATTTCCACAAAAATGATTTTTTAGTTCCAAAGTTTTGATTTTTCCCAAGGAAATTGGACCCCAAAAGTTGTCCAATTTGTCCTGAGTACGCTAATACCAAATATGTGGGTGGGGGGGAACTGGGCGCACGGCAGGGCTTGGAAAGGAAGTAATAACGTTTTGGAATGCAGATGTTGATGGGGGTCATGTTCCGTTTGCAGTGCCCCAGATGTGCCTAAACAGTGGAAACCACCCACAAGTGACCCCATTTTGGAAACTAGAACCCCTAAGGAACTTATCTAGATCTGTGGTGAGCACTTTGAACCCCCAAGTGTTTCACACAAGTTTATAATGCCCAAACATGAAAATAAAAAATCCTATTTTTTTCCCACAAAAATTATCTTTTAGTCACCAATTTTTTATTTTCCCAAGGGTAACAGGAGAAATTGGACCACAAAAGTTGTTGTCCAATTTGTCCTGAGTACGCGGATACCCCATATGTGGGGGGGGGAACCACGGCAGAGCTCGGAATGGAAGGAGCACCATTTGACTTTTTCCAACCAAAATTGGCTGGAATTGAGATTAGACGCCATGTTGCATTTGGAGAGCCCCTGATGTGCCTTAACAGTGAAAACCCCCACAAGTGACCCCATTTTGGAAACTAGACCCCCTAAGGAACTTATCTAGATGTGTAGTGAGCTATTTGGACCCCAAGTGCTTCACACAAGTTTAAGCCGTAAAATTAAGCCGTAAAATTAAAAAAATCATTTTTTCCACAAAAATGATCTTTTCACCCCAATTTTTATTTTCCCAAGGGTAACAAGACCCCAAAAGTTATTGTGCAATTTGTCCTGAGTACGCTGATACCCCATATGTGGGGGTAAACCACTGTTTGGGTGCATGGCAGAGCTCGGAAGGGAAGGAGCGCCGTTTGACTTCAACGCAGAATTGGCTGGACGCCATGTCGTGTTTGGAGCGCTCCTGATCTGCATAAACAGTGGAAACCCCCCACAAATGACACCATTTTGGAAACTAGACCCCTCAAAGAACTTATCTATATGTGTGGTGAGAACCTTGAACCCCCAGGTGTTTCACTAAAGTTTATAACGCCCGAGCATGAAAACAAAAAAATCATTTTTTTCCACAAACATGATCTTTTAGTCGCCAACTTTTTATTTTCCCAAGGGTAACAGGAGAAATTGGACCCCAAAAGTTGTTGTCCAATTTGTCCCGAGTATGCTAGTACCCCATATGTGGGAGAAAACTACTGTATGGGCACACGTCGGGGCTCGGAAGGGAAGTAGTGACGTTTTGGATTGCAGACTTTGGTGGAATGGTCTGGGGGAGTCATGTCGCGTTTGGAGAGCCCCTGATGTGCCTAAACAGTGGAAACCGCCACAAGTGACCCATTTTGGAAAATAGACCCCACAAGGAACTTATCTAGATGTGTAGTGAGCACTTTGAACCCCGAAGTGCTTCACAGAAGTTTATAACGCACAGCCGTAAAAATAAAAAAATCTTTTTTTGTTTTTACAAAAATGATATTTTCGCCCCAATATTTTATTTTCCCAAGGGTAACAGGAGAAATTGGACCCCAAAAGTTGTTGTTCAATTTGTCCTGAGTACGCCGATACCCTATATGTGGGAGAAAACTACTGTATGGGCACACGTCGGGGCTTGGAAGGGAAGCAGTGACGTTTTGGATTGCAGACTTTGATGGAAAGGTCTGTGGGCGTCATGTCGCATTTGGAGAGCCCGTGATGTGCCCAAACAGTGGAAACCCCCCACAATTGACCCCATTTTTATAGAACGCTGTATATCAGCCCTGAAAGGTGGTGGCCATAACTTATGCCGGCCAAAACTGCTGACAGGTTCCCTTTAAAGCTGTTAGTTCCTAGGAAGGCTTGCTCACGATAATTTAAATAAATTTGGTGCAAGTGAATTTTTAGGCACAAAGACATAGTGTAATTTTGGACAATCATGCCCAAAGTATCATTCCTGATAAAGGCAGCACAATACAGATACAAAGATCAAATGCCTCTTGCTACAAGTAGTTTGTCCATTTACAGTAGAAACACTTCTGGAAGTGGCTCACCAATGTGGGCTATGGCTCTATCGTGTCCCACGGTGCCACGATACAGCCACCCCCTATGGCGCCATGATACAGCAACCCCCTGCGGTGCCACGATAATAATAATAATCTTTATTTTTATATAGCGCTAACATATTCCGCAGCGCTTTACAGTTTGCACACATTATCGTCACTGTCCCCGATGGGGCTCACAATCTAGATTCCCTATCAGTATGTCTTTGAAAAATGTGGGAGGAAACCGGAGTACCCGGAAGAAACCCACGCAAACACAGGGAGAACATACAAGATGTTGTCCTTGGTGGGACTCGAACCCAGGACTCCAGCGCTACAAGGCTGCATTGCTATCCACTGAGCCACCGTGCTGCCGGCACGATACAGCCACCCCCTACGGCGCCACGATACAGCCACCCCCTACGGCGCCACGATACAGCCACCCCCTACGGCGCCACGATACAGCCACCCCCTACGGCGCCACGATACAGCCACCCCCTACGGCGCCACGATACAGCCACCCCCTACGGCGCCACGATACAGCCACCCCCTACGGCGCCACGATACAGCCACCCCCTACGGCGCCACGATACAGCCACCCCCGGCGCCACGTAGCCACCTCGGCGCACGATACAGCCACCCCCTACGGCGCCACGATACAGCCACCCCTACGGCGCCACGATACAGCCACCCCCTACGGCGCCACGATACAGCCACCCCCTACGGTGGCACGATACAGCGACCCCCTACGGTGGCACGATACAGCGACCCCCTACGGTGGCACGATACAGCGACCCCGGCAGTGCCTATGAAGGTTGGTATAAACTCGAAAACCACTGTAGGGATATGCCAGATTTACACACAGCTGCTAATGGGCAGACTCAGACCCTGCTATACCAATGTGATCCACCACACCGGGGATAACAGACACAGCAGTCTGTACATTAGAGCGCTGTGCTGGTCAGCGCACGGTGGAGAACTACAGGTCGCAGCATATCCTACCTCGGTCGGGACAGAATAGACAGCTTCCTCCTGAGCTCTTGATGTTCACGACTGGATAAGGAAACAAGCAGTAAGAGAAGACAGAGGGGAACGCGTACACACGTGTGCTAGCACAGCCGAGAGCTGCCATTACTAGGGGAGGGGGATTATTGGACGGACACTTCCTTCTATCGATTCCCAGCCTTAGTATTAAAGGATATTGTCTGCTCGCAGCTGCTCTATGGTTTCCTCACATCTGGCGAGCTGGTCGTGAAAGCTGTTAGCCTCCGCCTCGCTGTCCTCGGTCTGGTCAAACCTTATGTGCACGGGCTGAGCAGCAGCATCATCCAACTGCTCAAAGAGCTCACTGTCCCCGAACTCCACCTCCGCCATCTTCAGACCTCCAGTCATAGAGGCGTACCATAGAGGTAATAGCACGCTACGTTAACGTCAGACACGTGACGTGACGCACGCAGTCGCCATCTTTGTTTCTGGAACGATCCTCTATGAGCGCCGTGGAAGACGCGTCTGTGGGGGTGCGGCAGGAACCTGCGTGTGTGAGCGGTGTAGCGCTCCCCTGGAAACCGAGTGCGGCCGGGGATTATGAATTAGTAACAGAACTGATATCAGCCTATTAAGTGACTTCTTACCACAGGTTTACTGTAGGAAAGCTGTATATCTGGTTTACTGTACATTGTCACATGCTAACACTCGGTGTATAGCAGGCCTTCCTTACGCACTGTCATTTAACCCCTTCAACACCTTGCAATTTTCTGTTTTTGCGTTTTCGTTTTTTCCTCCCCTTTTTCTGACAGCCATCATTTTTTTTCTTCAATGTGGGCTTAGCTTGTTTGCTTATATGGCTTTTTTTTGCGGAACGAGTTGTACTTTTGAATGACACCGTTGATGTCACCATATAGTGTACTGGATAATGGGGGAAAAACCATGTTCACTAAATAGTAAAATTGACCTGACGTTCTGATTCTCCAGGTCGTTACGAGTGCTCAGATACCAAACATGTATAGGTTCTTTTTTATTTAAAGAGAACCTGTCAGCAGGATTGTGCACTGTAACCTACAGACAGTGTCAGGTCGGCGCCGTTATACTGATTATAATGATACCTTGGGTGATGAAATCCCTCTTATGGTTGTTGTTTAATCTTTATTTTCAGTTAAGGGGCGGCCTGTGGGGGGTCTTCATGTGGTGCTCTGATTATTCATCTGTATGGCTTCTGACACGTCACTGATCCCTCACTGACCTGCGCGTGCCATAGTTTACGTAATTTTTATTATATATATCTTGGAAAAAAAAAAAACCTGCAAGCAAGCTGCAGCCTGATCGCACATGTAATGTGTTTTATAATTAAGTTTTTTAATGTAATCCTGCTATTTAGAAAAAAAAAATCCGATTGAAGATGGTGCCGGCCGTGCCTGCGCAGTAGCCACTATTGGTAGTCCGATAGTTGTTGCTGTTCTGGAGGCGCCGTCTTGCTATAGAGAAAAAAAAATTTCCTTCTCCAAGATGGCGCTGCCTGCTTAGCAGAAGCTATCGACGATCGCCACTCAGAGCCACTGAGCTCACTGATGGTCTTGTTGACATTGGTGCAGCCAATGCAGAGAATGACAGACGCTGGGAGCAGCAGCGTGGACTGAAGCCCCTGACCCAGGGAGGGTGAGTAAGGTGCACTTTATTTTTGTAAAAGTGCAACCAGGAAATAGAGGCTTTATGATCTAGAAACACCTTTTCAGCCTTTTAAAACCATCCCACTCATTCCAAGTGTTTTTAATGTTTTTTTTTCTCTGTTATATGTTGGACATTATTTTTTTTACTTTAATAGTTCTACACCAAAGCCTATAGGAAAAATACTTGCTAGGTTTGACAACTAAAAACTACACTGGCACTGATCAAACTGCATGAGCTGTTGTGATAAACGATTTACGCTAAGAATCACACAGTGTTGATACACATTTGCCCCTTTTGTGTGAAGACTGCAGTATTTTGCCAATGACTATAAGGCTGTGTGCACATAGTGCATTTTTGATGCGTTTTTGCAGCTTTTTTTTCTGCTGGGAAATGGGTCAAAACTCTATGGAAACTTTGTGCAAGCTGATTCAATGACAACCCTGAAGTGTTGTGCACATGATCAGTAAATTTCCTTTGAATATTTGTAGTGTTTTTTTTGCTGCAGCATGTCAATTCACCCATTGACTTCAATTGAGTCAGTCAAATTTGCAGCAAAATCGCAGGTATAAAAATGTTTGCGGATTTGCTGGCTTTACCGACACAGTGGTTCTGAACTGTGGTAATGATACCGCAGGTAAATCGTCAGTCAGAACACTGCGGGGTCACGCTGTCAGATGTCAGCGACTCAGTATTGGGGTATCAGCAGGATGAGGCGTTTGTGCAGGTTGGGAATAGATGGTGATGAGGCTGGAATGTGAGAAGTGAAATGGTATCTTTGTTGTAATCTCTGCAGCCGAGTCCTTGGCTGGAAGAAATTGTCATGTCGGGTCTGTGCCAGATGGAAAAGACGGGAAAAGAGAACGATTCCATCAGAAATAACGTCAGCGGTAAGACACCATCTGTAACTGTGCTGTAATCTCTTTTATGTTCTGTATTACTGGTTTTTACCACTGACTATATGGCGGTAATATCATTGTTGGTCTTTATATTGAGATTTTATTAGCAACAGCGCAGTAATCTGCTGAGGTTCTCCACTATTAGGGTGCGTCACCATAGTTGTAATCAAGGTTACCTGGTCAGGGGCCCACTGAGAAGTTTCGCTCTCCCGGAACCAAAACCCTAGCTGCGCCTCTGATATATATTTATACTTAAAAAAAAACTTCTGCAGGCAGGTGCCAGCTGTGGCACCTGCTCTGCAGCAAAATCGCATGTTTTATGTGCTTATAACCCGCTTTATTCAAGTTATTAAGCTAGAGGAAAGAAAAAGAAAACTTAATTTGAAAATGGTGCCCGCCGTGCCTGTGCAGTAGCTGCTATCTCTGCCTAGCTGTGATCCGATAGCTGCTACTAACAGTAAAAAAATAAAAGTTCCGCTGCTTACTCACTCTGGTCCTAACCTCCTTCTCTCTCCATATAGACTTTTTAGGATTTGTAACCTGCCTCACTATGCTGTTAGTCCATCTATGTTAGGGTAGGTTCACAAAAGAGAATAAAAAATCATTCAGAGTTTCATCCAGAAAACTTAGACAATTTTTTTCTCTCTTGTCATCTGTGTGCAATCCATATGCAGTCTTTTTTTACAGGAGCAGCAATTGTCATGCATGGATCATGGACCCACAGTTCCAGGATTCGGGTTTATCTAGGAGGGTCATAGCTAAGCAGCTACCTGGTTTTCATTAGAGCTCCCAATGGTGGAGTTAGGCTTTAGCTGCATGTAGCCGCCAAGTACCACTCTCTCCTAGGCAATCCCCAGTACTGCAGCTGCTGACCCCAGGGGTCAGGATCGCAAACACTGACAGGGCATGGAGTCACTATTAGGACTGGATTTCGACTGTTCACACAACACAGGGTCTGGATCATCCTGCAGAACAGATATTGACACAGAGGCACAGGCAAGGCTGGTTTCAGACTTTGTTCCAACAACACAGGTTCTTGGTCATCAGGCAAAACGGATACTGACATGGAGTCACAGGCGGGGCTGGATTCGGATACTGGAACAGGTTCCGATTGTATGGACCCTGGAAAACTAACCAGAGGAGACACTTGTGCTGGTTCAAGTACTGCCGGAATGGTTACGGATTCGGGCTTCAGGCACAGGTAATGCAGGAGCGATGTCAGGGTTCAGGGGCCGCATGAGCAGTGTCAGGCTCATATACTGCAGAAGGGTCATGGTTCACGTACTGCTGGAGTGGTGTCATGCTACAGATATCACAGTTACGGATTGAGGCTCAGGTACCACAAGAGCAGTGTCAGGGATCACATACCACAGGTGCATCTTCAGGTACAGCTACTGCTGAAGCTGTGTCATGATTCAGATACCACAGGTACGCCTTCAGGATCAGGTACAGAGCGGTGTCTCGGTTCAGGTGCTGAAGGATTCGGCTTCAGGGTTTGGGTACCGCCCATGCGGGTTCAGGTTTAGACAACACAGGTCACTGGCACAGGTTCAGATTAAGCGGGATCTACTACAGGTTCAGATAAATCCGTGGATTTTAGAGATAGTCTCCCGCTGCTACAAAATAGAGTTCACTCATCTACCCCCAGAAAGGTTCATAATAACAAACTCCCGCCTTCAGTCAGGTGCTTCCCCCATGTGGACAGATGTCCAGGACCTACTAAGAATTGGAGCGGTAGTCCCGGTCCCTGAACAGGAAAAATGCAAGGGCCATTACTCCGGTTTTCTCAGTAAAGAAACACTCGGGAGAGAGTAGGACAGTAATAAATCTGAAGCCCCTGAACCAATGTATAAAATACAAGAAGTTCAAGATGGAATCCATCAGATCTGTGATTCCTCTTATAGACAGGAAAGCGGTGATGTGTACTCTAGAATTAAAAAACGCGTACTATCACGTTCCCGTCCATGCTTCATACTAGAGATTCCTGAGGTTTGCTCTGAGGGTCCAGGGGAGGGTCCATCACTACCAGTTCAGATGTCTTCCCTTTGACTTACCTTCAGCACCCAGAGTATTCACCAAGCTTGTGGCCTACCTCAGGAAACGGGACATCATCATAGTCTCCTCAGGGAGAACTGTCAGACCTTGAGTTGCATGCTTCAGAGACTGGGATGAGTAATAAATTGGGAGAAGTCTGACCTTGTTCCAGAGTCCAGAAAGAAGTTCCTGGGGGTCCTGCTAGACACCCATCTAAGAACATCTATCTTACCAGAAGAGAAACAGGATGCCATGCTGGAGAGCATCCACCAATTTACAGGAAGCCGCTGCTCCATCAGAGAAGCAATGAAAATCCTGGGACTGATGACATCTTCTATTCCCTGTGAAAGGTGGAGTCAGTTCCACTCTCGAGAGCTCCAAGGCATGGTTCTATTTGCCTGGGACAGACATCAACTGTCACTGGACACGGTGATGCCCGATCTCTCCCGGTGAGGGAATCTCTACATTGGTGGACCACTCCGGAAAACTTCCAGACGGGAGTTCCCTGGATTCTCTCCCCGTGCATCGTGGTCACCACCGATGCAAGTCAGCTAGGCTGGGGCGGCCATGTGGAAGGAAAATATTTCCAAGGAGAATGGATTCCAGAGATGAGATCCAGGTCTTCGAACTTCAGGGAACTGTATGCAGTATGGAAGGTGCTACTTCAGGTCCAGTTGATGGTCAGAGGCAGACATATAAAGATACTGTCCGACAACATACAGCAGTGGCATTCCTACATCATCAAGGGTGACCAAAACATCCTACACTGCAACACCTGGCTAAGAAGATCTTCAGATAGGCAGAAAAGACGGTTCTATCCGTCTCAGCAGTACACCTGGAAGGATCCAGAACCAGGTGGCAGACTTCCTGAGCAGGCAGAAGTTATCACCCACAGAGTGGGAGCTGAACGGGGAAGTGCTCAGTGTACTGTGTCAACACTGGGAGATGCCACAACTGGATCTGTTCGCAGCCAGAGAGAATGCGAAGGTCAGAAGATTTTTCTCCCTAAACCCCCTATACGGTTCAGCAGAGTCGACGCTCTGTCTCAGCCATGGGAGATGGGCTGTCCTATGCATTTCCCCCTTTCCTCTGTTTCCGAGGGTGCTCAGGAAGGTCAAGAGGAAACGGAAAAGATCGTTTTAGTGGTGCCCTTCTGCCGAAGAGGAGTTGGTTCCCACTGCTGAGGAAAATGGCGGAAGAAGACCCCATCCTCCTTCCAAGAGAAAAGACCTCCCAGGGCCCAGTTCATTCACCCAAATCCGAGACAGTCTTAACTCTCAGCATGGATCCTGAGAGGCAGGTCCTGAAGTCAAGGGGATTGTCTGACAAAGAACATTTACACTTCAGGCAAGCAGAAAACCCTGATCGCTGCGATATATAATAAAATCTGAAGCGCTTCTGCATTTATTGCAGAGAATCAACGTTAGAAATTTAGGAAGATGGACTGGGCCGGTGGTACCTAATTTCTGCGTCAGTTCGAAACAATATCGGGCTGTCACCATTGTTGCGGGGGAGAGCTTTTGACCTGGACAGATCTTTGCACTCACTGTTTAGTGGCTGGATCTGGGATAAAAGGACGGTGCGCAGGAAAGAGGGAGACTTGGCGGGAAGACAGAGTGCGCAGCAGTAGAAGGTTGATTCATTCTCCATGGAGAGGCACAATAGCACAGGCCTGCGCTGCAAATCACCAGCCTATGCTCATGTTGACTGCACTAGATGTATCTGTGTACCCACTGACTCCTGACACCGAGAATTTGTCGCACACCGTTCCGCTGACTGCTGCGAGCACGCAGCTTAGCTCTGACCAGGTGAACCATATAGAGCCGTGCAGTTTCACCCCCTCTTCCTCCATTTGTCACGTTTGGCTGCAGCCGCCGTGAAGCTGCGCAGCCCATAATCGCCTCCACGCTGACTGACCACCATGGCATGGGGCGGGCGTCCCCCGGGGATGCAATATGAACCCTCCATACAGCAGAGGGGGACCCGGGCCTACCCAAACTAGGGCAGAGACCTGGGTTCTGTGGCAGCTGAGCATTTGGACAAGGAAGAGACACGTAGAACTTGATTACACCGCACAACTTCAGGTATAGGGAAGTAAAGTTTACTAAAGTAAATAAGTGAAGACACACAGTACATAAATCAAACATGACTATGCAAGGCTCCCGATTCCACACCGTCCAGAAGGGTATCACCCAGAGGACTCCAAGGTACCAACGGATCACCGCGGCACACATAGGTGGGACATCAGGACACAGGCATGACATCAGGGTACACGAGGTCATCAGAACGTAGACAGGACACATGAGGACATCAGAATCACGAACTCAGGAACACGAACTGGATCTCAGGAACATGGACCGGACATCAGGAAACTGGACATCAGGAACACAGCCTGGATCTCAGGAACACGGAATCAGGAACACGGACTGGACATCAGGAACACGAACACCGGAACACGGACTGGACATCAGGAACACGGACAACGGAACACGGACTGGATCTCAGGAACATCAGAACACTGGCATCGGACTCCGGACATCTGGCAACGATCGACAGGTTCCGGACATCGGCCTGCGGACATCAGGCTCCGGATATGAGGCCGCAATATCAGGCTCAGGACATCTGGCAACGATCGCAGGCTCCGGACATCAGGCAGGGAAGGATCGGATCCTGAACATCTGGAAGCGATCTAAAAAGGAACCCAAGCGGTCTGGTGCAAGCCCCGCCAGGCTCAACTGGAGCCGGCCGGGGATTGCACCAAAAACAAGCTGAGCACAGAGTAACAGAAACTCAGCACACCCACACCAGACTCCTCCTTTCAAGATGAACCCAGGTTCTATCAAAGGAAGTCAGCAAAAGATCACAGTCACTGGGCACAGGGTTCAGGACACAGAAGGATTCAGGAACATAACACAGCAGACACAGTTCAGACAGTCAGGTACAGGACAGGTACAGGATCAAGGATTCAAGCCTGGAATTACCGCCTCCCGGACAGGCGAAGGGACGGGTACAGGATCGGGGATTCAAGCCTAGAATTACCGCCTCTCGGATAGGCGCAGGGACAGGAACAGGAACACACATGGCAAGATTCAGAAGCTATGTGAGTAGCTAAGGCCCCGCCTATAGGGCAGGGAGCCTTTAGGAGCTGCCCCTCAGCAATTGGCTGGGGACAGCATTTCAAGTACACACACTACCCTGATAAAAGCAGGGCAGGTGTGGCCCGTGCGCCCTATGCAGCCAAACACAATTCAGCACAGCAAGGGCACCTGGAAATGGCTGCAGCCTAAACACACGTAGTAAGTCATGCACCACTGCAAAGGACCTTGACCTACGGTTAGCTTCCACAGCAATAGCCAGGGACCGCACATGCGGGTGGTCATGCAGTGCAGCGGAGACACCCACGCATGCACGGCTACGCAGTGGAGCTGGGAACTGAGCATCATCCATACAGGTAACGGATAACAGTATCCCAGCTCAATTAGGGGGAAAAAGAGCCAAGGGTTAAAGAACAGACATGCATTGTCACGCCGACAACCAAGTACCGACAGAACAGTGTGACACCATTGAACTGAGTTACTCTCCAGCGGGACCATAGACTACTACATATCATGCACACCGCTGCGGGAACACCGGACCTTGCCTGGGAGAGCCAGGATACACCGATTCTGTCAGGAGACAGTGCCTCAACTTTCTTCAGGATCAGCCAGAATCTTCACCCGTCACTTGCGGTGCCACCGTGGGATTTCAAGCTACCACAGCCCAGGAACCATCAGACTGATAAGTTTACATGTTTCATAGACATTTGTTGTTACCCAGTTTCAATACTCAGTTTTACTCCCCTCCTTACTCATTCTCTCCCTGCGTGGAGTATCACCTGTAATAAACCCTTTAACTCTTGCTTTGCCTCCTGCTCGTCACTGCATCCCGGGTACCTGATACCTAACAGATACACCCCTCCTGGATATCCCCAAGATCCTTGATTTCCTACAGACAGATTTCAATAAGAGTCTCAGACCAAGTCATCTAAGGGTACCGATCTCGGCCCTTAGCGTATTTTTCGACTCTCCCCTATTTGCCCACCCCTGGATTGCTAGGTTCTCTAGAGCTATTCACAGGCTGAAGCCTTCTGTAAGCATGTCTGTCCCACCTTGGGACCTAAACTTAGTGCTAAATGCACTTTGTAAACACCCATATGAACCAGCAAAGGATATGGACATTAGTAGGCTCATTTAAAACTGCTTTCGTGGTAGCAATCACATCAGCCAAAAGAATAGGGGAATTACAAGCCCTATCTATTCAGGACCCGTATTTACAGGTGTTTGAAGACCAACTGGTCTTGAGGCTCTGAAAGGAGGAAGACCGGGCTGCAAGTACCTGTACCGAGCCTGGTCCGAAACTGTTGAGGCTGCCTCCCATGTTGCCTGGGGGAAGAAATGAGGGACCGAACCAACCTCATGATCCAGGCAGGAGGGGCCAGATAAAAGGAAAAGCGCACGCTGCAGGGGGTTTGGCGCCAATTAACAGCAGCAGCGCGCATCCGGGTGAGCAGTGTGCTCTGTCCTCCCCCGAGCATAAGCGCCACGACAGGCTGCGTTTGTCAGCTCCCGCCATGTCCAGTGGGACCGCTGAGGAGAGAGGTGCCGTGCGCTCAGTGACCGTGAGTACCGCGCACGTGCGAAGGAGAGAAAGCCGAGTACCGGACATACTCTTGCGGCCTTCACTGCCGGTGGCTGTGCAACAGCTCCCATTTGACTCTGGACACGCTGCGACCTTGATTGCGTCAGCCGCACAGGTTCATGGACTATGGGCTCATCGGAAGGTACCGGAGACCGACCGCTGCCGCCAGAAGATGAATCGTCGTTCCAAGGACCCCCTTTGTAGACATCCCTCTGGCCTCTGCCTGTGGTATAACCCCTGTGGGATCATCTGCTGTGGAGGAGCATAAAGGACACAATAAGTTCCCTTACTGGACTGATATTATTCTGCATTTGTTGTTTCTATTACACTGTTCTTTAACCTTTTATCTCCCTGTCAGGAGTTAATACCTTAGTTTTGTTAACCCATGCTCTGCCTCCCGTCTCTCACTGCATCCCGTAACCTGCTTACACTTGGCGTAGTCGACAGGATGCAGCCCACAAGCACAGAGGTGGCAGACCAAGCGGCCGTGGGTGTCCCAATGACCAACTTGCCGCTGGGGGCCACGCTCAGCAATCTCCCAAAGTTTATGGAGAGCAATCCACTGTTATGGGACTGGTCCGAGCGGGTTAAAGGGCATGCTAAGAATGCACCCCATGAACCCCGCTATGCATGCAGAGATTGCTGTGATGGCCCTGGACGGGGAAGCTAGATGCTCCATCATGTTAACCCCTTAACCCCCAAGGGTGGTTTGCACGTTAATGACCGGGCCAATTTTAACAATTCTGAACACTGTCTCTTTAACCCCTTCCCGACCCATGACGCCACGTAGGCATCATGAAAACCTGTGCCAATCCGACCCATGACGCCTATGTGGCGTCATGAAAGGATCTCGTCCCTGCGGGCCGGGAGACCGGGGTCACTCAAAGGTCACCCGACCCGCAGTTACAGGACCCTTTGTGCTTCACCACAGGGGGGTTGGCTTAACCCCCCCGTGGCCACGATCGCTCTGATTGGCTGTTAAAAGTGAAACAGCCAATCAGAGCAATGTGTAATATTTCACCAATTTAATTGGTGAAATATTACAATCCAGCCATGGCCGATGCTGCAATAGCATCTGCCATGGCTGGAGACCGAGCCCTGACCCCCCCCCACACCGAGTCACGGCGGTGATCGGCCGCCGCCACCGAAAGATGGCAGCGATCGGTCACCGCCGTCACTTACAGCTCCCCTCCTGTTTTAGTCCACTGCCCCCACTTCCTATCCCCTCCCCCAGACTTCCGACCCCCCTACTCACCTCTCCCGATCCACCGATGTCCTACGATCGGGCCCGGCGTCCGCCCGGGCCTCTTCATGGGCGCCGCCCCCCAGTGTTCAAAAATTTATTTTAATCACTGTGATAAACTGTCAGTGATCAAAATAAAAAAAAGTAAATGAACCCCCCCTTTATCATAGGTAGGGACAAATAAAAAAAATAAAGAATTTTTTTTTTTTTCCTAGCGGATTTTGCTGCTGATCCGCAGCTGATTTTGCTGCGGATCCGCGGCGGATATCGCTGCTTATCCGCGGCGGATTTCGCTGCTGATCCGCGGCGGAGTTCGCTGCTGATCCGCGGCGGACATCGCTGCTGATCCGCGGCGGACATCGCTGCTGATCCGCGGCGGACTTCGCTGCGGATGCGCTGCGGATTTCGCTGCTGATCGGCGGCGGATTTCGCTGCTGATCCGCGGCGGATTTCGCTGCTGATCGGCGGCGGATTTCGCTGCTGATCCGCGGCGGATTTCGCTGCTGATCCGCGGCGGATTTCGCTGCTGATCCGCGGCGGATTTCGCTGCTGATCCGCGGCGGATTTCGCTGCTGATCCGCGGCGGATTTCGCTGCTGATCGGCGGCGGATTTCGCTGCTGATCCGCGGCGGATTTCGCTGCTGATCCGCGGCGGATTTCGCTGCTGATCCGCGGCGGACATCGCTGCTGATCAGCGGCGGATTTCGCTGCGGATCCGCGGCGGATTTCGCTGCTGATCCGCGGCGGATTTCGCTGCTGATCGGCGGCGGATTTGCTGCTGATCCGCGGCGGATTTCGCTGCGGATCGGCGGCGGATTTCGCTGCTGATCCGCTGCGGATTTCGCTGCTGATCGGCGGCGGATTTCGCTGCTAATCCGCGGCGGATTTCGCTGCTGATCGGCGGCGGATTTCGCTGCTGATCGGCGGCGGATTTCGCTGCTGATCCGCGGCGGATTTCGCTGCTGATCCGCGGCGGATTTCGCTGCGGATCCGCGACTGATTTCGCTGCGGATCCGCGACTGATTTCGCTGCGGATCCGCGGCGGATTTCGCTGCTGATCCGCGGCGGATTTCGCTGCTGATCCGCGGCGGATTTCGCTGCGGATCCGCGGCGGATTTCGCTGCTGATCCGCGACTGATTTTGCTGCTGATCCGCGGCTGATTATCTGCTGATTCATCTGCGCTAGCGGGTATAGCATAACGCGATCGCGTTATGCTATACCGTTACCAGCCGGTCAACGCTACGTGTTGAACGGGCTGGTAAAACGCAATATGAACCCAGCCTTAGGGTTAGAACTTGGGTTAGGGTTAGCATTAGGGCTAAGGTTAGAATTAAGGTTAGGGTTGGAATTTGGGTTAGGGTTGGAATTAGGGTTAGGTTTGGAATTAGGGTTAGGCTTGTAGTTAGGTTTATGGTTAGAGTTGGGATTAGGGTTAGGGGTGTGTTGGGGTTAGGGTTATGATTAGGGTTTGTATTAGGGTTAGGTGTGTGTAGGCGTTAGGGGTGTGTTGAGGTTAGGGTTGGAGTTAGAATTGAGGGGTTTCCACTATTTAGGCACATCAGGGGGTCTCCATACGCGACATGGCGCCACCATTGATTCCTGCAAATTTTGCGTTCAAAAAGTCAAACAGTGCTCCCTTTATTCCAAGCCCCGACGTATGCCCAAACAGTGGTTTATCCCCACATATGAGGTATCAGCGTACTCGGGAAAAATTGCACAACAACTTTGGGGGTTCTAATTTCTCCTGTTAACATTGGGAAAAAAAATTGGGGACTAAAAATTATTTTTGTGGAAAAAAAATGATTTTATATTTTCACGGCTCTGCGTTATAAACTTCTGTGAAGGACTTGGAGATTCAAAGTGCTCACCACACATCTAGAGGAGTTCCTTGGGGGATCTAGTTTCCAAAATGGGGTCACTTGTGGGGAGTTTCTACTGTTTAGGCACATCAGTGACTCTGCAAACGTAACATGACGCCCGAAGACCATTCCATCAAGTGGGCATTTCAAAAGGTCACTACTTCCCATCCGAGCCCCGACGTGTGCCCATACAGTAGTTTTCTCCCACATATGGGATATCAGCATACTCAGGACAAATTGGACAACAACTTTTGGGGTCTAATTTCTCATGTTACCCTTGCAAAAATAAAAAAATTGGGGACTAAAAGATCCTGATTGTGGAAAAAATATGATTTTTTTATTTTCATGCCCGGGCGTTATAAACTTCTGTGTAGCCCTTGGGGGTTCAAAGTGCTCACCACACATCTAGATAAGTTCTTTGCGGTGTCTAGTTTCCAAAATGGGGTCACTTGTGGGGAGTTTCTACTGTTTAGGCGCATCAGGGGCTCTGCAAACGTAACAAGATGCCCGCAGACCATTCCATCAAGTTGGCATTTCAAAGCGTCACTACATCCCTTCCGAGCCCTGACGTGTGCCCAAACAGTGGTTTCCCCCCCACATATGGGGTACTAGCGTACTCAGGACAAACTGGACAAAAACTTTCGGGGTCCAATTTCTCCTGTAACCATTGTGAAAATAAAAAATAGTGGGCTAAAAAATCATTTTTTGAGAAAAAAAAATGATATTTTATTTTCACGGCTCTGCGTTATAAACTTCTGTAAAGCACCTGGGGGGTTCAAAGTGCTCACTATGCATCTAGATAAGTTCCTTAGGGCGTCTAGTTTCCAAAATGGGGTCACTTGTGGGGGAGCTCCAATGTTTAGGCACACAGGAACTCTCCAAATGCGACATGGCAACCGCTAAATATTCCAGCATATTTTCTATTCAAAAAGTCAAATGGCGCTCCTTCCCTTCTGAGCCCTGCCGTGCGCCCAAACAGTGGTTTATGATCACAAATGAGGTATCTGTGTACTCAGGAGAAATTGCCCAACAAATTTTAGAATCCAATTTATACTGTTGCCCATGTGAAAATGAAAAAAACTGAGGCTAAAAGAAAATTTTTGTGAAAAAAAAGTACTTTCTTTTTTTACGGATCAATTTGTGAAGCACCTGGGGGTTCAAAGTGCTCACTATGCATCTAGATAAGTTCCTTAGGGGGTCTAGTTTCCAAAATGGGGTCACTTGTGGGGGAGCTCCAATGTTTAGGCACACAGGGACTCTCCAAATGCGACATGGCAACCGCTAAATATTCCAGCATATTTTCCATTCAAAAAGTCAAATGGCGCTCCTTCCCTTCTGAGCCCTGCCGTGCGCCCAAACAGTGGTTTATGACCACATATGAGGTATCTGTGTACTCAGGAGAAATTGCCCAACAAATTTTAGGATCCAATTTATACTGTTGCCCATGTGAAAATGAAAAAAACTGAGGCTAAAAGAAATTTTTTGTGAAAAAAAAGTACTTTCTTTTTTTTACGGATCAATTTGTGAAGCACCTGGGGGTTCAAAGTGCTCACTATGCATCTAGATAAGTTCCTTAGGGGGTCTAGTTTCCAAAATGGGGTCACTTGTGGGGGAGCTCCAATGTTTAGGCACACAGGGACTCTCCAAATGCGACATGGCAACCGCTAAATATTCCAGCATATTTTCCATTCAAAAAGTCAAATGGCGCTGCTTCCCTTCTGAGCCCTGCCATGCGCCCAAACAGTGGTTTATGACCACATATGAGGTATCTGTGTACTCAGGAGAAATTGCCCAACAAATTTTAGGATCCAATTTATACTGTTGCCCATGTGAAAATGAAAAAACTGAGGCTAAAAGAAAATTTTTGTGAAAAAAAAGTACTTTCTTTTTTTTACAGATCAATTTGTGAAGCACCTGGGGTTCAAAATGATCACTATGCATCTAGATAAGTTCCTTAGGGGGTCTAGTTTCCAAAATGGGGTCACTTGTGGGGGAGCTCCAATGTTTAGGCACACAGGGACTCTCCAAATGCGACATGGCAACCGCTAAATATTCCAGCATATTTTCCATTCAAAAAGTCAAATGGCGCTGCTTCCCTTCTGAGCCCTGCCATGCGCCCAAACAGTGGTTTATGACCACATATGAGGTATCTGTGTACTCAGGAGAAATTGCCCAACAAATTTTAGGATCCAATTTATACTGTTGCCCATGTGAAAATGAAAAAACTGAGGCTAAAAGAAAATTTTTGTGAAAAAAAAGTACTTTCTTTTTTTTACAGATCAATTTGTGAAGCACCTGGGGGTTCAAAATGATCACTATGCATCTAGATAAGTTCCTTAGGGGGTCTAGTTTCCAAAATGGGGTCACTTGTGGGGGAGCTCCAATGTTTAGGCACACAGGGACTCTCCAAATGTGACATGGCAACCGCTAAATATTCCAGCATATTTTCCATTCAAAAAGTCAAATGGCGCTCCTTCCCTTCTGAGCCCTGCCGTGCGCCCATACAGTGGTTTATGACCACATATGAGGTATCTGTGTACTCAGGAGAAATTGCCCAACAAATTTTAGGATCCATTTTATCCTGATGCCCATGTAAAAATGAAAAAATTGATGCTAAAAGAAAATTTTTGTTGGAAAAATTAAAATGTCCATTTTTTCCTTACACGTTGCTTTAGTTCCTGTGAAGCACCTGAAGGGTTAATAATCTTCTTGAATGTAGTTTTGAGTAGCTTGAGGGTGCAGTTTTTATAAAGGTGTCACTTTTGGGTATTTTCTGCCATATAGACCCCTCAGGCTAAGTTCACACGTTGCGGAATTGCCGCGGAAATTTCCGCGGCAATCCCGCACTTCTCCCGCAGGAAATACGCACGTTTTTTTATGCTGATTCCCGCCAGAATAATAGCGTTTTGCAAGCGTAATTAGCTTGCAGAATGCTAGCGTTTTCCTAGCGATCTGTAGCATCGCTGGGAAAACTGATTGACAGGTTGGTCACACGAGTCAAACATAGTGTTTGACAAGTGTGACCAACTTTTTACTATTGATGCCGCCTATGCCGCATCAATAGTAAAAAGATCTAATGTAAAAATAATAAAAAAAATAATAAATAATGATATTCTCACCTTCCGGCGGCCCCCGCAGCCGTCCCGCCTCTCAGCGACGCTCCCGGCAACTCCGGTCCCAGGAGTGCTTTGCGACAAATCACACCGATGACGTAGCATCTCGCGAGACCGCTATGCCATCTGGGTGATTCTCGCAAAGGACTCTTGGGACCGGAAGTTGCCGGGAGCGTCGCTGAAGGCGGGAAGGCTGCGGGGCCGCGGGAAGGCTGCGGGGGCCGCCGGAAGGTGAGAATATCATTATTTATTATTTTAATTATTGTTTTACCAGGGATATGGTACCCAGGGCCTGGAGGAGAGTCTCCTCTCCTCCAGACCCTGGGTACCATCGCACATGAACCGCTTACATTGCGCATGGTGGGCATAGCCACATGCGGAAAGTAAGCGGTTCAATGCATTCCTATGGCGGCGGAATCACCGCGATTACGCTAAATTAATGAACATGTTGCTATTTTTTCCGCGAAGCGTTTTTTTCGCGGAAAAAAACGCAACATGTGGCCAAAACATGCGGAATCAATTAACATGTATAGGATGCTTAATGCTTGCGTTTTTATCGCGTTTTTACCGCGGAAAAACCGCGAAAAAAACGCAATTATTCCTGATCGTGTGCACTTAGCCTCAAAGTGACTTCAAATGTGAGGTGGTCCCTAAAAAAAATGGTTTTGTAAATTTTGCTGTAAAAATGAGAAATCGCTGGTCAACTTTTAACCCTTATAACTTCCTAACAAAAAAAAATGTTGTTCCCAAAATTGTGCTGATGTAAAGTAGACATGTGGGAAATGTTATTTATTAACTATTTTGTGTCACATAACTCTCTAGTTTAACAGAATAAAAATTAAAAATTTGAAAATTACAAAATTTTCAAAATTTTCGCCAAATTTCCATTTTTTTCACAAATAAACGCAAAAATTATCGACTTAAATTTACCACTATCATGAAGCCCAATATGTCACGAAAAAACAATCTCAGAATCGCTAGGATCCGTTGAAGCGTTCCTGAGTTATTACCTCATAAAGGGACACTGGTCAGAATTGCAAAAAATGGCAGGGTCATGAAGGGGTTAAGAGGTTATAACTCTGGAACGCTTCAACGGATCTTCGCGATTCTGAGATTGTTTTCTCAAGACATATTGTACTTCATGATAGTGGTAAAATTTCTCCAATATACTGTAACTTGCGTTTATGAAAAAAATGGAAATATGGTGAAAATTTTGCAATTTTCAAACTTTGAATTTTTATTCCCTTAAAACAGAGAAATATGTCATGCAAAATAGTTACTGAATAACATTTCCCACATGTCTACTTTACATCAGAACAATTTTGGAAGCAAAATTCTTTTTTGTTAGGAAGTTATAAGGGTTAAAAGTTGACCAGCGATTTCTCATTTTTACAACAAAATTTACAAAACCATTTTTTTAGGGGCCACCTCACATTTGAAGTCACTTTGAGGGGTCTATATGGCATAAAATACCCAAAAGTTACACCATTCTAAAAACTGCACCCCTCAAGGTACTCAAAAACACATTCAAGAAGTTTATTAACGCTTCAGGTGCTTCACAGGAGCTGAAGCAACGTGGAAGGAAAAAAAGCGCTGTTTGACTTTTTCAAACCAAAATTGGCTGGAAATGAGATTGAGGGTACATACTCACTGGCACCGAAAACGGATGATATTCAGGCGAAAAAAAATCGGATTCAAATCTGACCAATGTTATTCAATAGGTGAGTTCTCATTTGCGATTTTTTTCTCATCAGAAATTGGTGTGAGAAAAAAATCGCAGCAAGCTGCGATTTGATGCGATTTTGGGATGATAATCGCCAATGCAAGTCAATGGGTGCGATTAAAAAACGCACAGCACTCGCACCATGCAAGTGCTGTCCGATTTATACGCACCAGTCTCCTTTTACATACACATAGAATATATATATATATATATATATATATACACATGTCATTGTAACACATACATATATATATGTATATATATATATACATATATATATAGTTCATACACTTCTACATAGTATAATAGCCGCTAATTCAATTACCGGCTTTTGTGAAATCACAGAAGCCGACATGAAATGATACATTGTTTGGACACGTTAACCATGTCATTTCATGTATTTTGATATATGGTTTTAACTTACAATTACATAAGTGTATGTGTGCAAAATTTCAGACATGTAGGGGTTAATTAAAGGTGCAAATTCGTTGAAAAAAAATGCGTGGGCTCCCGCTGTATTTTCTTCACCAGACAGACAAAGCAAGCGAGTGGGGGGCAGATAATAATAGCCTAGTGAGGGTACATTTTTTTTGTGCCCCCCCCCCTGGCTACTAACATCTGCCCCCAGACACCCCAGAAAGGGCAAATCTCTAATTATATTCGCCCTTTCTGGCACTTTGCCTGTCTATTCCCATTGCCCTGTAGCGGTGGCTAATGGGTTAATAAGGGGTTAAAGCCACCTTGCAATTGAAAGGTCACTTTAAGCCAGGTTAATAATTGAGAGCTGACAATTAGACAACTATCAATTATTAATCCTATTGTATGAAAGAAAAATCAAACACACACACTTTAATAAAAAAGAAGTTTAATGAAATAATCAAACAGTTTTTGACCATCTTTTATTTTCCTGCTAAAACCATTTCCTGTAATAAAAATAAAATAAAAACGCAAAATTATTCTTACCTATCTGATGCACAGTCAGGTCGCACGCTGTAATCCATCAGAAAGGGTTAACAGGTTACAGCTAGCAGGGAGCTAATGCTGCCTGCTGAGCTGTTACCCCCCAATGAATAACTTCCTCTCCCAGCGAAAGGAGAGGAAGTGATTAATGAGTGTAGCTTAATTGATTTATTCCCACTTTCACTTCAGGTCAGGTCACCCTGACCTGACCTAAAGTGAAAGTGGGACGCAATCAATTAAGCTTCATTCATTAATCACATCCTCTCCTGTCCCCGGGAGAGGAAGTTATTCATTCAGGAGCTTTCAGCTGAGCAGGCAGAATTACTTGCGCTGCTTAGCTGAAAGCTAGTTAACCCTTAGTGAAGGATTACATCGTGGGACGTGACAGATCACCAGATAGGTAAGAATAATGTTGTTTTATTATTTTTTCTTTATTATAGAAGATCATGGGCTTCGCAGGGATTAAGAGTTAAATAAAAGATGGTCAAAAAAATGTGTTTTTATTTCATTAAAATTATTTATTCTTAAAGTGTGTGTGTATTTTTTTTATTTCCTTCAATAGGATTAATAATTGATAGTTGTCTAATTGACAGCTCTCAATTATTAACCTGGCTTAAAGTGACCTTTCAATAGCAAGGTGGCTTTAACCCCTTATTAACCCATTCTCCACCGCTACAGGGCAATGGGAATAGACGGGCAAAGTGCCAGAAAGGGCGAATCTAATTAGAGATTTGCCCTTTCTGGGGTGTCTGGGGGCAGATGTTAGTAGCCAGGGGGGCACAAAAAATGTACCCTCCCTAGGCTATTATTATCTGTCCCCACTCGCTTGCTTTGTCTGTCTGGTGGAGAAAATACAGCGGGAGCCCACACATTTTTTTTCAACGAATTTACACCTTTAATTAACCCCTACATGTCTGAAATTTTGCACACATACACTTATGTAATTGTAAGTTAAAACCATATATCAAAATACATGAAATGACATGGTTACATGTGTCTAAACAGTGTATCATTTCATGTCAGCTTCTGTGATTTCACAAAAGCCGGCAATTGAATTAGCGGCTATTACAGTAGGCATAAGAGATCATTCATCTTAAAAACGTTTATTGCCAGAACTAATCATGATTTTACTGTAATAAATAAATACATCTCAAAGACATTTCAAGCATTGAATTAATTGTGACACCAAAATGTCGACACAAATGGCAATACAGGTCATGGGATTCTCTCTAGACAGGAACAACGCTGTTGAATGCTCCAATGTCTTTTCATGTCCTTTGCTATCTGATTTGCACAAAAGCCTGCAATTGAATTAGCGGCTATTATACTATGTAGAAGTGTATGAACTATAAATATAAATATATATATATATACATGTCATTGGGGATATACAGCATGCAGAAAAATAGCCAAAGTGTTGACATGAAGTTACAGCTCAAAGACATATACATTATCATGAATAAAAATCCAAAAGAGTGGGATATACAGCATGCAGAAAAATAGCCAAATGCAGACAGGTATGAACTACATTCAAATCAATATATAATAGTGCCCATCTCCATATCTTATATGTTATAACGATAATAGACTAATCCGGGGCTAAACAATAATAACCTACATATATTTGTCCATATATATGCAGTCTATGTAACTCACAATATCCCCCAATACGCAGACATATATGCACTATATATAGGATTATAAGTATCTCAATGAAGCATGTATATCAATAAAGTAACTTCCCCAGCACAGATGCTAATATAATGATGTTAGCATGCAAGTGCAGGGCTCACAATACATACTGTGCGTGCATATGAAGTCAATTAGCACATCCATATGAGGAGCTATATTAAAAAAGCAGTTGTGTATAGTTGGCCAATCAAATATTAGTTATGCGTTCGCTACCACTGTCAACCATAGCAGCTCTCATGATGCTAGCTAATCACAGATGCTAATATAATGATGTTAGCATGCAAGTGCAGGGCTCACAATACATACTGTGCGTGCATATGAAGTCAATTAGCACATCCATATGAGGAGCTATATTAAAAAAAAGCATTTGTGTATAGCTGGCCAATCAAATATTAGTTATGCGTTCGCTACCACTGTCAACCATAGCAGCTCTCATGATGCTAGCTATTCTGATCAGCTTATCATATCAACCATGAAGCCTCTTTTAACCCCTTCACAATAATGTACAGAGGAGTTTTTATGTTTTAATGCTGATAGACATATCGTGAACTGACATATAGGGTCCATGTGAGACACCATATTTTTCAAATATTAGTTAAGCGTATATTTCAACATTTTTGCTCATTCACAGATTTATTTTACATTATTTTTTTATTTTGCTTAAGGATCGTGTACAGAGGAGTTTTTATGTTTTAATACTGATAGACATATCGTGAACTGACATATAGGGTCCATGTGAGACACCATATTTTCAAATATTAGTTAAGCGTATATTTCAACATTTTTGCTCATTCACAGATTTATTTTACATTATTTTTTTATTTTGCTTAAGGATCGTGTACAGAGGAGTTTTTATGTTTTAATACTGATAGACATATCGTGAACTGACATATAGGGTCCATGTGAGACACCATATTTTCAAATATTAGTTAAGCGTATATTTCAACAATTTGCTCCTTCACAGATTTATTTTACATTATTTTTTTTATTTTGCTTAAGGATCGTGTACAGAGGAGTTTTTATGTTTTAATACTGATAGACATATTGTGAACGGACATATAGGGTCCATGTGAGACATGCCTGGACAAGTCCGGGCATGTCTGGGCATGCCTGGACAAGTCCTGGTCACGGGACAGCCGTGGAAAAAACAATACTGAAATTCAAAAACTATGTGCTGGCCGTTAACACGCGCACAGTCATCTAGAAAATATTGAGCGAGTTGCTTCACAAACCCTCTCAAGGCATGTTGAATGTTAACGTTCCCGCTATGAGCTACACACATGACCAACTGTATAGCCTGGGATGCGTAGCGTTCTTGCAGCGCAGGCCTATTTTTAAAGACGCTAAGCCCCATCAGATATAAAAGACAGGCATGTTGAGACGTGTCCCGGCCTATTTTGGCACAGAACCACAACTATGCAACGATTTTGACCAGCATTCAACAAAAAATCGGGTACAAATTTTTTAACATACCCGTGTTTCGGACCCTCAGACCATGCCAGAAGCACTCTGTGCCATGTACTCTAACTCATAATATTCGATTTTGATCAGTATTCAACAAAAAATTGGGTGCTAACTTTTTAGCATACCTGTGTTTCTATAGCGAATACACGGACCCCTACAGCGCATCCCTATAGTGTAGTTTAATGTAGGGGGCAAACAGATTATCGCTGGTGCTTGGAAAATACCACATTTCATAGATGGTGGTGATCCGCTGAATCATTTTTAAACATTTCACGCCACTCATGCACCCACAGCACACTTATGCTGTACCAGCACCGCTGCAGCTAGTGCTTTTTAGCTAAAAAAAAAAAAAAGACCCTTATTTGCATCATTTTCATTATAGTACGACTGGTACATACCCACTCCTATGCAGCGATATTGAGTACCGTTCAACAAAAATCAGGTACAAACTTTTTAACATACCTGTGTTTCGGGCGCTCATGCCATACCAGAAGCACCCTGTGCCATGTACTCTAGACCATAATATTTCACATCGGGTATGGGAACTACATAGCTTTGTTTTCTCAGGTATTTAAAAAAGTGTGGAAAACTGAAAATCCCACGGCCTGTGGTAATTTAGTGAGAACCATATAGACAAATCGGGTATCGTCACACACGAGACCACGACACCTCGGCTATCACATTTACCACTAGTTTTCAAAAATCAGCTCCTTAACAATAAAGTAAGAATCGTAGCGTCCTGCATTGTGGTCTATAAATGTATAGTTTGAAAATTTACCGTTGCTAAAGAACAGTAAAAAGTCGTGCGTACAACTATCAGCCCCAAAACTCTCACCACTATCACAAACACTATTGCCTACAGAGGCGCCCCGCGAGAATTTCTGTATGTGTGTATCAAGATGCTCCCTGCTATGACCGAATGTTTGCTCGTGGATGCTGGCATTTCCAGTGACATCATAGTTGTGTAAATGCGCTGGGGCACGTGTATCGATCCCCTAGGTTGTAATGCGTGATCATTTTAATTATTTTTCAATTCATAACCATACGTTCTCAGGCAAACAGGTTTATTTCACAGAAGTTGACTGTACAGTTGCATAATCTTTGTTTAAAATCATACATTTGCATAATTTTGTTTAAAATCGCACAGTTCTGCGATAATGTCGGGTGTTGGACACGCACTTATCAGTCTCTCATACGTGTCGCAGAAAGATTTTAGTCTGTTCTGCGAGAGTTTATTATGCACGTACTGTGCAGACATGTCAAGAAACATTTTGGTGTGTTCACCAGTCCATACGGGTGTTGGTGTGTAAGGCGATCGACCATCATCCTTCTGCTTCTTACTTACACGCCGGGGCGATACCGCGCGTTTCTTTGACGGTAATGCATCGGCTGAATTGGCAGCTGCTGCTTCCGCGTTGCTATTTGCAGATTCTGTAGCTTGACACAGACGTATATTCTTAAGCCGACTACTCTCAGTATTCCCGGGGTGCTCGGTTGGCGCGTCGTTTTCTTCACGATCTGCGACACACCTGTGTGAAAGAGGCTCCGTTCTCACTTCCGTTCTGTTCTCAAATCCATAATTGCGCTGCTGCAAAACTCGCGAATGACGATCCTCCGTAACTAAAGAAAAGATACGTGGTGTAGTTAACCGCTAAGTGGGGAGATATAGGAAGAGCTACATGAGCCACTTGGCTCTGATTCAACGCGATATTTGTAAAGCTACTAGCACCGATTATCTGTGAAACCGATGCATGATTGTTTGTATAAGTACACTATAGAGCGGCCTAGACATATATACTTACAAGTATGCCCCGGGTGCTGATCTACAGAGAATGCTGAATTAACAGACATCTCGCTGCTCGTGCGCCGCCGTATGGGGCTGTTTTCTCCCTCAAACTGCAACCTCACGGGCGATACTTTAGCAGCTGTAAATAAAATATAACATACATGAATGCGCACAACACATTCACAAAGCTAACTTGACACAGGTAAATAAAACTAGTTACCGCAGAAATTTTTATCTGCGTGTATGAGTACACTATAGAACTGCGTAGACATATATGCTTACAAGTATGAGACGTGTAGTGTAGTTCAGAGATTGGTGAATTAAACGGTGTGGAGGTGCTCGGGCGTTTTCGTATGGGTGTGTTTTCTTTTCAAGCTGCAGCCTCCTGCTCGTTAGTTTAACATCTGTAAATAAAATATAACTATTACTCGCCACAGAAATGATATCTACGCGGGCCACACGCACAAAGCTAAATTCGCAAAGCTATCGTAACGCGCGTAAATAAAATATATCCACTAGTTATTGGTGGCGTCACAGGGTACAAACACATATCACCCTGGTTTCATGGACCCGCTACCTTTTCTATTCCAGAGCCGTGTGCTTAGCGAATCACCCCATCTTTTAGGAGCGTTGGGAGGATTATAGTCCGGTTCTAAGAACTCGACATCTGAATCCTGGGGATCCTCCACGATCTCAACATCGGAATCGCGATGCTCGAGCGGCTCAGTCGCCACAGGGTTTCCAACCGTCCAGTCTGCTACAGCTGTATCTGTATGAGAAAATGTTTATATTATTAAAACATGTCTAGCTAACGACCCAGTCAGCTAAAATAAAATTAACTGTATGGATTTTAGCGGCAATCTATATTAATTATTAATATTAATAGTAGACGTTAATAAATTTACAGCTACCACGTTTACCCGTCTAGATACATAGGTTTAAAACATATGATATAGCTATAGGTTTCTTGCCTGTGACAGACTGGTGAGAGCTTGAGGCTCGTCGCCCGCTAGCAGAGTTGCCTTCCTCTAACAGGTTCTGCGTAATGAACCGGTTCTCGTAGGAGTAGTCTGAATGGACTCCCTCTTCTTAAATAAGAAAGAATGAAATATATCGTTTATATATACAAAGCGCAGACTCAGACAGCCCGACACAATACGACGTACACTATATACGGTGTAATATTTACCCGATTGTTCTGGTGAAAGCAAAGCAGAATATTGAACGCGAGAATATCTGTACTCCATCTTGAATAAAAAGGGTCCGCTATTAAATTAAAGCAAATAAAGATCAAGTATGAAAACACGACTAAGCTGTTCATGCAAATACTACACAAACTTAAATATAATTGAAACAAACGTGGATATTCACGAGACATAAAAATACGCACTTTAGCTCTAAAGATCAACTATGAAAACACGCTTAACCTATTCATGCAAATACTACACAAACTTAAATATAATTGAAACAAAAGACATAAAACTACGCACTTTAGCTCTGAAGATCAACTATGAAAACACTGGTAACCTATTCATGCAAACACTACACAAACTTAAATATAGCTGAAACAAAAGACATAAAAATACGCACTTTAGCTCTAAAGACCAACTATGAAAACAAGGGTAACCTATTCATGCAAATAAACACTTAAACTATACTAACTTAAATATAACTGAAACGAAATCCGTAAAAATACTCACTATAGTTCTGTTCAGATCGGAGTTGCGGTCTGTGAGGTGCGAAGCCTTACAGGTGAGCTGTGTATCGCTTGGGAGCTGGGCTGTATTTATTAGTGGTAACAGAGAGAACACGCCCTCTGTCAATACCATGAACTGCTAGATAGAAAAAATCTATTAATGTTTTACAGGGCCATCATGCCGGTTAAGCACCTTGAAACAATATTTCACACCCGAAGCGTCACCATCATTACCCTCTAGCTGTAAATTTATAACGTCTACTATTAATATTAATAATTAATATAGATTGCCGCTAAAATCCATACAGTTAATTTTATTTTAGCTGACTGGGTCGTTAGCTAGACATGTTTTAATAATATAAACATTTTCTCATACAGATACAGCTGTAGCAGACTGGACGGTTGGAAACCCTGTGGCGACTGAGCCGCTCGAGCATCGCGATTCCGATGTTGAGATCGTGGAGGATCCCCAGGATTCAGATGTCGAGTTCGTAGAACCGGACTATAATCCTCCCAACGCTCCTAAAAGATGGGGTGATTCGCTAAGCACACGGCTCTGGAATAGAAAAGGTAGCGGGTCCATGAAACCAGGGTGATATGTGTTTGTACCCTCTGTACCCTGTGACGCCACCAATAACTAGTGGATATATTTTATTTACACGCGTTACGATAGCTTTGCGAATTTAGCTTTGTGCGTGTGGCCCGCGTAGATATCATTTCTGTGGCGAGTAATAGTTATATTTTATTTACAGATGTTAAACTAACGAGCAGGAGGCTGCAGCTTGAAAAAGAAAACACACCCATACGAAAACGCCCGAGCACCTCCACACCATTTAATTCACCAATCTCTGAACTACACTACACGTCTCATACTTGTAAGCATATATGTCTACGCAGTTCTATAGTGTACTTATACACGCAGATAAAAATTTCTGCGGTAACTAGTTTTATTTACCTGTGTCAAGTTAGCTTTGTGAATGTGTTGTGCGCATTCATGTATGTTATATTTTATTTACAGCTGCTAAAGTATCGCCCGTGAGGTTGCAGTTTGAGGGAGAAAACAGCCCCATACGGCGGCGCACGAGCAGCGAGATGTCTGTTAATTCAGCATTCTCTGTAGATCAGCACCCGGGGCATACTTGTAAGTATATATGTCTAGGCCGCTCTATAGTGTACTTATACAAACAATCATGCATCGGTTTCACAGATAATCGGTGCTAGTAGCTTTACAAATATCACGTTGAATCAGAGCCAAGTGGCTCATGTAGCTCTTCCTATATCTCCCCCACTTAGCGGTTAACTACACCACGTATCTTTTCTTTAGTTACGGAGGATCGTCATTCGCGAGTTTTGCAGCAGTGCAATTATGGATTTGAGAACAGAACGGAAGTGAGAACGGAGCCTCTTTCACACGGGTGTGTCGCAGATCGTGAAGAAAACGACGCGCCAACCGAGCACCCCGGGAATACTGAGAGTAGTCGGCTTAAGAATATACGTCTGTGTCAAGCTACAGAATCTGCAAATAGCAACGCGGAAGCAGCAGCTGCCAATTCAGCCGATGCATTACCGTCAAAGAAACGCGCGGTATCGCCCCGGCGTGTAAGTAAGAAGCAGAAGGATGATGGTCGATCGCCTTACACACCAACACCCGTATGGACTGGTGAACACACCAAAATGTTTCTTGACATGTCTGCACAGTACGTGCATAATAAACTCTCGCAGAACAGACTAAAATCTTTCTGCGACACGTATGAGAGACTGATAAGTGCGTGTCCAACACCCGACATTATCGCAGAACTGTGCGATTTTAAACAAAATTATGCAAATGTATGATTTTAAACAAAGATTATGCAACTGTACAGTCAACTTCTGTGAAATAAACCTGTTTGCCTGAGAACGTATGGTTATGAATTGAAAAATAATTAAAATGATCACGCATTACAACCTAGGGGATCGATACACGTGCCCCAGCGCATTTACACAACTATGATGTCACTGGAAATGCCAGCATCCACGAGCAAACATTCGGTCATAGCAGGGAGCATCTTGATACACACATACAGAAATTCTCGCGGGGCGCCTCTGTAGGCAATAGTGTTTGTGATAGTGGTGAGAGTTTTGGGGCTGATAGTTGTACGCACGACTTTTTACTGTTCTTTAGCAACGGTAAATTTTCAAACTATACATTTATAGACCACAATGCAGGACGCTACGATTCTTACTTTATTGTTAAGGAGCTGATTTTTGAAAACTAGTGGTAAATGTGATAGCCGAGGTGTCGTGGTCTCGTGTGTGACGATACCCGATTTGTCTATATGGTTCTCACTAAATTACCACAGGCCGCGGGATTTTCAGTTTTCCACACTTTTTTAAATACCTGAGAAAACAAAGCTATGTAGTTCCCATACCCGATGTGAAATATTATGGTCTAGAGTACATGGCACAGGGTGCTTCTGGTATGACATGAGAGTCAGAAACATTTGTCATGTGCCAAAATAGGCCGGGACACGTCTCAACATGCCTCAATTTTTTGTTGAATGGTGATCAAAAACGAATATTATGGTCTAGAGTACATGGCACAGGGTGCTTCTGCTATGACATGATAGTCCGAAACACAGATATGTTAAAAAGTTTGTAGCCATTTTTGTTGAGTAGTGGTCAAAACCGTTGCATAGGTGTAGGCCTGTGCCAAAATAGGTCTTTCTGGTACGACATGGGAGTCAGAAACACAGCTATGCTAAAAAAGTTTGCACCCAATTTTTTGTTGAATACTGATCAAGATCAATTATTATGGGCTATGGTACATGGCACAGAGTGCTTCTGGTATGGCATGAGCGCCCGAAACACAGGTATGTTAAAAAGTTTGTACCTGATTTTTGTTGAACGGTACTCAATATCGCTGCATAGGAGTGGGTATGTACCAGTCGTACTATAATGAAAATGATGCAAATAAGGGTCTTTTTTTTTTTTTTAGCTAAAAAGCACTAGCTGCAGCGGTGCTGGTACAGCATAAGTGTGCTGTGGGTGCATGAGTGGCGTGAAATGTTTAAAAATGATTCAGCGGATCACCACCATCTATGAAATGTGGTATTTTCCAAGCACCAGCGATAATCTGTTTGCCCCCTACATTAAACTACACTATAGGGATGCGCTGTAGGGGTCCGTGTATTCGCTATAGAAACACAGGTATGCTAAAAAGTTAGCACCCAATTTTTTGTTGAATGCTGATCAAAATCGAATATTATGAGTTAGAGTACATGGCACAGAGTGCTTCTGGCATGGTCTGAGGGTCCGAAACACGGGTATGTTAAAAAATTTGTACCCGATTTTTTGTTGAATGCTGGTCAAAATCGTTGCATAGTTGTGGTTCTGTGCCAAAATAGGCCGGGACACGTCTCAACATGCCTGTCTTTTATATCTGATGGGGCTTAGCGTCTTTAAAAATAGGCCTGCGCTGCAAGAACACTACGCATCCCAGGCTATACAGTTGGTCATGTGTGTAGCTCATAGCGGGAACGTTAACATTCAACATGCCTTGAGAGGGTTTGTGAAGCAACTCGCTCAATATTTTCTAGATGACTGTGCGCGTGTTAACGGCCAGCACATAGTTTTTGAATTTCAGTATTTTTTTTCCACGGCTGTCCCGTGACCAGGACTTGTCCAGGCATGCCCAGACATGCCCGGACTTGTCCAGGCATGTCTCACATGGACCCTATATGTCCGTTCACAATATGTCTATCAGTATTAAAACATAAAAACTCCTCTGTACACGATCCTTAAGCAAAATAAAAAAAATAATGTAAAATAAATCTGTGAATGAGCAAAAATGTTGAAATATACGCTTAACTAATATTTGAAAAATATGGTGTCTCACATGGACCCTATATGTCAGTTCACGATATGTCTATCAGTATTAAAACATAAAAAACTCCTCTGTACATTATTGTGAAGGGGTTAAAAGAGGCTTCATGGTTGATATGATAAGCTGATCAGAATAGTTTAGCATCATGAGAGCTGCTATGGTTGACAGTGGTAGCGAACGCATAACTAATATTTGATTGGCCAACTATACACAAATGCTTTTTTTTAATATAGCTCCTCATATGGATGTGCTAATTGACTTCATATGCACGCACAGTATGTATTGTGAGCCCTGCACTTGCATGCTAACATCATTATATTAGCATCTGTGATTAGCTAGCATCATGAGAGCTGCTATGGTTGACAGTGGTAGCGAACGCATAACTAATATTTGATTGGCCAACTATACACAACTGCTTTTTTAATATAGCTCCTCATATGGATGTGCTAATTGACTTCATATGCACGCACAGTATGTATTGTGAGCCCTGCACTTGCATGCTAACATCATTATATTAGCATCTGTGCTGGGGAAGTTACTTTATTGATATACATGCTTCATTGAGATACTTATAATCCTATATATAGTGCATATATGTCTGCGTATTGGGGGATATTGTGAGTTACATAGACTGCATATATATGGACAAATATATGTAGGTTATTATTGTTTAGCCCCGGATTAGTCTATTATCGTTATAACATATAAGATATGGAGATGGGCACTATTATATATTGATTTGAATGTAGTTCATACCTGTCTGCATTTGGCTATTTTTCTGCATGCTGTATATCCCACTCTTTTGGATTTTTATTCATGATAATGTATATGTTTTGAGCTGTAACTTCATGTCAACACTTTGGCTATTTTTCTGCATGCTGTATATCCCCAATGACATGTATATATATATATTTATATTTATAGTTCATACACTTCTACAATAGTAAATAGCCGCTAATTCAATTGCAGGCTTTTGTGCAAATCAGATAGCAAAGGACATGAAAAGACATTGGAGCATTCAACAGCGTTGTTCCTGTCTAGAGAGAATCCCATGACCTGTATTGCCATTTGTGTCGACATTTTGGTGTCACAATTAATTCAATGCTTGAAATGTCTTTGAGATGTATTTATTTATTACAGTAAAATCATGATTAGTTCTGGCAATAAACGTTTTTAAGATGAATGATTCTTATGCCTATGTAATTTCCACACAGCTTCCCACAGAGTGGTAGTGTGGGAAGACCTTCAGAAACCCATTGTTTTAAAATCACATTAGTGCAGGTTATGTTTGCTAGAAACCTTCAGTTTTATGGGCACTGCTATCAGAATACACATAAATGTGTTGGTTTTAAAAGATCCCACTGACTATACACAATGCAATACTATTTACTGTTTGCCTGAATTACCGTAGCATCGACCTTCACTCATTCTGACAATTCATGTCAACACTGTTTACTACATTTCTATGTGCCAGTAAAGATGTATATCTATGTACCATGTTAGTTAGTAAATAGAAAAATATGCTCCTCTCAAAACACACAAGCCTTAGATACACAGCTTGGTAATAGCTTACCGATCTGTAACAGAGAGTGCTAGAAATCACTTTTACATACAGGCATAGCAGTTCCAAACTTTTACACATTTACTGGGGGGGATTTATACAAACCTGCTAGAAATGAGCTTTACATACATTTACTGACGGATTCTAATACAGACATTTACTGGGTGCTTCTAATACAAACCCTTTACAGTTCATGTCAGGGCATTCTCTGCTAGAAAATAGCTTTACATCTACGGAAACAGCGTTGTTCCTGTCTAGAGAGAATCCCATGACCTGTATTGCCATTTGTATCGACATTTTGGTGTCACAATTAATTCAATGCTTGAAATGTCTTTGAGATGTATTTATTTATTACAGTAAAATCATGATTAGTTCTGGCAATAAACGTTTTTAAGATGAATGATCTCTTATGCCTATGTCATTTCCACACAGCTTCCCACAGAGTTACACTGCCAAGCTAAAAAATATATATACTGAATAAAACTATAAGATGAGCGTCATAATTCCAAATTCCACCACAATAGTGTTTTACATGCATTTACTGGGTCCTTAAAAGTTTCTCACCACAAAAAAGATCAAGATTCACTCTTTAATTCACTAAAAATCCTTATTATTTAACTAGAACTCCTTATACATTTACTGGGTCCTTAAAAGTTACACTAAAACAACACAGACTAATCTAATCCAGTGGATAAAATATCAATAGAGACGAATAAATCACTTTGATTGAAATTCACAAATCCAGCAGCTCAGATTTCTCAGCCTGAGCAAAGTTCAGATCTCCCAGCCTGAGCAAAGTTCACACAGAAGACGGATTAAATGATAGGGGGCGTGTCGACCTGTCAGATTTGAGTTTGACGAATACTACAGTTCCTATACTACTCGCTTATATCCCATATGTGGGAGTAAACCACTGTTTGGGTGCATGGCAGAGCTTGGAAGGCAAGGAGCGCCATTTGACTTTTTCAGCGCAGAATTGGCAGGACGCCATGTCACGTTTGGAGAGCCCCTGATGTGCCTAAACAGTGGAAACCCCCACAAATGACACCATTTTGGAAACTAGACCCCTCAAGGAACTTATCTAGATGTGTGGTGAGAACTTTGAACCCTCTAGTGCTTCACAGAATTTTATAACGTAGAGCAATAAAAATAAAAAAAAATCATTTTTTTCACAAAAATTTTTCACCCCCAATTTTTTATTTTCACAAGGTAACAGAAGAAATTGGACCCCAAGAGTTATTGTGCAATTTGTCCTGAGTATGCTGATACCCCATATGTGGGGGTAAACCACTGTTTGGGCGCATGCAGAGCTCGGAAGGGAAGGACTTTTTCAATGCAGAATTGGCTGGAATTGAGATCAGACGTCTATGTCACGTTTGGAGAGCCCCTGATATGCCTAAACAGTGGAACCCCCTCCTAATTCTAACTCCAACACACCCCTAACCCTAGTCCCAACCCTAACCACAAACCTAACCCTAATCCAACCCTAATCCTAACTTTAGCCCCAACCCTAATGGGAAAATGGAAATAAATACATTTTATTAATTTTATTATTTTTCCCTAACTAAGGGGGTGATAAAGGGGGTTTAATTTACTATTTATAGCAGGTTTTTATGTTTGGCAGCTGTCACACGCTAAAAGACCCTTTTTATTGCAAAAAATAGTTTTTGTATCACCACATTTTGAGAGCTATAGTATCTCCTTATTTTGGCCGACAGTGTCATGTGAGGTCTTATTTTTTGCGGGACGAGTTGACGTTTTTATTGTTACCATTTTTGGGCACATTACTTTTTTGATCACTTTTTATTACGATTTTTGGGAGGCAGAATGAACAAAAACCAGCAATTCATGAATTTCTTTTGGGGGGTGGGCATTTATACCGTTCCGCGTGTGGTTAAATTGATAAAGCAGTTTTATTCTTTGGTTAGTACGATTACAGCGATACCTCATTTATATCATTTTTTTTTTTGTTTTGGTGCTTTTCTACAATAAAAACAATTTTATATAAAGAATAATTATTTTTGCATCGCTTTTTCTGCGAGCTATAAATTTATTTTTTCGCTGATGATGTTGTATTGTGGCTCGTTTTTTGCGGGACAAGAATGACGTTTTCAGCGGCACAATGTTTATATCCGTCTTTTTGATCGCGTGTTAGACTGTGCACACGTTGCGGATTTTTCACTTTTTTTGGCGTTTTTGCGGCTTTCCGCCGCAAAACGCTGAAAAAAACGCATGCATTAAGCATCTTATTAGTAGAATGCATTCCGCAATTTTTCTGTGCAAATGCTGCGTCTTTTCCGCGAAAAAAACGCATCGCAGAAAAAAACGCAGCATGTTCATTCTTTTTCCAGAATCGCGGCGATTCCGCACACATAGGAAGCATTGAACCGCTTACTTTCCGCATGTGGCTATGCCCACCATGCGCAAAGTGAGCGGTTCATGTGCGGATGGTACCCAGGTCGGGAGGAGAGGAGACTCCCCTCCAGGCCCTGGGTACCATATCCCTGATAAAACAATAATTAAAATAAAAAAGCGTGATATTCTCACCTTCCGGCGGCCCCCGCAGCTTTCCGCCTCTCAGCGACGCTCCCGGCCAATCCGTCCCAGGCGTCCTTAGCGACAATGACCCCAGATGACGTAGCGGTCTCTCGTGATGCTATGTCATCTGGGGTCATTGTCGCTAAGGATTGGCCGGGAGCGTCGCTGAGAGGCGGGAAGGCTGCGGGGGACGCCGGAAGGTGAGAATATCACGATTTATTTTTTTTTTTATTATTTTTAACATTAGATCTTTTACTATTGATGCTGCATAGGCAGCATCAATAGTAAAAAGTTACTCACACTTGTCAAACACTATATTTTACTCGTGTGACCAACCTGTCAATCAGTTTTCCAAGCGATGCTACAGATCGCTTGGAAAACGCTAGCATTCTGCAATCTAATTACGCTTGCAAAACACTTGTTTGTGGCGGGAATACGCATACGTATAAAATGCGTATTTCCCGCAGCAGGGAGGTGCGGGATTGCCACGGAAATTTCCGTGGCAATCCTCCGTGTGCACATAGCCTTATTCCACTTTTTGTTCAGCGTTATGATGATAAAGCATTGTTAGAGGCGGGAAGGCTGCGGGGGACGCCGGAAGGTGAGAATATCACGATTTATTTATTTTTTATTATATTTTTAACAGATCTTTTTACTATTGATGCGGCATAGGCAGCAACAATAGTAAAAAGTTGCTCACACTGTCAAACACTATATTTTACTCGTGTGACCAACCTGTCAATCAGTTTTCCAAGCGATGCTACAGATCGCTTGGAAAACGCTAGCATTCTGCAATCTAATTACGCTTGCAAAACACTTGTTTGTGGCGGGATACGCATACGTATAAAATGCGTATTTCCCGCAGCAGGGAGGTGCGGGATTGCCACGGAAATTTCCGTGGCAATCCTCCGTGTGCACATAGCCTTATTCACTTTTTGTTTAGCGTTATGATGATAAAGCATTGTTTTTTTGCCTTTTTTTTTAAGGGGTTCACTAAAGGGGTTAACTAGTGGGACAGTTTTATAGGGCGGGTCGTTACAGATGCTGCGATACTAAATATGTGTACTTTTGTTTGTTTTTCTTATTTACATAATAATAATGTGTTTATTGGGGAAATATTTTTTTTATTTAGGGATTTTTTTTAAACTATTTTTACACGTTTTAGTTTTTTTTTACATTTTTACATTGTCCCAGGGTGGGACATCACTGTATAGTGTCAATCGCTGATCTGAGTTCACACAGCACTCTGTCAGATCAGCGATCTGATAGGCAGTGCAGGAGGCATGCTCTCAGCAGGCACTGACAAGCCACCTCCTGCAGGACCCCGCGGCTATCTTGGTTCCGGGGGCCTGCAGGGAGGAGGCCCTCGGAACAGCGCGATCACATTGTGCTGTTCTGAGGGTCTCAGGGAAGCACGCAGGGAGCCCCCCCCCTGCGCGATGCTTTCCTGTGCCGCTGGAACTGCGATCATCTTTGATCGCAGTGTGTGTCGGGGGTTTTAAAGTGCCGGGAGTGGTCCGTGACCGCTCCTGGCACTTAGTGCCGGGTGTCAGCTGTGAGACTCAACTGACACCCGGCCGCGATCAAGCTGCGCTCCCCCAGTGAGCGCTGCTGATCACGGATGATTTACTATCCCGTCACTTGGAATTAAGTCCCAGGTCACATGGACAGGATAGTACGTCAGATGGCAGAAAGGGGTTAAAGGCCCCCGCATGAGCAGAACACGTTCGCCAAGGTGTTACTGATCTTGGAAGAGATGCATGGTGACCCTAAGGATGTCGGTGAATTGCCGATGTTCTTGTTCAGTCGCGTCCAAAGGAAGGGAGAGGTCTATGACCCAATACATGATCGTGCTGTGTCGCTTCCCACGGCTGAGGGGCGTTGGGAATGGATAGCTGCCTAATAGCCAATGCTCCCACGCCGCCAGTCCACGACGACGTGAGGCATGCGTCCCAGATGGTAAGAGAAATGTGGACCCATGGACCATAGGGGAGGACCCGGGCTGCCCGGACTAGGGGAGGGCAGCGCCCGGGACCCGTGGCAGCTGAGCATGTGGCAAGAGGCGACCTGCAGGACTAGACAACACCGCACAACTTCAGTTATGAAGAAAACAAAGTTTACTTAAAGAAACACACAGTACATAAAAGAACATAATGCCGGGCTCCCGATTCCGCACATCAGAGAAGGTACACGTCTCAGGATCACAGACGAATGCAGGAGGACATCACGGGTAGATGCAGTCCAGGGTTATTCTGGCACGGGCATACTTGGGCGGCCTCTCTCTCAGGCCTCAGGCTTTGCACGGCTCAGCAGGAGAACATCAGACCCCGGGCCCCCAGGACGAACGTTCAGACGATGGCGGGGTCATCACGGGTTCATGCAGTCCAGGTCATCTGGCACAGGCATACTAGTATGGCCTCTCTCAGGCCTCAGGCGTAGCACAGGCTCAGCAGGAGAACATCAGACACTGACCCAGGACAGACGTCATCACAGGGTAGACCACGGAGGAACCGGCAGGACATCGGGACATCAGGAACACGGACTGGATCTAGGTACTCAGGAACACGGACAGGATATCAGGAACACGGATTGGATCTCAGGGACACAGGAACACGGACAGGATATCAGGAACACGAATGGAACTCAGGGACACAGGAACACGGACAGATATCAGGAACACGGAATGGAACTCAGGGACACAGGAAACACGGACAGGAACTCAGGAACACGGATTGGATCTCAGGAACACGGACAGGGAACTCAGGAACACAGATTGGATCTCAGGAACACGGACAGGATATCAGGAACACGGATTGGATTCAGGGACTCAGGACACGGACAGGACTTCAGGAACACGGATTGGATCTCTTTGGGAAATCAGGAACACGGACTGGAACTCAGGAACACGGACTGGAACTCAGGAAACACGGACAGGATATCAGGAACACAGATGGAATTCGGAACACAGACGAACTCAGGAACACGGATTGGATCTCAGGGACTCAGGAACACGGATTTGATCTCAGGGACTCAGGAACACGGATTGGATTCAGGGACTCAGGAACACGGATGGATTCAGGGACTCAGGAACACGGATTGGATCTCAGGGACTCAGGAACACGGACAGGATATCAGGAACACGGATTGGATCTCAGGGACACAGGAAACGGACAGGATATCAGGAAACACGGAATGGAACTCAGGGACACAGGAACACGGGGCAGGATATCAAGAACACGGAATGGAACTCAGGGACACAGGAACACGGACAGGAACTCAGAACCCGACAGGAACTCAGGAACACAGATTGGATCTCAGGAACACGGACAGGATATCAGGAACACGGATTGGATCTCAGGGACTCAGACAGGACTTCAGGAACACGGATTGGATCTTGGACCCCAGGAACACGGACTGGAATCAGAACACGGACTGGAATCAGGAACACGGACTGGAACTCAGGAACACGGACTGGAACTCAGGAACACAGACTGGAACTCAGGAACACAGACAAACTCAGGAACACGGATTGGATCTCAGGGGATCAGGAACACGGATTGGATCTCAGGGACTCAGGAACACGGATTGGATCTCAGGGACTCAGGAACACGGATTGGATCTCAGGGACTCAGGAACACGGATTGGATCTCAGGGACTCAGGAACACGGATTGGATCTCAGGGACTCAGGAACACGGATTGGATCTCAGGGGACTCAGGAACACAGATTGGATCTCCAGGGACTCAGGAACACGGATTGGATCTCAGGGACTCAGGAACACGGACAGGACTTCAGGAACACGGATTGGATCTCGAACTCAGGAACACGGACTGGAATCAGGAAACACGGACTGGAACGCAGGAAACACGGACTGGAACTCAGCAACACGGACTGGAACTCAGCAACACGGACTGGAACTCAGCACACGGACTGGAACTCAGCAACACGGACTGGAACTCAGCAACACGGACTGGAACTCCGGAACACAGATCACTGGCATCGGACTCCAGACATCTGGCAACGATCGGCAGGCTCCGGACATCAGGCAGACTCCGGACATCTGGAAGTGGTCATCGGACACAGGCCATAATCAGGCATCAGACATCTGGCAGCGACCTGAAAAGAACCCCCGCGGGCTGGTGCAAGCCCCGCCAGGCTCAACGGGAGCTGGCCGGGAATTGCACAGAAGCTGAGCACAGAGTAACAAACTCAGCACACACACCGGACTCCTCCTTCCAAGATGAACTCAGGTTGTATAGCAAATAATCACAGTCACTGGCACAGGGTTCAGGACACGAAGGACTTCAGGAACATAAACAGAGGACACGTTCAGACATTCAGGTACAGGAACAGATCCAGGATCAGGGATTCAGGTAACAAGACACAGCAGGAACAGGCCTGGATATGCAGCCCAGGAAGGGCGATCTGGGTACTCAGCCCCCAGAACAGGCGGAAAACACAAGACACAGTTCAGAATTCAGGTATCGTAACAGATCCAGGATCAGGGATTCAGGTGACAAAACACAACAGGGACAGGCCTGGATATGCAGCCCCCAGGAAGGGTTTATCTGGGTACTCAGCCCCAGAACAGGCGGAAAACAAAGACAGGACAAAGGAATCAGCTCTCCAGAACTGATCGTACTCAGAGCAGGAGCTGAACACACAAACACACACGGCTAGGTTCAGGAACTCAATGCAAACTCAATGCAAAGCTCTGGCAAGTGGGAATGCCCCACAGGGCTGGGGAACTTTATATATGAGCTGCTTCACAGCGATAGGCTGGAGCAGCAATTTAGTGACACACCAATCTCATAAAAGCAGGACAGGTGTGGGCCGCGCCCCTATGCAGAGCCAGACAACTCAGCACAGAAGGACACCTGACAGTGGCTGCAGCCACACACGTAGTAAGTCATGCACCACTGCAGAGGACTTTGCAACTACGGGTAGCTTCTACAGCAGGCCAGGGACCACACTGCGGTGTGGTCATGCAACGCAGCGGAGACACTCACGCAAGTACGGCTACGCGCAGAGCTGGGAACTGAGCAGCATCCCTTTCAGGTAACAGACAACAGTATCCAGCTGGTTAGGGGAAAAGGAGCAAAAGGGTTAAAGCAAAGACATGCAAAG
>JARQOD010000001.1:812112388-812150438 GCA_033576555.1 Oophaga sylvatica
TGTACTCCGTTGCCGCTGCAGACACACGGGAGCTCAGACGGGATGCAGAACGTGGTGGAAGAGAAGAATCCGGCGGGTTCTGAGTATACAGATGCAGCTATCAAGGAGAACTTGAAAGCTGGAATAAATGGAGATATTGGAGACCAAAATGATGTGACTGAAGAAGTAGAATGTAAGACTGACGGTAGGGCTTCTGAGCATGTCCTACCAGAAGAGCCTGAAGAAGGGGCTGAAGACATAAAGGACGTCCAACAGGTACAAGATGAATTGATTACTTCTCAGAAAAAACTCCAAACTGTGATGAAGGAGCGTGATGAGAGCCATGAGCATCTTCTGGAGAAGCTCAATGAAGTAAAGAAGGTTCAAGGGGAACTGGAGAAAAGTGAAAAACCCCCTATACCTTCTGTGATAGTTGGTGACACATGGTCAGTGCACCAGGGACAGGAGGTACGTGAGTTTCTGAGGAAGAGTCAGCAGAAGTGTTCTGATGTGCCGGGTCGTACTTCTCTGGCCAGGCACTATATCGAAACTGAGCCCGGCCCTAAGGTCAAGATGAAACCGTGCAGGATACCCGAGGCCCGCAGAGAGCATAGGCCTGGGAGGGTACAGGGTAGTGCGGATGCTTCAGATGAAGAGAAAGCTGATGTTGGCTATGGCTCAGGTGAAGATACGGATGACAGTAGTGAAGATGAAGCTGATGAAGGCCATGACTGGTCCAGAGTTCACTGTCTCTTTTGGATTGTTGACCAGCCCTCCGGTCTGGATGACCAGCCCTCCGGTCTGGAGAAGAGGGAGGGGATATGTGAGACAGTGAAGGAATGTGTGTCGAATGGGGTGTACATTTCACCTAGGTACTGTGCTGTATGGTATAAGGGAAATGTGTGGCTTTGTAAACCTAGTGGTAGAGAAAGGTCACTACACCTTACATTCAGCACACACTTGCAGCTCAGGCCTGAAACCATTCAGCTGTTAATTAGGAGACCAGAAGTAGGTGTCTGCAAACACAGTCAGAGAGCTGGCTTAGTCTGGACACAGGAAGGTGTCCCGGCACAAGAAGCAGTCTCCAGGAGTGGAGCTGGCTTAGTCTGGACACAGGAAGGTGTCCCGGCACAAGAAGCAGTCTCCAGGAGTTTGAGCTATCTCAGTCTGGGTGCAGGAAGTACCCCGGACACAGGAGTAGTCTCAGTGAGAATCCGTGCGAATAGCGGCTGAATAAGGAGTGGATCTCTCTCAAGTCTGGACGTTGAAGGTGCCTTCAGACACAAGGAGGAGTATCTGTGAAACTCCATTCTGGTAACATATATCATAAGTGTTGTTTTGGGTCAGGCTGGTAGAGCCGGGACCCGGATAGATAGGGAAATCGATCTATGTGTAATTAGTGGCTAGACAAGCCTAGGTTTTCTGTTTATACTTTATTTTTATCTGTTTGCTGTGGACTTTAATAAAGCTGGTTGCGGCCAGTTTTCACCAGAACTGCTGTCTGAATGAACTGTTTTCGTGTCACTCTGTCTACCCAGACAGCGATCCTAGAGCTATATCCCCTGGAAATGCTACAATATATAGAGATATATATATATATATATATATATATAGATATATAGAGATACAGATATATATCTATATCTCTATAGAGATATATCTATATATATATAACAGATAATATATATACCTATCTATCTTCGGCTCCATGCACAGAACCGTATTTAGGATCAATTACACAAATCCTGAATATGATGGTAATGCACAGAGGAATACATATTGAAGTTATAGTACTACTACAATGCAATATACGGAAAACCATAGAGGACAGCAAACTAACGTGGTAAATGATTCCACACGGAAGTCCACAATGCTGAGGAGGGAGGGGAGTAAAAAGGATAGTAACTGGAGTACCAACCTTATCGGTGTCAAACCCAGACATAAATTCTTGCTCCACTGTCAAATTATCAAAAAAGGGTTCCGAAGCTAAAAAGAAAAAGACATATAAAGCATGTAGTATATAGTAAATTGCATTGAACAACTTGCAGAAGTAAAGTTATTGAGTCACATTTGAAGCATGTTAGAACAGCAGAAAAGATGGCAATAGATCAGGTAGATTGGGTTTTACTGTTAAAGATAAAGTGATCACATACACAGCTTGAACAAAACTCAGCAGATGTAACAAGTACATGGATACAATTTAACAGGAGCGGAACTTTTTTTTTCTTCGTCATTTCGCCTATTTATTGTGGAGACATTGCCAATCAAATTTTCGGCACCTAAGGATTATCTAATATTAAGTCCAAGTGAGTGCTATTAGTTTTCATTGGGGTGGGGAGGAATTTGCCTCCTGTAAGACGCTAACCCATCATAAACAGGAAGCAACTCCGATGCAGAAGGCCCTGTGATGTCATTAGGATCACAGGACTCTACCCTTTTTATATAACCTGTCAGGTAGAATTGACAATTCATACATAAAACCACGTTTTGTTCTGCAACGAGGCCAATATTTAGCTTGCTTAAATGCCCCTTAAAAAAAAAAAAAAAAAAAAAAAAAAACATCTTTATTTTAAGTGTATTAAAAAAAAGTTAATACACTTTTTTTAGCAGGACTTCGTTACAATACAGAAGAGCTCCTTCACCACTGCCTTCTGATGAATCCATAGAGGGATGGTCCCTGATTTGAATGATTATCATGTACAGGTCTGGGAGAATACTTCTATCCTGTCCCTAGGAGTCTCCCTTGTAACTAGTTAGGTAAGGGAGGACTAGAGTGAGCCATCAAGGAGCATGGGGCGCCATTATCTTGATTCTAGGGTGCCAACCTCCACTGTCAGGCAGGGGCATTATCTAGGGTCAGTTTCTCACCCATGAATCTAGGGAGACCATTCTTGTTTCAACACGACATTATTAGATAGGAGGAGTTCCTAGGAATATTCTTTAAGAGTTGGTTTTGTACCTTCAACATGATACAACATTGTACATTTTCTATCAGGTCTGAAACCAACCATAAAAGCTGAAACCATATACCTATATGGTGTATTCAATGCCTGGCTTAATTGTGAATGTAATGTTGAATTGAAATACACACCTATTTCACTTCTTTATTCGGATACCAGACAGGTGATGGCATTATAGGGATAGTCGACTGAGTGGGGGTGCCACGGTCGGCACCCTGGGGTTCTAACCTCCGGCAGGAAGTAGGGCGAGATCCCGCCTAAAAGACCCACACAGGTACTGTGACCTCTCAGTTCAATCTGATCTGTATTCTGGTCAAGAGGATCTGTGATTATGTTTTAATGTTTGCAACTTATATTGTGTGTTCACATAGGGTATTTTTTTAATACATATAAAATAAAAGATATTTAAGGGAAATTTATGTAAACTACCGTAGGAAACCGGCGAGGAGGGACCATATATTGTCCTTTAATCTAGGGAAGCCCTAGTCCATCACTAACCCCAGGGTTACCACTGAAGGTGGAGATGCCAGGGCCTCGCATCTGTGCTCCTACAAAATCCTATGTAGCTCCCACCCTCCCCCTAAAAGGGCAACACCAGCTGGACAGACAGGGAAACCCAAGGCACAATCAAGGTACAGACACAGGATAAAATACAAAGGTATATTGGGTGCACAGTGAAAAGGCAGAAAAGCTACCTTCCCTTCTTTTTGTGTTGAGGTACTCACAACAAAGACAAGAGCGACAATCCAGAACACTTTCTCCAATGAAGCCAGGAACAGAATGAAGATTCTATTGCTCGCATGTAGGGAAGCCAGACACAGGTTTATATAACGACGAGGAACTCTAAACCCTTTCCATGTCACAAGACACCTATTAACTCATGAATGCCTGTGTAGATTTAAAGAGGGCCTGTGCTCCGCTAATTGCTGCGATCTTTCAATCTCAGATGTACCACAGGTGCCAGCAGAATGCAGCACATCCATGATAGTGTCAAATTTAAAATTAAAAATTTGGTGAAGGGCCTCTTTAAAGTAATCAAAACACCAAAATTAGTCATTGGGCATCTCATAAAAATTAGAATAAAAGAATAAAAAAAAAAAAAAAATCAAAATGTCTGTATCCCAATATTGTACCGATAAGACTACGGCTTCCCAATGAATCATTGGAAGCAATAAAACTTGCCATACAGTTCAATGCGAGTTTCAAGTGACATGCCACTTGTCTGCAACTTAGCCGGTTTATTTACAGCAAAATCACAGCTGTAAAAAAATAGTAACACGATACCAAGTTCAAAGACGTTTTTCTTTTGTGCACCTTGTCAGAGAACTTTTCACTTGACACATTACCGTGTGGCACAACTACAGCTTGGTGAAAAGATAAGAAAATGGTTTAAAACCAATGTATTTTAAATGAAGTACTGATTAGTTAAAAAAAAAAAAAAAAAAAAGGAAAATTGTGCAACAGAAAACAAACCCTGCGATAATCTTAGGGAAAAAAACAAAAAAAATTTAATGGCACTTACTAGTTATATCCTTTATGAGTTCTGCAATAGATGTGTGATTTGCTAAAGACGCTCGTTCAGCTTGCATATGAGGCAGTTGCGAGACAAACTGCTTGATTTCACCCACAGTTTTGGCATTGTGTCTTCCCTTCATTTGGAAAAGTAAAAATAACAAATTGGCTCCAGATATTAAAATTTTGAAAACAGCAAATTGCAGAATTTTAATAATTTAACTGAAATTTACATAAAAACTTATTTAACTGAAAGGATTCAATAAGATCAGAAAAATCTCGACTGAAAATGCTTTGACGTTAACTAAATAGATTGGAATATGAAAAGCGCGTCCATTATTTAAGGTTTGGAAAATCTGCCCTAGACACAACTGGCAAGCACATGTGCAATGCTTGGTGTGACGTAGCGGGCAAGTCCTGGCAGGCGGTGGATAATTATGCCTGGTGGTAAAACCTTCAATTTCAGCAGGGCATCCAATCTCATTATCACTTTTTTTTTTCCAGGCCAAGTATTTAATCCAGATAAGATAGAATTAACCTTGCCAACGTGTCACAAAAATAATTAGCATTCAATAGATCCCCCAAACTGAATTTATATTGACCGATTACGGTCCTTTATGCTAGTTATCTTCTCCTGAGGTCCCCATAATGTTAGCATGTCATTTCAGGACAGGCCAAGAACATCAGATTAATACACCGATCCCTTTTATAGTTCACTGTATATTTAAGAACCCCTGTACATAACATTGCATAAGACACTGCAGCGCTAGACACAACCGCTACCCAACATACGGCGGTGTGCCCAATAATGGATTACGGAAAGCAGTCAGGAAATCAATCAGTAAATGCTGGGCATCTGATCCCAACCAATCTGATACCAAGGGTTATGCTTCTAAATAAATTCTTCAAACACTTCATTATTTTATTTGCAGAATATAGATAGATGCCAGGTTACCGAACAAATGCTACTTTACCTCGAAAGCTGCAGATATAATTTTGGCCTTCTTACTCAGTACTGAGCCCACAGCGTTGAAGTTTTTGTCCCGGATTTCAGCATATAACTCCTCAGCGGAATTTAACAGCAGCTTCTTCGCCTCTGTAGGGAGCTCTTTGCCACCCTCACCCTGATTCTTAGGAGCAAATTTTTCTGGGGGAAGTTTCACATTGCCTGTTGTAATTGCATAATATGGAAATATCTTTAATAGAATAAAAACACTTTACCAAAATTGCTGAACTCGAAATAATTTGCTTGAACTGGAATTACAATGGCTAGCCGTTAAAGGGTACCTGTCACTAGGTCAAACATGGTCAGTTTTTCACCTTATTTTTTTCCTGCCGCTTTCTTACATATGCTTTTTTTTTTTTTTTAAACCCTCCATATGCCTTTAAGGATATGGACCTTTTCAGTTTTACATTTTTATGCTCCTATAAAAAGGAAACGATCAGTAAAGATCATACAAATTAGCACTAAATAATAAGGCCCACGTTTGAAATTATATGGCGGATTTATAAGACACGCAACACCGCACGCAGAGTTGAAATACAAAATACCAGTTATAAATCAAAACAACATATCAATAGATAGACTCTAAATTTATGACAACAAAGACAGGAGAACTTGTCACTTTATATTTAAAAATACATTATTTATTGGTACAAAATACATTAAATAAATATTCAATACAATATATGAACTTTTTACTATATGTATGGATAAAAAGTGTGATCCTTAAAAGTGACAGCAAGAAAATAAAGTGGCCGCAAACCAAGACTAGGATGGTATATCAAGAAACATTGTATCCTGCTAATCCTATATATAAGACCTCATAGTATTGGAAAGGGGAATTATAAGCCGTTTACCCGCAAAAAATGAGAGGAACCAAATAAGGCCACCCTAGCATAACATTGAGGCCGTAACAAACTAAATAAGAGATTTCAAACATCAAATACCAAGTTGCTACACCAAAATCGTTAAATAAATAATAGATTAAGGGTTAATTACCCATTATAATGGTGTCTCCTGTCCAAGAAGCGGCCACTGACCCCGACGCGCATTTCACGAATCTCACTCTCACTTCCTCAAGGTGGCGTGGTCACAAATAAGTAAATGTCAGCCATAAATACATGGCCATTATGGTCATATGACCAAGTCCGGCCAATCGTATATTTTGCCTTCACGCCTGCGCACATACAAATCCCAGGTCCTATAGTCAAGGACTACGCGTCATAAATACCATAGCCCAGTCACATGACCAAATCTGCCCAATTGCAAATTCTGCCTTAGTGCATGCACTTACTCAAATCCTAGGTCCTGTAAACATAGACTCCCCATTGCTCACCCCGCAGCCCGGAGAAGCGGCCGGCGCCTGACACCAGCAGAGGAATCGAGAAGAATATAAAAGGACCCAAGACAGAGCACTAACACAAGCAGATGATCAATCATAATAAAATTAAAAGACGGATTTTGGTAAGAACTTACCTGTAAAATCCTTTTCAGCGAAGAAGGAAGGGAGACACACACTAGTCATTACTAGTGGGTAGGCGGAGCCCAGATGAGATAGACACCTCAGATTAAAAAGTGTGTTGACCGGCCCCTCCAGCTCGGGCTCCTCCTACTCAGCTCTCCAGTCGTACACAAGCTAAGGAAGAGCAAATATCACCAGCGGAGCAACATAACCCCTTCTGAAGAACTTCAGAGAAGAAAACAAGAATACAGGTTATGCATGTCACAGGAAAAAAAACACACAGTTCCAGGTACTACTCACTGAACCTGACTACTGCGATGAGCTGGCGAAGCTGGAACAGAGCCGTAGCGCGCCGACCTCAGCCCAGATAATCGCTATCAGAGGAGGGTCACGCCGCATCTGAAACACAACAACACACTTCTGCCATGGGAGGGATGTGTGTCTCCCTTCCTTCTTCGCTGAAAAGGATTTTACAGGTAAGTTCTTACCAAAATCCGTCTTTCAGCAGCAGACGAAGGAAGGGAGACACACACTAGTCATTACTAGTGGGACGTCCCAAAGCAGTCCAAAAATTAAGGGTGGGAAAACAAAACCAAAAAAGGCAGATCCCAACAACCTAAGAAAGTGCGCAACCAGCGCTAACAAATAAGTTAACGAGAACTTTAAACTACAGCCGCCTGCAGGACCCTACGTCCTAGGGCCGCATCAGCGGAAGCACTAACGTCCACCTTATAAAATTTTGTAAAGGTGTGGACGGAGCGCCAGGTCGCAGCCCGGCAGAGCTGAGCTGCCGAGGCCCCTTGATGAAAAGCCCACGATGAGCCCACAGCTCTCGTGGAGTGAGCTCGAACCTTAATCGGGCAAGGTTCGCCCTTAAGTCGGTAAGCCTCCAAGATGGCCGACCGGATCCAACGAGCTATAGAATCCTTGGAAGCTCGTTGACCACGTCGACGACCTGCTGGAATCACAAACAGAGAGTCCGACTTCCGAAAACCTTGGGTAACAGACAAATAGAACTTCAAAGCCCGCACCAGATCCAATGTGTGCAAGGCTCGTTCCTTCGCATTCCTCGGCCCCGGACAGAGTGAGGGTAACACAATATCCTGGTTGACATGAAATTGTGACACCACCTTAGGTAGAAAATCGCCCCGAGTGCGAAGTATTACTCGATCCGGGTGAAACTCCAGAAAAGGAGGTGAGCAAGAAAGAGCCGCCAACTCAGAAACCCTTCTCAAAGAGGTGACCGCCACCAGGAAGGCAACGAAAGGTTAACGGAATCCATAGGCTCAAAAGGCCCATGTTGAAGAGCCTCCAAAACAAGATTGAGCCGCCAAGGAGACACAGGCGCCTTCCGCGGCGGAAACTGACGGGTTACTCCTTTAAAAAAGGAACGTACGTCCCTACGCGAGGCGATAACCTTCCTAAACAGCAAAGACAGAGCAGAAACTTGACCCCTTAGGGTGCTTACTGCCAAACCTTTGTCCAGCCCGAATTGCAGAAAAGCCAACAAATTGAGAATGGAAAAAATCCTCGGGTTCCTTGAAGAACCCGAACACCACGAAAAGAAAGCTTCCCAAGTCTTGTGATAAATCCTAGTAGTAGCCGGACCTCTGGCAGCTCGCAAAGTGGCAATGACTTCGGCTGAAAAACCTCAACGGGTCAATATTTCGGTCTCAAGAGCCACGCCGTCAAACGCAGAGACTTCAGGTCCGGATGACGAATGGGCCCTTGGGTTAGCAGGTCCGAGCGAAGAGGAAGTGGAAGTGGCGGCGCTGCCAGGAGCGACACCAGTGTCGAGAACCACGTCCTCCTTGGCCAATCTGGGGCTATCAACATAGCCGAGATTCTCTCCAGTCTGATCCGACGTAGCACCAGAGGAAGTAAGGAAATCGGCGGAAACACAAACTAGCTCGAATTGGTCCAACGGAGCCATTAGAGCATCCACCGCCACCGCTTTCGGATCCTTGTACCTGGACATGAAAGTCGGTAACTTGGCATTGAACCTGGATGCCATCAGATCCACCTGGGGAGTACCCCACGGGAGCACAGCAGTGCAAAAATTTCCGGATGAAGACTCCATTCTCCGGGGTCCATCTTCTCGCGACTGAGAAAGTCCGCCGTGATATTCTGAACTCCTGGAATGTGGATCGCAGAGATGGCTGGTACTCTGGTCTCTGCCCATACCAGGATCCGAGATACCTCCACCATGAGTCTGGAACTTCTTGTCCCGCCTTGGTGGTTGATATATGCGACCGCCGTCGCATTGTCTGTCTGCACTCGGACTGGCAGACCGCTTAAAGGGACCGTCCATTGTTGGAGGCAAAGGAAAATCGCCCTCAATTCCAGGATGTTGATCGGCAAGACAGACTCCTCCGACAACCATACTCCCTGAGTCCAGAGATCGTTCCAGACACCCCCCCAGCCCGTCAGGCTGGCATCTGTGGCTATGACCGACCACTTCGGAGGGGAAGGACTTCCCCAGGGATAGCGCTTCTGGACGTAACCACCATCCCAGAGACTCTCGTACCCTGTGGGAGATGATGACACTGCAATCCAGTGAAGTCTGCGATCGATCCCAACGGTTCAGAATGAACCTTTGGAGGGCCCTGGAATGAAACTGGGCAAATGGAATTGCTTCCATGGACACCACCATCAAACCCAGAAGGCGCATACAGCTTCGAAGGGACATTGCTGTCGAAGACTTCATAACCTGTGCATGTCGAAGGAGACATGCTTGCTTGTCTGTGGGCAGGGATACCACTGCTTGTACCGTGTCGAAGTGCATCCCCAAAAACAGAATTGACTGCGACGGTTCCAGAGACGACTTCTCCCAATTGACCAACCACCCGAAGTCCTCCAGGAGCTGAAGGGATAGATTGCGAGCAGTTACCGCCTCCTCCTTGGAAGACGCCACAATCAGAAGGTCGTCCAGGTAGGGAAGAATCGTGACGCCCTGTCTTCGAAGAATCGCCATGAGAGGCGCCAGAATTTTTGTAAAAACTCTGGGCGCTGAGGCCAACCCGAATGGCAGAGCCACAAACTGGTAATGGTCCTGGCCTATGGCAAAACGAAGGAAGCGTTGGTGAGCCCTTCCGATTGGAACGTGTAAATAAGCGTCGCGAATGTCGATTGACACCAAAAAGTCGTCCTTTGACAAGGCTGCCACAACGGAGCAAAGCGAAATTTTCGGGTGTGGACATGCCGATTCAATCTTTTGAGATCCAGGATGGGGCGAAATTTGTCCTCCTTTTTGGGGACCACAAAGAGGTTGGAATAAAACCCTCTTCCCCTGTCCTCTGGCGGAACCGGTACTACCACACCCTTCTGCAGAAGGGAGTCGACATCTCGCAGTAGAGCGGCACATAGCTCGGGCTCTGACGGGATGCAGGACTGGCAAAAACTGTTCGGGGGTCGAGAAGAAAACTATGAAATAGCCTGCCGACAAGACCCGCGTTACCCAGGTGTCCGGAACACGGGAAATCCAAGTCGCTTTGAATTGGAGCAGGCGACCCCCCACTCGAGAGCCCTCGAGTGAGGCCCTGGCGTCAGTCCTCCTTGGCGGGCTTCTTGTCGGCTTCCCGCTTGTCTTGACGGAAACTTTGTTTCCAGGGGGTGCGGGATTTCTGAGCGGACTTTTTTCCCGAAAAAGAGGGACGACCCGATCCCCAAGAGGACTGACCAAATCGTCCCCTGGACCGAAAGGACCGTCGAGCACTACCGGCACTAGGCCTGCCAGACGCAGAAGCCATAGCCCTTCGCTGCGGTAAAGCCGCTTCTTTTGCCTTTGCCTTGGCAATCAGCTCTGTGAGGTCAGATCCAAATAGCTGACCACCCTTGTAAGCTAAAGACAGCAAACCTTGCTTGGAAACCGCGTCCCCGGTCCACTGTCTAAGCCACAGTGCTCTTCTGACTGTGACCGCCGAGGATTGCGCCCTGGACAACAATGACGCAGTATCCAGACCTGCATCATAGCTATATTTGGCTGCAGTCTCCAACAATTCGAGAAGCCCATCTACCTCGGATAACGGAGATCTATTTTGCAACGCCGTCCGTATACGGTCCAACCAGCTCAGGGAAGCTTTACAAGCACACATGGATCCTAGCACCGCTCTGAATCCATGACCCGCGGCCTCGTAGGTGGATTTCGCCGCCATCTCCGTTTTTCTGTCTAGCGGGTCCTGCAGACTCGCCTTCCCTTTAACAGGGAGCAACGAGGATTTACTAAGCTGTGATAAAGGAACATCCACTTCAGGAGAAGGAATCCAATTATCAATCAACTCCGTAGAACACGGATATAGTGCCTCAAAGAAACGTGTCCCTTGAAAACGTTTATCTGGACACAGGCGTTCCTCCTCCACTGCTCCATTAAGCTTAACCAGAGCTGGCAATGTCGATCGCGACTTACCAGGACGTCTAGTTACCTCCTCCGGTAACTGTAACGCCTCCCTCATGGCTTCAATGAAAGCCTCTGTTCGGCCCACAAGAGAGGCCGAATGCCCCTGCCGATCCTCCTTATCCGAATCGGATAACTCCCCATCCGAGTCTGAAGGGGAACCCTGTCCGCATTCCATATCAGAGACCTCTGATTCGCTACGCGGAAAGGATGAAACCGGTCTGTGTCGCTTCCTGTCATGAGAGGATCTAGCTGACACCCAATGACCTAAAAGGTCAGATAGGCCATCAATAGAACGAGCGATGGCACCCAATTTGGCATCGCTGTAACCTCCGACCGCTGCACTTGACGCCGTCGAGGTCTGCGTATCAGATACGCGCGACTGATCCTGAAGCGGATCTGAGAGACGGTCCGCACCTTCTGGACCCTGATCCGACATGCCCTCACACAGTATATGGCAGGTCAAAACCTGTCAGTAACTAGAAAAAAGTGTGGTTTCTTAAGTGGACGAAACACGCTGAAGGGTTAAATCTCTTAAAGTAGAGAGCTACCCCAGCTGTCTCATCTAAAAAATCAGCAGATGTCAGCAGTATAATTAACCCTTTAAGTTCTGATCCATACCGGAATAGAACCTACGGCAGGTATTGCTGGATTCTTGAAAGGGTTAACCCTTCAATAGAGGTTAATGTTGTAGGCTCCCCACAACTCCCTTATTAAAATAAAAGGGAGTGTGTGAGTCCCAGGCGAAACAAGGTCTCTATATGAGACCGCAGCTGCAGGATAGCGCTATCTGTCACTTGTCACACAGATAGGTCCTGCGCTGTAGGGGTGATGATTTTCACTCACCCAGCTGGCCGCGGTGATGTATAATAGTATCGGGAGGAGCGGAGCATGAGGAGCCCGGTGTAATGGCCGCCGCGCTGAGAGAAGCCGGAAGAGAAGCACATAATTGCGCGCTTCTGCACAAGAAGACCGGGAAGTGTGAAGCCACGCCCCCCGCCGGCTTCAAAAAAAGAGCGCGAACTCCCTCGCTCTCTGCTCTCCTCAGTCCTGCAGGCATCTGCCTGCGGACAAAAAATACAGTCACCAAACATGTCATTTACCAAAGCACTCACATACATTTGCGGAGTACTCACCAGCTGAGCGCCACAGGGACCCCCAGGGGTTTGTGGCGCTGTGCCCATCGCTTCCCCCCCAGGGCGGGGAACGCAGTGACCCCCGATGTGCGGTTTGCGTCCCCGCCAGGGAAGCCATCCTCATCCCCCAGGGCCGGCATGATTCTGCAGGGACCACCATACAGGGTAATTACAGATCCGCCAAGGGAAAGGTTGGGGTCCAGCAGCGCTGAGACCCCTGAGACCTCTAGACCACTTCTGGTGATCCAAGTCTCTTGTCCGATGAAAATAAAAAAATTCTTCTGAGGAGCTGCTTCCAGCAGCGACTATCCTCTGAGACCTCAAATTTTAGACTGGAGAGCTGAGTAGGAGGAGCCCTATATAGCTGGAGGGGCCGGTCAACACTCTTTTTAATCTGAGGTGTCTATCTCATCTGGGCTCTGCCTACCCACTAGTAATGACTGTGTCTCCCTTCCTTCGTCTGCTGCTGAAATGTGATATATATGAACAAGTGAATACATGAATCAATAATTATGAAAAAATAGTGAACTTGAATGATTAATATATAAGTGTACATATTAATGTTGAAAACACAATAATTACATAAATAAGATCATATATAGTAATCAACTACATAGATGAATAATATAAGACATGACTAAACATAAAAGATATACATAGTGTATATATGGTGAAAAAAAAAAATTGGTGGACGTTATCCTTTCTCATTTTAAGTGATGATCTTTGCCTATGAAGAACTTTGCCCTTCCAAGTATTTCAAGATTATGGACGATTTAAATCAATCTCTTAGCACTAAGATTTCAGTTTATATTACATTTTTTTGACCGCTCCTGGCACTTAGTGCCGGATGTCAGTTGTGAGAATCAGCTGACACCCGGCCGCGATCAGCTGCGCTTCCCCCGTGAGCGTGGCTAATCGGGTATGACGTACTATCCCATCCATGGTCATACGGGCCCGGGTCACATGGACGGGATAGTATGTCTAATGTCAGAAAGGGGTTAATAATGTATGACATCATTCCATGTTTTCAAATAAAAGACAACAGAACTTCAATTTCCTAGCTCTCCCATAACCCAAGTCAAAACATTCCAGGAGAACCAGTTTTCACTCACATGGCAGTTCTAGAATAAAGGAGCACAGAATTTGTTTGCAGGGTCATACGAGAGATAATTCTGAATAGGGGTGAGACAGAATCCAGTCCATCTTCATATATTCCCAATATATATATATATATATATATATAATATATATATATATATATATTGTGACATTTCCGGGGGTTTAGCTCTAGGATCGCTGTCTGGGTAGACAGAATGGCATGTAAACAGTTCATTCAGACAGCAGTTCTGGTGCAAAACTGGCCGCAACCAGCTTTATTAAAGTCCACAGCAAACAGATTAAAACAAAGCATAAACAGAAAACCTGGGCTTGTCTAGCCTCTAATTACACTTAGATAGATGGCCCTCTCTATCCGGGACCCAGACTCTACCAGTCTGTGCCCAAAACAACACATATCACATATGTTACCAGTTTGGAGCTTCACAGATACTCCTCCTTGTGTCTGAAGGCACCTTCCATGTCCAGACTTGAGAGAGATCCACTCCTATTCAGCCGCTCTTCACACGGATTCGCACTGAGACTACTCCTATGTCCGGGGTCCTTCCTGCACCCAAACTGAGATAGCTCAAACACTCTTGGAGACTGCTTCCTTGTGCCAGGACACCTCTCTGTGTCCAGGCTAAAGACAGCTCTAACACTCTTGGAGACTGCTTCCTTGTGCCAGGACACCTCTCTGTGTCCAGGCTAAAGACAGCTCTAACACTCTTGGAGACTGTTTCTTGTGCCAGGACACCTTCCTGTGTCCAGGCTAAACTAGCTCTCAGATTGTGTTTGCAGACACCTACTTCTGGTCTCCTAATTAAGACCTGAGTAGTTTCAGGCTTGTGCTGCAAGTGTGTGCTGAATGTGAGGTGTAGTGACCTTTCTCTACCACTAGGTTTACAAAGCCACACATTTCCCTTATACCTAGGTGAAATGTACACCCCATTCATCACATTTTCACTCGCTGTCTCACATATCCCCTCCCTCTTCTCCAGACCGGAGGGCTGGTCATCCAGACCGGAGGGCGTGTCAACAATCCAACAGAGACAGTGAACTCTGGACCAGTCATGGCCCTCATCAGCTTCATCCTCACCACTGTCATAGCCAACATCAGTTTTCTCTTCATCTGAAGCATCCGCACTACCCTGTACCCTCCCAGGCCTATACTCTCTGCGGGCTTCGGGTATCCTGCACGGTTTCATCTTGACCTTAGGGCCGGGCTCATTTTCGATATAGTGCCTGGCCAGAGAAGTACGACCCGACACATCAGAACACTTCTGCTGACTCTTCCTCAGAAACTCACGTACCTCCTGTCCCTGGTGCACTGACCATGTGTCACCAACTATCACAGAAGGTATAGGGGGTTTTTCACTTTTCTCCAGTTCCCCACTTTCAGGCTCTTCTGGCAGGACATGCCCAGAAGCCCCACCGTCAGTCCTAGACTCTACCTCTTCAGCCACATCACTTTGGTCTCCAATATCTCCATTTATTCCAGCCCTCAAGTTCTCCTTGATAGCGGCATCTGTATACTCAGAACCCGCCGGATTCTTCTCTTCCACCACGTTCTGCATCCCATCTGGGCTCCCGTGTGTCTGCAGCGGCAACGGAATGACACATCGCTTTTCCCATTTGTTGGGACGTGGCTCCGATGTAGCCTCCCTGAAAGTGTGCTTGAGCTCACCAATGCCAGCTACTGATCCGGACCGTAACCCGTCCACGCCGCTGTCTTCGGCAGAAACAGATTCCTGGACAGAGTCAGTCCCCATATCTTCAGTCTTGCTCCTCACAGCTTCACTTGAAACCTCAGCTTCTGATGAGGCATCTGGCTTGGTGACCACCACTTCCATGGCTTTTTCCACCTCTGCAGCATCACCTTCAGAGTCCTTGGCATGATGCAGATCCACACCACACACTGACAACTTCTCATCTTCAACAGCATCCACTTGTGCTGTGTTCAGTTTCAGAGTCCTGCCTTTAAAGCTCAGCTCTCCTCCTTTCACCTTAGTCTTCGCCAGGGAACCGGCCAACTGTAAAACATCTTCAGATGCCATCTTCTGTCTGGCTGTAAGGTCAGCATCAGCTTTCTTCTCAGGACTCTCAACCTCCTCTGCTACCATGCCTTCCTCATTTGCACTGGTTGCTTTATGGTCATCAGATAATTCACTATCACTATCTGACCCCTTTTTCTCAGCCACATCTGGCTCACTGTCAGGGCTATACACTTCATTTTCATTCACATCTTGCTCACTGTCAGGGTTATACAATTCATTTTCATTCATATCCTGCTCACTGTCAGGGTTATACAATTCATTTTCATTCACATCCTGCTCACTGTCAGGGTTATACAATTCATTTTCATTCACATCTTGATCTGGAACCTTAGTTAACATGTCATCCACAACATTAACTTCACCATCTGGTCCCTCAAGTATGTGACTATGTGACAACCCCAGCACTATACTGCTATATAGCTCAGGTACCAGGAGCTGACTCACGACCTCTCCCTGGACTTCAGTGTCCCTATACAATAGGCTATTGTCCATGGCAGCATGAGGAAACCTCTCCTGAGAGCCAGGCTCCTGGGAAACCTCATTTAGAACACTCATATTTTCCTGTGCTGTCCTAAGAGAGGGGTCTCGCCACTGCTCACTCTCAAAATTGTCACAGGACACAGGTAAGTAAGGGACACTCGGTTCCCGAGAACCACCATCCTCGTCTCCCAACATCACCTGCAAAGGAATTTCATCTTTATCATGATCATCATCAGTATCATCACTATTATGATTAGCATCATCATCATTATCAACATCAGCATCATAATCATCATCATTATCATGATCATCATCATTATCATGGTCATCATCATTATCACATAATTTTAATGGCCCACTAGCATTATGTTCCGCCCCTCGGGACTGCGCACCCTCAATAGGAGCTTCATCACACTGTTCATCAAAATCACCCTTCCCCAGAGATCCTTAGACTGGGAAAGTCATTACCCAATATGACGGGTTGCACCAGGGTCTTCACTACCCCCACTTCATATGAAACCTCCCCGAGTTTGGGGACCAAGTCCACGGCAGTCTCTGGGTAGACTTTGGTGTCTCCACGGATGCACACCATACTCAGGCGCTTATCAGGGATAAAGTCCCTATCAATCAGGCTGTCACATACGGAAGTCACTGGACTCTCTGAGTCCAAGAGGGCCTGTGCTGGGCAGTCACTTACAACCACTGGGGACCCCTGTGGTCCAGTCTCTTCGGCTGAGGTGGACACACACACAGGCTCTGCGCAGGGAGAGAGGGATCTGCCAACATCACAACACATAGGCTCCCCCTCTATTGGACAGTCGGCTGCAATTTCACGCCAGCTCCAACACTGTCCATCACACTCTCCCACCCACATGTCCCCTCGGGCCTGAACCCGCTTATCAGCATACCCCATGTCCCCAACAGCTGGAACGCTCTTACCGCGAGAGTTCAGTGTCCGGGAACTCCGAAGTGACGACCTCTCAGACGGCTGTACCTCAGGAGGACGTGCTTGGGTGTAGCGGTCCACTATCACCTTTTCAACTCCATAATCAAGCCTGCTGACTGCAGACTCCCAACTGTATCTCCAGTCATGAACTCCCCTGGCACGGGCTGTCACCGTAACACCCAGCCGGGTAAGAATCTCCGCTTTCAACTTGCCATAGTCTTGGCTGTCCTGCTCGCTCAGGTCAGCATAGGCCCTTTGGGGCTCTCCAATCAGATAGGGTGCGACCATCATGGCCCATTCAGATAGGGGCAGATTCTCCTTCTCTGCCAGTTCCTCAAATCTAGTGAGATATACCTCCACATCATCACGAGGTGTCATCTTTTTCAGGGACCGTCTTACCGCCTTCTTTACAGCGGACAACGCAGGTACCTTCACAACATTACTCTGGGACGAGGTGTTGAGAGCTGCAATCTGCTCAAAAAACAACCGGTCATTCTCCTGCTGCTGCTGCAGGAATTGCTGCTGGGCCTGCTGCATGCGCTGCTGGTGCTGCAGGCGCTGCTGCTCCATGCTCTGCTGCAGGCTCCGCTGGGCCTGGGCCAGGTACTCAATAAGCTCCTTCATACTGCCGGACTTATCTGTCTCAACCCCGGCAGTTTTATGTTGCACATTAACTTGTGCCATTTGTTCAAACAGCGCCTCCATGCTGTCATCCATGCTGTCAGACTTCTCTGTCTTAACAACGGCAGTCTTCACTCAAGACATACACACTCTACAGTCTTTTTCATAGAAAATTCAGCTCTGCTGTGCAGACACTTTTTTTTTTTTTTTCTTTGCAAAGTCTATTAGGGCCACTGTCTCTTTAGACTGCTCCACAGACTTTTCTCTTGCTGCTGCACATTCCACAGTCATTTTCACAACAAGTTCAGCTTTGCTGTGCATACATTTTCTCTCTGCAGACCCTATCAGGGCCACTGTCTCTCCAAGACTGCTCCAAACAGACGTTTCTGCTGACACACTTTTTTTTTTCTTTTCTGCTGCTATTTCAATAGACTTCACCTTTAATGCTGTCTCTCGCCACTGTGCTGCATACACACTCCAGCACTAACTGTATCAGGCACTGCGCTGCCCCAGCATTCTCCGCCAATTGTAACATTTCCGGGGGTTTAGCTCTAGGATCGCTGTCTGGGTAGACAGAATGGCATGAAAACAGTTCATTCAGACAGCAGTTCTGGTGCAAAACTGGCCGCAACCAGCTTTATTAAAGTCCACAGCAAACAGATTAAAACAAAGCATAAACAGAAAACCTGGGCTTGTCTAGCCTCTAATTACACTTAGATAGATGGCCCTCTCTATCCGGGACCCAGACTCTACCAGTCTGTGCCCAAAACAACACATATCACATATGTTACCAGTTTGGAGCTTCACAGATACTCCTCCTTGTGTCTGAAGGCACCTTCCATGTCCAGACTTGAGAGAGATCCACTCCTATTCAGCCGCTCTTCACACGGATTCGCACTGAGACTACTCCTATGTCCGGGGTCCTTCCTGCACCCAAACTGAGATAGCTCAAACACTCTTGGAGACTGCTTCCTTGTGCCAGGACACCTCTCTGTGTCCAGGCTAAAGACAGCTCTAACACTCTTGGAGACTGCTTCCTTGTGCCAGGACACCTCTCTGTGTCCAGGCTAAAGACAGCTCTAACACTCTTGGAGACTGTTTCTTGTGCCAGGACACCTTCCTGTGTCCAGGCTAAACTAGCTCTCAGATTGTGTTTGCAGACACCTACTTCTGGTCTCCTAATTAAGACCTGAGTAGTTTCAGGCTTGTGCTGCAAGTGTGTGCTGAATGTGAGGTGTAGTGACCTTTCTCTACCACTAGGTTTACAAAGCCACACATTTCCCTTATACCTAGGTGAAATGTACACCCCAATCATCACATATTCACTCACTGTCTCACAATATTATATATATATATATATATATATATATATATATATATATATACATATATATATATATGTATATATAATACATATATATATATATATGTATATATATATATATATATATATACACATATATATACATATATATACATATATATACATATATACATACATACATACATACATATATATATATATATATATATATATATTGGGATCCGGTAATAATTTCACTCCATTCACCCTTTCTATCAAGGAGAAGACTTTATTCCAAAATGTGCCTGTGTCTACATTCCCACATCATGTGCAAGTGCCTCATCAATCCCATAACAAGGGCATTTTGCATCATGGCAATATCTTCTCTCGTATAAAAAGCTTGGAGTTTTGTCTACTCTGAATATACTTGAGAGCCTTTGGGCCTCAAATGGAGATAGTTTGGGAACAGTTTCTAGTATCTCTCTCCATTGCTCCATTTATATAAGACCTACATCCAATTCCCATTTAGTTTGAACTGTCAGGGGTGATATTCCGGTTGGCCTGACGATGAGTCATGAATATGAAATTATAACCTCAACTTCTACATTGTAACTTTGACAAAAACGCCATTACACACTTACTGTTCTGGATGCCATAGACTTCATCGATAAGTCCTTCATAAGTGAGTTGAGTTACCAGTGGGGTGAGCAAATCCACATTACGATCCAATAACAAAAGGGTGTCAAACACTGGAGTTATCTGGTTGTTGCTTCCACCCAACTCCCGCTTCATCCTGATCATCATATTGGCAACATGCTAGAAGTAAACCCAAAATTAGCCATATGGCATCATGTCAAGCCCAAATTGTGCTCACCTAGCAGTCTATTACTACAGGATAAATACCAACATGATGCTCAATGCTTGCAAAACCAATGAAGTAGCTGACTATTTGAGAAGCGTTGCTCAAAAAAGGACAATATTGGAATTATATCTGACAAGTACAATACAATTGTCAATTTTGTGTCTGAAATTACTTGTATACAAAAATCAAACAGGTATGTACAGTATCCAGAGAAGGACATAGGAGCTGTAGTCACAGAATGTAATAAGTGGCCAAAAACGTAATATTTTTCTAAAACCCCACCCAATCAATTCACCTACCAGTAGCCCCATGGATCCAGTGCTGTTTGTTCCGGAGGTCTGCCTGCTCTGTTCAGAAGTTACCGGACTGCTAAAGCTAGTGATTGGCTGCAGCAGTCAGAGGACCAGTAGAGCACATCATAGGAGACTTCTCTGATCATTTGTTTTTGTATTCTGTCTACTGCAGCCAATCACAGGCTCCAGCAGTCACGTGACTTTCAAACGCAGCAGACACTGCTTTTGGAGCAGACCTCCTGAGCATCTGAGCCAGATCTATGGGGCTGCAAAAACACATACTATTATGTCAGGCAACTGTTTTAATCTCTCCCCATAAACAAAAGAACATCCATGCATTATGACTATCCTTGGTATACACAGACCAACCACATCCAAACAATGTTGAGGTTATTTGCGGCTCTATAACTCACCATTGAAGGTCCCTGACCACTTTACGGAGCACAATGTCAAAAGTTAAAGATCAGTTATGAGCGAGTGTAGATTTGTGCTATAATTTGTCAGATTCTTGTGTAATTTATAATATATCTGTAGATCCCAAGGTGGCCCGCCCCACCAAATCACAAAACCCCACAAAAAGAAGAGGTCAAAAACAAAGTAAGGCTGGAATCCCACCTGAACATGGCATCCAATGAGAGATGCTAATGACCCTTGGCTCCTGCTCTGCTGTGAGCAGGAGAAGGGAGTCAGTGCTCTGATCCTCTTGCATGGCAGCACAGGTGCTGAGAAGATAGAGAAATTAGTTTCTCCATCTCCTCCATGACCTGACTCTGTATATCGCACGGCACTGGAATGACATCTGAGTGCAGTGCGATGTTTCACTCACACCCATAGACTTGTATGGGTGGGAATGAGCAGAGTCTCGCTGTCGATCACAGCATGCTGCCATTGTTTCCTCATGCGTAATTGGCAGAAGAAAATCACAGATGTGAGCAGCCCATAGTACAACACTGCGCTGAGTGCTCTGTAATGTTTTATCGCATAGCACTTGGCCGTGTTATACGGTACTGTGACTCTGGCCTAAAACTGCCATAAGCTGCACAATAAATCTCCCCCATAAGCTCAGATTTTAATGTACTCAGGTTGTTGTTGCATAGAGGTTGCCGGGAGGACCATTACTTTTCAAAACACTAAATTCTTCAAGCACTAAAATTAGTAAAAAAAATTAAATTACCATACAGAATCAGATCAAATTTTATGTTACGTCTTATATGAAAGGAATTCATCTAATAAAGACTGGAATACTAGAGTGACGGGCATCACCCTAAAAGAAAGCACGCAACCTGCAGTTCACACTTACCCTGGCACACTCGCCTTTCCCACAAATCTGAGGAATGGTCCCATACAAAGCCTGCAAAGTGGTGAGACCCTTCGCTGCATGATAAAGTGTTGTCTGGTCATTCTCCAAGTAGCATTCCTGTTAGAAATAAAAACTGTTATGTCATGAATATTTATGGATCCAGACTCATTCATTTCATCGAGGGTTAAAAGTCTGGGAGTTTAGTGAACCAACAACCGAACAGCACCTATGGTTTTTCTCAAAGCATTCATTCCTTCTTCAATGCTTACTGTAATGTTTGGTGTGGAGTAAGTGGTACAAGAGATACATATTGGACAGCCTTCTTTATGGTTTATTAGTGGAAGACATGATCATTCATCTCCCCCAGCAGAGCTCCTGTCACCTTACCTTGAACGCATTTTCAGATTCCATAGACAACAGATCTCCATCAAAGGGGATCAGGTTCAGGCGGTATTCCTCACGAAGATAAAACGAGCCGAGAACTCCAAGATCCTTAAGTCTCTGCTCACACAGCAGACTACGGCGAGGAACAAATAAAATGTGGAAATCCCGTTGATTAGAACGCCCTTTATCTTCTCTATTAGGAATAATAAAAAAAAGTCACATAATTCAGTACTTGGCTATTATAATGGCACTCAAAAAAAATAAAATTATATAATATACCGTAATAAAATATAATAAACACAATGGGCACGTTTCTGTCTCTAATTTCCCCAAAAAACTAATCTGAGCTACCGAAAAAATGGACCATCCTAACTTTTAGCACAAATATAATAATTGCAGTTATTATGCATTGCTTATATAGCGCCATCATATTCTGCATCGCTTTACAGACATTACCGGCACTGTCCCCATTGGAGCTCAGAGTCTAAATTGCCTATCAATATGAATTTGGACTGTGGGAGGAAACATGAGAACCCCACACAAACATGAGGAGAACATACAAACTCCTTGCAGATGTTGTCCTTGATGGGATTTGAACCCAGGACCCCAGCGCTGCAAAGCAACAGTGCTAACCACTGAGTCATAGTGCTGCCCCAAAACCTGAAAGAAACACAGGATTAAGATATTATCGCCTGTTTCCCATATTTTTTGAGATACAAGGTAGATGGAACAATATATATGGTGGTAATGCTTGAAGATAAAAACTTTATTGAAAGAGACATTTAAGATTTTTACTATGCTCCTATCTAAGTCTTAAGAAACACTCCTGTGATAAAACAGGCAGGGAAATGTGTTAAAAAGAAGCCAGCTGGAAACCCCACACTGCTTTGTCTGGATACATACTTATTATACAAGTGACTTATGCTCCGTCGCTTGGCAAGGACCTGTGGTATGATCAGAGCAACTTACTGCACATGGTCAGACACAGCCATTACACAGTACATAGCAGGGGAACATTTATAAGATTTGCTCAGCACAGGAACATTATTTAATAACACATCTAATTGTGGAAATAATTTTTATTCCAAGATTAAAATGCACTTTGTACGTGGGCAACCCCTTTAAGTTACAATACAATACATAGAACATCAAATATAAGAAATATATAATATAAGAAATACCTCCGAATGTTCTCAGCAATTATGTCCATTAATTCCAGCCTGGGTCTGACAAAAAATATGATGTTTTTAACATCAGATGATGGTAGTGGGCCCGACTTAAGCGTAAACATTTTTTCCACATCATGATCCTAAAAACAAACAAAACAGCCTGGATTTACCAAACCTTAAGAAGAAATATGTCTTATAGTGCTGCAGCTACAAATAAAAAATACCTTCAAGAGCGAATACTGGGCAATTAATCCAAAAGGGCCTGTCAGGTACTCATCCCATACAATGGCCTACATGCAAATAAAAACACAAACAATTAGCTAAGTAATTCACAATGCAATATTTTTTTTTTAAATGAATCAACATTATGAGGCTCTTTTATGAATAATATCCCTTGATTTTGAAACTAGTGAAGGGTCCCTGATTCTTTGCAGTATCAATTTAGATCATCTCAATATATATGAAGAATTAAAAAAAAAATCCAAAATTATAATGCCTTTTTTTTTCTTCTTCAGACTGCGAACACCTAGCATACTGTGAAAATGCACCAATCACAATCAGAGGTGGCTGAATGCATCCTTGTATGAGGGAGAGAAAGTTTGAGATTTATGTCTATGGCTAAAAGTTTGATCCAAGTTTGTTTACTTTCCTTGTTATATAGCACCATTACTTGGGCAGCGCTTAACACACACATCATCATCATCGTCCCCATTGGGGATCACAAATTCCCTGTCAGTATGTCTTGGGCGGAAGGGAGGAGGAAAGGGGTTGTCTGACAATCATATGTTTATAGACAAAAAAACCTGACTGGCACATCCAGACTAATGTGAACTAGGTGTTTTACATGGGGGTAGCTTCCCTTGGTTTGCACTTAGTTCACATTAGTCTGGATGTGCCAGTCAGGTTTTTTTGTCTATTGAATGTTAGCTTGCTGACCGAGCACTCCGCCCCCACCAGGTGGTGATTTTAATTACACCAGGTCCCTACTTTACCCATAAATGCAGGCATTACTGACAGAGGTGCATATTCACCCAGAAATTCAGATATCAGCCTAATAGAGGTATGTTCACATTAGGTCAGGGACTCACCAGAAATGAGACCACCTTGACGATGGTTGGTGGGCTTTAAAATGTTTGGCCAAATGTTAATACTAAGCGTCTCAAATTTTTCCTTATATTCCAAAGCCATATTGCTATTCTAAATTTCATGTATTCCATGTTGACATGCTTTAGTATGCTTGAGTGCAGCCTTTTTTTCTATGTTTTACATGGGGGTAGCTTCCCTTGGTTTGCACCTAGTTCACATTAGTCTGGATGTGCCAGTCAGGTTTTTTTGTCTATTGAATGTTAGCTTGCTGACCGAGCACTCCGCCCCCACCAGGTGGTGATTTTAATTACACCAGGTCCCTACTTTACCCATATATGCAGGCATTACTGACAGAGGTGCATATTCACCCAGAAATTCAGATATCAGCCTAATAGAGGTATGTTCACATTAGGTCAGGGACTCACCAGAAATGAGACCACCTTGACGATGGTTGGTGGGCTTTAAAATGTTTGGCCAAATGTTTATACTAAGCGTCTCAAATTTTTCCTTATATTCCAAAGCCATATTGCTATTCTAAATTTCATGTATTCCATGTTGTCATGCTTTAGTATGCTTGAGTGCAGCCTTTTTTTCTATGTTAATCATATGTTTATGGCCCAAACTTAGATAGATCATTTATAGCAGATTAGTGGGGGCAAACACCCGCCCAGATCCGTGCAGACATACTGCAACCATTATGAACAGGAGCATTCAGAGTTTAAATGGTTAAAAAAGCTTTAGTTCTAAAAGAACAACAATTATATAAAAGTTATTTTACTTGTTTTTTTTTTTTAATAAAAGACAGATAATCGCTCATTAGCAAAAATGTGTCAAAAATTGATGTTAATAGATGTGATTGGCAGATGTAACACCAATAGTCAATCAGCGTCAGCGACTGTTATCGGTCTTTTATAACAAAATTAGTCACTTATATAAATGCTATTCTTGTAGAAAGAAAGCTTACTTTTTAACCACTTACACTCCGGTTTACAATGGCTGCATTGTGTGTGCGCTGGAGCGACATTTACGAGAAACTGCATCTAAAATAATTCTAACACTAGAATATTCTGCAAAACAAGGAGCCAACGTGAGGAGCAATAAATAACAGAAGGAAATGAGAGGTTCTAGGTGAGAGGAGCAGAGGAAATAGAGGGGACTCCATGGGAAGCCATCGGGGGTCCGCCTGCACCGCACCTTGCTCCCCGCACACTTATCCAGGAACTCCCGCAGCTCAATGCGCATCGCCTCCCGTAAGACGTTCAGGTTCACTCGACCGCAGGACAGATGAGACGCCATCTTTAGACTCCTGGTGACAGCGGGATTCATGTGACCGGCAGTGTGCTGTGTCACGTGATCGGAAACAACTCAGAGCAGACAGCACTTGCAGATCGCCGAGCGCCTTACTATGGTTCCACGGTCCGGAACCATAGCGCTTTTGACGGAGCGGAAATTCCGCTCCGTCTAAGCCCCGCCCCCTTTATGACGCGCGATCTTTCCGGAGGTGTTCAGGACACCTCCGGAACACCTCCGGAAAGAGCGCAGGGCTACATAGCCCTGTGTTAATACGCGAGGACATGCTGCGGTCTGAAAAGACGCGCCGCATGTCCGTTTACGCAGGTCTGCCACCTGCGTATTGTTACGCATAGTGGAGACGGGATTTCTTGAAATCCCCTCCACTATGCTGTAACATCTGGACGCTGCGTGTTTGGCGCTGCGCCAGCGCACAGCGCCAAACACGCAGCGTATCCTGACCGTGGAAACTCACTCGTTCTAACGGTCACCAATCACCATTGGGTTAGAAGCGTCACGTGACCGGCGGCAGGCGCGGGGTGAGCTGGGAATGCGGCTTTAGCGCGAAGTTATCGATTATTAAGCATTTTTTTTTACTTTGAGATTAACTTTTAATAGGAAAAAATCTGTGTAAATCTTGTAATTCTTAGTTGGTTATTAATATTTTCAGGGACAAAGGTGGTTCATGGCTTAAATAACCATACTGTTAGCCTTTAAAGTGGAGGCATGCTGCTTGCTGGGAGAAGCTCAGGTTGCCATAGTTGGCAACATTACAAGATTTTTAGATTCCATGTTTTAGCTGGGTTTGTATGAGGCCACCTCAGAAACACATTGAAAATTGTGCAGAATTTGCCATTGCTCAGATTCGTACCAAGAACTGAACCACTAAGCCAGTACTGAACATCAAGAGTGCTAACCACTGGGCCAGAACTGATAGTCAAGAGTGCTAACCACTAAGCCACAACTGATAGTCAAGAGTGCTAACCACTGAGCCAGAACTGATAGTCAAGAGTGCTAACCACTAAGCCAGAACTGATAGTCAAGAGTGCTATCCACTGAGCCAGTACTGAAAGTAAAGAGTGCTAACCACTGAGCCAGTACTGAACATAAAGTGTTAACCACTGAGCCAGAACTAAATGTCAAGAGTGTTAACCACTAAGCCAGAATTGAAAGTCAAGAGTGCTAACCACTGAGCCAGTACTGAACGTAGAGTGCTAATCACTGAGCCAGAACTGATAGTCAAGAGTGCTAACCACTGAGTCAGTACTGAACGTAAAGAGTATTAACCACTGAGCCAGAACTAAATGTCAAGAGTGCTAACCACTAAGCCAGAACTGATAGTCAAGAGTGCTAACCACTGAGCCAGTACTGAACATAAAGAGTGTTAACCACTGAGCCAGAACTAAATGTCAAGAGTGTTAACCACTAAGCCAGAATTGAAAGTCAAGAGTGCTAACCACTGAACCTCCATGCTGCCCATAGCACCAGATAATGCAAGCAGGAACTGGTACAAAAGATTGTTGGAGGGGAGAATCATTGGCATAACGACATAAAGTGGCTCAGTACTAGAGGCCACGTCTGCCCTTCAGCTGAAAAAATGTCTTATCCACAAAATTATTATTACTATCCGCATTCGTCAAATTCAGCAGCCCAGCAACAAAACTGTGATTCATGAGCAACAATCCAAATAATGGTCACTAATCTGTGACCGGACTGTGCAAACACTGCACTGGCTTCAGGACTAAACAATTCATTTTATTGCCTATCGCAGCCAAGCTTAGGCATAAGGGGATTGTCTGGCACTTTGCAATGATGGTGTATTCCTAGGATAGAATATCGATGAGAGTGTGACATCCAGCACCCTTGCCAATCAACTGTTCCCAGTGTCGGCGGTGGCCGGCTGTGCTCAGATGTGGAACAGCACAACTCCATCCACTATATAATGAAATAAGGGCAGATGTATACTCGGCCGTGGCCACTGTGACTGATGGAGCTGTGTAGTTTCGCTCTGCAACTGAGCACAGAGAACAGCCCCCTTTGATCTGATATTGATGATCATCCCAAGGATAGGCCATCAGTATAAAGTATCAGACAACCCTTCTAACTCAGGCATCAAAGTAGCCAATTAGGATCATTGTTCTGGACATGTGTTGTGCCGTGAATTGCAGAACAGATCTGCCGTATATTCAAGTGAAATATGGAGGTTAAACAGTACTAATTTGTATTCTTTAACTATTTTCTTCCTCTATTAAAAAAACTTACGTTACTTACTGGCAGAAAACACCTAACCATTCAACAAAATTATTTGCAATGAAGACATGGTCTTAAATGGTTAATCTTTGAATATTGATTACACAATATAGTAATATTATGTAAGAAAGACTTTGCTGCTTCCAACTTGATTTTCTGGAAAGAGTAGACAAAGGAATTCTCGTTTCCCTAAATAGTGAATGTTGATCTGATGACGGCCGATTGTTATATATAGCTAAGGGTTGTATCAGTCATGAGGCACTACTGAACACCATTAATTGCCCATTTATTTTAGGGTCCATGAATTTGCCATTGAAGCATACACACACCGTGAATTGTGGCAAAGTACCGTAAATTCCTACAGGTGAGTATTATAGCTCAATGTGCCACATGTTGTTCCTCCATGAGGCACTACATACCTGTAATCTGACATGTGTTAGAGCAGTGAACGCTACTGATGACCGCAAACATCTCATAACTGGGGTACATGTGATATTTACAACAAAATTTCACACAACCACCCAAAATTGCATTCAAAACTAGTTTTCTAATAGGGTCGTTGTGAGGAACTAAGCCGACCGCCACACGGTAGCCCGGGTATCACAGCTTCTGATCCCACTGCTGCCACCAATTGTGAGGAACTAAGCCGACCACCACACGGTAGCCCGGGTATCACAGCTTCTGATCCCACCGCTGCCACCAATTGTGAGGAACGACCCCCTTTCCTCCCACGTCACCAATGTGACGCAACTCCACAGGTACAGCTCTCCGGCGCCCCCTTTGTCTCTCAGGTCAGTAAGGGAACTACACCTAGAGCAAATGGCCGCCGGGGAGGTGGTCCTGTTACCCACTGGGTATTCTAAGATTCGTGATCAGAGTAAAAGCATCAGCCCAAGATTAATTTTATGGTTTAATTTGCCTTAATGGCACACTAGATAATTACAGAAATATACAGTAAAGCTATACAACGTAATTACAATGGATTTGCAGTCAGAATAAAATACAACGATAATGTACAAGGCGTAAAGGTATAAGCTATAGATCAATATTACCGGGTTGTATGGTCATGGGGAGGCATGGAGCTCTGCGTTCCCCAGGTGAAAGTCTTCAGTTGCTGGACAGTCCCCAATGCATGTGCTGCAGCTCCATTTGGCAAGTCTGTCCCTTGTGCTTCTGTGTGTGGAATGGAATGAACACAGGGGTACCTGGCTACAGCTCTTAACCCTGCTAGGCCCTTCCCCTTTTGCTTTGAAGCACGCATATTAACTGGCCTGCAATTCATATGGAGCAGGAAACAATGGCTTGAGCTTGAGCTATTTACCATACGACTGACCATCTTATTCAGACCTTGGCCTAAACCAATTAGCATGTAAAGGCCTATTGATTCATAGTGGACATCAAAGCTGGTCGTACTGAATATGCTAATAGGCCCTGTGTAGTTAAAAGTCTGTGGCTGTGTGAACTGACAAAATGGAGGCTGGTACAGGCCCTATACAAAATGGTGGCGGTCCTGACCTCACACCTCCCTGCTTTTGAGGGCGCTAGGGGGTATCACATTCCTGTGTTCCCCCGTGCGCCCTACCGCACCCTCTCCTTGCCGGGACAACCCATCAGCGTTACCATGGTCCCTGCCTCTTTTGTGGCGAATGGTGAAATGGTACTGTTGGAGAGCGAGGCTCCAGCGTAGCAACCTCCCATTCGTCCCAGAGACCGTGTGTAACCAGCTGAGGGGGTTGTGGTCTGTTTCCACGGTGAATTGGCATCCGTACAAGTATGGCTGCAGACGCTGCAGGGCCCACACAATTGCCAGACATTCCTTCTCCATCGTGGAATAGGCCACTTCCCTCGGCAGGAGCTTCCTGCTCAGGTACAAAATGGGGTGTTCATGGCCCATAGTGTCAACCTGGCTGAGCACAGCACTGAGGCCGAAGTCGCTGGCGTCGGTCTGTACTAAGAATGGCCGCGTGAAGTCGGCTGCCTGTAGTACAGGAGAACTAGAAAGGGCGGTCTTGAGCGCCTGGAAAGCTGTCTCGCAGGCGACTGTCCAGTCGACTGCGACGGGCAGCCTTTTCTTGGTGAGGTCCGTCAGGGCTTGGCCAGGGCACTATAGTGTGGAACAAACCTCCTATAGTACCCAGCAGTACCCAAAAAGGACATCACCTGCTTCTTGGTCCTGGGGTGGGCCAGGATGCGATGGCATCCACCTTCCGGGCTCTGGCTTCAGAGCTCCCCCACCTACCCGGTGTCCCAGGTAGTGGACCTCACTCATACCCAGCTGGCATTTTTCCGGCTTAATGGTCAAGCCTGCTCGCTGGATCCGCCCGAGCACCTGCGACAGGTGCTCTAGGTGATCCTCCCAGGTGAGACTGAAGATGGCAATGTCATCCAGGTACGCGGTCGCATACCCTTCCAGTCCCTCGAGCAGCGTGTTGACCATCCGCTGAAAAGTGGCAGGGGCATTCTTCATGCCGAAGGGCATCACCGTGGACTCGTACAGTCCAAATGGGTGATAAAGGCAGAGCGTTCCCATGCCCTAGGGGTCAGGGGAATCTGCCAATACCCCCTGCTCAGATCCATGATGGTCAGGTACTTGGCCCTGGCCAGCTGGTCGAGCAGGTCATCGATGCGCGGCATTGGGTACGCATCGGTGACCGACACAGCGTTGAGCCCCCTGTAGTCCACGCAGAACCGCGTAGTTCGGTCCTTTTTAGGGACGAGGACTACAGGCGAAGCCCACGCGCTGTTGGACGCTTGGATCACCCCCAGCCTCAGCATCTCGTCTATCTCTTGGCGCATCTGCTGCTGCACCTCAAGAGAGACCCGATATGCTGAACGCCGGATTGGGGGGTGGTTGCCAGTGTCCACGTCATGGACTGCTGCCTCAGTCCTTCCGGGCAGGCTGCTGAACAGCTCCCGAAAGGGGTGTAGGGTGGCCCCCAGCTGGGAACGTTGGTCCTCCGAGAGCTGGTGGCCAACCCCCACATCCTCGATGGATCCACCCGACTTGGCTTGGGTGAGCAGATCGAGGAGGGTTTCTGCCTCTCCTTCCTCTGGAAGGTTGCACACTGGGTGAGCATAAGCCTCCCGCTCATGATGGGCCTTCATCATGTTCACATGGAAGGCCTTCCTCCTACCACGGGCGTGGTCCAGGGTGACCAGGTAAGTGACGGCGTTGAGCTGCTCGTGCACGAGGTATGGACCCTCCCAGGCCGCCTGAAGCTTGTTTTGGGGTACGGGGACCAGTACCCACACCTTTTGACCCACCTGGTAGGTCCGCTCACAAGCATTCTGGTCGTACCATCGCTTCTGGTCAGCCTGAGCTTGGGCCATATTGTCATGCACCAGCCGCGTCAAGGCCATCATTCGGTCCCGGAAGCGCACGACATACTCAATGACCGACACTCCAGGGGTGGCTAAATCCCCTTCCCATGCTTCCTTCACCAGAGCAAGGGGCCCCCGTACACGTCGCCCGTACAGGAGCTCAAAGGGGAGAACCCCATTGAGGCCTGTGGGACCTCCCGGTAGGCAAACAGCAGGTGTGGGAGATACCGCTCCCAGTCTCTCCCGTGGGAGTCGACCAACATCTTCAGCATCTGCTTTAGGGTGCCATTGAACCGCTCACACAAGCCATTGGTCTGTGGGTGATACGGGCTGGCCACCAGATGTTGCACCTGTACCTGCTTACAGAGAGACTCCATCAGCTGCGACATGAACTGGGTCCCTCGGTCGGTGAGCATTTCCTTGGGAAACCCCACTCTGGAGAAAATCTCCAGTAAGGCAGTGGCCACTTTGTCGGCCCGAATGGACGACAAAGCTACCGCCTCCGGGTACCGGGTGGCATAGTCCACTACCGTTAGTATGAAGCATTTCCCGGAGCGGCTGGGAGTGGACAGAGGTCCAATGAGATCCACATCCACCCTCGAGAAAGGCTCTTCGATGATGGGCAGAGTTACCAGTGGGGCTTTGGGGCGCGGCCCCGCCTTCCCCACCCTCTGACAGGTGTCACACGAACGGCAGTAGGCTATCACCTCGGTTCTCATTCCAGGCCAGTAGAAATGCTGAGCTAGCCTGGCCCTGGTTTTAGTGATCCCTAAGTGTCCGGCCATTGGAATCTCGTGTGCGATCCGCAACAATTCCGCCCTGAACGGATGGGGCACCACTAACTGTCGGTCCCTGGGCCACGCCTCCGGTGAACCCTGCTGGACCGTTACCCGGTACAGCCGTCCCTGGTCCCAAACCACTCGCTCGCGGTCGGACTCCAGGGGAGGCTGTGCCGCCTGTTCCTTGAGAGTCTTCAGGCTAGGGTCAGCTTCCAACGCTGCCTGAAATCCCTGACTAGATGTGGCAAGAATTGATGAAACTGCCATGTCCTCTGTCAGTTCCCGGGATCTGTCTCCTGGCTACTGTCTGACTCGGCAGCCACTTGGTCAGAGAGGGGGAAACCGTCGGACCTCCGCGAGGCTCCTTGGGCTTCAGCGCTCCCACTCCTGGTAACAGCGGCCACGACCGCTGAGACCACGGGTAGCGCCTGCTTTCCCTCGTCCCCTGACCAAGTCGCCGGGTCAGGCAGACTTCCCTGACTTCCTGACATCCTGGATGTGGGGAACTCCTGACCTGGGGTCCTACCTGGTGGCTCCTCTCCCGGGACACCCCCTCCCCCCATGGCCTGTTCCTCTTCCTGCAGGGGCCCTAGACTCAGCAGGCTGGATTCACTTAGGGGCCCTACACTGCCCATAGCAGCCCCTCCCTCCACCTCTGAGCTATCCCCTACAGCCTCCTCACCTGTCCTCATTGTGAGCCCTGTGTGTGTAGTGTCAGTGCATGGCTTACCATCAGGTTTCACTCCCTCCTCCACTGTTGGAGGCACATTCAATACATTAACATTAGCATTCACAGTAGAGTCATGACATTCTTGGGGAGCCGAACTTGGGGTTTCAGTGGCCACATACTGGGACACTAGCCGCCCCAAATCGGTCCCAAGCAACACATTTGCAGGAATATTTGGCGTTACTCCCACCTCCCGCATCCCCCTCCCGGCGCCCCAATCCAAATACACCTTGGCAACGGGCAGCGCCGGTTCAACGCCTCCAATTCCGGAGACGGAAAGGGTTTTCCCAGGTACCAAGTCTTGAGGGGACACCACCTCAGGGTGTACCAGGGTTCGTTCAGCGCCTGTGTCCCGCAGTCCCATGACCGCTGAGCGGCCGATGGTGACGGGTTGGTAATTGTCTAGGGACCTCCCACCACCCCACAAAACAGTGGACGGTTTCTGGGACAGGGATGGGGCCTTCTGGCACTGGGGACATGCAGCCTTAAAGTGTCCTGGCTGATTGCAATTATGACAACGTCTGGGTTCTGTTCCTGGCCTGGAGAGGGCAGCCGGGGGGTACACCCCTTGCACTCTGGGGGCTGGATATGGGGCTGGGGCAGGATTGGGCTTACCCCTCTCCAGGTGCTGCTGGCAGGCTTCTTTGGCTCCGGCGCCCTGTTGTTGGCATACTCGTCTGCCAAGGCGGCTGTAGCAGAAGCCCCCTTTGGTTTCTGATCACGGAGGAACTGCTGGAGGTCCTCTGGGCAGTTCCACAAGAATTGCTCCACGACAAACAGTTCCTGGACCTCCTGGCGGGTAGTGAGCTCTAGACCCGAGGTCCAGTGCTCCGCAGCTCTCAGCAGGGCCCGCATGTGGTCGGTCCAGGTGTCCTTTGAACCCCGCTGCAGGCTCCTGAACTTCCTGCGGTACGACTCCGGGGTGAGGTTGTAGTGCTGGATCAGGGCCCGCTTGATGCTGTTGTAGTCCTGCTCCTCCCCGGCAGGTAAGTCCCCCAAAACTTCCAGGGACTTACCCCTCAAACGGGGGGTCAGGTACCTTGCCCACTGATCCGGGGCCAGATGATGTTGGAGGCATGTCCTCTCAAAAGCCAGCAGAAAGGAATCCAGGTCTCCATCCTTTTCAAGTAAGGGCAAGTCCTCCGCCCGGACCTTGGAAGCCCTTGTCTCCGGTGGGCCTAGTGCGTCCAGCGGGGGCCCGTGCTGAGCCATCTCCAGTCGGTGCCGGTGCTCCGCAGCTTCACGGCGTTCTGTATGCTCCCGCTCCGCAGCTTCACGACGTTCTGCTTGCTCCCGCTCTGCTGCTTTCTCCGCGGCTGCTTGCTCACGCTCTGCTGCTTTCTCCGCGGCTGCTTGCTCACGCTCTGCTGCTTTCTCTGCCGCCACCAGGAGTCTGTCATAGGCGGCGTTATTACCAGCCTCGAGCTGTGCCATAGCCGCTTGGAAGAGGGCCTCCGATCTGTACACACTGGGACGGGCGGGGGGTGGACAGTCCACTGCGGGACTAAGCACGGGGATCTGGCTCCTTGGGGAGCCCTGGCTGAGCTCCCCCTCATCGGTATCGAACCCCTCATAGACCACAGAATTGGCCTCCCCCTTTGCCCTACTCCTGGTGCCTTCCGCCATCTTGGGAACCTTTGGTTACTGACAGAGCTGCAACCCTGACCTTGCACACAACTTGTTATATTTACACTCTGACCGTCTAGTGCTGGGCTGACCTTAAGACCCCAGCAGTGAAAGTACCGCTGGTAGTCTCTAGTGTCTGGGAGTAGGGGTCCCACGCACACTATTACTCTGATCCCACCGCTGCCACCAATTGTGAGGAACGACCCCCTTTCCTCCCACGTCACCAATGTGACATAACTCCACAGGTACAGCTCTCCGGCTCCCCCTTTGTCTCTCAGGTCAGTAAGGGAACTACACCTAGAGCAAATGGCCGCCGGGGAGGTTGTCCTGTTACCCACTGGGTATTCTAAGATTCGTGATCAGAGTAAAAGCATCAGCCCAAGATTAATTTTATGGTTTAATTTGCCTTAAGGGCGCACTAGATAATTACAGAAATATACAGTAAAGCTATACAACGTAATTACAATGGATTTGCAGTCAGAATAAAATACAACGATAATGTACAAGGCGTAAAGGTATAAGCTATAGATCAATATTACCGGATTGTATGGTCATGGGGAGGCATGGAGCTCTGCGTTCCCCAGGTGAAAGTCTTCAGTTGCTGGACAGTCCCCAATGCATGTGCTGCAGCTCCATTTGGCAAGTCTGTCCCTTGTGCTTCTGTGTGTGGAATGGAATGAACACAGGGGTACCTGGCTACAGCTCTTAACCCTGCTAGGCCCTTCCCCTTTTGCTTTGAAGCACGCATATTAACTGGCCTGCAATTCATATGGAGCAGGAAACAATGGCTTGAGCTTGAGCTATTTACCATACGACTGACCATCTTATTCAGACCCTGGCCTAAACCAATTAGCATGTAAAGGCCTATTGATTCATAGTGGACATCAAAGCTGGTCGTACTGAATATGCTAATAGGCCCTGTGTAGTTAAAAGTCTGTGGCTGTGTGAACTGACAAAATGGAGGCTGGTACAGGCCCTATACAAAATGGTGGCGGTCCCGACCTCACAGTCGTCATTTCAATGAAGATGGCCAGGGTGTAGAATAAATGGTGGAACTAAATATGAATCACAAGAAATCTGGTCTGGATTTGGGAGTTGTCTTTTGCATAGACATCACAATATTATGCATTCTTGTCATCTTTGAGAAGGCCATCCCCTTTGAAGACCACTTTTCAATGCAATTTTAAGTAGTCATCTGGCAGAGGCTTCAAGGTGGGCATGACTTGTCTTCTATTGATTTACTGATAACAACCTTATCAGATAAAACAAAGACTTTGCTATGAAAATAACAAGCTTGTATTTCTCAGAAAACAATGCAAAATTCTAGTAGACCTTCCAGCTATTTTTTGCATCAAATTTGCATTGAAGACGTTGCATGTAAATCTATTTGCAAGAAACCACATTTTACAGATACATTGTTGTATCAGAGTCAGATCTCTACAATAAACTGCTAATAACTTGGCATTTCAGCAAATATGGTAAAAAATGCTTATACATAAAGGCGCAATGAAAAAAATAAAGCGAGAGACCATGCCAGCTGTGGCAAGAGAAGGTTTAGGTTAAGTTCCCACAATGAGGTTGGAGTACCGACTGACTATATGCACGTGACTCTGATATTCGGTTGGTGAGATTTTATAATGGGTCTCACAGACCTCTTACTCCTCACTCAGCCGAGGTAAGGGGGAACGGCTTATTATATTAGATTCTAATCCAGTTTTAGCCCTCATTTCTGCTGTGCGTTATACACTGCTCAAAAAAATAAAGGGAACACTTAAACAACACAATGTAACTCCAAGTGAATCAAACTGTCCACTTAGGAAGCAACACTGATTGACAATCAATTTCACATGCTGTTGTGCAAATGGAATAGACAACAGATAGAAATTATTGTGGGCAGCATGGTGGCTCAGTGGATAGCACTGCAGCCTTGCAGCGCTGGAGTCCTGGGTTTGAATCCCACCAAGAACAACATCTGCAAGGAGTTTGTATGTTCTCCCTGTGTTTGCGTGGGTTTCCTCCGGGTACTCTGGTTTCCTCCCACACTCCAAAAACATACAGATAGGGAATCTAGATTGTGAGCCCTTGTCCCATTACTAGCAGCCCATCCATTCTACCATCTCCCCCCTACCAGCAGCCCATTCATTCTACCATCTCCCCCCCTACCAGCAGCCCATCCATTCTAGAATCTGCCCCCCTACCAGCAGCCCATCCATTCTAGCATTTGCCCCTACCAGCAACCCATCCATTCTAACATCTGCCCCTACCAGCAACCCATCCATTCTAGCATCTCCCCCTATCAGCAGCCCATCCATTCAATCACCTACCCCCCCTACCAGCAGCCCATCCATTCTAGCTTTTGCCCCTACCAAAAGCTCATGCATTCTAGCATCTGCCCCCTACCAGCAGCCCATCCATTCTAGCATCTCCCCCTACCAGCAGCCCATCCATTCTAGCATTTGCCCCCTACCAGCAGCCCATCCATACTAGCAGGTAGTTGGGCCGATGCTAGAATGGATGGGCTGCTGGCAGGTGAGAGATGGTAAAATGGATGGGCTGCTAGTAGGGGGCAGATGTTAGAATGAATGGTCTCCTAGTAGGGGAACAGATGCTATAATGGATGGGTTGCTGGTAGTTGGGCAGATGCTAGAATGGATGGGCTGCTGGTAGCATCAGCAGCCCATCCATTCTAGCATCTGCCCCCTACCATCAGCCCATCCATTCTAGCATCTGCCCCCTACCAGCAGCTCACCCATTCTAGCATCTGCCCCCCTACCAGCAGCCCATCCATTCTAGCATCTGCCCCCTACCAGCAGCCCACCCATTCTAACATCTGCCCCCCTATCAGCAGCCCATCCATTCAATCACCTACCCCCCCTACCAACAGCCCATCCATTCTAGCTTCTCCCCTCTACAAGCATCCCATCCATTCTAGCTTCTCCCCCCTACCAGCATCCCATCCATTCTAGCATCTGTCCAACTACCTGCAGACCATCCATTCTAGCATCTGGCCCCCTACCAGCAGCCCATCCATTCTAGCTTTTGCCCCTACCAAAAGCTCATGCATTCTAGCATCTGCCACCTACCAGCAGCCCATTCATTCTAGCATCTGCCATCTACTAGCAGCCCATTCATTCTAGCATCTCCCCTACCAGCATCCCATCCATTCTAGCATCTTTCCAACTACCTGCAGACCATCCATTCAAGCATCTGCCCCCTACCAGCAGCCCATCCATTCTAGCATCTCCCCCCTACCAGCAGCCTATCCATTCTAGCATCTTCCCCCCTACCAGCAGCCCATCCATTCTAGCACCGCCCAACTTCCTGCACCCGATCCATTCCAGCATCTGCCCCCGATCCATTCCAGCATCTGCACCCCTACCAGCAGCCCATCCATTCTAGCATCTCCCCATACCAGCAGCCCATCCATTCTAGCATTTGCCCCCTACCAGCAGCCCATCTATTCTAGCAGGTAGTTAGGCAGGTGCTAGAACAGATGGGCTGCTGGCAGGGGAGAGATGGTAGAATGGACGGGCTGCTAGTATGGGGGCACATGTTAGAATGGATGGTCTCCTGGTAGGGGGACAGATGCTAGAATGGATGGTCTGCAGGTAGTTGGGCAGATGCTAGAATGGATAGGCTGCTGGTAGTTGGGCAGATGCTAGAATGGATAGCTTGCTGGTAGTGGGCAGATGCTAGAATGGATTGGCTGGTGGTAGTTGGGCAGATGCTAGAATGGATGGGCTGCTGGTAGGGGGGTAGATGCTAGAATGAATGGGCTTCTAGTACGGTGGCAGATGCTAGAATGGATGGGCTGCTGGCAGGGGAGAGATGCTAGAATGGATGGGCTGCTAGTAGGGGGCAGATGCTAGAATGGATGGGCTGATGGTAGGGGGCAGATGCTAGAATGGATGGGCTGCTGGTAGGGGGGCAGATGCTAGAATGGATGGTCTCCTGGTAGGGGACAGATGCTAGAATCAGTAGTGTAGCTACCGGGGGGGCAGAGGGGGCGGTGGCCC
>JARQOD010000001.1:812150538-812176186 GCA_033576555.1 Oophaga sylvatica
AGCAGAACCCCCCCAATAAGTGACCCTATTTTCCAAACTACATCTCAATTAATCTAAGCGAGCAGTCAACTATCACAACATTTAGAGGTTAAACTGCTGGGAGCGGTGTAGGCACTGCGACAGCTCCTGTACGTGCAAAATGACCATGACGTATCCATACGTCCAAGGTCGGGAAGTCCTTTCCGACAAGGACGTATGGATAAGTATAAAATTGGGAAGGGGTTAAGCATTCTGTGCATACATCTCATGAATATGATACAGTTAGGTCCAGAAATATTTGTACAGTGACCGAATCTTTGTGATTTTGGCTCTGCATGCTATTTTTTATTAAAAATTAAACAACTGAGATACAATTCAAGTGTAGACTGTCAGTTTAATTAAAGGGGTTGATCAAAATATCCTGTGAAACATTTTGGAATTTTATCCATTTTTCTTCAAAGTCTCATTTCAGGGGCTCAAAGTTATTGGACAAATTAAATTTACCATAAATAAAATGTTCATTTTTTATACTATGCAGAGAATCCTTTGCAGACAATGACTGGAGATGTCCATGGCTTCAAGAGAGATTTCAGTCAAACGTTGGATTTCCTCCTTTGCGATGCTTTGCCAGGAATTTACGGCAGCTGACTTCAGTTGTTGCTTGTTTGTGGGTCTCTCTGCCTTAAGTTTCGTCTTAAGCATGTGAAATGCACGCTCGATGGGCCTGAGATCTGGTGATTGACTCTGCCACTGCAGAAAATCCACTTCTTTGCCTTCAAAAGCTACTGGGTTGCTTTTTCTGTATGTTTTGGGTAATTGTCCATCTGTTCTGTGAAGAGCCTTCCAATCAGTCTTGATGAAATTGGTTGACTTTGAGCAGCAAGTATAGTCCCGTACACTTCAGAATTCATCCGGCTGCTTCTGTCTGTCTTCGGTCACATAGAGACCGCCGAACCAGCTGGGTAGGGAGTGTGATAATCGCCCTGCAGCGTCGGACCGCGCGAATCGGCCCCACTCGCTGCTGCCACACTAGTTGTAAGTATATTCCGACTATAAGACACCCCCATTTTCCCAAAAAATTTAGGGGAAAATAGGGCGTCTTATAGTCTGAAAAATACGGTAATTGATGATGGATTAACAAGTGAATAGTCCATGCAGCCTATTAAAAAGCTTTTCAAATAATTGTCCAATTTTGGTAAAAAGAGGCAGCTACATATTAAAGGTCTGTAATTCCAAAACCCTTACTTCAATTATGATGTGAATACCCTCAAATTAAAGCTGAGAGTCTGCATTTCAGCCCTATTGATTATATAACTATCTTAAATATGTTCTGGTAAACAGCTAAAATTCCAAAACTTGTGTCACTGTCCAAATATTTCTGAACCTATTTGTGTATCCATAATTCATAATCCTGTGGGTTGCCTGTTATTAAAACTTTTACAATTTTACTGACGATTGGAATATGCTCCCCGATCATAGATATAGCCATAGATTTTATATAACGGGGTGGAGAATCTCAGTTTACGGCCTGCGATGTCCTATACTCCAGCCCTCTGGAAGATTCCTGGGGACTGCAGTGCTTGGGCTGGCAGCCACACTTTGTCGGACCTTCAATTGCTCCACCCAATGTGAGCACACACATGCAGTGTTCACTACTAAATGCTGCGGCACGTGCATTGAAGGATTATGTCCTGATGCTGGCCATTGCCAAGACGTACTTTGAGGCCGGTGTCCCGCACACTCTATGCTCCAGCCTCACCGAGGAAGACCACAGTGGCGGCCCCTTCGTCTCCTGTGATGTGTATGCCCCAGCATATTTTGTGATGTGTATGGCATCTCCTGTGATGTATATGCCACAGCCCCAGCATCTCCTGTGATGTATATGCCGCTGCCCCAGTGTCTCCTGTGATGTATATGTCACAGCATCTCTTGTGATGTACAGTACAGACCAAAAGTTTGGACACACCTTCTCACTCAAGATTTCTCTGTATTTTCATGGCTATGAAAATTGTAAATCACACTGAAGGCATCAAAACTATGAATGAACACATGTGGAATTATACATTACACTTTACAAAAAGTGTGAAACAACTGAAAATATGTCTTATATTCTAGATTCTTCAAAGTAGCCACCTTTTGCTTTGATTACTGCTTTGCACGCAAAAAAGGTGAACGGATGGACTCTACATGCCTGGTTCCCACCGTGAAGCATGGAGGAGGTGGTGTGATGGTGTGGGGTGCTTTGCTGGTGACACTGTTGGGAATTTATTCAAAATTGAAGGCATAGTGAACCAGAATGGCTACTACAGCATCTTGCAGCAGCATGCTATTCCATCTGGTTTGCATTTAGTTGGACCATCATTTATTTTTCAACAGGACAATGAACCCAAACACATACCAAGCTGTGTAAGGGCTATTTGACCAAGAAGGAGAGTGTTGGGGTGCTACACCAGATGACCTGGCCTCCACAGTCACCAGACCTGAACCCAATCGAGATGGTTTGGGGTGAGGTGGATCGCTCACCACTTCAATTTTGAATAAATCCCCAACAGTGTCACCAGCAAAGCACCCCTACACCATCACACCACCTCCTCCATGCTTGACGGTGGGAACTAGGCATGTAGAGTTCAGCCGTTCACCTTTTCTGCGTGCAAAGCAGTAATCAAAGCAAAAGGTGGCTAGTTTGAAGAACCTAGAATATAAGACATATTTTCAGTTGTTTCACACTTTTTTGTAAAGTGTAATGTATAATTCCATGTGTTAATTCATAGTTTTGATGCCTTCAGTGTGATTCTACAATTTTCCTTGTCATGAAAATACAGAAAAATCTTTGAATGAGAAGGTGTGTCCAAACTTTTGGTCTGTACTGTATATGCCGCAGCGTCTCCTGTGATTTGTATCCCAGTGTCTCCTGTGATGTATATACCCAGTGTCTCCTGTAATGTACATGCTACAGCCCCAGTGTATTTTATGTGATGTATATGCTCTAGACCCAGTGTCTCCTATGTGATGTATATACAGCAGTCTTGGGGCATCCTATGTGATGTATGTGCTGCAACCCCAGTGTATACGGTGATGTATATACTCTAGCACAGTGTTTCCCAAACTCCAGTCCTCATGGCCCTCAACAGGATTTCCTTAGTATTGCACAGGTGATGGAAGTATCATCAAGGCATCAGGAATTCTCTCACTAAGGAAATCCTGAAAACGCGGCCTGTTGGGGGCCGTGAGGACTGGAGTTTGGGAAACACTGCTCTAGTATCTTTTGTGTGATGTATGTGCCGCAGCCCCAGCGTCTCCTGTGATGTATATGCCACAGTCCAAGCATCTTTTGTGATATATATGCCCCAGCATCTCCTGTGATGTATATGTTCCAGCATCTCCTGTATTGTATTTGCCACAGCCCCAGTGTATCTTATGTGATGTACAGTGGGTACAGAAAGTATTCAGACCCCTTTAAATTTTTCACTCTGTTTCATTGCAGCCATTTGGTAAATTCAAAAAAGTTCATTTTTTTCTCATTAATGTACACTCTGCACCCCATCATGACTGAAAAAAACCCCACAAATGTAGAAATTGTTGCAAATTTATTAAAAAATAAAAACTGAAATATCACATGGTCATAAGTATTCAGACCCTTTGCTCAGACACTCATTTAAGTCACATGCTGTCCATTTCCTCATAATCCTCCTTGAGATGGTTCTACTCCTTCATTGGAGTCCAGCTGTGTTAATTAAACTGATAGGACTTGATTTGTAAAGGCACACACCTGTCTATATAAGACCTCACAGCTCAGAGTGCATGTCAGACCAAATGAGAATCATGAGGTCAAAGGAACTGGCCAAGGAGCTCAGAGACAGAATTGTGCAAGGCACAGATCTGGCCTAGGTTGCAAAAGAATTTCTGCAGTACTCAAGATTCCTAAGAGCACAGTGGCCTCCATAATCCTTAAATGGAAGAAGTTTGGGACCACCAGAAGTCTTCCTAGACCTGGCTGTCCAGCCAAACTGAGTAATCATGGGAGAAGAGCCTTGGTGAGAGAGGTAAAGAAATCCCCAAGATCACTGTGGCGGAACTCCACAGATGCAGTAGGTAGATGGGAGAAAATTCCACAAAGTCAACTATCACTGCAGCCGTCCACCAGTTGGGCCTTTATGGCAGAGTGGCCCGATGGAGCCTCTCCTCAGTGCAAGACATATGAAAGCCCGCATAGAGTTTGCTAAAAAACAGATGAAGGGACTCCCAGACTATGAGAAATAAGATTCTCTGGTCTGATGAACTTTTTGGTGATAATTCTCAGTGGTATGTGTGGAGAAAACCAGGCATTGCTCATCACCTGCCCAATACAATCCCAACAGTGAAACATGGTGGTGGCAGCATCATGCTAATGGGGTGTTTTTCAGCTGCAGGGACAGGACGACTGGTTGCAATTGAAGGAAACATGAATGCGGCCAAATGCAGGGTTATCCTGGATGAAAACCTCTTCCAGAGTGCTCTGGACCTCAGACTTGGCCGAAGGTTCACCTTCCAACAAGACAATGACCCTAAGCACACAGCTAAAATAACAAAGGAATGGCTTCAGAACAACTCTGTGACCATTTTTGACTGGCCCAGCCAGATCCCTTACCTAAACCCAATTGAGCATCTCTGGAGAGACCTGAAAATGGCTGTCACCAACGTTCACCATCCAACCTAACGGAACTGGAGAGGATCTGCAAGGAAGAATGGCAGAGGATCCCCAAATCCAGGTGGAAAAACTTGTTGCACCATTTCCAAGAAGACTCATGGTTGTACTAGCTCAAAAGGGTGCTTCTTCTCAATACTGAGCAAAGGGTGTGAATACTTATGACCATGTGATATTTCAGTTTTTCTTTTTTAAAAATTTTCAAAATTACATTTCTGTTTTTGTTCAGTCAAGATGGGGTGCAGAGTGTACATTAATGAGAAAAAAATGAACTTTTTTTTAATTTTCCAAATGGCTGCAATGAAACAGAGTGAAAAATTTAAAGGGGTCTGAATACTTTCCGTACCCACTGTATATACAGTGGTCTTGGGGTATCCTATGTGATGTATATGCGGTCGCCCCAGTGTATCCTATGTGAGGTATATACTCTGGCTCCAACATCTGTGTGATGTATATGCTCCAACACCAGTGTTTCCTATGTTATGTTTATTCTCCAGCCCTAGTGTCTCATATGTGATGTATATACAGCACTCTCATGGTCTCCTATGTGATGTATATGCTCTTGCCCAACATCTCCTATGTGATGTATATTCTGTAGCCCCAGAGTCTCCTATGTTATGCAAATGCTCCAACCTTTGTCTCCTATGTGAGTGTACGCTGCATCCCATGTCCCCTGTGTGATTTATATAGTGCAGTCTTTGTGTCTCTGTGATTCTTATGTGATGTATATAAAGCAGTCTTGGTGTCTCAAATGTGATTTGACAGCAGTCACAGTATCTCCTATGTAATGTGTATGTGTATACAGCAGTCTCAGTGTCTCCTATGTGATGTATATAGAACAGTCTTGGTGTCTCCTATGTGATGTACAGTACAGACCAAAAGTTTGGACACACCTTCTCCTTCAAAGATTTTTCTGTATTTTAATGACTATGAAAATTGTACATATAAATATATATACATACAAGAAAAGGCTGCACTCTATCATACTAAAGCATGACAACATAGAATACATGAAATTTTGAATAGCAATATGGCTTTGGAGTAAAGTATTCAAATTTCATGTATTCTATGTTGTCATGCTTTAGTATGATAGAGTGCAGCCTTTTCTTGTATGTTTTACATGGGGGTAGCTTCCTTGGTTTGCACCTAGTTCACATTAGTCTGGATGTGCCAGTCAGGTTTTTTTTTTGTCTTATGAAAATTTTACATTCACACTGAAGGCATCAAAACTATGAATTAACACATGTGGAATTATATACTTAACAAAAAGTGTGAAACAACTGAAAATTGTCTTATATTCTAGGTTCTTCAAAGTAGCCACCTTTTGCTTTGATTACTGCTTTGCACACTCTTGGCATTCTCTTGATGAGCTTCAAGAGGTAGTCACTGGAAATGGTTTTCACTTCACAGGTGTCATTAAAATACAGGAAAATCTTTGAATGAGAAGGTGTGTCCAAACTTTTGGTCTGTACTGTATATAAAGCTCAAGAGTCTCCTATGTAATGAATATAGAGCAGTGTCTCCTATGTGATGCATACAGCAGTCAGTGTCTCCCACGTCATGTTTAAAGATCAGTCTCGGTGTCCCCAATGTGACGTATATAAATTAGTCTCAGTGTATACAAGTGATGTATGTAAAGCAAAAAAAATAAACAGGACCCGCACACCTTTAGTATGAAATTAATGTACGTGTGCACAAACACACTATGTGGCCAATATACTAACATATACATACTTAAAATCCCTGAAACAAGAATTGAAAGACTCTTACCTTACACTTCTTGAGTTTTATAAATGTAACCTGAGCAGTGATGGATTTCCCACTGTGAGGAGACATGCAGTGTAATATGCATGTCTTCTCTGCAACCACTGGTTAAAGGATATACCGTATATACTCATGTATAAGCCGACCCATGTATAAGCCGACCCCCCTAATTTTGACACAAAAAACTGGGAAAACTTATTGACTCGCGTATAAGCCTAGGGTGAAAAATGATTATGCCCCCATATGATGCTCCACAGATTATGCCCCCATATGCTCCACAGATTATGCCCAATATGCTCCACAGATTATGCCCGCGTATGATCCACAGATTATGCCCCCATATGCTCCACAGATTATGCCCCCGTATGATCCACAGATTATGCCCCCATATGCTCCAGATTATGCCCCATATGTTCCACAGATTATGCCCCCATATGCTCCAGATTATGCCCATATGTTCCACAGATTATGCCCCCATATGCTCCATATTATGCCCCCATATGTTCCACAGATTATGCCCCCATATGCTCCATATTATGCCCCATATGTTCCACAGCTTATGCCTCCATATGTTCCAAATTATGCCCAATATGCTTCAGAGATTATGCCCCCATATGCTCCAAGATTATGCCCCCATATATTCCACAGATTATGCCCCCTTATGATCCACAGATTATGCCCCATATGCTCCAGATTATGCCCCATATGTTCCACAGATTATGCCCCCATATGTTCCACAGATTATGCCCCCATATGTTCCACAGATTATGCCCCCATATGCTCCATATTATGCCCTATATGCTCCATATTATGCCCCATATGTTCCACAGCTTATGCCCCCATATGCTCCAGATTATGCCCCATATGTTCCACAGCTTATGCCCCATATGCTCCATATTATGCCCCCATATGCTCCAGATTCTGCCCACATATGCTGCACAATTATGCCCATAGTATAGGCCTCATATGCTGCTGCAAAAAAATGACATACTCACCTCTCGTCGCTGGGGGCCAGGTGCCGGTGTCCTGAGCAGGCAGTGACACCGGCGCGCTATGGGGGACAGGTGCCGGTGTCACCGCTCGCTCAGGACCCCGGCACCTGAGATATTTACCTGTCCCTCGGTCCACCGCAGCGCACTGCTCCCTTGGTCTGACTCCTCTATGTGTGAATGATCTGGCAGGGGGCGCGGCGCGCACTAACGACGTCATTGCGCCCTCTGCCTGATCATTCACACACAGAGGAGTCAGACCGAGGGAGCAGTGCGCTGTGGTGGACCGAGGGACAGGTAAATATCGCTATACTCACCCCTCCGCCGCGCGTCCCTGCAGCCTCTCCTCTTCTCCCGGCGCTCTCCGCAGTGCTTTAGTCCTGCAGCGGTCACGTGCTACCGCTCATTAAAGTCATGAATATGTGCATATTCATGACTTTAATGAGCGGTGCCATGTGACAGCTGCAGGAAGGAGCCGGAGATCGTGGTAGAAGCAGGGGGGCTGCAGAGACCGCGCCGGCGGAGGGGTGAGTATGATCCGACACCCCCGCTCCCCCTCCGACCCGTATATGACCCGCGTATAAGCCGAAAGGGGGACTTTCAGCCCTAAAAAATGGGCTGAAAATCTCGGCTTATACATGGGTATATACGGTAGCTGCTTTTTTTCTCTGCATGATTATGGGCTTTCTTCTGTACCCGCATGGTTGTAGCTTGAGATGAGCAAACTTGTTCGGAAAAGGTTCGCCAATCTCAAATTTGGCACAAACATAGTTCATTCGGATTCGTGTTTGGATTCCAAAGCATTTTCCCTCAAAGTCGCAAAATTCGGGTACAGTTTGGTAATTGATTGCATGTCCACTAATGCTTTTGTTAGGACTCTGGCTAGGATAGTGGTTCTGTATGATGAGCGGGCGGGAGGGAGGAATGTGTTTTATGAGGGGAGGGAATGTGTTTAGGTCAGAGGAGCGGTGCAGTGTAATTTTTTTTTTTTAACTTAATGTATGTACATTGCGGCTGCCAGTCAGGGTGCAGAAACCATCCACAACGTCCAAATACAAGGGCTTCAGTCATTGGCTGCCAAAGTCTCATGTCTCTCTCCATATAAAAAGCGGACATGTTGCTTTGCTGGCGCCATTTTGTCAGTGTAACAGTGCAGAAAGACAGCTCCTGCTGCAAGTTTTCATATAGTTAGATAGGATCCTGTTCTGTGTGAAATCAACCTTCCAGCATCTAACTAGTTTGTACACATTTCCTAATCAAAATCATTTGGGCTAATACTTTGTTGCAGTCTTGACTCAGGAGGTCACATTTACTAATCAAAATCATTTGGGCTAATATAGGGGGGCAGGCAGGAGGCCCCATTTCCTAATCCAAATCATTTGGGCTAATACTTTGTTGCAGTCAGGACTAACGAGTCTCATTTCTTAATACAAATTGTTTGGGCTAATATTGGGGTGCAGACAGGAGGCTCCATTTCCTAATCAAAATCAATTGGGCTAAAATTGGGGTGCAGGCACCAGGCCTCATTTCCTAATCAAAATCATTTGGGCTAATATTGGGGTGCAGGCAGGAGGCCCCATTTCATAATCAATATTGTTTGGGCTAATATTGGGGTGCATGCAGGAGACCCCATTTCCTAATCAAAATCATTAGGGCAAATATTGGGGTACAGGCATAAGGCCCCATTTCCTAATCCAAATCGTTTGGGCTAATATTTTTGTGCAGGCACCAGCCCCATTGACTAATCAAAATCGTTTGGGCTAATATTGGGGTGCAGGCAGAAGTCCACATTTCCTAATGAAAATCATTGGGTTAATTTTGTTGTGCCGGCACACTTTCTCAGAGAATAAATACTGATTGTTAATTTAGTGACAGGTGACTGACAGGTCTGGGCCTAGGGTTGTGAAACAGCTGGTTAAAAGAGGGGAAGAAAACATCCAACATGAGTGGGAAAAAGCGAGGTCATGGTGGAAGGGTAATAGGGTTGGTGTTTGATGTTTATGTGGGTTAGTGTTATGAATGTGCTAGAGATGGTTTCTGAGCAGAGGCTCCCTCTGGTGGTTACAGACAGTACTGAACCTTTCAGCGAGGAGTGGCAATCTGGAATCACGGACTGGTCTGATATAAGGGAGATTCCCTCCTATGATGGTTGCCAGTGATCAATTGTTCTTGTCTCAATTGTGGTTCCTGGTTCATTTGAAAGTTTGCTGGAGTCTTGCCTGCATCTCCTGCTTTCAGATAAGATATTTTTTGCTTTTCATTTTGTGCTTGCTTTTTGCATTGTTTTCTGCACTTTTGTGGAGGTCAGCCAGGTCCCCTCCTGGGCCTGAGCTCCTCACAGTTTTTCTGCAGCCACTGTTATTTGCTCATTTGCTTTTTCCTGTTTTTTTCAGTGGCTGCGGCTTGGTTTTTGTTCACACTGAGATCTGATTTAGTGGGTGGCGAGATCGTGTGATCTCAGTATTTTTGTAATCAGAATTGTTGGATTTTTGTAGGGTTTTTATTGGTTGCAGAAAGTAATCTCTCCTGTCCTATCCTATTTAGTCAGCTTGTGGCCCCAGCGTTTGCTCAGTCTATTTTCTGCCTATGTTTGTATTTTCATCTTGTCTAACCGCCATTATATGTTTGGGGGCTTCCTATTTTCTTTGGGGATCTGCTCCGGGGCAGATAGCTTTCATCTTTCTGCCTTTAGGTGTAGTTATCTCTCAGGCTGTGACGAGGCGTCTAGGATCAACGTATGAACGCTCCACGGCTACCTCTAGTTGTGTGGTTAGTTTAGGAATCTGCAACCCATTAGTTACCAACATCTCAGGTGTTCGGCTGCCCTGCTGTTGTTCCTGTCCTCCTCAGCTACCGAAACTTAACAGGTTAGGTAGTAATGTTACTGAAAGTTCTACTGAACAAACACTGACTCGTCCTATCCAAAGACAACTGACAGCATCTGTTACTGAACGGGCTACTCGACTCCGTATCTTTGGCAGCTGCACAGCGGTACGCCTTGTAGATGAGGGCCAGAAAGAGCATGTGCCCCAGTGGATGAAGAGGATAATGATCCCCTCTCTGTTATCTGTGGTTGGTGGGAGGGGACAGAGGAAGCAAGCTTGACTGTTACCCCGCAATCAACATACCATGGAGTTGGACCTCATGGAAGCACCCGGCATATGAGCCCCTTCTTGATGCACTACCTGCAACATGATGCCCGTATTGTTAGGATTAGAAATAGTGCTGACTACTGGGTTGCCACTCTGCTAGATCCATGGTACAAGAGTAAATTTTGCCAGATGCTCCCCCATTGGAAAGGGACGTGCGCATGCTGAAGTATCGAAACATGCTTGTAGACAATCTTAACCCCTTAAAGACCAGGGGTATTTCCATTTTTTGCTCCCCTTGTTCCCAGAGCCATAACTTTTTTTTCTGTCAATATGGCCATGTGAGAGGCTTGTTAAATGCGTGACGAGTTTTACTTTTGAACGACACCATTGGTTTTACCATATTGTGTACTGGAAAACGGGAAAAAAAATCTTAGTGTGGTGAAATTGCTACAAAAGTTTTATTCCGCAAGTGTTTTTTTTTTTCTAACATGTTTACTAGATGCTAAAACGGACCTGCCTTATGATTCCCCAGGTCATTATGAGTACGTAGTGTAGTGATAGTAAGACTTCACTATACCTTTGTATGTGCTTAAAGGACCTGTGATGAGGTCACAAGAGCACATGACAGGTCATGTGCTCTGTGTTAGCTGAATGTCTGGTGTATATAAGTGAGCCTGCTGCTGACCACAGGTGTGAGTGGCTGGAGGTGTGGAAACCTCCAGTGTGGGAGTTCTGAGGAGACCACCAGTCTGGTTGCTGAAAGAGTGCTCGTTAGAGTACCAGGACTTTATATCTGTTTTTGTTACTTTGTGCCAGAGAAGGCTGTTTTCTTTTCTGTTTTAAGGCAAGTTTATGAAGTTGTAATAAACTTGCTTAAAGAACCTGGAAGAGTCGCCCTCCTGCTTACCTCCGGTCGCACACCAGCGAGACCACATCCCTACAATTGGTGGCGTAAATGCGGGCAGCGTTCCCAGCAGAGAAGTGAGACTGGTTACTGCATGTCGTGGGTCAAGGCTATAGCAACCCAGCCAGCATTGCCGGAGAAAATGGAGGACCTGCTGAAACACTTGGTCCAGGCACAGGTACAGCAGCAACAGGCACAGGAACAGCAGCAAGAAGCCAACAGGATGTTCTTGCAGCAGATGCAGCAGGAGCATCGGCAGCAGATGCAGCTTTTGACAACCGCCATCCAGGGCAGGACGAGCGCCCCAACCCCAGGTCTGGCTGATGACAACCACGTCAGAAAGGCGGTAAGACGCACATTACAAAAAATGACCCCCGGGGATGATGTGGAAGCCTTCCTGACTGTATTTGAGAGGGTTGCTGAGAGGGAAAGACTTTCCCCAGGGCAGTGGGCAGAGATATTGGCCCCATACCTGACAGGTGAACCCCAGAAGGCGTATTACGATTTGACTGTGCAGGACGCTCAGGAATATCCTAAGCTAAAGGTAGAGATCCTCGCACGTATGGGGGTAACAATGACTGTCAAGGCACAGAGAGTGCACCGCTGGGCTTATCACCGGGACAAACCACCTCGCTCCCAAATGTTTGACTTACTGCACCTGGTCCAGAAATGGCTACAGCCAGAGTCCGCTACGCCGGCACAGATGGTAGAAAGAGTCGTCATGGATCGGTTTGTGCACTCCCTGCCAAAGCCCCTACAGACTTGGGTTGCCCAGGGTGATCCCCGGAATGCTGATGAACTGGTCGGACTGGTTGAGAGGTACCAGGGAATGGAAGGTGCCTTGGGGAAGCAGCCTATTCCGTACTGGCGGGCCCAACAGGGGGCAGAGTCCCAAAAAGGGGTGGGGAGCCCAAGGTCAAAATGGCGGGGGGAGGTGGTGCCCAAGGTCACTACGGGTGATATTATTTGTTGGAGGTGCCGCGAGCCAGGACATATAGCTGCCCGGTGTCCGCAGACCACTGAACAGATGGACTGCAGCATAGGACACCGTATTTCATGGTATGCATATCCAGCCTGCAGTGGAAACCCGTTCCCCAATCAGGGTCCTCAAGTATGTTCCGTGAAGGTGAACGGTGAAGCAGTAACGGCGCTGCTAGACTCTGAGAGCTTGGTGACCTTGATTAGGGCCACTTTTCCTCTCAACATACTACCAGGAAAAAAAGTTGGTGTTCAATGCATACATGGTGATGTAAAGGACTACCCTATGGCCAGAGTGGACATTGAAACAACGCATGGCACTGAGTCCCATGAAGTCGGCGTCGTTCGGGACTTGGTGCGTCCTATAATTATAGGCCGGGATTTCTGTCTGTTTTGGGATCTGTGGAGAAAGGGTTCTGGGGTCCCTGGCGAGAATGGGGAACCAGTGGGCCCTGGCAAAATATGGCCACACTCGGAGGGGGCGGAGTCTCAAGCTGAGTCGATGAGGAGAGGAGAGGTGGCGGCGGATGAGCCGAGGAACTGTTGCCGGGTTCAGGGTTTGAACAGTGTATGTCGCGAATGGTGTACTGACTTTACATCTGACCGGGGGCATTGAACTGTTCTCTAATAGTGAATGGAGAGTGTGTGAGTGGACTTCTAGACTCAGGAAGCCAGGTGACTCTGCTGAGCGACACACTCCCTGTCTATCTGATTCCCGGAAAAAAGATGGAAGTCCCTTGCATTCATGGGGTCACTAGGGAGTATCAGGTAACCAGGGTAATTGTTGAGACGGACACTATTATTTCTACCCATGATGTCCCTGTAGTCCCAGACTTTTCATATCCTATAATAATAGGCCAGGATTGTAAACGGTTTTGGGAGGTGTGGGACGAAGCACTGGCTGATTGCTCAGAAGGGAACCAGAATGACCCTAAGAGAGGCCCACCCCTGCAGGAGGCTGTAGTGCTTGCTGATAGTGTGGTGGGTAAAACAGAGGTAGCCATCCCTAAAGTCAAAGATACCCAGTGCCTGGTAGCCGTAAGAAAGGGTGGCTCAGACCAAAGTGAGGACTTTGAGGTGACCAAATATAGGTCCCAGAAAACTGGGTCGCCCCAGGAATAGGGGCCGACACCTGGTTAAGTGGGGACTTGCCGTTCCAAGATGACAGAGGGAGTGGGAATGACTCCTATGCAGACTGTAACTTAACCGCAAGTGAAAGCGAGTGCAGCAAGGTGGAGTCAGGTACAAGTGGCAGACCTTCTCCTCACCGCAGGGGCTGCAGGAAGGCCAGACAGCCTATGCTCTCTAAGAAGAGAAAAAAGGGGAGAAGGATGGTGCCACATGTACTGGATAAAAGAGAGCAGGGCCATGAGATAGAGCTGCTTAAAGAGACAGTCATGCGAGAAAAGATACGGGGACAAGAGATTGAGCAACGAATGAAGGACCTGGAGAAAGAACTCTCTAAAGTCCAAGGTCAACTATCAGCGTGCCTGACGGCGAACCAAGTCCTAGTGAAAGATACGGAGATGCTCAGAGAGGCCCAGGAGAAGCATCAGCAGGAACTTCTACGGAGAGAAGAAGAGCACCGATGCTGGGCAGAGGAGCAAGAGAAAATTCTCCAAAAATTCCAGATAGAGAAGGAAGCTAACGCACAGCTCAGGAAATCCACGACAGACCAGGAAATCAAACGGTTGCGCTCTCCCGGTCCGTGCGTACGGGAAGAGAGTGAACTGAAGAGGTTGACCAAAGAAGGGGCCTCGACGGCGAAAGAAAGCCAGCAAGGGAACCGCCACCCAGATGGCCACACCCGGAAAGTCACAGTGAAGCGGGAGGCGGACATAAGAGCTATGCCACTACAATACCTTCACGAAAAGCAGAGATGTCGGGAGCCAACAAGAAAACCTCCAAGTCGGAGGGCGTTGGTGGAAAGCCTTGGGAAGATCCGGATGCTCTTGGAGGTGAACCAGGGAAGAATAGAGCAGCTAAAACTTGAGAAGAAGCAGACCAACAGACAGCTGCAAGAGTTGAGAAAAAAAAGGCAGTCACCTTCAACCCACAGTATAGAGAGGCGCAGAGGTTCGCTGCAGAATGAAGGTCATCGAAGTGAAACTAAGACAGAACATAGATGGCCTGAAATGAGAGCTAGAGGCAGTGACACCTCAATTAGATCAGGACTCAGTGACCTAAGGCAAACTGTGACAGACCGGCTGATTGTGGAGACGACTGAAAGGAGTTTCTAGTCGGTGAATGAAATGTGCCAAGCCCACGGCTTTAGGCAGAGGGGGGAGGTATGTAGTGATAGTAAGACTTCACTATACCTTTGTATGTGCTTAAAGGACCTGTGATGAGGTCACAAGAGCACATGACAGGTCATGTGCTCTGTGTTAGCTGAATGTCTGGTGTATATAAGTGAGCCTGCTGCTGACCACAGGTGTGAGTGGCTGGAGGTGTGGAAACCTCCAGTGTGGGAGTTCTGAGGAGACCACCAGTCTGGTTGCTGAAAGAGTGCTCAGTTAGAGTACCAGGACTTTATATCTGTTTTTGTTACTTTGTGCCAGAGAAGGCTGTTTTCTTTTCTGTTTTAAGGCAAGTTTATGAAGTTGTAATAAACTTTCTTAAAGAACCTGGAAGAGTCGCCCTCCTGCTTACCTCCGGTCGCACACCAGCGAGACCACATCCCTACAGTAGATACCAAACATGTATTGGTTCTATTTTATTTAAGTGGTGAAAATAAAATCCAAAGTTTGTAAAAAAAAAAAAAAAGTTGCCATTTTCCGAAACCCGTAACGTCTACATTTTTCAGGATCTGGGTGAGGGCTTATTTTTTGCACGGCACGCCGAGCTGACATTTTTATTTATACCTTTTTGGGACAGATACGATGTTTTGATCGCCCGTTATTGCATTTTTTTTGCAATGTTGCAGCAAAAAAAAAACCCCGTAATTCAGCCATTTTGATATTTTTTCTTGTTATGCCGTTTACCAATCGAATTCTTTTTATATCTTGATTGGGCGTTTCTCAACATGGCTATACCAAATATGTGTATCTTTTTTAAATTGTTTTTACATTTTTTATTTTTTTTACTTGCTTCAATAGTCTAGTCTAAAAGCTGTGATCATATGATCCCTTGCGTTACATATAGCAGGGCTGCAGCCCTGGTATGTGTAATAAAAATGGTCATCTGCTACGAGCGCTGGCCACCAGCAGTTCGGCAATGACAACCACAGGGGTCTCCTGCAGACCCCAGGTTGTCATGCCAACCCATTGGCAATCCGCGATTATGTGACATGGGCGCGGATAGGTGGAGCGAAGACGCACATTTGGTTTGCAAGAGTTGAATGGCGTTGTCAGAGGTTGACAGTGGCATTTAACTAGTTAACAGCCACGGGTGGATGCGATTCCACCCGCGGCTGTTAGGGTTACATGACAGCTGATCTGATCAGATCATGTACCAAAAAAGGTGCGGGCTCAGTGCCGGAGCCCGTACCAAAGAGGGGGAAGCGACCTATGACGGATTTACACATCATAGGTCGTTAAGGGATTAAGAGTGGTTTTCTTGAAGAATTTGTGTGTGGTAGATAGGTATATAGAACAATTGGCTCACAGAAAAGAAATTATACCTTTAAAAAATAACTTTTACACTGTGTGCAGAATTATTAGGCAAGTTGTATTTGAGAGGATTCTTTTTATTTTTGAACAACAACTATGTTCTCAATCAACCCAAAAGACTCATAAATATCCAAGCTTAATATTTTTGGAATTTGGAGTGGATTTTTTTAGATTAGGAGGATATCTGTTTGTGCAGGTAACTATTACTGTGCAGAATTATTGGGCAACTTAATAAAAACCAAATATATACCCATCTCACACAAAATTTAGAAATAAGCATTTCTGACATTCAAAAACAAAAAAAAAAATCAGTGACCAATATGGCCACCTTTCTTTATGATGACACTCTTTTAAAAGCCTTCCATCCATAGATTCTCAGTTGCTTGATCTGTTTATGATCAACATTGCGTGAAGCAGCCACCACAGCCTCCCAGACACTGTTCCGAGAGGTGTACTGTTTTCCCTCCCTGTAGATCTCACATTTTATGAGGGACCACAGGTTCAGATCAGATGAACAAGGGGGTAATGTCCTTATTTATTCTTCTTTTAGGCTGGAGTCACACACACCGAGTAAAAAATCTGACCGTTTTAGTCGGTCGATAATCGGATTAAAATTTCATGAACATTGATGCGACTAGCATCCGATTTTTTGTAGTTGATGCGATTTAGTCGCATCTGACCGTAGTTGTCACATCCGATTTACATCCGAATTGCGAGAATTTCTCGCAGGCTTGCATAAATGACATATAATGGATCCAAAAGAATAGTATTTAAATCACAATAGAAAGAATAGATATATACACATAGAACACATATATATATATATTATACACACATGTCATTGTGACATATATATATACATATATTTATAGTTCCTAGACTTCTACATACTGTAATAGCCGCTAATTCAATTGCCGGCTTTTGTGAAATCACAGAAGCCGACATGAAATTATACATTGTTTACACACAGTTAACCATGTAATTTCCTGTATTTTGATATATGGTTTGAACTTACAATTACATAAGTGTATGTGTACAAAATTTCAGACATGTAGGGGTTAATTAAAGGTGTAAATTCGTTGTAAAAAAAATGTGTCAAATCTCTAATTAGATTTGCCCTTTCTGGGGTGTCTGGGGGCAGATGTCAGTAGCCAGGGGGGCACAAAAAAAATATACCCTCCCTAGGCTATTATTATCTGCCCCCACTCGCTTGTTTTGTCTGTCTGGTGGAGAAAATACAGCGGGAACCCCCGCATTTTTTTTACAACGAATTTACACCTTTAATTAACCCCTACATGTCTGAAATTTTGTACACATACACTTATGTAATTGTAAGTTCAAACCATATATCAAAATACAGGAAATGACATGGTTAACTGTGTCTAAACAATGTATCATTTCATGTCGGCTTCTGTGATTTCACAAAAGCCGGCAATTGAATTAGCGGCTATTACAGTATGTAGAAGTCTAGGAACTATAAATATATGTATATATATATATATATATATATATGTCACAATGACATATAATATATATATATATATATATATATATAATTATTCTATGTGTGTATATGTATTGATTCTATTCTTTAATAAAGCTGTCAGTGTGATTTTACAGTATAGCCGGGGATGAATTGCCGGCTTTTCTAAAGGACACCGGTGCGATTTAATCGCAAGTCACACGTGCGGTCCGTTTGTAATCAGATTTTTCAGCGCTCCCATTGACTTGCATTGGCGATAGTCGACCCACAATCGGTGACAATCGCAGCATGCTGCGATTGCACACGGACGTTTAAAACGGACCACAAAAAATCTGATACTGGGAGCTGCTCCATAGATTAACATAGGTCCGACTGCAATGCGATATTTCATCGCATTGCAGTCGTCCGATTTTGTCGCTAGTGTGACCCCAGCCTTAGACCTTTACCGGCCAGCCACGCTGTGGAGTATTTGTATGCATGTGATGGAGCATTGTCCTGCATGAAAATCATGTTTTTCTTGAACGATACTGACTTCTTCCTGTACCACTGCTTGAAGAAGGAGTCTTCCAGAAACTGGCAGTAGGTCTGGGAGTTGAGCTTCACTCCATCCTCAACCTGAAAAGGTCCCACAAGTTCATCTTTGATGATACCAGCCAATACCAGTACTCCACCTCCACCTTGCTGGCATCTGAGTCGGAGTGGAGCTCTCTGCTCTTTACTGACCCATCCACCTGGCCCATCAAGAGCCACTCTCATTTCATCAGTCCATAAAACCTTAGAAAAATCAGTCTTAAAATATTTCTTGGCCCAGTCTTGACGTTTTATCTTATGTTTGTTGTTCAAAGGTGGTCGTTTTTCAGCCTTCCTTACCTTGGCCATGTCCCTGAGTATGGCACACCTTGTGCTTTTTGTTACTCCAGTAACGTTGCAGCTCTTAAATATGGCAAAACTGGTGGCAAATGGCATCTTGACTGCTTCACGCTTGATTTTCCTCAATTCATGGGCAGTTATTTTGCACCTTTATTTACCAACATGCTTCTTGCGATACTATTGGCTATTTGCCATGAAACGGTTGATTGTTCGGTGATCACGCTTCAAAAGTTTGGCAATTTCAAGACTGCTGTATCCCTCTGCAAGACATCTCACAATTTTTGACTTTTCAGAGGCCGTCAAATCTCTCTTCTGACCCATTTTGCCAAAGGAAAGGAAGTTGCCTAATAATTAAGCACATCTTATATAGGGTGTTGATGTCATTAGACCACACCCCTCCTCCTTACAGAGATGCAAATCACCTGATTTACATAATTGGCAGTTGGCTTTCAAGCCTATACAGCTTGGAGTAGGACAACATGTATAAAAAGGATGATGTGATCAAAATACTCATTTGCCTAATAATTCTGCTTACAGTGTATTCTAATACAATAAAATACTCATTATTCAAGACAACTAGAAAACACCTGGCCAGGCCAGAAAAATTGGTCAAATACTGTTGCAACAAATGTAAGGAGTATTTCACCTTATCATTCCCTAATACACCCCTTTGTAACAGCGGAGGTTGGCACCCTATCTTGGTCGCAATATGGCACCTCCGCTCAACGACGGCTGTTCCTGAAAGAACCCTATTGGCCCCTAGCTAGTCAGAAACAATGTCTGGTTAAGACTGCCAGATACAGTTAGGTCCATAAATATTTGGACAGAGACAACATTTATCTAATTTTGGTTCTAGACATTACCACAATGAATTTGAAACAAAACAAATCAGATGCAGTTGAAGTTCAGACTTTCAGCTTTCATTTGAGGGTATCCACATTAAAATTGGATGAAGGGTTTAGGAGTTTCAGCTCCTTAACATGTGCCACCCTGTTTTTAAAGGGACCAAAAGTAATTGGACAAATGACTCCAAGGCTATTTCATGGACAGGTGTGGGCAATCCCTTTGTTATGTCATTCTCAATTAAGCAGATGAAAGGGCCGGAGTTGATTTGAGGTGTGGTGTTTGCATTTGGAAGGTTTTGCTGTGAAGGAAACATGTGGTCACAGGAGCTCTCCATGCAGGTGAAACAAGCCATCCTTAAGCTGCAAGAACAGAAAAAAACCCATCCAAGAAATTGCTACAACATTAGAAGTGGCAAAATCTACAATTTGGTACATCCCGAGAAAGAAAGAAAGCACTGGTGAACTCATCAATCCAAAAAGACCTGGGAGCCCACGGAAGACAACAGTGGTGGATGATCGCCGCATACTTTCTTTGGTGAAGAAGAACCCGTTCACAACATCAACTGAAGTCCAGAACACTCTCAGTAAAGTAGGTGTATCTGTCTCTAAGTCAACAGTAAAGAGAAGACTCCATGAAAGTAAATACAAAGGGTTCACATCTAGATGCAAACCATTCATCAATTCCAAAAATAGACAGGCCAGAGTTAAATTTGCTGAAAAACACCTCCAGAAGCCAGCTCAGTTCTGGAAAAGTATTCTATGGACAGATGAGACAAAGATCAACCTGTACCAGAATGATGGGAAGCCAAAAGTTTGGAGAAGAAAGGGAACGGCACATGATCCAAGGCACACCACATCCTCTGTAAAACATGGTGGAGGCAACGTGATGGCATGGCCATGCATGGCTTTCAATGGCACTGGGTCACTTGTGTTTATTGATGATGACATAACAGCAGACAAGAGTAGCCGGATGAATTCTGAAGTGTACCGGGATATACTTTCAGCCCAGATTCAGTCAAATTCTGCAAACTTGATTGGACGGCGCTTCATAGTACAGATGGATAATGACCCCAAGCATACAGCCAAAGCTACACAGGAGTTCATGAGTGCAAAAAAGTGGAACATTCTTCAATGGCCAAGTCAATCACCAGATCTTAACCCAATTGAGCATGCATTTCACTTGCTCAAATCCAGACTTAAGAGGGAAAGACCCACAAACAAGCAAGACCTGAAGGCTGCGGCTGTAAAAGCCTGGCAAAGCATTAAGAAGGAGGAAACCCAGCGTTTGGTGATGTCCATGGGTTCCAGACTTAAGGCAGTGATTGCCTCCAAAGGATTCGCCACAAAATTTTGAAAATAAAAATATTTTGTTTGGGTTATGTTTATTTGTCCAATTACTTTTGACCTCCTAAAATGTGGAGTGTTTGTAAAGAAATGTGTACAATTCCTACATTTTCTAACACATATTTTTGTTCAACCCTTCAAATTAAACGTTACAATTGCACTTGAATTCTGTTGTAGAGGTTTCATTTCAAATCCAATGTGGTGGCATGCAGAGCCCAACTCGCGAAAATTGTGTCACTGTCCAAATATTTCTGGCCCTGACTGTACATAACATAGGATTAAGACGATCCAACCAAATAACAGAGGGTGTGATAAAAAGAGATGATGGAAAAAATGGTGGGAGGAGGGTGTGTTTGAGAGGATGCAGGGATAATTTTTGTCCAAATAATGGACTCCTGTCCTAAGATTACTCTCAATAAATCTCAAGGTTCAAATCAGTACTAATACAGTATATAACCACAGGCAAACCTTGGCCACAACATACAATGATACCATCTCCTATATGAATCAGACAGATAAATCATTCAGTGGATTGTCTGTGGGCTAGCATTCTAGCATAATTTTCCCTCAGACATCTTATTTCTTTGTCCCTTCCTTGCTACGGAGGTTGGCACCCTAGCTTGTACACAAAATGGCGCCACCGCTCAACGGTGGCTCACCCTCGCTTTCCCTGGATACTTTCCCTTCAGCTGTCTGTCAACTCTGAAACCAGGAGGGAAGTGCAGGAGAATCAGAGGGGAGGGAAGGAAACAATACTATTAGGGATTATAGTAGACGAGAAAAATTGTGTGTTTCATAAGATAATAGCAGAAAGTGTCAAAGTGCATATGATAATCAAAAAGGGATAATCATCTGCAACGTGATATTGCACTATTCCCTAAGGGGTCAGACAGCTATTGGTGTCCAACACAGTGTTAATTGCCACATTACATCTCCCCTTTTCCTTGCCGCATACTTTCCCTGAGAGAAAAAGCTAACACAAAACGCGCGTCGGGGTCTGTCTGTGCCACAGCAACTACTTTCCTAAGGTTAGTTCATCATCCTAGCACTTTTTTGATTCATTTACGTTTTAGTGTCAGTTTGCATTGCTAATTTAGTAATAGCCATCGCTGCACGGTACCTTTAGACAACTTTGTCTTTCTTATCTGCCAATTGGGCTTCTGGTAAGGTAACTTTTTACCTACCCCATATTTGTGCACTATTTTGTGGTATATTTTTATTATTCAATAAATTGGCACTACACGTAATTGTTTTTTAATATTTGATGCTGCTATTTTTCTATTTGCTGCTTCAATTATGTAAGGCTACTTGCCTACATTTATCTAGTTATTATTGAAGTGCAAGCATTTTTCTTAATCAATCAGACTTTCACATTTAGGGTCTGTGAACACGTTGCGGATTCCTAGCGTTTTTGCCGCGGAAACGCAGCGAAACCACGGCAAAACCGCATACACAACACAACTCATTATGGCCTATGGGATTCCGCAATGCTGTGCACATGCTGCGGGTTTTTCCGTGACGGAATCTCATTGCGGAAGAATCCGCAGCATGCTCATTCTTTTTTGCGGAACCACGGCGACTCCGCTGCCATAGGAATGCATTGAACCGCTTACTTTCCACATGTGGCTGTGCTCACCATGCGCAAAGTAAGCGGGTTCATGTGCGGATGGTACCCAGGGTCTGGAGGAGAGGAGACTCTCCTCCAGGCCCTGGGTACCATATCCATGTAAAAACAATAATTAAAATAAAAAATAGTGATATTCTCACCTTCCGGCGGCCCCCGCAGCTTTCCCGGCTCTCACCGACGCTCCCGGCCAATCCCGTTCCCAGTAATGCATTGCGAGAATCACCCCAGATGACGTAGCGGTCTCGTGTGATGCTACGTCATCGGGGTCATTGTCGCAAAGGACGCCTGGGAACGGGATTGGCCGGGAGTGTCGCTGAGAGGCGGGAAAGCTGCGGGTGCCGCCGGAAGGTGAGAATATCATTATTTATTTTTTTAATTATTTTTAACATTAGATCTTTTTACTATTGATGCGACATAGGCGGCATCAATAGTAAAAAGTTGGTCACACTTGTCAAACACTTGTTTGACTCGTGTGACCAACCTGTCAGATCGCTTGTAAAACGCTAGCATTCTGCAAGCTAATTACGCTTGCAAAATGCTAGTTTTTAGCGGGAATACGCATACCTATAATATGCGTATTTCCCGCGGCAGGGAGGTACGGAATTGCCGCGGAAATTTCCATGGCAATTCCGCAACGTGTGCACATAGCCTTAAGGTTGTGTGATACTTCTCTGTGCACTAACCATAGCACTGGCTTCTGATAATTATTCTGGGATTGTTGCTGTGGTATATTTTTGTTATATATGTCGCCATATTTTTAATGTAGTTTTAATTATTTTTCAATAAAATTTTCTATTATGACATATGCTTCCATTTTTTCGAATTGGTGTAATACTTTTTTAGAGGTGGTCACATGGACTCACTTTATTAACACATCAACTATTTAACAATTTCCAGAAAAACACCATGCATTGCCCATGGCTGACTGCTGCTGTGCCATTCTAAAATTTCTACTATGGGTCAACTGATGCTACTTTTCCTGTTGTCTGTCTCTAATTTTTGAAATGTTTGGACTCCAAATTGGGTCTCCTTCATGTGTGTTGCATGTATTTGGCAGGGCTCTGAGAGCACCAGGCCTATACCTGTCACTCATCCATATGTTACTGATCAATGTTTCAGCTAGAAATGCTGGTCCAAGCCCTGTCCCATGCATCCATGCTGCACAGTTAGGCTAAGTGCACACGTTCAGGAATATTTGCGTTTTTTTCGCGTTTTTTCGCGGGAAAAAACGCGTCAAAAACGCATGTATTAAGCATCCTATCATTTAGAATGAATTCCGCAATTTTTGTGCACATGGTGCGTTTTTTTCCGCAAAAAAAACGCATCGCGGAAAATCTAGCATCATGTCCATTAATTTTGCGGATTTCTAGCGTTTTTCCCGCTTTATTATTGACCTAGAAAGTTCAGGAAAAAATCGCGGTAAAAACGAGTCAAAACCGCGCAAAAAAACGCACCAAAAACGCGCAAAATCCGCGCAAAAAAACGCGCGTTTTTGGCGCGAAAAAAGTCCGGTTTTGCTCAGGAATATTCTGCAAACGTGTGCACTTAGCCTTATACTATTTGTACTCTAGGTCAATTGATGCCACTTTTCCTGGTGTCTGCTCCCAATTTGAGCTGTTTTGGAAGCTTTTTGCCCCCCCTTGAAGTGTGGTCTGTGCGTTTACTTTTGCCTCCCATTGAATTCCATGGGGTTTGGGTATGTTCGACAAACTGTTCAGCGAACATCAGGACATTCAACGAACCGAAGCTTGAAAGGTTCGCTCATCTCTAGTTGTAACTATCAAGTTTTCACAATGCTTTATTTATTCACAACCTGCTCAGAGATGATCATATAATGGAAGCAGTGTGAAGATTTATTGAAAATTTTGGTGCAGTTCAATAACATCAACAGCACCTTTAAATGGTTGAAATATATTAGGTAGCACATGAATATGCTGTCCTTGAAATTGAAGTGTTAGAAGGAAAAATAGATAGGTGTTGAGCTACTTTGACACAAGCCTCATTGTGATGGCTAATTGAATGGGTCATAGGCAAAACAGAAGGTCTGTGGGGCGTTCCCAGTATGCGCTGTTTAGTATCTGCCACAAGTGATCCAAGGGTGGACAACAGGTGTAAAGGGTATGCCACACTAAACAGCATCGCTAACGAGATTGCTAAAATACGTCACTATTTAGCGATCTCGTTCGTGACGCTAACGTGTGTGGCATGTAGCAACGACGTGGCCCCTGCTGTGATGTCGCTGATCGTTCACTAGAGTTCTGGACCGTATTTAGATCGTTGGCGTCCCGCTGGTGAGCCTATATCGCTGTGTCTGGCACCCTTTGTGAGCGATGTGCGCTGTTTTTTACATCGCAATGACCGTTAAAGTCGTTAATGAGATCGCTAACAGCTTATGCGTCGTTAACGAGATCACTAAGTGTGGCAGCTGCTAGCGACATTAAAACGATCACAAAAACGATCTCATTAGCTTGCGTCGTTATTGAGATCGCTAACGAGATCACTAAGTGTGGCAGTACCTTAAGGGTAAGGAGCCCAAGACTCACTTATGTGCATGTTGTTGCAGCTAAGTACACCCTATTCACTAATTGAAGAGGCCTCTTTATACCAGATAATATGTCCTACCTTCACATTAGGGTGGTTTCACATACCGTATATCCTTCTTTTTTACTTTTTTTATGCTGTGATTTTAAGGGCAAAAATGAATTAAACTAATGGCATTGACAAACAAGAAAACAAAAACACTTAAAAGGAAGAGACAAGGAAGCTTTAAAATATCAATTTAAAATCTCTGGGATGTGATGGACAAACCAAATCCAATCTATGAGGTCTCACCTTGGAATCTACAGAAATTGAAGGATCTGCTGGTGCCAAATACCAGAGGATACTTTGAGGTCCTGTGGCCATATGTCCTAAAGGCCAAGATTTTGCCTGGGCATATATGAACTTTTAGCATTTTCCTGTTATCCTGGTTTCCCTTCTGGTTCAGTTAATTTGCAGCTGCGTTTTAAATCCTTATGCAAATCGCAATGTGCTGTGCACATAGATCCTGTACAGCTGCCCTCAGAGTCCCTCCAGCTCTGTACTACTCAACTCTAGGCTAGTGTCTATTTTGTTTGGTTTCTTTGAGTCATACATTTAGAGTGCTGTGCAAAAGTTTTACGCAGGGTTTGAAAGAATGCTGCAAGGAAAGGTTTAAAAAATAGAAGTGTTAATGTATACATATTAAGAAGTGTCTTGTATACAGGTGTGTTCACACTGGGATGCATTGAGAGAGTGCTGGCCAGCCCGCCTAATCGAATTGTAAGGCCATGACTAATAGGCTGAGAACCAGACACTATGCATTACCTTTATGTGAACAGAGCCCTATACAGGCCTTTATTGTGCAAATAGATACTACTAAGCAGTCACCCCCATCATGAATGGGTAGGTGGTGAGTGGCTGTCTATTTAGTATTTTGCACCTTTGTTGCCAACATCTTGCT
>JARQOD010000001.1:812176286-812304757 GCA_033576555.1 Oophaga sylvatica
TGAAACATGGTGGAGGTTCTTTGCAAGTTTGGGGCTACATTTCAGCAAATGGAGTCAGGAATTTGATCAGGATTAATAGTGATAAATACAGTTAGATACTTATCCATCCTGCAGTACTGTCAGGGCAGCAGTGAATTGGCTTGAAATTTATTCTGCAGCACAACAACACCAAATATACAATGAATGTCATATCTTCAGTGTTAAGAACAAGGAGTACTGGAAGCAGTGATATGACCCGCAGAGAGCCCTGATCTCAATATCATTGTGTCAGTATGATATTACATGAAGAGATAAAAGGAACTACACAAGCAAGTAGAGATGGGCAAAACAGAACAGTAAAGTTCAGGGTCCGTACTGAGCACCTAGTGTATGTGCATGGACCACGAACACGGACTTCTCCAGGAAGTCCGTGTTACTGTTCCGGTTCGGCACCCCCTGAACATCTGGTGTTTTCCATGCGATCATGTGCATGACTGCGCGAGAAACCTCGGGTGCGCTGATCTGCGGTAAGATCGTTACCGCCCATCAGAGATCTGCGGTTCTCACATTACATTGTCGGATGACAGCGTGAGCTAACAGCCTACACTTGCTGTCGCTCGTAACAGCGAGAGCAAGCACCACTGATGGGAGTGTTCATCAGCTGGTGTCTGTGCTATAAATTAAAAAAAATATGGAGGTCTTCTATTTTTGATAACCAGCACAGGCAAATCTGACAGCTGCGGGATGCAACCCTCAGCTGTTAGCTTTATTTTTTGTCAGCTTATCAAGACTAGAGGGGTCCCACACTGTTTTTATTTTATTATTTAAATAATTTTAAAAAAGCCGTGCGGTCCCTGCAATTTTTGACAACCAGCCAAGCTAAAGCAAACAGCTGGGGCTGGTATTCTCAGACTGGTAAAGGGCCATAGATATTGCCCCCCCAGCCTAAGAGTAGAAGCGCGCAGCTGCCCCAGAAAAGGTGCATCTATAAGATGTGCCAATTCTGGCGCTTTACCCGACTCTTCTCACTTGCCCTGGTGCGGTGGTAAGTGGGGTAATAAGACTAACCCCATAGTTAGATTGTAAAAAAATACACATCCAGGATAAAATCCTTTTATTAAAATAATGACACAGACTCCTTTATTTCAAATAAAAAGCACAGTTATATTCACCTTTGTGGCTATTCCATTGAAGCCCATGTCACCTGTAAAAGACAGAAAACAACCATAATACTCACCTTTACACCTAATTCACCGATGCCCATGTCCCCTGAAAAACGAGAAAAATAATAAACAACCATATCCCTCACCTGTCTAATGTAAAGATAATCGATACTGTCCCAAGACGATCCGGATGATTTGGACAGCGGTCACATCAGTGATGCGACCGCTGTCCCCGCAAGCCGGAACACACTGACACAGTATAGTAATTGCTCCTGCAGCGTGTAGCGCTGAGCTGCCGTGAGAAAGTTCACTGAAGTTCAAAGCTGATAAACTCTGGTGACCTCACTTACGGCCTTGCTCACTGCGTGTTATCAGCGACAGCAGGCGTAGGTTGTTGAGAATAGTACTCTCTCATCAGCTGACGCCTGTGGCTGGCGGTAACCTTTTTACTGTCGGTCATTTGACAGCATGGAACCGCAGCCCTCTGATTGGCGGTAATGATCTTACCGCCAATCAGAGCCCGTGTTTGCTACATTGTCATACAGATACAGCATGGAAAACCACGGATGTTCTGGCCCTCATTCATCTGAATGGGGTCGAGGTTCGGGTACCGTTCTGATACCTGAACCAAACTTTTTTTTTAGATGTTCGGCCGGACCCGAGCATCCATGGGTTTGCCATCACCAGTGGTTAGTTCTCCAAAATGTTTGAATTAACCTCCCTGCTGATTTCTCTGAAAAACTGTGCGTTTTTGTGCATATCATATTGATATGATTTAGATTTCTCTTTTGTTCATTCATTTTCATTCATGCTCGTATTGATAAAAAAATCTTGACACTTCTACTTTTCAAAGCATTCTTATTTTGCAGCATTTTTTCTATAGCTGCCTAAAACTTTTGCACAGTACTGTATAACTGAAGTATAGAGGTACGGTAAGACCAGCATTGGTGTGCAATCAGAGGTGTAATACAATCATGTGCATCAAGCTTTAAGCTGAGATATGGCAGTGGACACAAGCCTGTGGCCCAGATGCTGCTTTTTGTGTCCTATGCATTTCTCTTTTTACGGCGGTCCATATATATTTTTTTAATATTACAGACCAAGTACACCTCTTTGTAGCAGCAGAATTCCCCAATTTCAGCAGCACAATGCTTCTCAACATGCTGTGAAATCAATGCCTAGGCCAAAAAAAAAAAAAAAACAGTAAATTTCTTTCACTAAATCCAATCAAATATAATACACTATGGTTTCATGGATGGAAATAATGTGCGTAAAAATGCAAAATGACTTCGCTGGTGTTTTACATCAGCATGCATCTGCATCTGACCACAGCACGTAAGAAGAAAAGGACAAGATTAACATTTCCATTCAATGTCCAACGCATCACAAAACCTCAATGGATCTTTAAGCGATGTAACATTTCTAATTTTCCTCAGTCTGATATTAGATATAAAAGGTTCTTGGCTACTGGATGCATCATTTGAAAGGAGTTGTCGCTGCAGAGTCTAGCTTCGTCATGAATAGCAGCTGCTGCATTTTTGAGGAACCCATCATGGATGTTATTCTACCTCCCTTGCTTCTTGTGGAGTTCATCTGTGGCATAATTGGTAATTTTATTGGCCTGTGGATGATTTACAAGGAGATGAAGTCCTGGAAACCAAACTCGGTGTATATGCTGAGCTTAACTTTGGCAGACTTTGTGGTTCTTCTGTGTGTGCTGTTACGTGCAGATTATTACATCCGTCAAAGAAACTGGATCTATGGCGATGTCCCTTGCAGACTAATGCTCTACATCATCGCCGTTGCCAGAGCCGGCGCCATGATTTTCCTATCACTCATTGCTCTCACTCGTTATTATCGAATCCTTTTCCCATTTCACAAAGTGAATAATATCACTGTGAAGCAGGCGGCCTATATCTGCAGTACTCTGTGGGTATGTATTTTCACACTGCACTCGTACATATTACCTAATGCACACTTTTTATACCTTAATAATGCAATACAGTGTGAAAGCTTCACGGTGTGCCCACACGCCTCCATTGCCTGGCAGGATGTGTTCTACGTCTCAATGTCATTCCTGTCCCTGCTGACTATCTCGTACTGCACAATCCGCATTGCTTTCCACCTAAAGTACAATGCTATTGATACCAATGGAAAGGTAGGCAGAGCAATGAGATTCCTTACATTCATCGCAACAGTCTTCAATGTGTGTTACCTGCCCGGCGCTTCCGTCAGAGTTGGCATCTGGGTATTGAAGACCATGAACTATGAAGATTGTATGCACTATAGATTGTCCAACCTTGCCTTCTTCCTCACCATTTGCCTTACGTACTTCTACAGTGCAATCAATCCCGTATTATATTATTTTTCAAGCCCATCTTCACATAAGTTATTTCCATGTCTGTGTAAAGACTCTACGTATAAGGAAAGTGAAGCCCAGTAAGTACTGTATATTGGACTGCACCGGAAAAGATATAGGGTCACATTCATGATTGTATTTTTACTTTTTTTTAAGTTGTTTTTCACCTGTTTATTTACACCTTATTCGTTTCATTTGTGACTATTTTAAAATCTATTGTACATGCACTGTATGTGCCTGTTTTTTTTTTTGAGGTTTGTCATTGTGGGCAGGGCCAGCTCCAGGTTTTTATGGGCCCCGGGCGAAAGAGTCTCAGTGGGCCCCTTTAACACAGACCACAATTCATGATGCACAGATACGGCAGAGAAATATAGGTACAGTACAATGCCAAATACTTCACTTCTTCCATTACATGAGTGATATCTATTGTAAATTGTACAATAGCTCAAAAAACGCCAAGTCCTCACAGTGCACAGTACAGACTGGACAGTACAGTCCTCCATACAATATTATTGGGCACCACATAGTCTCCCCCTCATCACCCATATAATACCCCATGCAGGATGTCACCACCCCATCCCCATATAATGCTCCATACAGAATACTGGACCCAAAATAATGCTCCATACAGAATACTGGACCACATATAATGCTCCATACAGGATACTGGTCCCCATATAATGCTCCATACAAAATATGGAGCTCTCCTCTGCGCTGTGTTCTGCACTGTTACGGCTCAGGAAAGGGCGCTGTGGAAAGACTCCCCATTATCATCATCATCGCCTCCCCATCATCATCATTGGCTCCCCATCATCATCATGGCCTCCCCATTATCATCAATGCCTGCCCATCATCATCATCATCGCCTCCCCATCATCATCATTGTCTCCCCATCATCATCATGGCCTCCCCATTATCATCAATGCCTGCCCATCATCATCATCGCCTCCCCATCATCATCATTGCCTCCCCATCATCATCATGGCCTCCCCATTATCATCAATGCCTGCCCATCATCATCATTGTCTCCCAATCATCATCAATGCCTGCCCATCATCATCATCATCGCCTCCCCATCATCACACACAGACAGCACCGCAGCACACAAGCACTCTCTCACATACATACATACACACACACACACACAAAGCACCGCACTACATACACACACACTGATACACACACAGACACATCACATCTCACCTGTCCGGCGTCCATGCGCTCTCTGCCACAGCCGGTCGCTGAATGATGACGTCATTCAGCGGCGCTGCTGTGAGAGGAAGCGCCGGCGCCCCCTGGAGCCCGGAGCTGCGGCAGCGGAGGCACGGGGAGAGGTAAGTATTGTGCCAGCTGCTGCCGGGTGGTACCGCTCTCCGCTAACGGGCGCCGGGGTGCCCGACGGCGAGTGGGCCCCCCCGCCTGCTCAGGGCCCCGGCACTTGCCCGGGTTGGCCGGGTGCTGACGCCGGCCCTGATTGTGGGCATGCTTTGGAGCTTCCCGTTTTTCAGCTGATTCATCAATTGCCATTTTTTTAAACCCTTTCACAACCGTGGGATTTTCCATTTTTGCGTTTTCGTTTTTCGCTCTCTTCCCAGAGCCATAACTTTTTTTACATTTTTCAGTCAATATGGCCATGTGAGGGCTTCTTTTTTTACAGGACGAGTTGTACCTTTTGAATGACTGGTTTTACCAAAAATGCAAAGTGTGAAATTGCAAAAAAAAAAGTGCACTTCCACAATTTTTTTTTTTTTTTTTTTACCAGGTTCACTAAATGCTAAAACTGACCTGCCATTATGATTCTCCAGGTCATTACGAGTTCACAGATACCAAACATGTCTAGGTTCTTCTTTTTCTACAAAATTTGGACTTTTTTTTTCACCATCTAAATAAAAAAAAGCGCCATTTTTCGAGACCCGTGTCGTCTCTATTTGTCAGGATCTGGAGCTGGGTGAGGGCTTATTTTTTTGCACGCAGAGATGTTTTTATTGATACTATTTTGGGGTAGATACGATGTTTTGATCGTCTGTTGTTGCATTTTATTGCACTGCTGCTGTGACCAAAAAAAGTACATAATTCTGGCAGTTTTATTTTTTTTCTCATTACGCTGTTCATCGATTGGATTAATTATTTTTATATCTTAATGGATCGGGTGTTTCTGAATGCAGTGATACCACATGTGTATTTTTTTATTTTATTTTGAATGGGGCAAAAGCAGAGTGACTGATTTTAAAAATATTTAAAAAAAATATAAAAGTTCAAAACTTTTTATTTTTTTACTGGCTTCAATAATCTCTATTAGGAGACTGGAAGCTGCTATCGCTTTGGCTGCATATAGCAGGATATCAGCCCTGCTATGTGTACAGTGGGTATGGTAAGTATTCAGACCCCTTTCAATTTTTCACTCTGTTTCATTGCAGCCATTTGGTAAATTCAAAAAAGTTCTCTGCACCCCATCCTGACTGAAAAAAACCCCAGAAATGTAGAAATTTTTGCAAATTTATTAACCCCTCTCTGCCATCCGACGCACTATCCCGTCCATGAAACCCATGCCAATCTGCCCATGGACAGGATAGTACGTCGAAGCGATCGGATGCGCTCCCGGGGGGAGCGCGGCGGATCGCGGCCGGGTGTCAGCTGATTATCAGCTGACACCCAGCACTATGTGCCAGGAGCGGTCACGGACCGCTCCCGGCTCATTAACCCCTGGCACACTGCGATCAGACATGATCGCGGTGTACTGGGGGCACAGGGGAGCATCGCACAGGGAGGGGGCTCCCTGCGTGCTCCCCTGAGGCCCTCAGAACAGCGCGATGTGACCGCGCTGTTCTGAAGGCCTCTTCCCTGCAGGACCCCAGACCCAAGATGGCCGCCGGGTCCTGCAGGGAGCAGGCACTGAGGAAGCCTGCAGCACTGTCTGTGAGATCGCTGGTCTCACAGAGTGCTGTACACACTGTGAAACCAGCGATCTGATAAAATACAGTGATATCCCACCCTGGGACAAAGTAAAAAGTTTAAAAAAATCAAAATCACAAGTGTAAAAAAAAAATTACAAAATAAAGGGAAAAAAAAATATTCCCCAATAAATTAATTTCTTCCTGTAAATAAAAACAAAACAATAAAAGTACACATATTTGGTATCGCCGCGTCCGTAACACTCCCCGTAACACCCCCCCTATAAAACTGTCCCACTAGTTAACCCCTTTAGTGAACCCTTAAAAAAAAAAAAGACAAAGCAAAAAAATCAATGCTTTATCATCATACCACCAAACAAAAAGTGGAATAACACGCGATAAAAAAAACCGATATAAACATGGAACCGCTGAAAACGTCATCTTGTCCCGCAAAAAACGAGCCGCCATACAGCATCATCAGCGAAAAATTAAAAAAGTTATAGCTCGCAAAATAAAGCGATGCAAAAATAATTATTTTTTATATAAAATTGTTTTTATTGTATAAAAGCGCCAAAACATAAAAAAATGCTATAAATGAGGTATCTCCGTAATCGTACTGACCCGAAGAATAAAACTGCTTTTATCAATTTTACCACACGCGGAACGGTATAAACGCCCCCCCAAAAGAAATTCATGAATTGCTGATTTTTGTTCACTCTAACCTCCCAAAAATCGAAATAAAAAGCGATAAAAAAAATGTCACGTGCTCAAAAATGGTACCAATAAAAACGTCAACTCGTACCGCAAAAAATAAGACCTCACTTGACCCTGTGGGCCAAAATATGCAAAAATTATAGCTCTCAAAATGTGATGCAAAAACTATTTTTTGCAATAAAAAGCGTCTTTTAGCATGACAGCTGCCAATCATAAAAGCCCTCTATAAATAGTAAATCAAACCCCCCTTTATTACCCCCTTAGGGAAAAATAATAAAATTAAAAAAATGTATTTATTTCCATTTTCCCATTAGGGTTAGGGTTGCCGCTAAAGTTAGGGTTGGGATTAGGGTTAGGGGTGTGTTAGGGTTAGGTTTGTAGTAAGGGTTATGGTTAGGGTTGGGACTAGGGTTAGGGGTGTGTTGGGGTTAGGGTTGGAGTTAGTATTGGGGGTTTCCGCTGTTTAGGCACATCAGGGGCTCTCCAAATGTGACATGGCGTCTGATCTCAATTCCAGCCAATTCTGCGTTGAAAAAGTCAAACGATGCTCCTTCACTTCTGAGCTCTGCCATGCGCCCAAACAGTAGTTTATCCCCACATATGGGGTATCAGCGTACTCAGGACAAATTGAACAATAACTCTTGGGGTCCAATTTCTTCTGTTACCCTTGGGAAAATAAAAAATTGGGGGCGAAAATATCATGTTTGTAAAAAAAAAAAAATGATTTTTTTGTTTTTACGGCTGTACGTTATAAACTTTAGTGAAACACCTGGGGGTTCAAAGTTCTCACCACACATCTAGATAAGTTCCTTGAGGTGTCTAGTTTCCAAAAGGGGGTCACTTGTGGGGGGTTTCCACTGTTTAGGCTCATCAGAGGCTCTCCAAATGCGACATGACGCCAGCAGACCATTCCATCAAAGTCTGCAATCCAAAATGTCACTACTTCCCTTCCGAGCCCCGACGTGTGCCCATACAGTAGTTTTCTCCCACATATTGGTATCAGCGTACTCAGGACAAATTGGACAACTTTTGGGGTCCAGTTTCTACGGTTACCCTTGGGAAAATAAAAAGTTGGGGACTAAAAGATCATGTTTGTGGAAAAAATATGATTTTTTTTATTTTCATGCTCGGCGTTATAAACTTTAGTGAAACATCTGGGGGTTCAAAGTTCTCACCACACATCTAGATAAGTTCCTTGAGGGAATAATATCACTTTAGCGGCGATCTCCAATCAGTAGACCCACAAAATGGTATAAAATTACAAATTCTTTATTAATAATTAATTGTATATAGAAAATACATAAAAACCTATGGAAGGCACAAGAACACAACAAAGGAGGTAAACTAGTCCATAGGAAAAATTCACAACAGCAGCTATAGAGCTATATAATTGTTTAGCTGCCCATAAAGTCCAGAACTATATAGTACATATCATAAGTTCACATACAAAAACCAGGGATGCGTAATTTTAATCTAATTAATAACTCTGCCAAGGATTAATACCCTTACTACTGCAAAACTTGCAATCCCACTGCTGTGATTATCTAAATTCGTAATGTCATTGCAACATGCACTGCTGGAAATAAGGTATACCGAAGTATCACCCTAATAAATATACAATAGATGACAAAAGGGGCAAACGAAAACCAATAGCATATATTATTGTGGTCAAAAATTACACATCCCTGGTTTTTGTATGTGAACTTATGATATGTACTATATAGTTCTGGACTTTACGGGCAGCTATTCAATTATATAGCTCTATAGCTGCTGTTGTGAATTTTTCCTATTGACTAGTGTCCCTCCTTTTGTTGTGTTCTTGTGCCTTCCATAGGTTTTTATGTATTTTCTATGTACAATTAATTATTAATAAAGAATTTTGCAATTTTATACCATTTTGTGGGGTCTACTGATTGGAGATCGCCGCTAAAGTGATATTGTTAGATTATGTGGTATAAAGCCTTAGGAATAATTTCTACCTAGTGGGCAAATATTGTGATTCTAAAGTTCCTTGAGGGGTCTAGTTTCCAAAATGGTGTCATTTGTCGGGGGTTTCCACTGTTTAGGCAGATCAGGAGCTCTCCAAACACGACATGGCATCCAGCCAATTCTGCGTTGAAAAAGTCAAACGGCGCTCCTTTCCTTCCAAGCTCTGCCATGCACCCAAACAGTGGTTTATCCCCACATATGGGGTATCAGCGTACTCAGGAAAAATTGCACAATAACTTTTGGAGTCTTGTTACCCTTGGGAAAATAAAAATTGGGGTGGAAAGATCATTTTTGTGGAAAAAATATGATTTTTTAATTTTACGGCTCTACTTTATAAATTTGTGTGAAGCACTTGGGGGTTCAAATTGCTCACCACAGATATAGATAAGTTCCTTAGGGGGTCTAGTTTCCAAAATGGGGTCACTTGTGGGGGGTTTCCACTGTTTAGGCACATCAGGGGCTCTCCAAATGCAACATGGCGTCCAATCTCAATTCCATCCAATTTTGGTTGGAAAAAGTCAAATGGTGCTCCTTCCATTTAAAGCTCTGCCGTGCGCCCAAACAGTGGTTCCCCCCCACATATGGGGTATCAGCGTACTCAGGACAAATTGGACAACAACTTTTGTGGTCCAATTTCTCCTGTTACCCTTGGGAAAATAAAAAATTGGTGACTAATAGATAATCTTTGTGGGAAAAAAATAGGATTTTTTATTTTCATTCCCGGGCATTATAAACTTGTGTGAAGCACTTAGGGGTTCAAAGTGCTCACCACAGATCTAGATAAGTTCCTTAGGGGTCAACTTTCCAAAATGGGGTCACTTGTGAGGGGTTTCCACTGTTTAGGCTAATCTGGGGCACTGCAACCGAAACATGACCCCCATCAACGTCTGCATTCCAAAACGTTATTACTTCCTTTCCAAGCCCTGCCATGCGCCCAAACAGTTCCCCCCCCCCACATATGGGGTATCAGCGTACTCAGGACAAATTGGACAACAACTTTTGGGGTCCAATTTCCTTGGGAAAAATCAAAAATTTGGGACTAAAAAAATAATTTTTGTGGAAAAGTTTTTTTTTTTTTTTTTCACACCAAGGCATTATAAACTTTTGTGAAACACTTGGGGTTCAAAGTGCTCACAACAGATCTAGCTAAGTTCCATAGGGGGTCTAGTTTCCAAAATGGTGTCACTTGTGGGGGGTTTCCACTGTTTAGGCGCATCAGAGGCTCTCCAAACGCGACATGGCGTCCAATCTTAATTCCAGCCAATTTTGGTTTGAAAAAGTCAAACGGCGCTCCTTCCCTTACGAGCTCTGCCGTGTGCTCAAAGAGTGGTTTTCCCCCACATATGGGGTATTGGCGTACTCAGGAGAAATTGCGCAACAACTTTATCTGTCCATTTTCTCCTTTTACCCTTGTGAAAATAAAAAAAAGTTTGCAAAATCATTTTTGTGACTAAAAAGTTAAATATTCATTTTTTCCTTCCACGTTGCTTCAGCTCCTGTGAAGCACCTGAAGGGGTAATAAACTTCTTGAATGTGGTTTTGAGTACTTTGAGGGGTGCAGTTTTTAGAATGGTGTCACTTTTGGGTATTTTCCGCCATATAGACCCCTCAAAGTGACTTCAAATGTGAGGTGGTCCCTAAAAAAAAATGGCTTTGTAAATTTTGTTGTAAAAATGAGAAATCGCTGGTCAACTTTTAACCCTTATAATTTCCTAACAAAAAAAATTTTGGTTCCAAAATTGTGCTGATGTAAAGAAATGTTATTTCTTAACTATTTTGTGTGATTTAAGGAAATAAAAAGGAAAAGGAAATAAAAATTAAAAGTTTGAAAATTGCTAAATTTTCAAAATTTTCGCCATATTTGCATTTTTTTTCAAAAATAAATGCAAGTTATATAGAAGAAATGTTACCACTAACGTGAAGTACAATATGTCCTGAGAAAACAATCTCAGAATCGCGAAGATTCGTTGAAGCGTTCCAGAGTTATAACCTCATAAAGAGACAGTGGTCAGAATTGTAAAAATTGGCCCAGTAATTAACGTGCAAAACCACCCTTGGGGGTGAAGGGGTTAAAAAAGATACACCTAAATATCACATGGTCATAAATATTCAAACTCTTTGCTCAGTATTGAGTAGAAGCACCCTTTTGAGCTAGTACAACCATGAGTCTTCATGGGAATGATGCAACAAGTTTTTCACAACTGGATTTGGGGATCCTCTGCCATTCCTCCTTGCAGATCCTCTCCAGTTCCGTCAGGTTGGATGGTGAATGTTGGTGGACAGCCATTTTGATGTCTCTCCAGAGATGCTCGATTGGGTTTAGGTCAGGGCTCTGGCTGGGCCAGTCAAGAATGGTCACAGAGTTGTTCTGAAGCCACTCCTTTGTTATTTTAGCTGTGTGCTTAGGGTCATTGTCTTGTTGGAAGGTGAACCTTCGGCCAAGTCTGAGGTCCAGAGCACTCTGGAGGAGGTTTTCATCAAGGATATCTCTGTACTTGGCCACATTCATGTTTCCTTCAACTGCAACCAGTCGTCCTGTCCCTGCAGCTGAAAAACACCCCATAGCATGATGCTGCCACCACGTTTCACTGTTGGGATTGTATTGGGCAGGTGATGAGCAGTGCCTGGCTTTCTCCACACATACCGCTTAGAATTATCACCAAAAAGTTCTATCTTCGTCTCATCAGACCAGAGAATCTTATTTCTCATATTCTGGGAGACCTTCATGTGTTTTTTAGCAAAGTCTATGCGGACTTTTATATGTCTGGTACTGAGGAGAGGCTTCCTTCTGGCCATTCTGCCATAAAGGCCCAATTGCTGGAATGCTGCAGTGATAGTTGACTCTGTGGAACTTTCTCCCATCTCCCTACTGCATCTGTAGAGCTCAGCCACAGTGATCTTGGGGTTCTTCTTTACCTCTCTCAGTGACATATACAATTAGTACAGTGTATAAAAATTACTGTACACGTATTTAATAAAAGATTATTTTCCGGAAAAAAATGGCTTGGGCTCCCATACAATATTCGTAACCAGCAGAGGGAAAGCTGAAGGCTGGGGGCAGATGTTTATAGCCTGGGAAGGGGGTAATACCCATGGAGCTTCCTAGGCTATTAATATCAGCTCTTTACTGGCTATTAAAATGGGGTATCCCAAAAATAACATGGGGTCCCCCTATAATTAATAACCAGCAATGGCTATACAGACAGCTGCGGGCTGATAGTAATAGCCTAGGAAGGGGCTGTGGATGCTGGCCCCCCTGGCTGAAAACATCAGCTCTCAGCCACCCCAGAAAAGGCGCATCTCTAAAACTCTTAAGATGTGCCAATTCTGGCCCTTAGCCTCGCTCTTCCCACTTTCCCTGTATCGGTGGCAAGTGGGGTAATAGTTGGGGGGGTTGTTGTCACCTTTGCATTGTCAGGTGACATCAAGCCCCCATTACTAACCCAATAGTCACATTGTAAGAAAACACAGACACCCAGAAAAAGTCCTTTAATTGAAAGAAACAGACTCCTTTAATATTCTTACTTAAACCATACTTACGACCTCGCCCATTCCCTCATCTGCAAAAGAGGTAAAAAAAAAAAAAAATTCCTCACCTTTCCGCAGGATGCTTTTAATCCATTAGTCCCACGATGGGTTCAGCTCTGCTACATCTAGATCGCAGGCAGCATGGTGCGACCATGCAGCCTGTCATACAACAGAGAAACTGAGCAGCATGTGCTCAATGTCTCTCTGAACTGCTATTCCCTATCTGACGGCACCGCGAGCAGGAGAAAGTTCTCCTGCTCGCGGTGGCGTCTGAAAGTCAGGTCCTGCGAGTTCACGGCCAATGAACTCACTTCACCTATGTGACGTCGGAGCGAGCGCCGTGGAACATTTTAGATACATTTTCCCACCGCTTCATATATTCATTACCGTCTTTTCTTCTATCTATGCAATATAAACACATATGTGTGTCACTGACATCTATATACCTATGTATTCTATATGTATATATCTATTCTAACCTGTCACTCTGTGATTATACTGTACGTGGCAGATGAATTGCCGGATTATCTATCTAGATATATCTATCTATAGATAGATATATAGATATAGATAGATATATAGATATATATATCTAGATAGATATATATATCTATATATATAAATATAGATATATACACACTGTGTTCCAAATTATTATGCAAATAATATTTTCTCAGATTTTCCCAAATTACCTATATGAATTTCAGTCATTGTAATTTTCCAGTCAAATAACTATTAGGCTATGTGCACACGTTGCGGAATTGCCATGGAAATTTCCGCGGCAATTTCGCACCTCCCTGCCGCGGGAAATCCGCATATTATAGTTATGCGTATTCCCGCTAAAAACTAGCGTTTGCAAGCGTAATTAGCTTGCAAAATGCTAGCGTTTTACAAGCGATCTGACAGGTTGGTCACACAAGTCAAACAAGTGTTTGACTCGTGTGACCAACTTTTTACTATTGATGCCGCCTATGTCGCATCAATAGTAAAAAGATCTAATGTAAAAATAATAAAAAAATAAATAATGATATTCTCACCTTCCGGCGGCCCCCGCTGCCTTCCCGCCTCTCAGCGACGCTCCCGGCCAATCCCGTTCCCAGGAGTCCTTTGCGACAATCACCCCGATGACGTAGCATCACGCGAGACCGCTACGTCATCTGGGTGATCTCGCAAAGGACTCCTGGGAACGGGAGCGTCGCTGAGAGGCGGGAAAGCTGCCGGGGCCGCCGGAAGGTGAGAATATCATTATTTTTTATTTTAATTATTGTTTTTACATGGATATGGTACCCAGGGCCTGGAGGAGAGTCTCCTCTCCTCCAGACCCTGGGTACCATCCGCACATGAACCGCTTACTTTGCGCATGGTGGGCACAGCCACATGCGGAAAGTAATTGGTTCAATGCATTCCTATGGCGGCGGAATCGCCGCGGTTCCGCAAAAAAGAATGAGCATGCTGCGGATTCTCCCGCAGCATGTGCACAGCATTGCGGAATCTCATAGGTCATAATGAGTTGTATTGTGTATGCGGTTTTGCGAAAAACCGCGGCAAAACCGCTAGGAATCCGCAACGTGTGCACATAGCCTTACAGTACAATTGAAAGATTTTTGTACAAACTGCCTATGATAACAGTATATTTTTTAAAAAATAAAACACTCAAACTGCACTCAAAATGCATGTTCCAAATTATTATGCACAGCAGAGTTTTCAACCTTTTCATTTTAATAAAGAACAAAAAAATGGTCATTTTTAAGATTATAAGCATTAGCAGGTTCTTACAAACTGAAATCAAACAGTTTTCAACTCAAAACTTTATTCTAGGTGATGTTACATTTGCACATAGGACCCCTTGTTCGAAAGGAGCTTCTGAACTCTCTCGTCCATTGAATTTGTCAGGTTTTGGATGGTTTCTGCTTCAATTGTTTTGCATGAGGACAGAATACCCTCCCAGAGCTGTTGCTTAGATGTGAACTGCCTCCCGCCATCATAGACACTCCTTTTGATGATGCTCCAGAGGTTCTCAATGGGGTTGAGGTCAGGGGAGCATGGGGGCCACACCATAAGTTTGTCCCCTTTTATGCCCATAGCAGCCAGAGATGCAGATGTGTTATATGCAGCATGAGACGGTGCATTATCATGCATGAAAATGATCTTGCTGCGGAATGCTCGGTTCTTCTTCTAGAACCATGGCAGGAAGTGCTGTTTGAGAATCTCAACATACACTATGGAGTTCATCTTTACCCCTTCAGGGATCCTAAAGGGGCCGACAATCTCTCTCCCCATGATTCCAGCCCAAAACATTACTCCACCTCCTCCTTGTTGGCGCCGTAACCGTGTTTGCATGGGGTGTCCATCAACCAGCCATCCTCCACTCCATCCATCTGGACCATCGAGCGTTGCACGGCACTCATCGGTGAACAAAACAGTTTTGAAGTCAGTCTTCATGTATTGTTTGGCCCACTGGAGCTGTTTCTGCTTGTGTGCAGTGGATAGAGGAGGTCGACAGGATGGCTTACGCACAGCTGCAAACCTCTGAAGGACCCTGCAACAGTAAAAATTCACTATTGTTGACGGGTACCGGCCCGCAGATCTTGGCGCGTGCACTAAGCATGTGCCCACCATTTTTTCCGGGGGGTGGAGCAGGTGGGTCCAGGGATGGCGGAGGTATCAGGGGGTGGACCCCAATTCTTCTCTGGTAGATCATATCAGAGAAGAGAGAAATTAATTTTAAAATCTGACTTTTTTTTGTGATTGCCGTTATTCGGTGAATAAATGCGATCGATCATATAACAGGGGACCATAAAAACTGGCCCTGATAATGTTCTCCAGGGTCTCAGCTACCCCTGGCAGCCAAGACCCTGGACATTTTCCAATGCTGGGGGGGCGCTATATCCTTATTGCTCAGTGTCGTTAAATAGCAGCGCTGAGTAATGGGTACCCTTAACTGCCGCCGTTAAAAGGCGTATCGACGGTGGTTAGGGGCCTAATTTTGGATAGTCCTTAATCTAACGACTCGTCTCCCAATGTGCCCAAACATAACTTATGTGAACTGGGGAAGAGATGGGATCCATACTTCGTTCTTAACCCCTTCCCGACCCATGACGCCTACGTCGGCGTCATGAAAACTTGTGCCATCCCGACCCATGACGCCGACGTAGGCGTCATGCTATAAATCATGTTCCTGCGGGTCGGGTGACCGGGGTCACTGAAAGGTCACCCAACCCGCAGGCACAGGACCCCTTGTGCATCACCACAGTGGGGGTGGATTAACCCCCACGTGGTTACGATAGCTCTGATTGGCTGTTAAGAGTGAAACAGCCAATCAGAGCGATTAGTAATATTTCACCACTGAAAAGTGGTGAAATATTACAATCCAGCCATGGCCGATGCTGCAATAGCATCGGCCATGGCTGGACACTGTGTTCCCACCCTCCCCACACCGAGTAACGGCGGTGATCGGCCGCCGCCACCGATTCATGGCGGCGATCGGTCACCGCCGTTACTATCATCTGCTGTGCGCTCCGATCCTCGCCCCTCCGGTGTGCTCCGCTCCCCCCGCCCTCCGATCACCCCCCCACGCCTGTCCTCACCTCCCCCGGTCTTCTGCGGACCCTTGATCCGTCCCGGCGTCCGCCGGGACTCTTCATGGGCACCGCCATCTTGGAAAATGGCGGGCGCATGCGCAGTGCGCCCGCCGGCGCATGCGCAGTGCGCCTTTCAAAGTACAAAAATTTATTTTGATCACTGTGATAAACTCTCACAGTGATCAAAATAAAAAAAAGTAAATGAACCCCCCCGTCATAGGTAGGGACAAAAAATAAAATAAAGAATTTTTTTTTTTCCTATTAGGCCCTGTCCACACGTTGCGGATTTCGCTGGGGATCCGCAGCGGATTTTGCTGCTGATCCGCAGCGGATTTCGCTGGGGATCCGCAGCGGATTTAGCTGCTGATCCGCAGCGGATTTTGCTGCTGATCCGCAGCGGATTTTGCTGGGGATACGCAGCTGATTTTGCTGGGGATCCGCAGTGGATTTCGCTGCTAATCCGCAGCGGATTTTGCTGCGGATCCGCAGCTGATTTAGCTGCGGATCCGCAGCGGATTTTGCCTCTGATCCGCAGCGGATTTTGCTGCGGATCCGCAGCTGATTTCGCTGGGATCCGCAGCGGATTTCGCTGCTGATCCGCAGCGGATTTAGCTGCTGATCCGCAGCTGATTTAGTGCTGCGGATTTCTGCTGATCGCGGATTTTGCCTCTGATCCACAGCGAATTTGGCGCTGCGGATCCACAGCAGATCCAGAAACCATGTACAGTACAATGCAAATAAATGGTAAAAAAAACCGCTGTGCACATGCTGTGGATTTTTCAGCGCGGATTTGCTGCGGTTTTAAATCCGCAGCATGTCAATTCTTTGTGCGGATTCCGCAGCGGTTTTACACCTATTCCATTATAGTTGTAAAACCACAGGGAAAAACCGCAGCAAATCCGCGCTAAATTCGCAGGTAAAACGCAGGTCATTTTACCTGCGGATTTTAGAAAAATCCTCAACGTGTGCACGGGGCCTCAGGGTTAGGGTTAGGCTGGGTTCATATTGCATTATGGCAGTCCGTTAGATGGACTGCGTTTCACCGCGGTATAACGCGGTGTAACGCAGTCCGTTAACGCTGCCATTCACCCCATTTGTGTGCGCATCGCAACGCATTCCGTAAAGCGGCATGTGTTCGCGACGTGCCGTCATTCAGTGACGGAGCCTCGGACACGGGCTGTAGCATCTGGGCTCCGTCACCGCTAGCACAGATGAATCATCTGATGATTCATCTGCGCTAGCGGGTATAGCATAACGCGATCGCGTTATGCTATACCGTTACCAGCTGGTCAACGCTACGTGTTGAACGGGCTGGTAAAACGCAATATGAACCCAGCCTTAGGGTTAGAACTAGGGTTAGAATTAGGGTTAGGTTAGAATTTGGGTTAGGGTTGGAATTTGGGTTAGGGTTGGAATTTGGGTTAGGGTTGGAATTTGGGTTAGGGTTGGAATTTGGGTTAGGGTTGGAATTTGGGTTAGGATTGGGATTAGGTTTGTGGTTAGGGTTAGAGTTAGGATAAGTGTTTTGGGGTTAGGGTTGGGATTAGGCTTGTGGTTAGGTTTATGGTTAGAGTTGGGATTAGGGGTGTGTTGGGGATAGGGTTATGGTTAGGGTTTGTGTTAGGGTTAGGGGTGTGTAGGGTTAGGGTTGGGGGTGTGTTGGGGTTAGGGTTGGAGTTAGAATTGAGGGGTTTCCACTATTTAGGCACATCAGGGGGTCTCCATACGCAACATGGCGCCACCATTGATTCCTGCAAATTTTGCGTTCAAAAAGTCAAACAGTGCTCCCTTTATTCCAAGCCCTGACGTATGCCCAAACAGTGGTTTACCCCCACATATGGGGTATCAGCGTACTCTGGAAAAATTGCACAACAACTTTGGGGGTCTAATTTCTCCTGTTAACATTGGAAAATAAAAAAATTGGGGACTAAAAGATCCTGATTGTGGAAAAAATATGATTTTTTTATTTTCATGCCCGGGCGTTATAAACTGCTGTGTAGCCCTTGGGGGTTCAAAGTGCTCACCACACATCTAGATAAGTTCTTTGCGGGGTCTAGTTTCCAAAATGGAGTCACTTGTGGGGAGTTTCTACTGTTTAGGCACATCAGGGGCTCTGCAAACGTAACATGACGCCCGCAGACCATTCCATTAAGTGGGCATTTCAAAACGTCACTACTTCCCTTCCGAGCCCCGACGTGCCCCATACAGTAGTTTTCTCCCACATATGAGGTATCAGCGTACTCAGGACAAATTGGACAACAACTTTTGGGGTCTAATTTCTCCTGTTACCCTTGGGAAAATAAAAAAAATGGGGACTAAAAGATCCTGATTGTGGAAAAAAATATGATTTTTTTATTTTCATGCCCGGGCGTTATAAACTGCTGTGTAGCCCTTGGGGGTTCAAAGTGCTCACCACACATCTAGATAAGTTCTTTGCGGGGTCTAGTTTCCAAAATGGAGTCACTTGTGGGGAGTTTCTACTGTTTAGGCACATCAGGGGCTCTGCAAACGTAACATGACGCCCGCAGACCATTCCATTAAGTGGGCATTTCAAAACGTCACTACTTCCCTTCCGAGCCCCGACGTGCACCCATACAGTAGTTTTCTCCCACATATGAGGTATCAGCGTACTCAGGACAAATTGGACAACAACTTTTGGGTCTAATTTCTCCTGTTACCCTTGGGAAAATAAAAAAAATGGGGACTAAAAGATCCTGATTGTGGAAAAAAATATGATTTTTTTATTTTCATGCCCGGGCGTTATAAACTGCTGTGTAGCCCTTGGGGGTTCAAAGTGCTCACCACACATCTAGATAAGTTCTTTGCGGGGTGTAGTTTCCAAAATGGGGTCACTTGTGGGGAGTTTCTACTGTTTAGGCACATCAGGGCTCTGCAAACCTAACATGACGCCCGCAGACCATTCCATCAAAGTCGGCATTTCAAAACGTTACTACTTCCCTTCCGAGCCCCAACGTGTGCCCGAACAGTGGTTCCCCCCCACATATGGGGTACCAGTGTACTCAGGACAAACTGTATAACAACTTTTGTGGTCCAATTTCTCCTGTTACCCTTGTGAAAATAAAAAATTGCGGTTTAAAAAAATCAGTTTTTGAGGAAAAAAATGATTTTTTATTTTCACGGCTCTGCATTATAAACTTCTGTGAAGCACGTGGGGGTTCAAGGTGCTCCACCACACATCTGGATAAGTTCCTTTGGGGGTCTAGTTTACAAAATGGGGTCACTTGTGGGGGTTTCTACTGTTTAGGCACATCAGGGGCTCTGCAAACGTAAGATGCCCGCAACCATTCCATCAAGTCAGCATTACATCCCTTCCGAGCCCTGACGTGTGCCCAAACAATGGTTCCCCCCCACATATGGGGTACTAGCGTACTCAGGACAAACTGGACAACAACTTTTGGGGTCCAATTTCTCCTGTAACCATTGTGAAAATAAAAAATAGTGGGCTAAAAAATCATTTTTTGAGAAAAAAAATGATTTTTTATTTTCACGGCTCTGCGTTATAAACTTCTGTGAAGCACCTGGGGGTTCAAAGTGCTCACTTTGCATCTAGATAAGTTCCTTAGGGGGTCTAGTTTACAAAATGGGGTCACTTGTGGGGGAGCTCCAATGTTTAGGCACACAGGGACTCTCCAAATGCGACATGGCAACCGCTACATATTCCAGCATATTTTCCATTCAAAAAGTCAAATGGTGCTCCTTCCCTTCTGAGCCCTGCCGTGCGCCCAAACAGTGGTTTATGACCACATATGAGGTATCTGTGTACTCAGGAGAAATTGCCCAACAAATTTTAGGATCCAATTTATACTGTTGCCCATGTGAAAATGAAAAAACTGAGGCTAAAAAAAAATGTTTGTGAAAAAAAAGTACTTTCTTTTTTTTACGGATCAATTTGTGAAGCACCTGGGGTTCAAAGTGCTCACTATGCATCTAGATAAGTTCCTTAGGGGGTCTAGTTTCCAAAATGGGGTCACTTGTGGGGAGCTCCAATGTTTTAGGCACACAGGGACTCTCCAAATGCGACATGGCAACCGCTAAATATTCCAGGATATTTTCCATTCAAAAAGTCAAATGGTGCTCCTTCCCTTCTGAGCCCTGCCGTGCGCCCATACAGTGGTTTATGACCACATATGAGGTATCTATGTACTCAGGAGAAATTGCCCAACAAATTTTAGGATCCATTTTATCCTGTTGCCCATGTAAAAATGAAAAAATTGATGCTAAAAGAAAATTTTTGTTGGAAAATTTAAAATGTCCATTTTTTCCTTCCACGTTGCTTTAGTTCCTGTGAAGCACCTGAAGGGTTAATAATCTTCTTGAATGTAGTTTTGAGTAGCTTGAGGGGTGCAGGTTTTATAATGGTGTCACTTTTGGGTATTTTCTGCCATATAGACCCCTTAAAGTGACTTCAAATGTGAGGTGGTCCCTAAAAAAAATGGTTTTGTAAATTTTGCTGTAAAAATGAGAAATCGCTGGTCAAATTTTAACCCTTATAACTTCCTAACAAAAAAAAATGTTGTTCCCAAAATTGTGCTGATGTAAAGTAGACATATGGGAAATGTTATTTATTAACTATTTTGTGTCACATAACTCTCTGGTTTAACAGAATAAAAATAAAAAATTTGAAAATTGCAAAATTTTCAAAATTTTCGCCAAATTTCCAATTTTTTTCACAAATAAATGCAAAAATTATCGACCTAAATTTACCACTAACATGAAGCCCAATATGTCACGAAAAAACAATCTCAGAATCGCTACGATCCGTTGAAGCGTTCCTGAGTTATTACCTCATAAAGGGACACTGGTCAGAATTGCAAAAAATGGCAAGGTCTTTAAGGTTAAAATAGGCTTGGTCTTGAAGGGGTTAATTAAAACCTTTCCCGAAAAGATGAGTTGGTCAGGGAGTTTAGTCGAGGGGTGTGTGGGGGATAGAAACGATCAAGCCCAACCCACATGCATACTACGGAAACAAAATAAAAAAAAACAAGGCCTTGCACACCTTTCGTATAAAATTTAATGTGCAGGTGCAAAATATGCTTTGCCAATAAGCAAATATTCATATTAAAAGACTGACCATCACACAGAAATCAGTTGTGAACATGTGCTTACTAAGAGTAAGCTCCTGTAAATTGGCTAATTCATGTGTAACAGGCAGCCACAATAAGGCGTCTCTCGTTGCCAGGACATGCCTGTGTGAATCCTCTCTTAGACTTTACCGGTGCTAAAGAGAATATTCATTTCTCTTTAGCAGCGGCACAGGCTTTAGCCACAGCCGCCGGCTCCTGCCTCCGTGACCCGCTGCTCCCCCTCCCCCACCGGATTTCTGGACAATGACTCCTATATAAGCCAAGGGGGGCGTTTTCAGCACAAAAAAATGTGCTGAAAAACTTGGCTTATACAAGAGTATATACGGTAAATGTTTTGGTTTCTTTCCCCCTCAAAAAAAACTAAAATATTATATATATATTTTATTTATTTACTTTACGCAACTTGAACATTTTATAATTTTATCACTTTTCTAATATCCTGCCATACTTATGGGTCGTTACTTGTGTCTAAATGTGACCCTGACAGGAGGCCTGTTAGATTCTGCTTATTACGGGGCCTAACCAACCACCGCTTCAGATACAAAAATCCAATAGGTTCATAATTTACTTAAAAGACCACAAGCATTAGAAAATTTTACCTAACACGGTCACAAAAAACAATTTCATGACAGAAAATTAAAAAAAACAAAGAAAATAACTGGAGTATAATGCTGAATAAATGTAGATTTATTAGTACAACTTTTGAAACAAATGGAACAGTACATAGACAGCCAAATAATGGCACACACTATGTGTAGGGTATTGCAAAAATGCCTGCATTACACAAAGGTACATATATACATAATAGACACACTGGTTATAGACTAAGGATGCAAGCGTAGAAAGAGTAACACAAGGATATTAAAACATAGAAGAGACCTTTTGAAATACCCATGACGATGCGATATGTGTAGGCTGCCAGAAAGAACAAAGGACCCTTTAGAGACCCTAGCGTGCTTTTCGCATATGAAGGTATGCAGCTTTTTCAAGGGGTAGGTGTGCTCAAATTGAAAAACAAAACCTTAAATGTCGTAGACGCCGGTCACGTGACCGGAACACCAACCAATAGAAATGATAATCGCAGTGCAGGCACACTGCGCCACAAATACCCAATAGTCATCAGCATCGTCATCATGGTGCGGGGAGAGCATGCGCGGGAGCGTGGATGCCTCACCATGTCTTCTGGACATGCGTACACACCATATAGACGCCGAGAGGTGAAGGAGGTATAAAGCAACAACATCTGCGCATGTGCACATCAAGTATAAGGTATGGATTAGTGTTACGTCTAATGGCTAAAGTTATATAAAGATATTGTACGCTATTTAGGGATAGGCATAAAAGCCCCACTAGAACGACACATGTGCAAATGGGCAATTTAAAAAATATATACCTGTCACGCTTCTGCCAGAAGCAAGACTGCGCACAGTGAGACACAAAGGAAGGGGAGCTCTGCCACTAGGGAAAGATTAAGTGGGGCACCCCTGACACTTGCTCTGTGCAACCCCAAGCTCCTTATTGTCCCTGGACGGGTTCTTTCACCCTGTGCGGCGATCACTTTCCTATCCTTGTCTTACCCTGATAACAAACCTGACTAGTGCGTATTGCAGCAGAAATGCTAGTCCTGCTCTAACATAAAAGGTACAAAGGGAAACAGACAAGGATAAAAGAAAGAGCAATCACTCAACGGGCAACCAAACTACAAAAAGGGGAAAGGGTAAGGAAAAGGTGAGTCTAACCAAATAGAAGGTAAGGTAAAGGAAGATACTCAAACTTCCAAACAGATATCTCCACAGACGACCTCTATTTACACATCTCATACATCCAAACCAGGTTACAGAAAGTTATCACTGACAACTACTCAAGCTAAGAGGTGGGTATTTATACCAGATGGGAGTGGAGAAATCCAAACAGCTGAGATAACTCAGGACGGAGAGCTCTACATGACAAAGCTGAACTGTTTAAACACTTGCAACATTAAAGCAATGCAAATCTAAACTGGAAGGCAACACAGATCCAACTAGTGCAGGTGCATGTGTAGCCAGACGGCGCAATCTTCTGACCCCTCTCTGTTGTGGTATCTCTGTGACAATACCATTAAGGAGAAAGATAATGTACAATAGAAGTATACTTACGCAGACAATTAATTTCTGATACAGTGCATATATACAAAAGGAAAAAAATGTTCAAAGATGCCCCAGAATCTTCAAACCATGATAACGCATCATCCTGGGGCATATCTATAAAAGTTGACTATTTAATAGGAAGGAGCTGCCTAAAAACAAAACACCAGTAAGACAAATAACAGTAATGCATAAAAGATAAAAACATGGAGGATGTCAGATGACTACAGGAATGGGTCAAAGCTGAGTGTCTCATTTAGACCAGATGGAGCCATGGTCCCCAGTTAGACTATGAACTTAGTTTCCCTTTAGGCTAATATTTTTTTCACATTGCCACCTCTGATGCCACAATGGACCACATCAAAGCCTCATATCAGAGATTCGGATTTACAGCCATGTTGTACCTTAAAATGGAGTGCCAAAGTTTTCAAAGTATTGCTGTCATCCACTGTCTTGGCCGTGCCAATGTCACTCACGTGTTCCATAACTCTTACCCTTACTTCTCTAAAAGTCAGGCTAACATACATTTTACAGCACCCACATGTTTCATGTAGTACTACCAATGCGGTGTACTACGCCACAACAATTAATTTCATAGTGGCGTTTACCATCAGCCGACTCAAAAGTGGTACTGAGAGAGACATTGGGGCAGGCAAGACAGTGGCCGCAGATAACAGCCTCAAACTGGACTGCTGGAACCAAAAGGGTTAGGTGGCGTGGGATATAGTATCTCTGAACAAGTAGGTCTTCAAGGTTTTTGGATCGCCTTGGTGTCATGAGTGGTGTATCAGGTAAATAAGATGCCAGCGATGGCTCGGTTTTTAAAATTGGCCAGAATATATCGCTTGGTTTGCCACTCATGATTAAAAGTTAAGATGAAACAAAAATTTCTTGTTATGGTCATTTTTTTTAATCAACTGCTGTATCAAGGGATTTTGAGGGGTGATTTTAGCCCTCCTATATCCATTCCTGATACTTTTTTGGCTATATCACCTTTGTAAAAATCTAGATTTAAGATCAATTGACTGTCTCAAATTTCTCCTCAATAGAGCAGATTTGCATCATTCTGAGGAACTGCCTAGCCGTGACAGCCTTAAAAGGGGTTTTCCCACCAAAGTTAATTTTAAAGTTGATTTTAATTAGCACATCTTACATTAATAATATGTAAGGAGGCTAATGGCCGCGTAATCAATGGGAGGTATGTGTCACAGGGATGACTGCGCCCTGTGATGTAACCCGGAGTATTTTTCGTGAGTGGACGTAAGCACTAAGATGTCGTTTAGTGCACCTGGGTCCGGGTAGCTATGAAAGATGGGCGGATCTGGCTACCCACATACCTCAGCTATGGGTGTGGTTACAGCATATATAATGGAGACTGTTGTTTGGCACATGGTCTGTGTGCAGAGAGGTAGAAGCCTTCCTATGTGTGTGGCTCCAGACAGAGCCTGCGTGCTGGATATTGCCCAGCCTGTGTGCCCACAGGCAGTGAACCTTTTCTTGTTGCTTAGGGGTTTATGGAGCAAATAAACCCGCACAGACTTGTTTTTTTTTAAAGAAATGCACCTCCTGTCTTCCTCCTGCAGCACCTGAGTGAGTACAACCCCTACAATTACATTTTCACAACTTGATTGTACAGGAACATGGTCTGATTCTACCACAGCTATTGGGCAGGAGAGGATGCATAAGAGTATGCAGACATTACAGCAGGGGATCGCAGCTGATTCTTTTTTTGTGAGCTAAAGCATGTCCATGCCTGTTTTTAAACAATGTTTTACCTCAAAGAAAGAATTATTTGTGATGACCTACTGTAATGTCTGTATACTCTTTTGCTTCCTTCCCTGCCCAGTAGCTTTTTCAGACCATGACCCTGTACGGTCAGACACGGCCATTACACAGTACACAGCAAGGGGAAAATTTATAAGATTATCTCAGCACAGGAACATATATAGATCTATATATAGATATATAAACTCATACAGTTGTGGAAATTATTATTCCAAGATCTATTGAATAAAATTAACTTTGTTCATGGGACAACCCCCTTTAATGGTAGCAGCATTATGGGACGAAGAGGCATGTAATAATGAGTTAACGGATATCGATTTACTGAAAACATTAGTTTCGGCCTGTGTGCCTTTTTCAAGGGGTGATGGGAAAGGGGAAGTGAGGGGGTATAAAAAGTCTAAGCCCACCAATAGAAACCATTAGAGTGAATCACATGATCACCAACCTTACTGATAGTATAAATAAAGTTTTTTTCTACTCTATACTTTGGGATTCTATTGATCGTTTCTTTGTTCTCAGTTTCTTATATGCTTTAGCGATTTTTCCCATGGATTTCCATATTGCCCATATTTATTTGTATATTCAGAATTTTTTCTTTCTATACTAAGTATATACTTTATATGGGCATGTGTTCTATGAAGTGTTTTCACTGTCTTATTGCTGTGTTTTGCACAGGTACAATTTTCTTCTTGAGCATGGATTTTCGGGCCAAAGACAAAGCTTGGCTCGGCCAAATTGAACAGGTGTTTGGAGCTGGTGTGACTGATTCTCAGCCATCAGTTGATCAGACGGTGGATAAACAAGCCACTGAGATAGAAAGGTAGCTATTAAGGAGAACAAGAACATGGTGGAACCGTGCCTTCTTGGAAAAATACATTTCATGTAAAATGATCCCAAGAGGGCTAAGAATACGTGTAGCCCCATCCTTTCCTATGGACGATGATGATTTCATTAAACAATGGGAGGAGGCGTGCAGTGCATGTTCCTTTACATTCATGCGACTTTTGGTCGACTTCAATTCTAAAACTATTTCTAATCTGGATAAACTCATTGATGATGCCGAACGGGAATTTAAATCCAAATGCCCAGCTGACAAAATTGCCACTTTTGAACTACGCATTGAGAAGAATCTAGATCTCTGTGTGAAAAAAATTCAAGAGACACAAACTTCCAAACTCCATAGAGATATGAGAGATTATTCTACTAACAATGTTTATTTCTGGAAAAAATCTTCCATACAAGTTCCTAAGCTATCTGGGTCAACATCAGTTAGCTCTCTTTCAAACATGAGTGACTCCTCTGAATGGTCAACCTCCTCAGTAATGACACGGTCTGGGTCCAGGCCTAAGAGAGCAAGAGATGACAATTTTCATCCATATAAACGCATGCAGATTAAATCTTCTGAATATAAAAAGAATGACAATAAGGTAATTAATTTAAGTACCCATATATTAACCAACCATGATCTGTCCCTATTGAGTAGGGGACTTTCTTTTTCTCCTAAATCTAACTTTGATTTATTCACAGCTATCAAGGATCTGCATCTTTTTGCTAGATCCTTGATTTTCAAAAAACATTTTTTTGATCCTAATTTAAATCATTTGTTCCCTACAGAGGAGGAACAACTAGCCATACGGAACTTGGAGGAATTGTCAGCTGAGCATGAATTAGGCGAGGGAGGTAAGATCCCCGAGTCTATTAGAGTTAAATCCAGCAAGTTTCCCCCTCTGGCCACTTGCACGGCGGTTGATCTGTTTGTGCAGGTGGTCACAGGTGAATTTGCTAAAATTCCCAGGCACATTACACGTGACAATTTGACTCGCCAGGAACGGTTGAGATTGGACCACTTGAGGGCACTTCCAGATGTGGTTGTAAAACCGGCCGACAAAGGCGGTAACATTGTTATCTGGCCTAAATCTCTTTATGAAAGAGAGGCCTTTAAACAGCTTAACAACAAAACATGTTACAAACGTTTAACATTTAACCCCTTGTCGGCATACATGGCACAACTCAACAAAATCCTTGGTGATGCTACCCTCAGTGGTACCATCACTAAGGAATTGGCCACGGCTCTTCAGCCACAAGAACCTACTATTTCTACTATGTATCTTCTGCCGAAGAACACAAGCTGTGAAGTGCCCCCGGGTCGTCCGATCATTTCTGGTTCCGGCAACTATCTGGAAAAAGTGAATTGTTGGATCGAATCCAAATTACAACCCCTTGTTGAGAGTTTACCTTCCTTCCTGGTGGACACCAGTGAATTTTTGCGGAGAATTGATGGCCTTCATGTAGATTCAGATATGTTGCTGGTAACAGGTGATGTCGAATCCCTGTATACCAGCATCAAACATGAAGATGGAATATCTGCTGCCAGACATTTTCTCCTGATGTCTAACTTACCAGAGGACATCATCCATCTTGTTCTGTTACTGTTGGAGTTCTCTCTAACCCACAACTTCTTCATCTTCAAAGGGTCCTTCTACCTGCAGCTCCAGGGCACAGCCATGGGGGCATCTTTTGCCCCAGCTTACGCCAACTTGTTCCTGGGGCTGTGGGAGAGGGACCTTTCCCTGCCGGATCGGAGTTCGTCAATGGACCGCATCCCCTTTTGGGTGCGGTACATTGACGACATTTTCCTGATCTGGCAGGGTAATTCAGATACATTGGTTGAATTTTTTGTGGCATTGAACTCCAATGCCAGGAACATTCACATCACCTTCAAACACCATTTTGATAGGATTGATTTTTTGGATGTTGTGGCTTGGAGAGACTCCAACAACTTCTTGCAAACTGGTGTCTTCAGGAAGGATACCTCAACCAACATGTTACTGCACGCCTCTTCCGCACACCCTAAACCATTGGTCAATTCTATTCCGGTCGGGCAGTTTCTGCGTATTCGCAGAATCTGCTCGAGTGATTGTGAATTTGAAAAGCAGGCTCAAGATCTATTGAATAGATTCCTCGAGAGAGGATACAGCAGACGCTCTATTAAGAGAGCGTACCATCTGGCGAAATATTCAAGCCGACAATCACTACTATACAATAAGGCCAACAAAGTACCGTCCCAGGAGGTCAGATTCATTACACGATACCATTCCCAGTTTTCACATATGAAAAATTGTCTCCAGAGGGCATGGCCCATTCTGCAGACGGATCCAGTCTTAAATCAGATTCTTCCTGAAAGACCCAGCATTACCATTAGGAGGTCTAAAAATCTCAGGGACCATATTGTACGTAGTCACTACCAAGGCGATATCAAACCAAACATTTTTGGTGATATTGGTCCTAGGCGTGGTTGTTTTCCTTGTGGCCGGTGCGTCGCCTGCCCTAACATTGACCGGAGTGCCACCTTCACCAACTCAGCAGGCACCAGGACCTACAACATTTTGAAGTATATTTCGTGTACCTCTCGGTATGTAGTGTACTTTGCAGTGTGCCCTTGTCCACTTATTTACATCGGTATGACCTCCCGTCAATTGAAGGTGCGCGCCCGGGAACATGTTTTGGGCATTCAGGCGGCGGCCGGCCATGATGATTTAACCACGCTTAGGACCATACCACGCCATTTTAAGATACACCACGGTTGCGATGGTTCTCTTTTGAGGATTAAAGGCATTGATTTAATCGATCCTGGCATCCGTGGTGGTGGTCTTAACAAAAGACTGGCTCAGTGTGAAACAAAGTGGATCTGGTCTCTCGACACGGTACACCCTAAAGGGTTAAATGAGGCCATCAGTTTTGCTCCATTTCTTTAAATCATTATCATCATTGTTTGATCCACTGTATTTGCGCATGTGTTTTTATATTGTTTTAACTTTTTCCTCTATATGTTTTTATTTAGTCTTTGTCCACCTAATATGATGCCCTTACCAATCTATATGCAACGCCATTATCTTACCATCTCTCACGAATTCCGTTGGAACAAATGTTATTTGCTATGGATGTCATCACCAATGCCCAGATTCCATCGCTCTTCTTTACTACTGGCCAGATGGATTTTCAAGGACATTTATTGCATTTAGTTTGTTGTTTAAAGAAATGTATTTAGTTTGTTGTATTTGCATATATTTTTACATTCATGTATATATCGCTCATATATTTCACATGTTATTTGCTCCTACATTGGGGCTATTGCACATTCTAAGTATGTTTCTCTGCTCAGATTTCAGGATAGTGCTCACCTTTGAACATTTGTGCATATGGTTCTGTTCTTTAATGAAGTATATTTACTATCTTGTTACTATGCACCTTTTCTGATCATTTGCACATGTGTTCCTTGCCAGCACTGTCCCTGCACATTGCGGTTTTACATACATACTTACCATCGGCACGCGCCTGCGCTGGGTCTCCTGACACACTTTACGGCTTTCGGCGTCCTTGTTGCCATTGTGACCAATCACATGTCTGTGATGTCACTAGGCACGTGACGCCGACGCCGCCTTGTGTTTTCAGTTGCCCTGGTGACATGCGCGTCATCAGAGATGTGTGAGCATACCACATACTATTACTAGTCCGTTCTGGCATTTAGGTTAGATGTATTATAGCGATTTTTCATGCATCAGTCTGGGCATGCTAGATGATATGTTGTGCTAACATAACGATTGGTTTTCTGACATTCTGATCACCGGCAGTAGAAATCTAATATTGTTTACTCTGTACTATCAGTAAGGTTGGTGATCATGTGATTCACTCTAATGGTTTCTATTGGTGGGCTTAGACTTTTTATACCCCCTCACTTCCCCTTTCCCATCACCCCTTGAAAAAGGCACACAGGCTGAAACGCGCGTCAGGGTGGACGCAGGAAGCATTCTCCTGACCGCTGGCAGGTATAAGCACTGGCTATTACGTTTTCCATGTACACCCACTGTTTCTTGACTTAGCGCTGCTGCGCTTTCTATTGAGAAATGTTTATTTTTGTGATGTTATACTGCCCTGTCAGTTGTAGGATTTAATATATCTACTGAAACACTACTATTAGACTTCCTATATGCGTTCTTGTCCCACATGTGCCAATTGGTTGTATGTCATCCTCCAGCTCCCCTGTTTTGATACTCAATAAAGTTTTTTTCTACTCTATACTTTGGGATTCTATTGATCGTTTCTTTGTTCTCAGTTTCTTATATGCTTTAGCGATTTTTCCCATGGATTTCCATATTGCCCATATTTACTTGTATATTCAGAATTTTTTCTTTCTATACTAAGTATATACTTTATATGGGCATGTGTTCTATGAAGTGTTTTCACTGAAAACATTAGTTTGTAGAAACCAACTGACATCAACCTGTAGGTTGATATTCAAAAAACGGTAATTAGACATACCGGTAATTTGTATTTCCAGGAATCCATCCTGACAGCACCATGGAGGACGTCCTTCTTATCCTTAGTGGGACAGGAACGAGCGGTTAAAAGGACCCTCCCCTCACCACCCCTCAGTGATTTTTCAAGGTACCACTTCTGGATAGATGCAAACACAAATTTTATTAACAAAATTCCATACACATGTTACTTCACAATGGTATAACATAACTTTTGCAATAGGGAGGGAACTAGTAGTGCTGTCAGGATGGATTCCTGGAAATACAATTACCGGTATGTCTAATTACCATTTTCCAGTTCACCACCTGACAGCACCATGGAGAAGTACCAGAGAATGGTAACACTAGGGTGGGACTACAGCGTGCAAAACTTTCCTGCCAAACGTCAATTGTTCTAGGCTGACATCTAGTTTGTAGTGTTTGGCAAAGGTGCTGACACTAGCCCACGTTGCTGCCCTGCAAATCTGTTCTGTTGAGGTCCCACCTCTGTGCCCATGACGTGGCCATAGCGCGTGTGGAATGGGCCCTAATGATACCGGGGGGAATCTTTCCCTTCAGATTTTTTATGCTATGGCTATCATAGACTTTATCCATCTACCAATGGTAGCCTTTGTTGCTTTCCTGCCCCTATTAGGACCTCCGTATTGGATGAACAAATGGTTATCAATCCTCCAACCCTCAGTTGCTGCTATGTATTTTAGCACGGTATCTCTAACGTCTAAATTGTGAAAGGCCTGCTCCCCAGGATTCTTAGGATGCTGGCAGAAGGAGGGCAGGACAACTTCCTGATCCATGTTTGTACGGGACACTACCTTGGGAAGGAAACCGGGATCAAGCCTTAGGATTAGCTTGTCGTCAAAAGTCTGCAGGTATGGGTCCTGAATCAATAATGCCTGTAACTCCCCCAATCTTTTTGCGGATGTTGTTGCGACTAAGAAGGCCGTTTTCATAGAGAGCTTGGCTATCTGTATGTCTTGTGATAGAAGATATGGGGGTCTACATAGGACATCCAAGACTAAGTTAAAGCTCCATGGTGGGGCTAAGGTAGTCGAAGAACACGCTTAGGGTCGAAATTTGTACTTTCAGCGTACTAGGTCTCAGACCTTTCGAGAACCCCGACTGGAGGAAGTCGAGTATTTTAGGAATGTTAGGCACCGCCGTGTTTACTGAGGTTTCCCCTGAAAATGAGCAGAAACGCTTCCATATCTTGTTATATATGGCTGTAGTTACTGGCTTCCTACTTGCTTGTATAGTTGAAATTACATCTTCTGAAAGCCCTCTGGATCTCAAGATCAGGCGCTTAGGATCCATGTCGACAACCGTAGTGGGTCCGGATTGGAATGAGTAACTGGGCCCTGGTATAGTAGATCTTCCAAACTCTCTGGGAGATGTATGGGCTCTTCTATCGCCAATCTGTTTAGGAGCGAAAACCAACTCCTTTTGGGCCAGAATGGGACCACTACTATCACTGTCGCTGTCTTCCCGTATATTCCTTAACATCCTTGGAATCAGAGGAAATGGTGGAAAGGCGTATAAAAGTCACTCTCCCCAATGTTGCGATAGAGTGTCTATACCTGCTGCACCGTCCAACGGATTCAGTGAGAAAAATGTTCTCAATTTTGTATTTTCCCTGCTGGCAAAGAGGTCCACCTGAGGTGTTCCCCACCGTTGGCAAATCATCTTGAAAACTTCCGAGTTTAGCTCCCATTCGGACGGGTTTACTGTCGTCCTGCTCAAGAAGTCGGCCACCTGATTCTGGGCTCCCTCCAGATGAACTGCTGAGATGGATTCTACCGACTTCTCCGCCCATCTGAAGATTTGGTCTGCTAGATGCTGTAGCGCCGGGTGTCTTGGCCCTCCTTGATGTTTTAGGAATGCCACTGCCGTCGTGTTGTCGGAAAGTATCATTACATGTTTCCCTCTGAGCATCCCCCTGGCGTGGAGGAGAACCTTCCAAATTGCGAACAGCTCTCTGAAATTTGACGACCTTGTACTCGTCTCTGCATCCCACTGACCTTGATAATAGACTCTCTCCACATGTCCGCCCCATCCGGTCTGACTGGCATCTGTGGTGACCGTGAGGGAAGGTGTGAGAATCCAGGGCACCCCTACTCCGAGGTTCTTCTGTACGCTCCACCAACCCAGCGATCTTCTCACTGTCGAGGATAGTGTTATCTTCTTGTCCAGGGAACACTGCCTTCTGTCCCAGGACCGAAGAATCTGTTGCTGTAATTTCCGTGAGTGGAACTGGCTCCATCTCACACAAGGAATGCATGCCATCATCCGGCCTAGTACTGCCATGGCCTCTCTGATGGAACAAGTCTTTTTCACGAACCGGCGAATGTTCTCCGTGAGGGATAGCTGCTTCTCGTCTGGTAAAAAAGAGGTTCTGGTATGGGAGTCTAACATGACTCCTAAAAATTTTACACTGGTTTGTGGGACTAAGCTCGACTTCTTCCAGTTTACTATCCACCCCAGCTCCTGAAGTACGGAGATTGTGGTGTGACAATCAGCCCTGAGCTGTTTCTCGGACCCTGCTGCCACCAGGAAATCGCCCAAATAGGGTACTATTGTTACTCCGATTCCTCAACCACGCAACTACTTCTGCCATTAATTTCGTGAAATTTCTGGGGGCCGAAGCTAATCCGAAAGGAAGGGCTTGAAATTGAAAATGATGGACAGTTCCCTGGTGTGCCAGGGCAAATCTGAGATATCTCTGATAGGTTGGATGGATCGGCACATGGTAGTATGCGTTTTCCAAGTCTAGCGTGCACATTACCATGTCTCTGTCTATCAGGAGAATGGTGCTCTTTATTGATTCCATTTTGAATCTTTTGTATTTTATATAGTGATTCAGTGGTTTGAGATTTATGATAGTGCTGGACTGTCCTGACGGCTTTTTGATCGAAAATAGCCTTAAATAATGTCCCCTGCTTCTTTCTGCCGGGGGAACTGGGACTATCACTTTTAGTTTGAGTAAGTCCTGGCAGGGTGGATTTGATTTAAATCAAACTGATTTAAATCACGATTTAAATCACGATTTAAATCACTAGTCAGTAAGGCTTGATTTAAATCAGTGATTTAAATCAAAGTTTCTACCAGACCGGTATATCTACGGTAATTTCATCATGTGCGATACGCCCCAGACTGGTGTATCTAATTTCATCATGCGCGATATGCCCCAGACCGGTGTATCTAATCCCATAATGCGATACACTACACTCAGCCCTGTATCTAGATACATGCAGTGTGTCATGTGCTGTGAATAATCCCAGTGTGTGATACTCTCCACGTATCTGTGCTCAGTTTATAATACAGCGAGCAGCATGAACTTACAGAATAGATGCTGCCGGTCGTCCTCAGTGACAGCATACTTGTCAGTATCACTGGCAGTCCCCAACAAAATGGCTCCGCAATGGCTCCGCTCTGTGAGCCTAAACTACATCCTCTGTTATTACAAACACCTAGTAACGGAGGAGAGAATTCACACGTGATCAGACCCCGCCTGCATTTACTACTGTCGCAATACGAGCTAGCAGTTTATATTTCAGCAGCTGCTCTGCCTAGTGCTTAAAAGTGGAAATACCAAACATTTTAAAATTATTTTTCAGATTTTATTTCTCGATCACCGGCAGTAGTTCTTGCTACTTTAACATGCAAGTAGATGAAGATTTTTAGAATCACTTTTTATATTACTTTTTTCTCCCCAGTTTAATGGGTTAATCATTCATATTTGGACACCACTGTTCTGTTGTACTTAGGAAGGAGAAAAATAATCCTGACCTTAATAACAATTTAAATAGATTTATTCAACTGAAACAATAACAACATTACAGCATAAGTTATTTGCTTAAACAAACATCCATGTTTGTTAACTAATTTGGCTAAACAAAATATATATATATTTTAAGAAACTTAAGGGTATGCCACACTAAACAATATCGCTAACGGGATCGCTAAAAAACGTCACTATTTAGCGATCCTGTTAGCGATGTTGTTCAGTGCGGCAGCTTCCAGCGACGAGCTTCCTGCTGTGATCTCGCTCGTCGCTGGAATCGTTCCGGACCCTATTTTCTCGTCGGCGCTCCCGCTGGGTAAGTATCTAATCGCTGTGTGGCACCTTTTCTTAGCGATTTAGCGGTACTTTTGTACCGCTAAAGTCGTTAAGAAGATCGCTAACGGCGATAGCGTCGTTAACTATATCGCTAAATGTGGCCGCATTTAGCGATATAGAAACAATCCCGCTAGCGATCGCATTAGTATGCGTCGTTATTGTGATCGCTAGCGGGATTGTTTAGTGTGGCAGTACCTTTAGACTGTCAGCCCAGCCGACACATGAAAAACTTAAATACTACTGTCCCTGCTGTCCTCTGTAGCTCACTCGTCGTCATCTTCATCATCAATGTGATAATATAGGAGAGAAACTGCCCACTAATCCTACAGAAACCTTTGGAAGAGCATGGCATTGTGAATGTTACACATATACAGCCTTTATTCTACTGAGTTAAACAACTCAGCTTTATCTCATGATGGAAGAACCTTTGGATGGTAAAATATTTTCCTCAAAAAGCAGTTTATTGAAAAAAATCCGATTTAAATAAAAAAAATCTGATTTAAATCAAAAAAATCCGATTTAAATCAAAAAAAATCCGATTTTTTTGATTTTTTTAAAAAAATCATTGATTTTTATCCACCCTGAGTCCTGGACATCCGTCCACATAAATGCGGTCAGAGAGGGCTGAGATTTGGTGGTCACAAACCTCTCTGGCGGCTTGCTGGTAAACTCTAGGGTATAACCTTGGCTGACCGTATGGAGAATCCAAGGGCTGTGAGTGACGTTCTGCCAACCTCCCAAAAAGTATCTTATCTGGCCCCCCACTCTGATAGCGTCATTTTCTGTGGGCCCCTGCTCTAGCTCCAAAGATGGAATCTCTACCCCTTTCCCCTTTGGGGTAGCTCCATCTACCTGTCTTTCCCTTCCCTTTATAGTCTGGATTCTGACCAGGCCGGGATTTCCGAAAGGGCTGATATTTTTTAGTTTTTTCCTTGGGAAACCCCTTCTTTTTGTCGGAGGCCTTTTCCAATATATTGTCTAGAACTGGCCCAAACATTTTACCACCTGAGAAGGGGATGGCGCATAATTTATTTTTTGAATTGGTGTCCCCCGACCACGTCTTAAGCCAGATTGCTCGTCTGGCCGCGTTTGATAAAGATTCGCTCCTGGCTGCAAAGCGTACTGATTCTGCGGAGGCATCCGCCATAAACCCCGTGCCGAGTTTCAGTAATGGCAGGGATTTCAGAATGATCTCCCTGGGGGTTTTGGCTTTGAGGTGATGCTCTAAGTCATCTACCCAGAGGTACATAGATCGGGCAACTGACGTGGCTGCAATATTAGCACGAATAATAGCCGCCGATGCTTCCCATGTCCTTCTTAGTAGGCCATCCTGTTATGTTTCGGTAGCTGAGGAGGACAGGAACAACAGCAGGGCAGCCGAACACCTGAGATGTTGGTAACTGATGGGTTGCAGATTCCTAAACTAACGACACAACTAGAGGTAGCCGTGGAGCGTTCCTACGTTGATCCTAGATGCCTCGTCACAGCCTGAGAGATAACTACACCTAAAGGCAGAAAGATGAAAGCTATCTGCCCCGGAGCAGATCCCCAAAGAAAATAGGAAGCCCACAAACATATAATGGCGGTTAGACAAGATGAAAATACAAACATAGGCAGAAAATAGACTGAACAAACGCTGGGGCCACAAGCTGACTAAATAGGAAAGGACAGGAGAGATTACTTTCTGCAACCCAGAAAACCCTACAAAAATCCAACAATTCTGATTACAAAAATGCTGAGATCACACGATCTCGCCGCCCACTAAATCAGATCTCAGTGTGAACAAAAACCAAGCCGCAGCCGCTGAAAAAACAGGAAAAAGCAAATGAGCAAATAACAGTGGCTGCAGATAAACTGTGAGGAGCTCAGGCCCCAGGAGGGGACCTGGCTGACCTCTACAAAAGTGCAGAAAACAATGCAAAAAGCAAGCACAAAAAGAAAAGCAAAAAATATCTTATCTGAAAGCAGGAGATGCAGGCAAGACTCCAGCAAACTTCCAAATGAACCAGGAACCACAATTGAGACAAGAACAATTGATCATCCGGCAACCATCATGGGAGGGAACCTCCCTTATATCAGACCAGTCAGTGAACCCAGATTGCCACTCCTCGCTGAAAGGTTCAGTACTGTCTGTAACCACCAGAGGGAGCCTCTGCTCAGAAACCATCTCTAGCACATTCATAACAGTAACCCCCCTTGAGGAGGGGTCACCAAACCCTCACTTGTGCAACCAGGCCGATCAGGATGAGCTCGGTGATAGGTACGGAACAGTCTCCTAGCATGGATGTCCGAAGCAAACACCCAAGAATTGTCCTCCTGACCATAACCTCTCCACTTAACCAAATACTGGAGTTTCTGTCTAGAAAAACGAGAATCCAATATTTTCTCAACCACATACTCCAGATTGCCCTCAACCAAAACAGGGTCAGGAGGAGCAGCCATAGGAACCACTGGCTCGACAAACCTCTTCAATAAGGACTTGTGGAACACATTATGGATCTTAAATGTCCCTGGAAGAAGCAAACGGAAGGAAACAGGATTAAGAATCTCCATGATCTTATAAGGTCCAATGAACCTGGGCTTAAACTTTGGAAATGCAACCCTCATAGGGATATTTCTTGAGGACAACCAAACCAAGTCCCCCACTTTAAACCGAGGACCATCAGTCCTATGCCGGTTGGCAAACCGTTGGGCCTTCTCCTGAGAGAGAGACAACCTCTCCACTACCTGGTCCCAAATCTGCTGCATTCGCTCCACAACAGATTCAACACCCAGACAGACAGAAGCCTCCGCCTGTTCCGAAGAAAATCGAGGGTGAAACCCAAAATTGCAGAAAAATGGAGACATCAAGGAGGCAGAGCTAGCCCTATTATTAAGAGCAAACTCAGCCAAAGGCAAAAAAGAGACCCAGTCATCTTGATCAGCAGACACAAAACATCTCAAATAAGTCTCCAAGGTCTGGTTTGTTCTCTCGGCTTGTCCATTGGTCTGAGGATGAAAAGCAGAGGAGAAAGATAATTGAACACCAAGTTTAGAACAAAATGTCCTCCAAAATCTGGAAACAAACTGGACTCCTCTGTCAGACACAATGTTCTCCGGAATGCCATGTAACCGAACCACGTGCTGAAGGAACAAAGGCACCAATTCGGAGGAGGAAGGTAACTTAGGTAATGGCACAAGATGTATCATCTTGGAAAACCTATCACAGATTACCCAGATAACGGTCATTCTCTGAGAAACAGGGAGGTCGGAAATAAAATCCATAGAGATATGGGTCCATGGCCTCTTGGGCACAGGTAATGGCATTAACAAACCATTAGAGCAAGAGCAAGGCTTGGAGCGAGAGCAAGTCCCACAGGACTGCACAAATTCCCTAACGTCACGAGACAAAGTAGGCCACCAAAAGGACCGTCTCACCAAGTTTCTGGTACCAAAAATCCCGGGATGACCAGCCAACGCGGAACAATGAATCTCAGACATCACACTCTTCTTCCACTGGCCTGGGACAAACAATTTCCTAATAGGGCAGCGCTCAGGTTTATCCTCCTGACACCCTTCCAAGGCCAGTCTCAAATTGGGCGAGATGGCGGAAAGAACTATACCCTCTTTCAAAATAACAGTAGGATCAGATAACTCAGGAGAGTCCGCAAAAAAACTCCTCGAGAGGGCATCCGCCTTAATATTCTTAGTGCCAGGAAGAAAAGAAACCACAAAATTAAAACGTGTGAAAAACAAGGCCCACCTGGCCTGTCTAGGATTAAGTCGCTTGGCTGATTCGAGATAAACCAGATTCTTATGGTCCGTGAGGACCACCACCTGATGTTTGGCTCCTTCCAGCCAATGTCTCCACTCTTCAAAGGCCCACTTCATGGCCAATAACTCCCGATTACCCACGTCATAATTACGTTCAGTTGGAGAAAATTTTCGAGAGAAAAAGGCACAAGGGTTACTCTTAGAGGTGTCTGGATCTCTTTGGGACAAAACGGCACCTGCCCCAATTTCAGAGGCATCAACCTCCACCTGAAACGGTAGAGAAACATCAGGCTGCCGTAGAACAGGAGCAGAAGTGAATCTCTGCTTAAGTTCCTGAAATGCAGAGACTGCCTCAGGAGGCCAATTCACCACATCAGAACCCTTTTTGGTCAAATCAGTCAATGGTTTAACAATACCGGAGAAATTACCAATAAATTTACGATAAAAATTGACAAAACCCAAAAATCTCTGAAGAGCCTTTAATGAAGTAGGTTGGACCCAATCACAGATGGCTTGAACCTTGACCGGGTCCATTTCAATAACAGACGGAGACAAAATGAATCCCAGAAATGAGACCTTCTGTACGCCAAAAAGACACTTTGATCCCTTCACATACAGTGCATTCTCTCTCAAAATCTGGAACACAGTAAGAACATGTTTCACATGAGAGTCCCAGTCATTGGAAAAAATCAAGATATCATCCAAATAAACAATCAGAAATTTATCCACAAAATCCCTGAAAATATCATTCATGAAGGATTGGAAGACGGAAGGAGCATTAATGAGCCCAAAGGGCATCACTAGGTACTCAAAATGCCCCTCTGGGGTATTAAACGCTGTCTTCCATTCATCCCCGTGCTTAATGCGAATAAGGTTATACGCCCCCCTGAGGTCAAGCTTGGTAAACCAAGTAGCACTTTTCACCCTGGAAAACAGGTCAGAAATCAAGGGTAACGGATATTGATACTTCACAGTGATCTTATTCAAGAGACGATAATCAATACACGGCCTCAATGAACCATCCTTTTTGGCCACAAAGAAAAAACAGGCACCCAAGGGTGACGAGGATGGTCTGATATGACCCTTCTCCAATGACTCCTTGATATAAGATCGCATAGCATCGTGTTCAGGTACAGACAAGTTAAAAAGGCGACCTTTAGGAAATTTACCACCAGGCACTAATTCAATAGCGCAATCGTAGCTCCTGTGAGGGGCAAAGATGCAGATTTACTTTCACTAAATACATCCGAAAAATCAGTCAAAAAGTCAGGAACATCCGGAGACTTGGGAGAGGCAGAAAAAACAGGAGTGTCGGCATTAACACATTGGCAGCCCCAACTGGTCACAGACACAGATTTCCAATCCAAAACAGGATTATGAGACTGTAACCAAGGGAAACCTAGTACAATAATGTCATGCAGATTATACAGCACCAGAAATTTGCAACTCTCCTGATGATCTGGTTCAACCCTCATTATCACCTGAGTAGAAAACTGGGGTTTATTCTCCACCAAAGGGGTAGAATCAATGCCCAATAGAGGAATAGACTTCCGCAGGGGTATCATGGGAAACCCACAACGTTTGGCAAAGTCAAAATCCATCAGGTTAATAGCTGCTCCTGAATCAACAAAAGCCTGAGCAGAAAATGTGGACAGGGAGCAAATCAGGGTAACAGTCAACAGAAATTTAGTCTGAACACTACCCAAGACAACTGAGCGTGCAAAACGTCTTCCCCGCTTAGGGCAGACTGAAATAGCATGAGAGGCATCACCACAGTAGAAACATAACCCATTGCGCTTTCAAAACTCACGACGCTGAGCCCCAGAAGTCACTCTATCACACTGCATGGGCTCAGAAGCGGGCTCACAAGGCAAAACTATCTCACGCATACCTCTGCGCTCACGCAAACGTCTGTCAATTTGAATAGCCAATGACATAGAATCATTGACACCAGAGGGAGCAGGGAATCCCACCATAACATCCTTTACATTCTCTAACAGCCCCTTTCGAAAAAGGGCTGCCAAAGCATCATCATTCCATTTGGTCAGGACTGCCCACTTTCGGAATTTCTGACAGTACTACTCAGCGTCTTCAAGACCCTGATTTATTGAAAACAAGGTTTTTTCAGCTTGATCAGTGACATTAGGTTCATCGTACAACAACCCCAGAGCCAGAAAAAATGCATCAATATCATTCAAAACAGGATCCCCAGGTGTCATGGAAAAAGCCCAATCCTGAGGATCGCCGCGCAGGAGAGAGATGACAATCTGAACCTGCTGCGCTGTGTTACCTGAGGACTTAGGCTTTAAGGCAAAAAACAACTTACAGTTATTTTTGAAATTCAGAAATTTAGCCCGATCCCAAAAACAAATCTGGCATGGGAATCCTAGGTTCCATAACCGGCAACCCAGCAAGATAGGTAGCAATACTCCGAACCTCAGTGGCAAGCTGATCCACACGGCCAGACAACTGTGCAAACTCCATTGAGAGAAAAAAAAAATCCTCCTCAGCACCCAGAGAAAAAGAGGGAAAAAATGCAACAGACAGAAAAAAAAAAAAAAATCTCTGACAACTCTGACAACTTTTTTCTTTCCACACTATTTTTCCCTTCTGTGAGTACCATATAATTTTCAGTTATGGCCGGTGATACTGTTATGTTTCGGTAGCTGAGGAGGACAGGAACAACAGCAGGGCAGCCGAACACCTGAGATGTTGGTAACTGATGGGTTGCAGATTCCTAAACTAACGACACAACTAGAGGTAGCCGTGGAGCGTTCCTACATTGATCCTAGACGCCTCGTCACAGCCTGAGAGATAACTACACCTAAAGGCAGAAAGATGAAAGCTATCTGCCCCGGAGCAGATCTTCAAAGAAAATAGGAAGCCCCCAAACATATAATGGCGGTTAGACAAGATGAAAATACAAACATAGGCAGAAAATAGACTGAGCAAACGCTGGGGCCACAAGCTGACTAAATAGGATAGGACAGTAGAGATTACTTTCTGCAACCCAGAAAACCCTACAAAAATCCAACAATTCTAATTACAAAAATACTGAGATCACACGATCTCGCCGCCCACTAAATCAGATCTCAGTGTGAACAAAAACCAAGCCGCAGCCGCTGAAAAAAACAGGAAAAAGCAAATGCGCAAATAACAGTGGCTGCAGATAAACTGTGAGGAGCTCAGGCCCCAGGAGGGGACCTGGCTGACCTCCGCAAAAGTGCAGAAAACAATGCAAAAAGCAAGCACAAAAAGAAAAAGCAAAAAATATCTTATCTGAAAGCAGGAGATGCAGGCAAGACTCCAGCAAACTTCCAAATGAACCAGGAACCACAATTGAGACAAGAACAATTGATCACCGGTAACCATCATGGGAGGGAACCTCCCTTATATCAGACCAGTCAGTGAACCCAGATTGCCACTCCTCGCTGAAAGGTTCAATACTGTCTGTAACCACCAGAGGGAGCCTCTGCTCAGAAACCATCTCTAGCACATTCATAACACTATCCGCCTTCCGATCCATTAGTTCTTTTTAGACTCGATGAATCCTTGAACGGGATTGACGATTTTCTTGCCACTTTGGCTACTGGTACGTCCACTTTAGGGACGTCATCCCAAGCTTTGATGTGATCTGGGTTGTATGGCAACCTGAGCCTGAAGTCCCTAGGATTATAAGTCTTTTCTCCGCCTCCTGCCATTCTTCCAGGATCATGGATTGGATGTGGCTATTGACTGGGAATACCCTGGAGATCTGGGATTGTAGTTCCCCAAACATTTCATCCTGAACAGATGTTTCCTCTGGTGCGTCCTGTACTTGCATAGTGTCACGGACCACTTGGAGCAACCCGTCTGTGTCCGCTGATGAGAAAAGATATTTTTTCCCCCTATTTGACAGTTTCTCTTTCTCTTCCTGTTCTGAATCTTCACCGTCCTCTTCCTCCAAAGAAGGACTAGGTTCCCTAGGCCTCTTCCGGGCCTTCTGATTGGCTGAGGCAAGGAAGGTTCAAGCCTGAAATGGATGCTTGGACCTCCTGCCTTATCATTGACCTCATATTGGTTAACAAGGATGTCTGCTCTTCTCCGACGACCTTATATGTGCAGGCGTCGCATAATGGTTTTAGCCAGCCCTCCGGAAGCTTAGTTAAACAAATTGGGCACTTCTTTCTATTGCCTGGTTTCTTCTTTTCTGCCTGGGTTGCTTGATCCCCCTACGAACACAGAAATTTCCTCCTGTAATTTTAGGGGCATATGGGGCATTGTGGGCACTAGGTCAGGCTTTAACCAGCCTACAGTCATGGCCAAAAGTTTTGAGAATATACAAAAAAAGGCTGCACTCAAGCATACTGAAGCATGACAACATAGAATACATGAAATTTTGAATAGCAATATGGCTTTGGAGTATAAGGAAAAATTTGAGACGCTTAGTATAAACATTTGGCCAAACATTTTAAAGCCCACCAACCATCGTCAAGGTGGTCTCAGTTCTGGTGAGTCCCTGACCTAATGTGAACATACCTCTATTAGGCTGATATCTGAATTTCTGGGTGAATATGCACCTCTGTCAGTAATGCCTGCATTTATGGGTAAAGTAGGGACCTGGTGTAATTAAAATCACCACCTGGTGGGGGCGGAGTGCTCGGTCAGTAAGCTAACATTCAAAAGACAAAAAAACCTGACTGGCACTTCCAGACTAATGTGAACTAGGTGCAAACCAAAGGGAGCTACCCCCATGTAAAACATACAAAAAAAGGCTGCACTCAAGCATACTGAAGCATGACAACATAGAATACATGAAATTTTGAATAGCAATATGGCTTTGGAGTATAAGGAAAAATTTGAAACGCTTAGTATAAACATTTGGCCAAACATTCAGATATCAGCCTAATAGAGGTATGTTCACATTAGGTCAGGGACTCACCAGAACTGAGACCACCTTGACGATGGTTGGTGGGCTTTAAAATGTTTGCCAAATGTTTATACTAAGCGTCTCAAATTTTTCCTTATACTCCAAAGCCATATTGCTATTCAAAATTTCATGTATTCTATGTTGTCATGCTTCAGTATGCTTGAGTGCAGCCTTTTTTTGTATGTTTTACATGGGGGTAGCTCCCTTTGGTTTGCACCTAGTTCACATTAGTCTGGAAGTGCCAGTCAGGTTTTTTTGTCTTTTGAATGTTAGCTTACTGACCGAGCACTCCGCCCCCACCAGGTGGTGATTTTAATTACACCAGGTCCCTACTTTACCCATAAATGCAGGCATTACTGACAGAGGTGCATATTCACCCAGAAATTCAGATATCAGCCTAATAGAGGTATGTTCACATTAGGTCAGGGACTCACCAGAACTGAGACCACCTTGACGATGGTTGGTGGGCTTTAAAATGTTTGGCCAAATGTTTATACTAAGCGTCTCAAATTTTTCCTTATACTCCAAAGCCATATTGCTATTCAAAATTTCATGTATTCTATGTTGTCATGCTTCAGTATGCTTGAGTGCAGCCTTTTTTTGTATGTTTTACATGGGGGTAGCTCCCTTTGGTTTGCACCTAGTTCACATTAGTCTGGAAGTGCCAGTCAGGTTTTTTTGTCTTTTAAAAGTTTTGAGAATGACACAAATATTAATTTTTACAAAGTCTACTGCTTCACTTTTTCTAATGGCAATTTGCATATACTCCAGAATGTTATAAAGAGTGATCAGCTTAACAGCAATTACTTGCAAAGTCAATATTTGGCTAGAAAATGAACTTTATCCCCCAAAACACATTTCAACATCATTGCAGCCCTGCCTTAAAAGGACCAGCTAACCTCTTTTCAGTGATTGCTCCATTAACACAGGTGTGGGTGTTGATGAGGACATGGCTGGAGATCAATCTGTCATGATTAAGTAAGAATGACACCACTGGACACTTTAAAAGGAGGCTGGTGCTTGCCATCATTGTTTCTCTTCTGTTAACCATGGTTATCTCTAAAGAAACACGTGCAGTCATCATTGCAATGCACAAAAATGGCCTAACAGGGAAGAGTATCGCAGCTAGAAAGATTGCACCTCTGTCAACAATCTATCGCATCATCAAGAACTTCAAGGAGAGAGGTTCCATTGTTGCCAAAAAGGCTCCAGGGCGCCCAATAAAGACCAGCAAGCGCCAGGACCGTCTCTTAAAAGTGTTTCAGCTGCGGGATCGGGCTACCAGCAGTGCAGAGCTTGCTCAGGAATGGCAGCAGGCAGGTGTGAGTGCATCTGCACACACTGTGGGGTGGAGACTCTTGGAGCAAGGCCTGGTCTCAAGGAGGGCAGCAAAGAAGCCACTTCTCTCCAGAAAAAACATCATGGACAGACTGATATTCTGCAAAAGGTACAGGCAGTGGACTGCTGAGGACTGGGGTAAAGTTATTTTCTCTGATGAATCCCCTTTTCGATTGTTTGGGACATCAGGAAAACGCCTCATTCGGAGAAGACAAGGTGAGCGCTACCACCAGTCTTGTCTCATGCCAACTGTTAAGCATCCTGAAAGCATTCATGTGTGGGGTTGCTTCTCAGCCAAGGGAATCGGCTCTCTCACAGTCTTGCCTAAAAACACAGCCATGAATAAAGAATGGTACCAGAATGTCCTCCAAGAGCAACTTCTCCCAACCCTCCAAGAGCAGTTTGGCGATCAACAATGCCTTTTCCAGCATGATGGAGCACCTTGCCATAAAGCAAAGGTGATAACTAAATGGCTCAGGGAACAAAACAAAGATTTTGGGTCCATGGCCTGGAAACTCCCCAGATCTTACTCCCATTGAGAACTTGTGGTCAATCATCAAGAGACGGGTGGACAAACAAAAACCTAAAAATTCTGACAAAATGAAAGCATTGATTGTGCAAGAATGGACTGCTATCAGTCAGGATTTGGTCCAGAAGTTGATTGAGAGCATGCCAGGGAGAATTGCAGAGGTCCTGAAGAAGAAGGGTCAACACTGCAAATATTGACTTGCTGCATTAACTCATTCTAACTGTCAATATAAGCTTTTGTTACTCATATGTTTGAAATTATTATATTTCTGTCTGTGTATAAAAACATCTGTCAAACACACATAAAAACCAGAGGGCTGATCATGTGAAAATATAAAATTTGTCTCATTCTCAAAACTTTTGGCCATGACTGTACTCACGTGCCCCTGTGCGATGTCCGGGCCCTCGAGTCTGGCTGCGTTTTCCATATCGGCGTTCGCTGCACCGCTGACAATCTCCCTTTTTCAGGATGGCCAGCGGTGCTTTCCGACCAAAACCCCCCTTTTATCCTCCTTACCCGGTTGATCCTGCCCCTTCGCGCTCCTGCGCGACGCGACCATGTCTTGGCCTGTCTCCGGCGTGTGACGCAACCGGAAGTGACTCACCATACCCCGGAAGTAGCTCCTCGCTGGATGATGCCGGCGTGCGTCACTCTGTGTACCACCGACTGGGCCCGGAGTGCGGTATGGCGTTGGACCAAGAGCCCCCTATCAGGAGGAAGCGGGCCGTCTACCAGGAGCAGCGCTACACTGGAAATGCGGAGGGACCTGATAAACTGCAAGTATCAGCGCAGATCTACCGGGTGGGAAGGGAAAGGCTGGGCCCCTCCGATCCTCACCATCTGCTAGCAGATCAGGGGCTCTGCTCGTTGCTCCCATCCTCAGTGGGACAGGAAAAACACTGAGGGGTGGTGAGGGGAGGGTCCTTTTAACCGCTCGTTGTTCCTGTCCCACTAAGGATAAGGACGTCTTCCATGGTGCTGTCAGGTGGTGAACTGGAAAAATCAATTTTGTTATGATCATGCTTATAAGTTAACTTGATATTTAAAAGGTTATTATTCAAACAACTCAAACTGCTCCACTGTCCCCTGCCAAAAAATAAGCAGGTCAATATATCTAATCCAGTGTTAGAACAGCACCGGTGCCCCCTGCATGTGTCCCCTTTCTCCACCCTGCAGGGATGCCGGCATGTTCACTTACCAGTCTGTGCTCTTCCAGTGTCTTGCTCTTCCCAGGGCCTGCGCACTGCATGCAGGTCTCCTGGAAGAAAGCTTAGGGCACATGCGTTCTCCGCTTCATAAAAAGGCAGCACGCATGCTTCTAAAAATGTCCCCAGCCAATGGCTGGAGACATCAGGTATTTAAAGCAACTTCCCCAAGGGCACACTTCAGTATCCTGTGTGTTACCTATTTTCTCGTTGTTAGGTCCCTGTACCGTGTTCTCTGAATCCGATCCGGTATGTACCTAATCCTGCCTGCCCTCTCTGAACCTGACCCAGTCCGCCCTACCTGTACACCTGATCCTGCCTGCCCTATCTGAACTGGTTCCTGTCCATGCTGCATCTACCAAGTCGAGAACCTGGTACGCCTTGTCAGCACCCATCACCGTCACCGAACATCAACCTCTGCCAATAGCTTAGGAAAAGGGTGCCATAGGAAGGCACGCAGGCCACGCTTCTGTAAATAAAAAACATCCTTAAAAACAAAAAAAATTGTGTGTCAAGACATAAGTGGAGCAGCTCGAGTATTAGATCACAAATATGGCTGTCATGGATGCTGGTACCTAGAAAAAAGCGGACAACCTCAAGGCCATCCTCATGTTTAATACAGATATATAGGGATTCAACATCAGCTGTGACGATAATAATCCAAAAGTCGTTGTATAACTTCTGGCTGTCTTGACAACCATTGTCTCCAAGCAATTGCAGATTGGGTGAGAGAGTGATCCCCCTCACAAATTGCTAAATGTCACAAAAGCTTTTGATGGCATCCTTTAAAAAGGTTAAATGGCCAGGGCAGGGCTGAATTCGGCCTTGAACCTGTGATTTTCCAAATATTATTGCTTAGACTATCAGGGTTGGAGAACCACAATGACTTTTTCTGGGTCCCCAGCATTTCTTTTGTGATGTATATGCGTTACAAAATTTATCACAAGGGGTTAACTACGCTCCAGACCGACGCAAACCTGGAAAAGTAGTTGTGAGAATTAACATGCTCAATATCACCCAACATCACAGCAGCACCAAAAAGAAGCAGCTCCAACCATCATATAAGGGGTGGGTCAATTAATTGTTTGACCAATTATAGAAGGTAATTTTCAAGTTGATAATTTTGTGCGGCCCCCAAATGATGGTACAAATATCCAAATGGCCCCTAGCACAAAAAAAGGTTCCCCACTCCTGCACTATATAATGCATTACCATAGTATTGCAGTACAATGTAAATACCCTTTCTCCTCTGCACCTCATTATCTAGATAAGCTTCAGAGGAGTAAAAGGATGGCAACGATGGAGGCTTTAAGCAGGTAGTAACCAAACAGCACCCCATGATTGTATCACACGGTGCTGGTAAGTGTAAGCAACGGTGCGGGTTACATTTAAATGAAACCGTCAGATTATAAATCGGCATTTACATGGTTAATAGCCCTGATCAGTGCTCACCTCCGGCCATGCTGGCTATTTAATATAGCTGGCATCTGTACCGTGCAGAGAGAGCGCAGCTCCAGAGCCCTCTTATCCACATACGATCACCAGCTTGATCATGTACATGTATGTAATATTGCATTAAGGGGTTAAGCAGAGAATAAAACGCTAAAGATTTTTGAGCTGATAATGCTAACAGAAAACACTCAAAGACATTCAGCAGTTTCCTGGGTTTTTTCAGTTTTCCTATTGACTTCTATTCTAAAGTATGGTGCATATCTCTAGCAGAAAACTCCTAAAGAATAGACATGTCACTTTATTTAAAAACCCCTTCACCACCATTGGATTTTCCATTTTTGCAGTCTTGTTTTTTGCTCACACATTCCCCAGATTTATAACTTTATTATTTTTTAGTCAATATGGCCATGTTAGGGCTTGTTTTTTGCGGGACAAGTTGTACTTTTGAACGACACCATTGATTTTACCATATAGTGTACTGGAAAACAGGGAAAAAATGCCAAGTGCGGTGAAATTGCAAAAAAAAAGTGCAAGTCCATGACGTACCTATAAGTCATAGGACGTGAGGGCGTTAAAAACTTGGGTTTTTTAAAAGCCTGAATCATTTAAAAGATGCTCAAAAGCCTGAAGAAAAAGCGTAGTGTCAACAGACCCAAATACATATCAAATACAAGATTGTATGTGTGTGTATAATAAAATTATTATATATATATTTATCTGTCTATCTCACACATCAATAAATTAAAGATAAAAATACGGTACTTGCAATAGAGATCCGACATTGAGAATATAGACTTTCCTGATGTTCACCTTATTGGAATCTACAGGAAACTTAATAAGGCATCTAATGTGTAACTGGAGAACAGAATTACCGTAGCTATTTACAGATTAAGGAAGAGTAAAGAACGTGAGAGACTCCAGTGATAAGGTTGTGATTTGCAAATTCCAAAATAAGGAGTAAAATTGGATATTCACTTTGCAGTTTGGATACTGAAGCATCATTAGACAGTCCCATCCAATTGAGCAATAAAACTTTCATTGCATTGGGAAATAAGGCAGCAACCAATTCCTCAGCAGGCGGCAAGTCTGAAATGTGGTCAATATGTTTCCTTTTAAACTCCTCTACCTGCTGACTGATGCGATCATTCTCACTGCAATATCGGCTTCCTAACCAGCTGCTAACCTCAAAAAGCAATTGGTTGTCATAGACATTGGAGGTCTCCTTCTGTCCATTGTCCTTTACGTGACTTACAGCTTCCAGAAGTTCCATAATGCTATTAACCGTCTTATCCAAGCAGTTGTGTCCACAGAATATTTGTCCTACAACATCCAACAAAGCCACAATGGTCTTTAGCAGTTGGTTCTCTAGGTTAATCTCTAAACTTGAACACAAGTCCAAGAGCGATTTAATCCTCCGGATAATTAAATCACTGTGCTCCGTATCCTGTGGTGGACGCACATTAGACCCACTTGGACTGGTCAGGCAGTAGTTGTGCTCTGAGAACCTACAGGGGACTTTAAGAATCTCACCAATTTGTGAAGGAGCCGAGACTGCAAAATTTTCATGGATTCTATGTTCCTTAGCCTGGTTACATGACGGAACTACATAATTTTTGCTTTCCAGGTAAGTACTTAGGTTATAACATTTCTTTAGAGGCTCATCTTTAAGACGTGATTTCCACAGCTCCTAGAAACAAGAAAAAGAAACAAGGGCAGATATGGCTACTGAAGTATAATAACATATAAATTGCAATTTTATAAACTGGATTGTTAGATGGGGCCGAGCTCCAATGCTAGATATCTCTGGACAAAAGTGGTGCTGCTCCTAAAAGGGTTGGTCTACAATCTCTTATATTCTTGGTTTAAAAATAGAATTATAATAAGTTTATAACATACAACACCCCCCCCCCTGGAAATGACACAGACACATTAAATTAGAATGAAGCTATTAGCTGGATAAGGTACATGTAAAACAGAATTGCTAGCCTTGGATCCCAACAGCTGATATATTATGCATGTCACAATATTGCTGGAAGAAGTTTCAACTCTTGGTCGTCAACTGCTACCTGTCATATGACGTACCATTAGGCTCAGAAATTGAGCCCGCATCATTCCAGGCAGATACTGGCTGTGTCTTTCAGTCATTATCTGCCTGTAACAGCGGCAGGTGTAGCTCAGTTGCTGTTAAACACTTAAACGTTGTTGTAAATCTCCAATTGTGATCATAGAGTGTGGTCTGGGGGACACACAGTTTAAATGTGGCCATCAGCCTCCCTATGATGCAATTGCATGGTGATGATGGGTTGCTATTGTGAAGGGTTAAACTAAGATCAGAACCATTTTGTGCTTGTAATTCATTTTGTCGTTTATGAGATAAATTCTGTTACTAGGCTATAGCTTATGGCTGTTACAAAGCCAAATAGTTTTTTTTTACTAGAGTAAAGGTCATGGGCTGTAATAAAAACCAGGCTGCTCCAGTTTGAACAAGATATGAGACCTTGAGGTGTAATCTGAAGAATGAAAACACTATTGTGTTCCTCTCTATGTCACGTGGATATGGACATATATGTAGTTTCCGATTTTCTTGCATTTTCATAGGTTAAATGTTGTAGGTGTGGTTTTATACTATTGGTTGAAGTACAAACTTACTAAATACTATAAAAGATGATGATGCAATACATGGGGTAGGAATCTACCTCGATTCTCCAAGACAGAAACACGTCTCCGTCTGGTTATTTCTGTTGCTAGCAACATCCTGTGAATTAATTTGGAAATCACTTGGTCAACCGTGAAGGGTCACTTAGATCCTCCCTCGACACTATTGCAGCCAGAGGTCTACTGAAAACACTGTGCTTGCCACAGCAGTGCTGCTATGTAGACCAGCTTGTGATTGTTCATCGGAAACCTTGATTTTCACTGTATACTGCAATACTCTTACTCAGGCATACACATTTCTTCAGACCTCTATTGTCGATCATTTGATAAAGCTCATCCTAAATGGGTGACTGATCTACTGACCCTTCCAGAAGAGGAATGGAAGGAGATGGAGGAGAAAAACTACACCTTGGTTATGAGTGATAAATTTAGTTTGGAACAAAAAATTCCCATCCGGGTCTATCATACCCCTAAAAGACTGTAAGGGGGTTGTCCAGCCTTGCGGTACAAGTCTGCAGTAACTCCATGTCATGTGCCCACCGCCAGAGAATCCTCAGAGTGCGCAGTGCACGCTGTGAGGATTCGCAAGTATGCAGTCTCAGAGTGACTGCAGATTTGTAGCCTAAGACCGGACAACCCCTTTAAGGAAATGGGAGCCTTCTCATCAGATCATCTGAGTTGTGATATTCGTACTCTTAGTAGGATCAAGCCCTAGAATAGCACCATTCTGGTCAGAATTCCTTCTATTTATGCATGAGCAGTTTGACTTTCCCAGAATCCTGTCTCCCCAAGTCTGCTTATGTGTTCTTGTACATGAGGTAGTATCAGGATCACATAATGGGCTATTTTTTTACATTTATACTTTTATGTGCATGAAAATAATAATTATGGCCTGCAAACCACTCCTAGTGTAATACACTGGATACCGTTGCTCTATAAATATGTTCCAATGTATAAGATACTTTACCCCAATATGCAATGTACTCAAACTTGAAAAATTGTGGGGGATAAAGAGCCAACTACTGTGGATATAATGAGTGACGTAGTTGTTGTATCTGGGGCAGGAGATGAGGCGCTTGAAAGGTTCTATGAATAAGATTTATATCCAATTTCTGCACGTGTATTTACTCTTGCATACCATCTTTGTAGTTTCATTATCTTTTGCAGCTTGCCCTTCTTGATTTGAGCAGAAACAATGTGCCAGTTACTTACCGTATATGCTTTCTTGTAAGGCTGACCATATAATTTGTTTAGACCAGTGTTTCCCAAACTCCAGTCCTTACGGACCCACGGGTCGTGTTTTCAGGATTTCCTTTGTATTGCGCAGATGGTGGAAGTATCATCAAGTCATCAGGAATTCTCTCACCTGTGCAACACTATGGAAATCCTGAAAACATGACCCGTGGGGGCCGTGAGGACTGGAGTTTGGGAAACACTGGTTTAGACGAATGAAACTGCTACAATGTTGTATTGATGAACTGATTTATTTATACGGTGTTGAAATTGCATAAATAAAGATATGGATGAACTCTTTATGCATCAAATGGCCAAGTTCTCCAAAAAATATGAGATAGTGGTCATGGGAGATTTCAACTATCCAGACATTTGTTGGAATCTCTCTCAGGCAAAACTAACAGGTCAAGGAAATTCTTACCCTCTCTTGCTGACAACTTTATCTTTCAAAAGGTAGGGGAGAAAACAAGGGGGTCTGCTATCTTGGATCTAATCCTTATAAACAGGGAGGAAATGGTTTAGGAGGTAAGAGTGGCTGGGACCCTAGAAGGTAGTGACCATGCTATTTTAGAATTTTGGATAACAAGAGGAGGAAGACCTGTGAAGACTCAGACGTCAAGGTTAGATTTCAGAAAGGCAGATTTTAAGGGACTCAGAGAATTGGAGGGATCCAATGGCAGGATATCCTTAAGGACAAAAATGTCCAGGAAGGATGGGACATCTTGAAAAATGAGATTCTCAAAGCACAATCGTTAACAATTCCGAAAATAGGGAAGAATGGGAAGCATTTAAGGAAACCAGGATGGATGAACACAGAACTTAAACACATGCTAAAAAGGAAGAAAGAAATGTTTATCAAATGGAAAGAGGGAGGCATATCTAAAGAAGAATATAATGCCATCTGCAGAACCTGCAGGGCACAAATCAGATTATCTAAAGCTGACAATGAATTAAGGCTTGCAAGAGATGTCAAAAGCAACAAAAAAGGATTTTGGGGATACGTCAAAAGTAAAAAAAAAAGTCAAAGATGCTATAGGATTTTTACAGGATGAAAATGATGAAATGGTAAGAAAGGATGTTGAGAAGGCTGAACTTTTAAATTCCTATTTTGCATCTGTTTTCTCTCAGAAAGGAAATGTAACATCAACTGATCTTCACTGTCCTATTAAAGAAATAGAAGAATCCAGGATATCTATAAACAGAAAGACAGTGAGGAAACACTTAGCTAACCTAAATGAATTCAAGTCTCCAGGTCCAGATGAATTACACCCCAGAATACTGAAGGAGATAGCAGAAGAAATTCTTGAACCACTGTCCATAATCTTTGAAAATTCTTGGAGAACAGGAGAAGTCCCAGAAGACTGGAGAAGAGCAAATGTTGTTCCTATCTTCAAAAAGGGGAAGAAGGTGGACCCAGGGAACTACAGGCCGGTGAGTCTGACTTCTATACCAGGAAAAATCTTTGAACAAATTATTAAAGAACATGTATGTAAGTACCTGGATAAGAATGAAGTGATTAAACAGAGTCAGCATGGGTTTGTAACTAATAAGTCATGTCAGACTAACTTAATTTCCTTCTATGACAGAATCACTGACTGGGTGGATCATGGAAATGCTGTAGATATAGTATATCTTGACTTCAGCAAAGCATTTGACAAAGTATCTCACACAATCCTTATTGAAAAAATGATTAAGTATGGAATGGACAAGGCAACTGTTAGGTGGATTCATAACTGGCTTAGTGATCGGACTCAAAGAGTGGTCGTAAATGGCTGCACATCCAGTTGGAAGAATGTCTCAAGTGGGGTACCACAAGGCTCTGTTTTGGGCCCTGTATTGTTCAACATCTTTATCAATGATTTAGATGAAGGAATTGAGGGTAAACTGATCAAATTTACTGATGACACAAAGCTAGGAGGGGTAGCTAATACTAAAGAAGAGAGAGGGGATTCAAAAAGATATAAATAAACTGCAGCAGTGGGCAGCAACTAACAGAATGGTTTTTAACAGGGAAAAATGCAAAGTACTACATCTGGGCAATAAAAATGAAAAAAGCATATACAAAATGGGAGGAATAGGGCTAAGTAACAGCACATGTGAAAAAGACTTGGGTATACTAATTGATCACAGACTGAACATGAGTCAACAGTGTGATGAAGCAGCAAAAAAGGCAAATACAATTCTAGGATGTATCAACAGAAGCATACAGTCTAGATCATGTGAGGTCATTATTGCCCTCTACTCCTCTTTGGTCAGGCCTCATCTGGAATACTGTGTCCACTTTTGGGCACCACATTTTAAAAAAGACATCAACAAACTGGAGCAAGTTCAAAGAAGAGCCACCAGAATGGTGACCGGTCTGCAAACCATGTCATATGGGGAACGGTTGCAGGATTTGGGAATGTTTACTTTGCAAAAAAGAAGACTGAGAGGAGACTTAATAGCTGTCTACAAATATCTCAAGGGCTGTCACATTGTACAGTCATGGCCAAAAGTTTTGAGAATGACACAAATATAAATTTTTACAAAGTCTACTGCTTCACTTTTTCTAATGGCAATTTGCATATACTCCAGAATGTTATAAAGAGTGATCAGCTTAACAGCAATTACTTGCAAAGTCAATATTTGGCTAGAAAATGAACTTTATCCCCAAAACACATTTCAACATCATTGCAGCCCTGCCTTAAAAGGACCAGCTAACCTCTTTTCAGTGATTGCTCCATTAACACAGGTGTGGGTGTTGATGAGGACATGGCTGGAGATCAATCTGTCATGATTAAGTAAGAATGACACCACTGGACACTTTAAAAGGAGGCTGGTGCTTGGCATCATTGTTTCTCTTCTGTTAACTATGGTTATCTCTAAAGAAACACGTGCAGTCATCATTGCAATGCACAAAAATGGCCTAACAGGGAAGAGTATCGCAGCTAGAAAGATTGCACCTCAGTCAACAATCTATCGCATCATCAAGAACTTCAAGGAGAGAGGTTCCATTGTTGCCAAAAAGGCTTCAAGGCGCCCAAGAAAGACCAGCAAGCGCCAGGACCGTCTCTTAAAAGTGTTTCAGCTGCGGGATCGGGCTACCAGCAGTGCAGAGCTTGCTCAGGAATGGCAGCAGGCAGGTGTGAGTGCATCTGCACGCACTGTGAGGAGGAGTCTCTTGGAGCAAGGCCTGGTCTCAAGGAGGGCAGCAAAGAAGCCACTTCTCTCCAGAAAAAACATTATGGACAGACTGATATTCTGAAAAAGGTACAGGCAGTGGACTGCTGAGGACTGGGGTAAAGTTATTTTCTCTGATTAATCCCCTTTTCGATTGTTTGGGACATCAGGAAAACGCCTCATTTGGAGAAGACAAGGTGAGCGCTACCACCAGTCTTGTCTCATGCCAACTGTTAAGCATCCTGAAAGCATTCATGTGTGGGGTTGCTTCTCAGCCAAGGGAATCGGCTCTCTCACAGTCTTGCCCAAAAACACAGCCATGAATAAAGAATGGTACCAGAATGTCCTCCAAGAGCAACTTCTCCCAACCCTTCAAGAGCAGTTTGGCGATCAACAATGCCTTTTCCAGCATGATGGAGCACCTTGCCATAAAGCAAAGGTGATAACTAAATGGCTCAGGGAACAAAACATAGAGATTTTCGGTCCATGGCCTGGAAACTCCCCAGATCTTAATCCCATTGAGAACTTGTGGTCAATCATCAAGAGACGGGTGGACAAGCAAAAACCTAAAAATTCTGACAAAATGAAAGCATTGATTGTGCAAGAATGGACTGCTATCAGTCAGGATTTGGTCCAGAAGTTGATTGAGAGCATGCCAGGGAAAATTGCAGAGGTCCTGAAGAAGAAGGGTCAACACTGCAAATATTGACTTGCTGCATTAACTCATTCTAACTGTCAATATAAGCTTTTGTTACTCATATGTTTGCAATTATTATATTTCTGTCTGTGATAAAAAATATCTGTCAAACACACATAAAAACCAGAGGGCAGCAGATCATGTGAAAATATAATATTTGTGTCATTCTCAAAACTTTTGGCCATGACTGTAGAAGGATCATCTTTATTCTCATTTGCACAAGGAAAGACTAGAAGCAATGGGATGAAACTGAATGGGAGGAGACACAGATTAGATATTAGAAAAAACTTTTTGACAGGGTGATCAAGGAGTGGAACAGGCTGCCACGAGAGGTGGTAAGTTCTCCTTCAATGGAAGTCTTCAAACAGAGGCTGGACAGACATCTGTCTGGGATGATTTAGAGAATCCTGCTTTGAGCAGGGGGTTGGACCAGATGGCCCAGGAGGTCCCTTCCAACTCTACCATTCTATGATTCTAAATCCTGTAAATAACATGCCCATAAGAGGGTTAAGGCTACACCCAGTCATCCAGCTAAAGAGGACATTTAGTAGAAACTTTGCAAAGTGCAATCTCTTGGCCAAATAACATTGATGAGATTTCTCCTGGGAATTCGGATAAGCCTCTAGAAGATGACTAAAGGCACTGCCACACTTAGCGATCGCACTAGCGATCACGACAAAGACTTAACCTGGCGAGATCGCTAGTGCGATCGCTAGTTAGATTCCAAACACAACTCATCAGCGATCTGTAATTCCAAACACAACTCATCAGCGATCTGTATAACGACCTCTGCAGTCGTTGGGAAAACCTAGTCCCACCTGCGACGCTGGTGAAGTCGTTGATTCACGCTCACCAGCAGGACACCAACGACCAAAAAAACGGCTCAGAACGTTCATAAGCGATCAGCGACATCTCAGCAGGGGCCACATCGCCGCTACATGTCACACACAGCTGAGTCGCTAACGAGATCGCTACTGCGTCATAAATGGTGACGCAGTAGCGATCTCGTTAGCGATCTCGCTTAGTGTGGCATACCCTTTAAAAGCAGCTTACAAAGTTTCGAAGAGAGCTTGTCAGCTAAATATAAGGAGCAACATTCTGGTCCTGAGAATCATCAAGTCAGTGCTCCAATCTAATCTCTAAATCTTAATCAGTGCTCCATATCTAAACTATTAATATGGGGGTATAGGTTATTGAATAGACGGCTGAAAAAAAAACAGTCCTCCCTGTGGGTCTCATATTAGCCGTGTTGTTGCTGAGAAATAATCTTTTATCACTTTATGTAAATGACCTCTTCCAGGCTCCAGGGTGGATGTTGCCTGGAGATAACACTAAAGAAGTAGACAAAAAAACAAAGGGGATGTTTGCCAGGAAAAAAGTCTTAGTTACTTACCGTTAACGGTATTTTTCGAAGACCATGACAGCACCCAACGAGAGAGGGGATCCGCCCTTCAGGAACAGGAAACCTACAGATACATAAGGGCAGCACCTCCCCCACGCATCAGTTGGTTTACAGAGCACAAGAGGACCACCAAGGTTAATGACACATAAAATTTTATTCAACAACAACTGCCTTAAGTATCTCATTCTAAGTGAAACTTATAAGAAGAAGTGCGCGCCGCTGAGATAAAAGGGAGGGAATACCAGGGGTGCTGTCATGGTCTTCGAAAAATACCGTTAACGGTAAGTAACTAATACTTTATTCGAAGCCCATGACAGCACCCAACGGAGAGAATTAGAGAGTAATAACTACTCAGGGAGGGACTACAGCTTGCAGCACCCTTACACCGAAGGAGAGATCAGATGAAGCACCCAAGTATAATCTATAATGATTAAAGAATGTGCTTGTAGAGGACCAAGTAGCGGTCTTACATATCTGGTCGATAGAGACCTCCGACCTCTCCGCCCACGAGGTTGCCACGGCCCGGGTGGAATGTGCCCTCAGCTTCTCCGGTGCCGGCTTCCCTTTCGAGGAGTATGCTAAAGAAATGGCTTCCCTTATCCATCTAGCAAGTGTGACTTTAGATACTCTACAGCCCTTCCTAGGGCCTTGGAAGGAGACAAATAAGGCGTCATCCTTTTTCCAGGAGTTAATAACCATCAAATACTCTAAGAGACATCTCTTCACGTCCAGTGTATGGAGTTTCTGTTCTTTCTGGTTGGTTGGATTGGGTAGAAAGGAGGGTAAAACTATCTCCTGAGTTCTATAAAAGGTGGAAGCTACCTTAGGCAAGTATGCTGGATCAGTTCTGAGTATTACCCTGTCTTCCTGAAACTGTGTATAAGGAGGTATTCTGGATAGTGCTTGAATGTCTCCGACTCTTCGTGCTGATGTTAATGCTACTAAGAAAGCCACTTTCATGGAAAGAGTTTTATCGAGGCATTCGTAATGAGCTCAAAAGGGGGCTCTGTCATGGCTGTAAGAACTAGGTTCAAGTCCCAGGGCATAAACCTATTTCTAACTATAGGTCTGGATCTAGCAGCTGCTTTAATAAACCTACTGATCCAGTAGTTTCTAGCAATCTCGCCATTAAAAAGAGCTCCCAGGGCGGCAACCTGTACCTTAAGGGTACTAGTGGAAAGACCCATATCTAGACCTTTCTGTAGGAACTCTAGGATTTGGGCTATCAGGACTGAATCCCGAACTATAACTGTCGGGTTCTGTAAGAATTTTCTCCAGATTCTGGCATAGATTTTTGTTGTAATTTCCTTTCTGCTTTTAAGAAGGGTATTAACCAAACCTAGAGAAAACCCCTTTCCCATTAGTAGTGACCGCTCAAAATCCATGCCGTTAGATGTAGACCAGTCACTTAAGGATGGTATACCGGGCCCTGGGAAAGGAGATCAGGGATGTCTGGGAGGATCCATGGATCGGCCATTGACATGGCTCTGAGACTCGAGAACCAAGTTCTCCTGGGCCAAAAGGGAGCAATCAGTATTATTTTTGCTTTGTCTTTCCTGATTTTCCTGATCACTAGGGGAATCATGGCCAGAGGAGGAAAGGCGTAAGCTAGCGCAAAGTCCCACTTTATCAGAAAAGCGTCTACCACTAGTGGACCCTCTCTGGGATTTAAGGAGCAGAATTGTTTCACCCTTCTGTTCTTTCTGGTGGCAAAGAGATCCACATCTGGCTGACCCCATTTCTCCGTGATTTGGTTGAAGATAGCCTTTTTAGAGACCACTCTCCTTGTCTCAGAAGGTTGCGGCTTAGGTAGTCGGCAGTGACGTTTTCCTTTCCCCTTATATGTAGCGCTGTTATAGATAGACAATGTCTTTCTGCCATGAGGAACAGGCGCTCTGCTACTTGCATGAGGGGTTTGGACCGAGTGCCGCCCTGATGATTTATATATGACACTGCGACCTGATTGTCGGACAGAATCCGCACATGATGACCCTGTAGATAAATAAGGAGTGTTTTTACTGCTTGTTTCACTGCCGACAATTCTTTTAGGTTAGAGGACATGTCCACCTGGTGTTGATCCCACTGGCCCTGTATCATACAATCACCCATATGAGCCCCCCACCCCGTGGGGCTTGCGTCTGTGGTGATTACTCGGGTTATATTGTACTCCCAGGCCACTCCTCTAGATAAGTTACCCTCATCTAGCCACCATTGAAGGTTTATAATTGTGGGACTGGATAGAGTCAGTTGGCCCTCCAGGTGACCGTTAAGAATTTTATCATGGTGTAAAACCTCGCTCTGAAGAGATCTAGTGTGCCACTGCGCCCATTGTACTGCAGGGATGCAGAAAGAGAGAGAGCCCAACAAGGACATGGCCTTCCTAAGGGACATGGTAGGGTTGTTAGAAGCATTAATAATTTGGTAACGTAAACGTATTAATTTGTCGGGTGGCAGGCGGCATTCTTGTTTTTGTGAATCTAAGGTTAGGCCTAGGAACTATTGTATTCTCATGGGCTGTAACCGAGACTTAGTGATGTTCAGTAGCCATCCCAGTTGTTCTAGGGCAGATATCGTCTTATGTAGCTGCTCTCGACAATGGTCCTCGGTTCTCCCTATAATAAGAAAGTCGTCGAGGTAGGGTATTATTTGGATTTGGAATTCTCGCAGGTGGGCCATGACCTCCGCTATGATTTTTGTGAAGACCCGAGGGGCCACTGCCACCCCAAATGGAAGGGCCGTATATTGAAAATGACGGAGAGAACCTTCTAACCAGACTGCTACTCTAAGAAATCGCTGATGATCTGCGTGAATAGGGACATGATAATATGCGTCCTTTAAGTCTAATACCACCATGAAGCAGTTTTTAAACAACAGTCTTATTGTGGATCTAATGGTTTCAATTTTAAACCGTCGCACGATCAAAAATTTATTTAGAGCCTTCAGGTTAATTATTGTTCTGAAGGAACCGTCTGGTTTTCGTACGAGGAATAGAGGGGAGTAGAAGCCTCTACCCCTCTCTCCCTCCGGCACCTCCACCAGGACATTTTTGTGACATAAGCCCTGCAACTCCAACTCTAAGGCTGCCTGTTCTGTTGAGGAAGATCGGGTAGGAGTGATTTTAAAGGTATCCTGAGGAATTTTGGAAAATTCCAAACGGAGTCCCGAAGCCACATGGCCTAGAATCCAGCTGCTGTTGGAGATTTGGGACCAGGCCGGATAGAAGGCTGACAATCTACCTCTCACCGGCGCCGCTAGTCATTGGGAGGTTTTTTTGGAATCTTTAGATGGCCGGTTGAACATGTATTCGGTACCTTTTCTTCTCCTATCTTCCCATCTGACTCGCTCCCTGGACGATCTTCTACGATTAAATCTCCTCCTACCGAAGGGACGTCTGTACGAGGGATTCGGTACGCTGGGGAACTTTTTCTTATCATCCCCCGCTTTTTCTAAGAGTTCGTCCACGACAGGCCCGAACAGATATTCCCCTTCACAGGGGATAGAGCAGAGGCGGGATCTGGCCTGAATATCTCCTGGCCAACATTTTAACCATAGCGCTCTTCGCGCTGCATTGGATAAACCTGCCGCCCTGGCCGCCATCCTCACAGAGTCCGCCAAAAAGGCTGCTGCCATCTGAATTATCGGCAGTGTTTTTATTATGGATTCACGGGGAGTTCCATCTTTTATCTGCGATTTAAGTTGGTCCAACCAAACCATTACCGACCTCACTGTGCAGGTGGCAGCCACCGCTGGTCTCAGGGCTCCTGCTGAAATTTCCCAGGTGCCTTTGAGAAAAGAATCTGCTTTCTTATTTAGCGGGTCTTTTAAGTTGGCCATATCCTCAAAGGGTATAGAGGATTTTTTTGTAGCTTTGGCTACCGCAGCATCGAGTTTCGGAGCTTTATCCCACCAATTCACTAGGGGGTCCTCAAAGGGCTACCTATGTTTAAATGCCGGTGCCAAGGAACCCCTTTTTTCCGGCTTCTTCCATTCCTTACTTATGAGGTTCTGAACCTTGTCGTTTAAGGGAAACGACTTACGTTTTTTGGGGTCTAATCCCGCTAACATAAAGTCCTGTACTGATCGTTCTGGTTTTGAATCTTCTATCCCCATGGTGGACCTGACTGCCTTAACTAATCTGTCCACCTGGTCCAAGGGGAAGCAGAACCGGGTAGAATCTTCCTCGGAGGAGGAAGATGCATCAGAAGGGGATGAGGAAAGAATGGATTCTGGCGAACCTTCGTCCTCCCTAGGCCTAGTTGGGGAATCCGAGTCTGATACTCTCGCTCCACATTTCCCTTTAGATGATCTCAACTCAGTCCCAATCAGGTCCCTTAAGGTTGAGGTAAAGTCCGGGGTACTTTCCGCTACCTGTAGGGAGGGGCGGGAAAATGTAAGTTATAGGCTTAATATGCCCCGGCTCCTACTCTTTTTTCCCCCCTGCTAGCTTCCTACCGTCTGCTGTACACAAGAGAGGCACAATTTTTTTTTTGGGTAGGCGTCAGGCAGGGGTTGACCGCAAAGGGCACATTCCCTATGCCTTGATTTTTCCACACATTTCTTGCCCTGCAGGACAAAAAAACATAGGGGGGAAAAAAGACTGCGTCACCGGGTGCACTTTCACGGAGATCTCTTACACGTCCGCAGCAATAGGTACCGGATCACGGGGGGGGCGCAGCTGATAAGGATGCCTCCACTGCTCTGGAGGAACCTTTGCGGCTGGACTGGCCACTCGTCCGTTCTCTGGGCTTTAGCTGGGGCTTGATGCGAGGCCTGCTTGGACCCTTCCGTTCAGCTGACAAGGTGTCCTGCTGCTCTGCCGAGGCTTCTGGCGTCTCCATATTGAAAACTGAAGCCTCTTGCCGCCTGTCAAGCCCCTTATTTATCGCCCACCCCCGGATATCCGGGTGAGCAGAAAATGACCAGGGGCTCGGCTCCTCCCACCCCGGGTCCGCCTCCTCCCCCCCACACCCTGCGCCCCTTCCTCCCCGTGTGTCTCCTGTCAATCGCCCAGCCGGGGCGACGCTGGGCTGTAAAGCGACGGAGAGCGCCGACACCGCGACTTCCGGCCCGGAGCTCCAAGCCCCGCCCCCCCACGTCACATCCGCCCTCCAAAGGCATACAGGAAGCGCGCGAGGGGGATGGCCCGGAGGCGCCGCGCCGGGACCCGATGCCGCCGAACACCACCGCCCGCGACCCCGGAGGTAATTATGGCACCCGATCCGGCCGCCAACCCCCGGGCAGGCGAGATCAAAGCGGGGCATACCAGGTCGCAGGGGAAGGGAGAGCACTGACCCAGGGGAGGGGGCCTCATACTCATCTTCCGGCGCTGGTCTAGGAGACGGGATCCTCCGGACGCCGCTCCCCCCTGCTCCGCACACAGCCGTGGCATCCTCCCCGGAACCCACCGTGGCGCTTCCAGGGTCCCGCACCTGATCGAGGTAGGGGACTGCCCGCTAGCTGGGTCGACCGGCCGGCCTGGATTCTGTAGGGATCCTGTCCTCCAGGAACAGGAAACCAACTGATGCGTGGGAGAGGTGCCGCCTTTATGTATCTGTAGGTTTCCTGTTCCTGAAGGGCGGATCCCCTCTCTCATTGGGTGCTGTCATGGGCTTCGAATAAATAGTCATATTAATAATTAAAAAAAACAACAAACTTTATCCACATTTACTACATTTTAATAATCAGTTATACTAAGCTCACCCACTAAACACCTAATGCGCATTTCACAAATGCTTCGTCAGGGCCAGGGGACTAAACATTTGTGAAACGCGCATCGGCAGTTTGGTGGGTGATCTTAGTACAACTGATTATCCACATTTATTACCCTTTACCTCCCTGTGACTAACACTACACTTCATAGTATATGTTTATATATTCTTGAATATTTATTCGTATTTACTTTTATTCCATATTTAGCTATGAATTATACCCTGTATTAATGGGGTTCCCACAGGTGCTCACAAACCAAATTTAATCCTTGTCTGTAGCAATGGATTTCTACATTGTTGTTTTTATCCATTACACTTAATAAAAGTTTATTATATTTTAATTATTGATCTAACTTTGTCCGGACACACATCCCCTTCTGTTTTTTTTGAACTGTCATATAGTAGCACTGAACAAATGTTAACGGAGCTTATGGGACTAGCACGTGGCTGAAAATAATGAGGATTGGTGCACTGGCCATGAATGATCCCACCTTCACTTACATAAACATTTTAAAGTTGAGTTTTTAGTAATGCAATATTCCCTTGTGGCCAGGAAGGTATGATTGAATTTGTCTATTACTAAGTAATTGAATTAGTGAGCTGATACTACAGCTCCTGTCGGTTCCCTCTAAAGAGCATTTAATAGACTTGCTTATTTACAAATGCATCATTATTGTATCATTACATAATATTTCATTTAAAAAAAAAACACCTTTAATCTCCCTATGATTAACACCACATACATTACATAGACAGTAAATGCCACTAAACTTATATACCAATAGCCATAGAACAGGTACCTGAAGACTTTCAATGACTGCAAGCTGCTCCTCTCTGCTGTACAAATCAAAGGCCACTTTAAAAAGTCCCTGAATACTATAAAACCAGAGACTGTTCAGTCCAGCAGGCAGCCGCAGCTTGTCAAACTTAAACTCTGAAAAGAAACAAAACATCTGTTGAACAAAATAAACCTTTGCACTAATGGTGCAATAATAATAAAAAAAAAGTGAAATATCACGGATTTATTAATTCAAGTGTTAACTGCAAGACGATCACCTTTTCTGTGCTTGTGGCTTTAAATTTAACTAGAAAGCAGCAGGGCAGCCATCATGGTACTTTAGTTATACAAGACACAGGCACAATTATACACTGCTCAAAAAATAAAGGGAACAATTAAACAACAGAATATAACTCCAAGTAAATCAAACTTCTGTGAAATCAAACTGTCCACTTAGGAAGCCACACTGATTGACAATCAATTTCACATGCTGTTGTGCAAATGGAATAGACAACAGATGGAAATTATTGGCAATTATCAAGACACTCAATGAAGGAGTGGTTCTGCAGGTGGGGACCACAGACCACATCTCAGTACCAATGCTTTCTGGCTGATGTTTTGGTCACTTTTGAATGTTTTTTTTGTGCTTTCACACTCGTGGTAGCAGGAGACGGACTCTACAACCCACACAAGTGGCTCAGGTAGTGCAGCTCATCCAGGATGGCACATCAATGCGAGCTGTGGCAAGAAGGTTTGCTGTGTCTGTCAGCGTAGTGTCCAGAGGCTGGAGGCGCTACCAGGAGAGAGGCCAATACACTAGGAGACATGGAGGGGGAAGTAGGAGGGTAACAACACAGCAGCAGGACCGCTACCTCCGCCTTTGTGCAAGGAGAAACTGGAGGAGCAATGCCAGAGCCCTGCAAAATGACCTCCAGCAGGCCACAAATGTGCATGTGTCTGCACAGTTAGAAACCGACTCCATGAGGATGGTCTGAGTGCCCGACGTCCACACATGGGGGTTGTGCTCACAGCCCAACACCGTGCAGGACGCTTGGCATTTGCCACAGAACACTAGGATTGGCAAATTCGCCACTGGCGCCCTGTGATCTTCACAGATGAAAGCAGGTTCACACTGAGCACGTGACAGAGTATGGAGACGCCGTGGAGAGCGATCTGCTGCCTGCAACATCCCTCAGCATGACCAGTTTGGCAGTGGGTCAGTAATGGTGTGAGGTGGCATTTCTTTGGAGGGCCGCACAGCCCTCCATGTCCTCGCCAGAGGTAGCCTGACTGCCATTAGGTACCGAGATGAGATCCTCAGACCCCTTGTGAGACCATATACTGGTGCGATTGGCCCTGGGTTCCTCCTAATGCAAGACAATGCCAGACCTCATGTGGCTGGAGTGTGTCAGCAGTTCCTGCAAGATGAAGGCATGGAAGCTATGTACTGGCTCGCCCGTTCCTCAGACCTGAATCCAATTGAGCACATCTGAGACATCATGTCTCGCTCCATCCACCAATGTCATGTTGCACCACAGACTGTCCAGGAGTTAGCGGATGCTTTAGTCCAGGTCTGGGAGGAGATCCCTCAGGAGACCATTCGCCGCCTCATCAGGAGCATGCCCAGGCGTTGTAGGGAGGTCATACAGGCACAGGGAGGTCATACAGGCACGTGGAGCCCACACACTACTGAGCATCATTTTGACTTGTTTTAAGGACATTACAATACACTTTATTATTTCTTTATATAGCGCCATTAATTCCATGGTGCTGTACATAAGAAGGGGTTACATACAAAGTTATAGATATCCTTTACAGTAAACAAATTTACAATGACTGGTACAGAGGGGAGAGGACCCTGTCCTTGTGGACTTACATTCTCTGGGATAATGGAGAAGAAACAGAAGGTCGGGGGCGCGGCAGCTCTGGTGGCTGCGAGGCGGCAGTTTGAGTGGTGGCAGCGAGGCGGCAGTTCGGGTGGTGGTGGCGAGGCGGCAGCTAGAGCGGTGGTGGCGAGGTGGCAGAATGGTTATTGCAGGCTGTAGGCTTTCCTGAAGAGATGGGTTTTGAAGTTCGGTCTGAAGGATCCAAGGGTGGTGGATAATCGGATATGTTGAGACGTGGAATTCCAGGGATGGGGGATATTCGGGAGAAATCTTGGAGGCGGTTATGTGAGGAACGCATAAGTGTGGAGGATAGTAGGAGGTCTTGGGAGGATCGAAGATTACGTGAAGGAAGATATTGGGAGATTAGTTCAGAGATATAGGGAGGGGACAGGTTGTGGACGGCTTTGTAGGTCAGTATTAATAGTTTGAACTAGAATCGTTGGGGAATTGAGAGCCAGTGGAGGGATTTGCAGAGGGGAGAAGCAGGGGAGTAGCGAGGGGAGAGGTGGATTAGTCGGGCAGCAGAGTTGAGGACAGACTGGAGTGGTGCAAGAGAGTTGACAGGGAGGCCGCAGAGTAGGGTGTTGCAGTAATCAAGGCGGGAGATGAGGGCATACACAAGAGTTTTAGTAGATTGAGGGCTGAGGAAGGGACGGATTCTGGAAATGTTTTTAAGTTGGAGGCGACAGGAGGTGGCAAGAGTTTGGATGTGTGGTTTGAAGGACAGGGCAGAGTCGAGAGTTACTCTGAGGCAGCGGATTTCAGGTGCGGGAGAAAGCGTGATGCCATTTACCATAATAGATAGATGGGGTAGGGAAGATATGCAAGATGGAGGAAAGATGATGAGTTCGGTTTTGTCTACATTGAGTTTTAGGAAGCGAGAGGTGAAGAAGGAGGATATGGCTGATAGACACTCCGGGATTCTGGACAGCAGAGAGGTGACATCTGGGCCAGAGAGGTAGATCTGAATGTCGTCTTTAATTGGTTAATAAATTTGATTTCCATTGATGATTTTTGTGTGATTTTTTTTGTCAGCACATTCAACTTTGTACAGAACAAAGTATTCAATGAGAATATTTCATTCATTCAGATCTAGGATGTGTTATTTGAGTGTTTCCTTTATTTTTTTGAGCAGTGTATATTGGCTTTCAATCAACTTTAAAAGCGGTTGTGCACTACTCAGACCCCTTCTCTATCTCCATGTTTGCCCCATTGTAAAATAAACACCTATAGTCACCGTTGGTGCTGGTGACGTTCCAGTGGTGCAGGCACTGGCTCTCACATGACATAGCTAGGTCATGCAATCCTTGAGGCCAATCATCGATGGCTTCACTCCCCTACACAGTAATCACATACATCCGAAGGAATTGACCACTGTTCTCCCACTTCCTCAGGATGAATGTGATTTGTCAGAAGTTGGGGAGAGTAAAGCCGGCACCGATTGGCTGCAGGGATTAAAACAATGTCACGCGATCCCTGAGAGAGCCAGTGCCGATACGGTCATTGGAATGGCACCAGAAGAGAGTATAAGTGTTAATGTTTTACAAGGGGGAAACACAGGAATTGATAAGGGGTTATACGAGTATATCCGAGTAGTGGACAACCCCTTTAATTGCTTATGATTCGCACTTCAAATCTCAATGACCAGGAGGAGTCTGTTGTTCAATGTGATTCAATATAGAAAGCCATAGAGTACAAGCCTTCACATACAATGAGAGGTGCAGTCCTTCACTGGCAGAATACTGTGGGTATCTGCAGTCTATAGTTCTAGGTTTAAAGGATTAGCGGCTGAATGTAAAAGAGCCAACAACAGTTACCGGGGCTGAAATTAAGCCTTGCTGCCAGACCCTTCTTTGCAAACTTGGCATGAATTTTTGGATGATTTTCTGTTCGAATTCCAGTCTGTGAAACAACATCACTACCCAAGAACACAGGGATCATGTTATCCTGCGAAACAAAAAAATAAAATTAGATGCCAAAACACTTTTTACAGGTTTTATATTTTTCCCTCTCCCTTAGAAGATCCAGTTAAAATCGAGTAGTCTAAGGATTAGTCTTGTTAAAAACACAAAGCACCCAAACTGCAGTCCTCAAGGTCCACAAACAGATCAGGTTTTCAGGATTTCCTTAGTATGGCACAGGGAATAATTCCATCAACTATACAGTACTAAGGAAATCCTTAAAACATGATCTGTTGTTGGGCTTTGAGGGTTGGTGTTGGGAAACTCTGCCTTAGGCCGGTTTTACATGTCCTGATATTTCTAGTACCGGAAAAACTGGTACTGGAGATGTTAGCGTCCGTGTAATACTTGCGGCACACGTGTGCCACATTAGCACGACACGGACGGGCACCAGGGAAGAAGCGGTACAGAAAGCGCTGTTCACCGGCGCCGGGTGCAGAAGATGGCTCTCATCATTCTCCCCTGCTCTGTTGGCGATCAGAGCGAACAGTGGAGAATGATGAGAGTTGTATTCAATTGAGAACAATGACAGCAGGAGGCAGCTGATGGGAGTATCCCTCATCCGCCGTCTGTGCTATAAATAAATGAAAAATCCGGCATGGGTTACCTTGTATTTTATTTTTAACCAGCCAGGCAAAACTCACAGCTGGGGGTTGCAACGCTCAGCTGTCAGCAAGGTTGGTGATCATGGATTGAGGGGTCCTCACGCTGTTTTTTTAAATTATTTAAATAAATTATTACAAACAATGGTGTGAGGTCCCCACATTTTTTGACAACCAGGCTTGCTAAAGCAGACAGCTGATACTGTCAAACTGGAAATGGGCCATTAATATTGACCTTGCAGCCTAAAAATAGCAGCCCGCAATCACCCAGAAATGGCGTATCTATTAGATACACCAATTCTGGCACTTTCCCCGGCTCTTCCCACTTGTCCTGTAGCAATGGCATGTGGGGTTCATGTCACATTTGTATTGTCAAGTGACATCAAGCCCACAGATTAGTTATGGAGAGGCGTCTATAAGACACCTATCCATTACTAATACTATAGTTGTATGGTAAATAAAGACACAGCCAAAATAAAGTTTTTCATTAGAAACAAAACAAACTTTTCCATTTTTATTTAAAAATTACAAACAGTTATACTAACCTAACGCCTAATTCCACAAAAGCCCTCGTTCTCCTATAATAAAGCAAAAATAAAAAAAACAACATCCCTCACCTGTCTGTCATTCTGTCCCACGCCGTAATCCATGTCTGGGGGATAAATAGTTTTCAAACTGGACGGTGCCAAGATGCGACGGTCCAGGCGGAGGACCACTAGTGAATGAGCTGCTGTGAGTGCAGCGTCAGTGACTAGCAGTGACATCATCGAGGTTACCGCCGGTCACTGAGGCTGCGCTCCCAGCTGGGCTGAACTGCGGTGACTTCAGTACCGTGGGAAAAAGTCAGTAATGAGGTCACTGCAGTTCAAGGTCAGTGACTTCACAGATCAGTATGAGAAAAAGGCGTAAAAGTTGCAGGCTCATCGCTGGAGCCCGCAAACGTAGCTATGCGTCCAAAGTCTTAAAGGGGTTAATTTAAAGGGGTTTTCCCAGGAACAAAGTTAATTTTAATCAACAGATCTTGGAATAAGTTCCACAATCAGATGTGTTAAAAACTTTTTTTCCTATGCTGAGATAATCTTATAAATGTTCCCTTACTACGTACTGTGTAATGGCTGCGTCTGACCATACAGGGATGTGGTCTGATCATACCGCAGCTCCTGGGCAGGGGAGGAAGCAAAAGAGTATACAGACATTACAGTAGGGGGTCATGGCTGATTCTTTCCTTGAGGTAAAACATTGCTTAAAAACGGGCAGCAGAATATTTTGCCTTAAAAAAATAATCAGCAGTGATCCCATGCTGTAATGTCTGTATACTCTTTTGCTTCCTCCCTGCCCAGGAGATGTGGTATGATCAGATCATGCCCCTGCACGGTCAGACACAGCCATTACACAGTACACAGCAGGGGCACATTTATAAGATTATGTCAACACAGGAACATTTTATTTAAACACATCCAATTGTGGAAGTTATTATTACTACAACATCTATTAATTAAAATGTACTTTGTTCGTGTGTATATATATATATATATATATACATATATATATATATATGTATATATATATATATATATACACACACAACACAGTACAGACCAAAAGTTTGGACACACCTTCCCACCGTGAAGCATGGAGGAGGAGGTGTGATGGTGTGGGGGTGCTTTGCTGGTGACACGGTTGGGTAACAATTCAAAATTGAAGGCATACTTAACCAGCATGGCTACCACAGCATCTTGCAGCAGCATGCTATTCCATCCGGTTTGCGTTTAGTTGGACCATCATTTATTTTTCAACAGGACAATGACCCCAAACACACCTCCAGACTGTGTAAGGGCTATTTGACCAAGAAGGAGAGTGTTGGGATGCTTCGCCAGATGACCTGGCCTCCACAGTCACCAGACCTGAACCCAATCGAGATGGTTTGGGGTGAGCTGGACCGTTCACTGCTTCAATTTTGAATAAAACCCCCACACCATCACACCACCTCCTCCATGCTTCACGGTGGGAACCAGGCATGTAGAGTCCATCCGTTCACCTTTTCTGCGTGCAAAGCAGTAATCAAAGCAAAAGGTGGCTACTTTGAAGAAACTAGAATATAAGACATATTTTCAGTTGTTTCACACTTTTTTGTAAAGTGTAATGTATAATTCCACATGTGTTAATTCATAGTTTTGATGCCTTCAGTGTGATTCTACAATTTTCATCGTCATGAAAATAAAGAAAAATCTTTGAATGAGAAGGTGTGTCCAAACTTTTGGTATGTACTGTATATACACACACACACAGTGCCTTGCGGAAGTATTCGACTCCCTGAAACTTTTCACCCTTTTCCCACATATCATGCTTCAAACATAAAGATACCAAATGTTAATTTTTGGTGAAGAATCAACAACAAGTGGGACACAATTGTGAAGTTGAACGAAATTTATTGGTTATTTTAAATTTTTGTGGAAATACAAAAACGGAAAAGTGGGGCGTGCAATATTATTCGGCCCCTTTAACTTAATACTTTGTTGCGCCACCTTTTGGTGCGATTACAGCTGCAAGTCGCTTGGTGTAGGTCTTTATCAGTTTTGTACATTGAGAGACTGAAATTCTTGCCCATTCTTCTGTTAAACCACTGCCAAAGGTGTCACCAGTCACTATTAACCTGTAGACATAGGGTTAGTCTGCAGGTTATCAGAGCGGCTCGCCTGCATGTCTGAAAGCTGGCAGCTCCCAGCAAGAATAAAGGTAATTTTCTCCTGGTAACTGCACTTTCAGTATGGCGGCTGACACCATTGTAACACTACTAAGCTGCACAGTAACCCAATATCAGCAGGTTAAAGGGTTTGGGGACATGACAGGTTCCCTTAACCCCTTTCTACCATTTGACGTACTATCCCATCCATGTGCCCTGGGACTTAATTCCCATGGACGGGATAGTACGCCATGGGCGCTCACGGGGGGAGTGTTGCTGATCGCAGCTGGGTGTCAGCTGATTCTCACAGCTGACACCCAGCACTTTAACCCCTGGCACACTGCAATCAAACATGATGGCAGTGTTCCAGTGGCATACAGAAACATCGCGCGAGGGGGCTCCCTGCGTGCGTCCCTCAGAACAACGCGATGTGATCGCGTTGTTCTGAGGATCTCCATGGAGTCCCCCGGCTCCAAGATGGCTGCAGGGTCCTTCCGGGTCCTGCAGTGAGGTGGCTTGTCAGTGCCTGCTGAGAGCAGGCATCGGCAAGCCTCCTTCACTGCCTGCTAGATCGCTGATCTGACACAGTGCAGTGCAAAGTGTCAGATCAGCGATCTGACATGATATAATGTCTTATCCTGGGACAATGTAATAAAGTAAAAAAAAAAATGAAAAAATATTTTTTTTTAAATTCCTAAAGAAAAAAAAAACTATTTCCCCAATAAATACATTTCTCTATGTAAATAAAAAAAAATAAACAATAAAAGTACACAATTAGTATCGCCACATCCGTAACGATCCGACCTATAAAACTGTCCCACTAGTTAACCCCTTTAGTGAACCCCATAAAAAAAAAAAAAAACAAGGCAAAAGAACAATGCTTTATCATCCTATCGCCGAACAAAAAGTGGAATAACACGCGATCAAAAAGACGGATATAAACGTTATACAGCTGAAAACGTCATCTTTCCAGCAAAAAACAAGTCGCCATACAGCATCAGCGAAAAAATAAAAAAGTTATAGCTTGCAGAATAAAGCGATGCAAAAATAATTTTTTATATAAAATAGTTTTTATTGTATAAAAGCGCCAAAACATAAAAAAATGATATAAATGAGGTATCGCTGTAATCGTACTGATCCGAAGAATAGAACTGCCTTGTCAATTTTACCACATGCGGAATGGTATAAAGCCCCCCAAAAGAAATTCATGAAGTGCTGGTTTTTGTTCATTGAGCCTCCCAAAAATCGTAATAAAAAGCGATCAAAAATGTCATGTGCCCGAAAATGGTACCAATAAAACAGTCAACTGGCCCCCCCCAAAAATAACAACCTGAAGGGTTAATAAACTTCTTGAATGTGGTTTTGAGCACGTTGAGGGTTGCAGGTTTTTGAATGGTATCACTTTTGGGTATTTTCTATCATATAGACCCCTCAAAGTGACTTCAAATGTGAGGTGGTCCTAACAAAAAAAAATTTTGTTTCCAAAATTGTGCTGATGTTAAGTAAACATGTGGGAAATATTATTTAGTAACTATTTTGTGTGACATATTTCTCTGTTATAAGGGCATAAAAATTCAACATTTGAAAATTGCTAAATTTTCACCATATTTCATTTTTTTTCATAAATAAACACAAGTTATATCGAAGAAATTTTACCACTATCATGAAGTACAATATGTCACGAGAAAACAGTCTCAGAATCAGTGGGATACTTTGAAGCGTTCCAGAGTTATAACCTCATAAAGAGACAGTGGTCAGAATTGTAAAAATTGGCCCGGTCATTAACATGCAAACCACCCTCGGGAGTAAAGGGGTTAAGGAGTTAAGGGTATGCCACACTAAACAGCGTCACTAACGAGATCGCTAAAAAACGTCACTATTTAGCAATCTCGTTAATGACGCTAACGTGTGTGGCATGTAGCAACGACGTGGCCCCTGCTGTGATGTCGCTGATCGTTCACTAGAGTTCTGGACCGTATTTAGATCGTTGGCGTCCCGCTGGTGAGCCTATATCGCTGTGTCTGGCACCTTTTGTGAGCGATGTGCGCTGTTTTTTACATCACAATGACCGCCAAAGTCGTTAATGAGATCGCTAACCGCTTATGCGTCGTTAACGAGATCGCTAAGTGTGGCAGCTACTAGCGACATTAAAACGATCACAAAAACGATCGCATTAGTATGCGTCGTTATTGTGATCGTTAGCGGGAGCGTTTAGTGTGGCAGTACCTTTACAGGTCACAGGACTATGACTGTTTGGGGATTTCAACTAAAGTAACAAGTGACACTGCCTGGTTACAGTGAATGGCTCCATTGGGGGGGTTCTGTTCCAATTCCATTTTTCACCTACAGGCAGAAGTCCTGATGGAGCCTCATATCTGTGGCCTGAATACAATGTGAACTTTGCCTTAGGGTTAAAGGCTGTAAGAACTATCTATTCACTGCCCAGATCCTTCTTTGTGCAGCTGATTATTGTACAATGTCACTTCAACAAACAATTTTTAAGTCATAAACCCTTTAAAGGGAATCTGTCACCCCATATTTGTGATATCAGGTAAAGATATCACTCAATGTGCGTCCCATAAGTAATCTATTGGTATCTATCATATATCCTGACACCCCAGTTTTGATGTAAAACTACCTTGGTAAACTTAATTTCTCTGTATGCAAATAGACGTTAAGAGAGAAAATGACGTGCACTCAGTTAATAAAGTAAGGTGCTGGTGTAAATGACAAATTGTCCTCAAATATTGAAGTTAATGAATACACCGCACTCTATGAGGGAAGTATGATTATCAAGTCAAGTTAATATTTTATTGACTGATTATGGCAACAAATTAGGACAAAAAGAAAAAGAGCGAATTTTTAACGTTTCGGCTACACTTTAGCCTTTTTCAAAACGTCGCTCAGAAATAGTCCAGTGCCAGAAATTGTGAGTAAAGAAAAGGATGGCCAAGGTGAAGTCCTTATATGGCTCAATGTAGAATCAATTGTGTGGCTGCGCTCAGTCTTGAAATCGTCTGCGGGCACTTATTATGGAGTCAACGTATGTAGCAGCATGGCACGGCACGGGAGTGCTGCCACATACGTTGACTCCATAATAAGTGCCCGCAGACGATTTCAAGACTGAGCGCAGCCACACAATTGATTCTACATTGAGCCATATAAGGACTTCACCTTGGCCATCCTTTTCTTTACTCACAATTTCTGGCACTGGACTATTTCTGAGCGACGTTTTGAAAAAGGCTAAAGTGTAGCCGAAACGTTAAAAATTCGCTCTTTTTCTTTTTGTCCTAATTTGTTGCCATAATCAGTCAATAAAATATTAACTTGACTTGATAATCATACTTCCCTCATAGAGTGCGGTGTATTCATTAACTGCAAATAGACGTTGTCCGGTCTGATGGGCGGCGTTTATTCTCATCCCCCCCCCTCCTCGGCTTGCTGGACGTATCTTCATTTTGTGAATATCACAGACGCCGTACTGTTTCCGCGCGTGCGCGTTGAAAAGGGCCCTCGCGCGTGCGCAGTATGCTTTACCCAACAGTGGGCAAAGCATAAAATCAGTTCTGCGCATGCGCCAGTATTTTGCCTCACTTCAGTAATATTTCCGGCGTCCAGGAAATGACAGCTTGCCTTGGAAGACTTCTGGGGCATAGAAAGTGAGGCAAAATACTGGCGCATGCGCAGAACTGATTTTATGCTTTGCCCGCTGTTGGGTAAAGCATACTGCGCACGCGCGAGGGCCCTTTTCAACGCGCACGCGCGGAAACAGTACGGCGTCTGTGATATTCACAAAATGAAGATACGTCCAGCAAGCCGAGGAGGGGGGGGGATGAGAATAAACGCCGCCCATCGGACCGGTCCGCGTCTATTTGCATACAGAGAAACGAAGTTTACCAAGGTATTTTGACATCAAAGCTGTGGTGTCAGGATATATGATAGGTACCGATAGATTACTTATGGGACACACAACTGAGTGATATCTTTACCTGATATCACAAATATGGGGTGACAGATTCCCTTTAAGCCGCCTCCAAATATCAGTTGGGAATTGGATTGTAAGCAATTGTCCCACACAATGTAACACAGGAACGGAAGGACCCCAGTGTGCAGCCCCCTACAGTCAGGGCATGAAGCACAGCATTCTACTAGCTGTGGATACAGACCTCTGCCTTGTGGCCATGCTGCAGCCGGAACGAGCAGGGAGGACATATATACAGGTACCTAAGCCGCCTCTTTCCGGTCTCCCACTCGGGAAACTGCACTTTCCTGCCTTCGGGCGACATTTCCAGGCGAGCGGCAGCGCCAAAACCAACCAACCAATTTATAACGAGTGTGAAACCAGTGCTGTCACTAAAGACACAGACTAATAAAGTTATGGGAACTGCCGTGACTTTCCCTGCCCTCCTTCCGCCAAAAGAGGAACGTGTCCATCGGAAACATCCGCCCAGAGATGCAGAGGCGGCCATGATAACTGCTGGCAAATCCGAGCTACGAGAATAGAACAGGAGTCAAGTGCAATAAGCGGTTCATGCCGCAAGGGGGCAGCGCCTCCCTGTCAGATGACATTCGGTAATGGCGGCAATTACACTTGAAAGGGACTTTTCTATAGATGGAGGTGAATCCAATCCACTGTCCAGTCTGGGGACAGCCACAGTGTCATTTCAAGGCGCACAATGTTTAATACACAGGTGTGGGATACACGGGCGCACAGTTAGTTTGTATATATATCTACTCTGCACTATTGCTTTGTATATATTATATATATATATATATATATATATTTATTAGTAATACTACAGCCTGCAACTATTGACACATTATATATATAGCGTCGTTATAGGTCCCCGGTTTTTGTGATTTATTATTTAAATTAAAACATTTTTGTTTATATGAGACATCGTCTTCACAGTTTTGCACATTGGTAGTTTATGTATCCCCTAAATAAAGGGCAGTATCAATGAGGTGAGCAGGTTTTCCACGGATACATTTCAGGTGTGAATCCACAATATAAGCCCCAATTCAGACGTCCGTGTTGTATCCATTTTTTTCATGGATAGAACGCGTACCCATTATATGAACCGACGCTGAAGGAGTAAATGACCTGAAGAAAATACAATATCAGCATTTATTATGCAATATGAAATGCATAAGCAAGTATAAAATGTATGAAAAAAAAAACCCTGACAAAACGACGCGCATCGAGGTGTGCAACAGCCCCTACATTCATCATGGCCACAGGCAGTAATCATATTTAGGGTTTACCCTTTATTTTCAGTTACCTTTATACGTGACATATTTCAGGAACGGACAACCTTGTGGGGGCTTCTCAAGCAGTGGTGTTGAGAATATACAAAGAAAGGTGTGGAGAGGAGACCATCCAGGAGAACGGGACGCTCTGGATGCAAAGAACTCGGCCATGAAATGGAGTCCCAGGAAGATGCCAAGCAAATGACAGCCGAATACAACACCAGTGCTCCAACGAACACACAACTCGTCATTCCAAAGCACAGATGGGCTAGAACTACAATGATCAACAGTTACCAGGCGTCAGACCCTCACCTATGTGACCTACGGATAGATGACAAACCTCTTTGATCTTTCCTGCCATTTGTCAATAGTGGTGAAGTAATGGCGCAGAAAACGTTTTCTTGGCACACTGTACCCTGCGCACAGACTCCGCAGACTGTCAGTGGGCTGGGGAGTGGTCACAGCACACTCACTGTAATGACGCTCACTCACGCTCACTTGTACCGCCTGACAGAAGCAAAAGCTGAGTAGAGAATATGACCTGCAGATTACTACTATTTGCAGGTAAATAATGTTTCTGGAAAAGACGGGTTCTCCCTGGCATGTTCCCTTTAATGTTGAGAATAATAACTGATCTGCAGGCCGGATGTTATGGAGTAGGACGAGCTGAACTGATTGATTTACATTTTTGTTGGAAAAACTTTAGTAAAACTTACATTTTATTCACTGCAATCCCTGGTGTTTCTATGAATATTAGCACAGTATGATGCTATTCAGTCTTCCCTGTATGACCACATGCAGACATAGCTGTCAGTCACTGTATAGCGCCATCTACTGGACTCATGCATGAATAAAACAAGTTATATGGAATACTAGCTGTAGTACCCGGCTTCGCCCGGGTTAATTAATAACTGCTGTTAGCTGTAACAAAATAGACTATGTTAACAAAAATTTATTCTGCACATAAAAATCACACACCAAAACGTGCGGGGGTTAAAATTTCCATTCAACACATAGCCTATGATGCTCCTGGGGTTGAGATGTGCGGGCATGCAAAATTTCATGCCCGTAAGTACAACAGTGCAGATTCCTATCCCGGGCCAAAATTATTTGCCGATTTGGAATGCGCGGGGTTAAAATTTCGACTCAAAACCTAGCCTATGACGCTCCCGGGGTCGAGACGTGCGGGTGTGCAAAATTTCATGCCCGTAAATGCAGATTCCTATGCCGGACATACAAGCATTCAGCTTTCTCCCCATTATGTAGATAGGGCCAAAATTGTTTGGCGATTTGGAACGCGCAGGGTTAAAATTTCGATTCAAAACATAGCCTAGGACGCTTTCGGGGTCGAGACGTGCGGGCGTGCAAAATTTCATACCCGTAAGTGCGACGGTGCGGATTCCAATCCCGGACAAACATACCCACATACATACACACATACATACATTCAGCTTTACATATTAGATGTTCCCACAAACCTATATAACATACCGCTCACCGTCTCCTTCTCTACACCATGCTGGCCACAGTTTGGACTGCATGGATAATGTGACAGGTTTCCTCTAAGGCCGGGGTCACACCGACTAAAAAAATCTGACCGTTTTAGTCGGTCAATTATCGCAGCAAAATGTCATGAACAGTCATCCGTCTGGCATCCGATTTTCTGGGAATGATGCGATTTAGTCGCATCTGACCGTACTTGTAACATCCGATTTACATCCGACTTGCGAGATTTTCTCGCAGGCTTGCAAAACCGACATATAATGGATCCAAAAGAATAGTTTTTAAATCACAAAAGAAAGAATAGATATATACACATAGAATACATATATATATACATGTCATTGTGACATGTGTATATATATATATATATATATATGTATAGTTCATACACTTCTACATACTGTAATAGCTGCTAATTCAATTGCCGGCTTTTGTGAAATTACAGAACCCGACATGAAATGACTCATGGTTTACATACAGTTAACCATGTCATTTCATGTAGTTTGATATATGGTTTTCACTAACAATTACATGAGTGTATGTGTGCAAAATTTCATACAGCTAGGGGTTAATTAAAGGTGTAAATTCGTTGAAAAAAAATGCGTGGGCTACCGCGGTATTTTGTCCACCAGACAGACAAAGCCAGCGCGTGGGGGCAGATAATAGCCTAGGGAGGGTGCATTTATTTTGTGCCCCCCCCCTGGCTACTAACATCTGCCCCCAGCCACCCCAGAAAAGACAAATCTATAATTAGATTCGCCCTTTCTGGCACTTTGCCGGTCTATTCCCATTGCCCTGTAGCGGTGGCGAACGGGTTAATAATGGGTTAAAGCCACCTTGCTATTGAAAGGTGACTTTAAGCCAGGTTAATAATTGAGAGATGTCAATTAGACAACTATCAATTATTAATCCTATTGAAGTAAATAAAAAAACACACACTTTAAGAATAAATAATTTTAATGAAATAAAGACACATTTTTTTGACCATCTTTTATTTAACTCTTAATCCCTCGAAGCCCTTGATCTCCTATAATAAAGAAAAAATAATAAAACATTATTCTTACCTATCCAGCGATCTGTCACGTCCCACGCTGTAATCCTTCACAAAGGGTTAACTAGCTTTGAGCCAAGCAGCGCAAGTAATGCCTGCTCAGCTGAAAGCTCCTGAATAGGGTTGAGCATTCCGATACCGAAACCCGGTTCCGATACCTGAAATCCAATGTAAGTCTATGGGAACAAAATATCGGAATATTTTTAATTCCGATATTTTGTTCCCATAGACTTACATTGGATTTCAGGTATCGGAACCGGGTTTCGGTATCGGAATGCTCAACCTACTCCTGAATGAATGAGCTTATCTCCAGCCGACAGGAGAGGATGTGATTAATGAATGAAGCTTAATTGATTGCGTCCCACTTTCACTTTAGGTCAGGTCAGGGTGACCTGACCTGAAGTGAAAGTGGCAATAAATCAATTAAGCTCCACTAATTAATCACTTCCTCTCCTTTCCCTGGGAGAGGAACTTATTCATTCGGGGGGGGGGGGGGTAACAGCTCAGCAGGCAACATTAGCTGCCTGCTAGCTGTAACCTGTTAACCCTTTCTGATGGATTACAGCGTGGGACCTGACTGTGCATCGGATTGGTAAGAATAATTTTGCTTTTTTATTTTATTTTATTTACAGGAAATGGTTTTAGCAGTAAAATAAAATATGGTCAAAAAGTGTTTGATTATTTCATTAAACTTCTTTTTTATTAAAGTGTGTGTGTTTTATTTTTCTTTCATACAATAGGATTAATAATTGATAGTTGTCTAATTGACAGCTCTCAATTATTAACCTGGCTTAAAGTGACCTTTCAATTGCAAGGTGGCTTTAACCCCTTATTAACCCATTCGCCACCGCTACAGGGCAATGGGAATAGACGGGCAAAGTGCCAGAAAGGGCTAATCTAATTAGAGATTTGCCTTTTCTGGGGTGGCTGGGGGCAGATGTTAGTAGCCAGGGGGGGGCACAAAAAAATGTACCCTCCCTAGGCTATTATTATCTGCCCCCACTCGCTTGCTTTGTCTGTCTGGTGGAGAAAATACAGCGGGAGCCCACGCATTTTTTTTCAACGAATTTATACCTTTAATTAACCCCTACATGTCTGCAATTTTGCACACATACACTTATGTAATTGTAAGTTAAAACCATATATCAAAATACATGAAATGACATGGTTAACTGTGTGTAAACAATGTATCATTTCATGTCGGGTCTGTACTTTCACAAAAGCCGGCAACTGAATTAGCGGCTATTACAGTATGTAGAAGTCTAGGAACTATAAATATATATATATACATGTCACAATGACATGTATATATATATATATATATATATATATATATATATATATGTTCTATGTGTATATATCTATTCTTTCTTTTGTGATTTAAATACTATTCTTTTGGATCCATTATATGTCAGTTTTGCAAGCCTGCGAGAAATTCTCGCAAGTCGGATGTAAATCGGATGTTACAACTATGCTGAGATGCGACTAAATCGCATCTTTGAAGGAAAATCGGATGCCAGGCGGATGTCTGATGATTACATTTTTGTCCGATAATCGACCGACTAAAACGGTCCGATTTTTTGTAGTTGTGTGTGACTCCGGCCTTCAAACCAAAATTGGCTGGAATTGAGATTGTACGCCATGTCGAATTTGGAGAGCCACTAATGCGCCTAAACAGTGGAAACACCCCACAACTGACACCATTTTGGAAACTAGACCCCTATGGAACTTATCTAGATCTGTTGTGAGCACTTTGAACCCCCAAGTGTTTCACAAAAGTTTATAATGCCTGGGTGTGTAAAAAAAATTTTTTTTCACAAAAATTATTTTTTAGTCCCCAATTTTTGATTTTTCCCAAGGAAATTGGACCCCAAAAGTTGTTGTCCAATTTGTCCTGAGTATGCTGATACCCCATATGTGAGGGGGGATTGTTTGGGCGCATGGCAGGGCTTGGAAAGGAAGTAATAACGTTTTGGAATGTAGACGTTGATGGGTGTCATGTTCCGTTTGCAGTGCCCCAGATGTGCATAAACAGTTGAAACCCCTCACAAGTGACCCCATTTTGGAAACTAGACCCCCTATGGAACTTATCTAGATCTGTGGTGAGCAATTTGAACCCCTAAGTGCCTCACACAAGTTTATAACGTAGAGTCGTAAAATTAAAAAATAATTTTTTCCACAAAAATGATCTTTTCACCCCAATTTTTATTTTCCCAAGGGTAACAAGACCCCAAAAGTTATTGTGCAATTTATCGCTGATACCCCATATGTGGGGGTAAACCACTGTTTCGGTGGATGGCAGAGTTCGGACGGCAAGGAGCGCCATTTGACTTTTTCAACGCAGAATTGGCTGGACGCCATGTAGTGTTTGGAGAGCCCCTGATGTGCCTAAACAGTGGAAACCCCCCCACAAATGACACCATTTTGGAAACTAGACCCCTCAAGGAACTTTTCTAGATGTGTGGTGAGAACTTTGAACCCCAGTTGTTTCACTAAAGTTTATAACGCCTGAGCATAAAAATAAAGAAAATCATATTTTTTCCACAAACATGATCTTTTAGTCCCCAACTTTTTATTTTCCCAAGGAAAACAGGAGAAATTAGACCCCAAAAGTTGCTGTCCAATTTTTCCTGAGTACGTTGATACCCTATATGTGGGAGAAAACTACTGTATGGGCACACGTCGGGGCTTTGATGGAATGGTCTGCGGGCGTCATGTCGCATTTGGAGAGCCCCTGATGTGCCTAAACAGTAAAAAAACCCCCACAAGTGACCCCATTTTGGAAAATAGAACCCCAAGGAACTTATCTAGATGTGTGGTGAGCACTATGAACCCCCAAGTGCTTCACAGAAGTTTATAGCGTACAGCCGTAAAAAAATTATTTTTCTTTTTACAAAAATGATTTTTTTCGCCCCCAATATTTTATTTTCATAGGGGCAACAGGAGAAATTGGACCCCAAAAGTTGTTGTCCAATTTGTCCCGAGTACGCTGATACTCCATATGAGGGAGAAAACTACTGTATGGGCACGTCGGGGCTCGGAAGGGAAGTAGTGACGTTTTGGATTGCAGACTTTGATGGAATGGTCTGCGGCTGTCATGTCGCGTTTGGAGAGCTCCTGATGTGCCTAAACATTGACCCCATTTTGGAAACTAGACCACCCAAGGAACTTATCTAGATGTGTGGGGACAAGTTTGAACCCTCAAGTGCTTCAAAGAAGTTTATAACTTAGAGCCATAAAAAAATCATAATCTTTTTCCACAAAAATGATTTTTTCACCAATTTTTTATTTTCCCAAGGGTAACAGAAGAAATTAGACCCCAAAAGTTATTGTGCAATTTGTCCTGAGTATGCCGATACCCCATATGTGGGGGTAAACTACTGTTTGGACGCATGGCAGAACTCAGACGCCATGTCACATTTGGAGAGCCCCTGATGTGCCTAAACAGTGGAAACCCCTAATTCCAACTCCAAACCTAACCCCAACACACCCCTAACCCTAGTCCCAACCCTAACCATAACCCTAACCCTAACACACCCCTAACCCTAATTCTAACTTTAGCCCCAACCCTAACCCTAATGGGAAAATGGAAATAAATATTTTTTAAATTTATTATTTTTCCCTAACTAAGGGGGTGATAAAGGGGGGTTTGATTTACTATTTATAGTGGGTTTTTATGTTTGGCAGCTGTCACACGCTAAAAGACACTTTTTATTGCAAAAAATTGTTTTAGCATCACATTTTTAGAGCTATAATTTTTGCATATTTTGGCCCACAGACTCATGTGAGGTCTTATTTTTTGCGGGACGAGTTGACGGTTTTATGGGTACCATTTTTGGGCACGTGACATTTTTTGATCGCTTTTTATTACAATTTTTGGGAGGTTAGAATGAACAAAAATCAGCAAGTCATGAATTTCTTTTGGGGGGGGGGCGTTTATACCGTTCCGCGTGTGGTAAAATTGATAAAGCAGTTTTATTCTTCGGGTCAGTACGATTACAGCGTTACCTCATTTATATCATTTTTTTGTGTTTTGGCGCTTTTATACAATAAAAAATGTTATATAAAAAATAATTTTTGCATCGCTTTATTCTGCGAGCTATAACTAATTTTTTCGCAGATGATGCTGTATGGCGGCTTGTTCTTTTGCGGGACAAGATGACTTTTCAGTGGTACTATGTTTATTTATATCCATCTTTTTGATCACGTGTTATTACACTTTTTGTTCGGCGGTATGATGATAAAGCATTGTTTTTTGCTGTTTTTTTTTTTTTTTTTAAGGTGTTCTCTAAAGGGGTTAACTAGTGGGACAGTTTTATAGGGCGGGTCGTTACGGATGCGGGGATACCAAATATGTGCACTTTTATTGTTTGTTTTTTTTTTATTTACATGAAGAAATGAATTTATTGGGGAATATTTTTTTTTTCTTTATTCAGGAATTTTTTTTTAAATTTTTTTACTTTGTCCAAGGGTGGGACATCACTGTATAAGCTCAGATCGCCGATCTGACACTGTGCACAGCACTCTGTCAGATCGGCAATCTGACAGGCAGTGCTGCAGGCTTTCTCAGCGCCTGCTCTCAGCAAGCACTGAGGAAGCCGCCTCCCTGCAAGACCCCAAACGACCCCGCAGCCATCTTGGATCCGGGGTTCTGCAGGGAGGAAGCCCTCAGAACAGCGCGATCACATCGCGCTGTTCTGAGGATCTCAGGGAAGCACGCAGGGAGCCCCCTCCCTGCGCGATGCTTCCCTGTGCCCCGGTACACTGCGATCATGTTTGATCGGTGTGCCAGGGGTTAATGTGCCAGGAGCGGTCCGTGACTGAGGTCCAGAGCACTCTGGAAGAGGCGTTCATCCAGGATATCTCTGTACTTGGCCGCATTTATGTTTCTTTCAATTACAACCAGTCGTCCTGTCCCTGCAGCTGAAAACACCCCCAGCATGATGCTGCCACCAGCATGTTTCACTGTTGGGATTGTATTGGGCAGGTAATGAGCGGTGCTTGGTTTTATCCACACATACCGCTTAGAATTGTCACCAAAAAGTTCTGTCTTCGTCTCATCAGACCAGAGAATCTTATTTCTCATAGCCTGGGAGTCCTTCATGTGTTTTTTTTAGCAACCTCTATGCGGGCTTTCATATGTCTGGCACTGAGGAGAGGCTTAATCATAGAATGGTAGAGTTGGAAGGGACCTCCTGGGCCATCTGGTCCAACCCCCTGCTCAAAGCAGGATTCTCTAAATCATCCCAGACAGATGCCTGTCCAGCCTCTGTTTGAAGACTTCCATTGAAGGGAACTCACCAACTTTTGTGGCAGCCTGTTCCACTCATTGATCACCCTGTCAAAAAGTTTTTTCTAATATCTAATCTGTGTCTCCTCCCATTCAGTTTCATCCCATTGCTTCTAGTCTTTCCTTGTGCAAATGAGAATAAAGATGATCCTTCTACAATGTGACAGCCCTTGAGATATTTGTAGACAGCTATTAAGTCTCCTCTCAGTCTTCTTTTTTGCAAGCTAAACATTCTCAAATCCTGCAACCGTTACTCGTAGGACATGGTTTGCAGACCGGTCACCATTCTGGTGGCTCTTCTCTGAACTTGCTCCAGTTAGTTGCTGCCCACTGCTCCAGTTTATTTATATCTTTTTGAATCCTCTCTCTCTCTTCTCTAGTATTAGCTACCCCTCCTAGCTTTGTGTCATCAGCAAATTTGATCAGTTTACCCTCAATTCCTTCATCTAAATCATTGATAAAGATGTTGAACAATACAGGGCCCAAAACAGAGCCTTGTGGTACCCCACTTGAGACATTCTTCCACCTGGAAGTGCAGCCATTTACGACCACTCTTTGGGTCCGATCACTAAGCCAGTTATGAATCCACCTAACAATTGCCTTGTCCATTCCATACTTAGTCATTTTTTCAATAAGGATTGTGTGAGATACTTTGTCAAATGCTTTGCTGAAGTCAAGATATACTATATCTACAGCATTTCCCTGATCCACCCAGTCAGTGATTCTGTCATAGAAGGAAATTAAGTTAGTCTGACATGACTTATTAGTTACAAACCCATGCTGACTGTTTAATCACTTCATTCTTATCCAGATACTTACATACATGTTCTTTAATAATTTGTTCAAAGATCTTTCCTGGTATAGAAGTCAGACTCACCGGCCTGTAGTTCCCCGGGTCCACCTTCTTCCCCTTTTTTGAAGATAGGTTCAACATTTGCTCTTCTCCAGTCTTCTGGGACTTCTCCTGTTCTCCAAGAATTTTCAAAGATTATGGACAGTGGTTCAAGAATTTCTTCTGCTATTTCCTTCAGTACTCTGGGGTGTAATTCATCTGGACCTGGAGACTTGAATTCCCTCTGGACAATAGGAAGCCAATGAGCCAATACTTCCGTCGGGCCACTCTGCCATAAAGGCCCGACTGGTGGAGGGCTGCAGTGATAGTTGACTTTGTGGAACTTTCTCCCATCTCCCTACTGCATTTGTGGAGCTCAGCCACAGTGATCTCGGGGTTCTTCTTTACCTCTCACCAAGGCTCTTCTCCCACGATTGCTCAGATTGGCTGGACGGCCAGGTCTAGGAAGTCTTCTGGTGGTCCCAAACTTCTTCCATTTAAGGATTATGGAGGCCACTGTGGTCTTGGGAACCTTTAGTACTGCAGAAAATATTTTGTAACCTTGGCCAGATGTGTGCCTTGTCACAATTCTGTCTATGAGCTCCTTGGCCAGTTCCTTTGACCTCATGATTCTCATTTGGTCTGACATGCACTGTGAGGTCTTATATAGACAGGTGTGTGCCTTTACAGTCCTATCAGTTTAATTAAACACAGCTGGACTCCAATGAAGGAGTAGAACCATCTCAAGGAGGATCACAAGGAAATCGACAACATGTGAAGTAAATATGAGTGTCTGAGAAAAGGGTCTGAATGCTTATGACCATGTGATATTTCAGTTTTTCTTTAATAAATTTGCAAAAATTTCTACATTTCTGGTCTTTATCAGTCAAGATGGGTTGCAGAGTGAACATTAACCCCTTACTGCCATCGGACGTACAATCCCGTCCATGGTACCTGGGCCCGTATGACCGGGGACGGGATAGTACGTCATAGGCGATCAGCTGCGCTCCTGAGGGGAGCGCAGCTAATCGCCGCCGGGTGTCAGCTGATTATCACAGCTGACACCCATGACTGTGTGTCAGGAGCGGTCACGGACCGCTCCCGGCACATTAACCCCTTGCACACCGCGATCAAACATGATCGCGGTGTACTGGGGGCACAGGGGAGGATCGCGCAGGGTGGGGGCTCCCTGCGCGCCCCCCTGAGACCCTCAGAGCAGCGCGATGTGATCGCGCTGTTCTGAGGGCTTCCTCCCTCCCAGGACCCGGATCCAAGATGGCGCCGGGGTCCTGGAGGGAGGCGGCTACCTCAGTGCCTGCCGAGAGCAGGCACTGAGAAGCCTGCATCACTGCCTGAGCGATCGCTGGTGTGACAGAGTGCTGTGCACACTGTCACACCAGCGATCTGATAAAATACTGTGATGTCTCACCCTGGGACAAAGTAAAAAAGTTAAAAAAGTAAAAATAAACATGTGTAAAAAAAAAATCCAAAATAAATAAAAGAAAAAAAAAATATTCCCCAATAAATTCAATTCTTCCTGTAAATAATAAAAAAAAAAACAATAAAAGTACACATATTTGGTATCGCCGCGTCCGTAACGACCCCCCCTATAAAATTGTCCCACTAGTTAACCCCTTTAGTGAACCCCTTAAAAAAAAAAAAAAAAAACGAAGCAAAAAAATCAATGCTTTATCATCATACCGCCGAACAAAAAGTGGAATAACACGCGATCAAAAAGACCGATATAAAAAAACATGGTACCGCTGAAAACGTCATCTTGTCCCGCAAAAAACGAGCCGTCATAAAGCATCATCAGCGAAAAAATAAAAAAGTTATAGCTCGCAGAATAAAGCGATGCAAAAATAATTATTTTTTATATAAAATTGTTTTTATTCTATAAAAGCGCCAAAACATGAAAAAATGATATAAATGAGGTATCGCCATAATCGTACTGACCCGAAGAATAAAACTGCTTTATCAATTTTACCACACGCGGAACGGTATAAACGCCTCCCCCAAAAGAAATTCATGAATTGCTGATTTTTGTTCATTCTAACCTCCCAAAAATCTAAATAAAAAGCGATCAAAAAACGTCACGTGCTCAAAAATGGTACCAATAAAAACGTCAACTCGTCCCGCAAAAAATAAGACCTCACATGACTCTGTGGGCCAAAATATGCAAAAATTATAGCTCTCAAAATGTGATGATGCAAAAACTATTTTTGCAATAAAAAGCGTCTTTTAGCGTGACAGCTGCCAATCATAAAAACCCGCTATAAATAGTAAATCAAACCCCCCTTTATCACCCCCTTAGTAAGGGAAAAATAATAAAATTAAAAAAAAGCATTTATTTCCATTTTCCCATTAGGGTTAGGGTTAGGGTTGCGGCTAAAGTTAGGGTTAGGGTTGGCGCTAAAGTTAGGATTAGGGTTAGGGTTGGGATTAGGAGTGTGTTAGGGTTAGGTTTGTGGTTAGGGTTGGAACTAGGGTTAGGGGTGTGTTGGGGTTAGGGTTGGAGTTAGAATTGGGGGGTTTCAGCTGTTTAGGCACATCAGGGGCTCTCCAAATGTGACATGGCGTCTGATCTCAATTCCAGCCAATTCTGCGTTGAAAAAGTCAAACGGTGCTCCTTCACTTCTCAGCTCTGCCATGCGTCCAAACAGTAGTTTATCCCCACATATGGGGTATCAGCGTACTCTGGACCCCAAGAGTTATTGTGCAATTTGTCCTATTTCTTCTGCTACCCTTGTAAAAATAAAATATTGGGGCAAAAAAATCATTTTTGCAAAAAAAAAAAAAGGATTTTTTATTTTTACGGCTGTGCGTTATAAACTTCTGTGAAGCACTTCGGGGTTCAAAGTGCTCACCACACATCTAGATAAGTTCCTTGTGGGGTCTATTTTCCAAAATGGGGTCACTTGTGGGGGGTTTCCACTGTATAGGTGCATCAGGGGCTCTCCAAATGTGAAATGACGCCCCCAGACCATTCCATCAAAGTCTGCAATCCAAAACGTCACTACTTCCCTTCCGAGCCCTGACGTGCGCCCATACAGTAGTTTTCTCCCACATATTGGGTATCAGCGTACTCAGGACAAATTGGACAACAACTTTTGGGTTCCAATTTCTTCTGTTACCCTTGTGAAAATAAAATATTGGGGACGAAAAAATCATTTTTGTAAAAAAAAAAAAGATTTTTTATTTTACGGCTGTACGTTATAAACTTTAGTGAAACACCTGGGGGTTAAAAGTTCTCACCACACATCTAGATAAGTTCCTTGAGGGGTCTAGTTTCCAAAATGGCGTCATTTATGGGGGTTTCCACTGTTTAGGGAGATCAGGAGCTCTCCAAACACGACATGGCGTCCAGCCAATTCTGCGTTGAAAAAGTCAGACGGCGCTCCTTCCCTTCCAAACTCTGCCATGCACCCAAACAGTGGTTTACCCCCACATATGGGGTATCAGCGCACTCAGGACAAATTGCACAATAACTTTTGGAGTCTTGTTACCCTTGGAAAAATAAAAATTGGGGTGAAAAGATCATTTTTGTGGAAAAAATATTTTTAAATTTTACGGCTCTACGTTATAAACTTGTGTGAAGCACTTGGGGTTCAAATTGCTCACCAAAGATCTAGATAAGTTCCTTAGGGGGTCTAGTTTCCAAAATGGGGTCATTTGTGGGGGGTTTCCACTGTTTAGGCACATCAGGGGCTCTCCAAATGCAACATGGCATCCAATCTCAATTCCAGCCAATTTTGGTTGGAAAAAGTCAAATGGTGCTCCTTCCATTCCGAGCTCTGCCGTGCGCCCAAACAGTGGTTCCCACCCACATATGGGGTATCAGCGTACTCAGGACAAATTGGACAACAACTTATGTGGTCCAATTTCTCCTGTTACCCTTGAGAAAATAAAAAATTAGTGACTAAAAGATAATTTTTGTGGGAAAAAAATAGGATTTTTTATTTTCATGCCCGGGCATTATAGACTTGTGTGAAGCACTTGGGGGTTCAAAGTGCTCACCAAAGATCTAGATAAGTTCCTTAGGGGTTATAGTTTCCAAAATGGGGTCACTTGTGGGGGGTTTCCACTGTTTAGGCTCATCTGGGGCACTGCAAACGGAACATGACCCCCATCAACGTCTGCATTCCAAAACGTTACTAGTTCCTTTCCAAGCCCTGCCGTGCACCCAAACAGTTCCCCCCCCCCACATATGGGGTATCAGCGTACTCAGGACAAATTGGACAACAACTTTTGGGGTCCAATTTCCTTGGGAAAATTCAAAAATTTGGGACTAAAAAATCATTTTTGTGGAAAATTGTTTTTTTTTTTTTTCACACTCAGGCATTATAAGCTTTTGTGAAACACTTGGGAGTTCAAAGTGCTCACAACAGATCTAGATAAGTACCTTAGGGGGTCTAGTTTCCAAAATGGTGTCACTTGTGGGGGTTTCCACTGTTTAGGCGCATCAGGGGCTCTCCAAACACGACATGGCGTCCAATCTCAATTCCAGCCAATTTTAGTTTGAAAAAAATCAAACGGCGCTCCTTCCCTTACGAGCTCTGCCGTGTGCCCAAACAGTGGTTTTCCCCCACATATTGGGTATTGGCGTACTCAGGAGAAATTGCATAACAACTTTATCTGTCCATTTTCTCCTTTTACCCTTGTGAAAATAAAAAAAAAGTTTGTAAAAGATCATTTTTGTGGCTAAAAAGTTAAATATTCATTTTTTCCTTCCACGTTGCTTTAGTTCCTGTGAAGCACCTGAAGGGTTAATAATCTTCTTGAATGTGGTTTTGAGTACCTTGAGGGGTGCAGTTTTTAGAATGGTGTCACTTTTGGGTATTTTCTGCCATATAGACCCCTCAAAGTGACTTCAAATGAGAGGTGGTCCCTAAAAAAAATGGCTTTGTAAATTTTGTTGTAAAAATGAGAAATCGCTGGTCAACTTTTAACCCTTATAACTTCCTAACAAAAAGAAATTTTGGTTCCAAAATTGTGCTGATGTAAAGTAGACATGTGGGAAATGTTATTTCTTAACTATTTTATGTGACATATTTCTCTGTTTTAAGGGAATAAAAATTCAAAGTTTGAAAATTGCAAAATTTTAAAAATTTTCGCCATATTTGCGTTTTTTTCAAAAATAAACGCAAGTTATATCGAAGAAATTTTACTTCTAACGTGAAGTACAATATGTCACGAGAAAACAATCTCAGAATCGCGAAGATCCGTTGAAGCGTTCCAGAGTTATAACCTCATAAAGAGACAGTGGTCAGAATTGTAAAAATGGGGGTGAAGGGGTTAATGAGAAAAAAATATGAACTTTTTTGCATTTACCAAATGGCTGCAATGAAACAAAGAGTGAAAAATTTAAAGTGGTCTGAATACTTTCCGAACCCACTGTATGTTAGCATTGTATGAAAATTTCTTTACTTCCGACTTGTACGATATAAATGTCATATAAGGGACATTTACCCGGTACAATTAGGATATCTATCATGCGGTACATGCTCTTGATAAATACATGACTTTCATCCAGACTTCTCATATGAGGTTTCCCTGTTAGTGCATAACACCTTATTACTGTTTTAATTATATGATGTTCTAGTTTTATCACTAAAGTATTTTTGGCCATAATATATGTTTTCCTGGGCTTTTGTTTATGTTTCATATGTTATTTTGAGTTTGATTGCCCTCTGGATCACTTAGTGATTTTTATGGTGAGACTATTTTTGTATTATTTAGGGAAGATCAATAGGTAGCAAAATTGTCATAGTAATATACAAGACATACTTGGTATATTTTCACAATGAGATGCCATGCTTCTCTTTCTGATACGCTGTTTTGGCCATCAGAATTCACTGGGATCTATCAGCTGTCAGTGCCTCAAAATGACCAACATACTGTACTACTGAGAACAGATAACAATAACATGTCGTGCAAGAAAATCATCTGTCCTAATTACTAGGATGACAACGTGTTGATTCTTATAAACATGAAGGTTTTATATAACAATGAACAATTACATCCATCCATAGGATAAACGGTACATGTATCATCTCGAGGGGAGCCACCGATTGCTGGAACCGGTTTCTCTTCACTGAACGATCATAGTGAGGATTCCGATAGCAGCAGAGGTCGGGCATCCACCCTGCTGCACGACCACTACAGATAAGCCCTTTAAAATATTATTACAACCTTAGCACTTCTAATATTTGTAATGTGAAGAATATTTGTTTTACAATTTCTTACATTTCATCTTCTGGGGAATTAAATCAGTACATGAAACAGCATTTCCTCAAAAAATTTATTTATTAAGTTAATACAGCCTTTATTAGCCAATTACAAATGTATCCATGGAAAGCCAGGTACAGAATTCTCAATATAAGAAAACTCACTTAAGAACATACATATTACATGAACAATAAATATGTACTGGATTATTAATACATTACATGGATAGAAAGAATTTAATCACCTCTTTTAATTTGGAGAGAATATGTATATTTACATTCATCCTTTCTTACATCTACTATACAATTAACAGGCAACAGTCACGTTCATATACATATTCTGAGAAATTCCCTGTCCATTTTATTAACATAACATACTCTATAAACAAACTTTACACAGTTATATAACAAGGTGTCAAGTACAACATTGGTAGAATGAATATTGAGATTTTCATCTTCTTACAAGTTGGGAAAGGGCGGGGGATGGGGGTTAAAATTAATTCAAGAATAAGCAGGCACAGGAAAGGGAAATACTGACGTCATCTCTACTATTCCAGGGATGCTTACAATACAAAATGCAATCCTCATCGACGAATGCTGAAATTAGATCCTGGAATTTTTGTAAAGATGTTAGAGGCACAAAATGAACCAGATTTGAGGGTTTTATCATCTTTTAGACAGTGTCAGCTGTTTTACCCTGTAATAATTCCCTAACAGGTTGGAATGCGGAGTCACAGGACGGCATATCTGTGATGCACTAGTAAGCCATTGCTTGAGTATTTTGGAAAAATATATGTAAAAAGATTGTCCACCTAATCTTTTTCCCTAAAAATAAAGAGTTTGAGATAGTAAACAATGGGAGCATCAGCACTATCAGCAAGGTCAATTTCTCTCTATAAGGGATTGTTTTTTGTTTTTAAAGATAAAAATGGGAGAAATGGCAGGCAAGGCTTTAACACAACCATTACTTACCTGTTGAATCCGTTGCGGCTCAAGCATCACCTCCCCACTGGTCTTCATTTACAGGACTATAGTAGTGACATCCAGTCTATAACATGTGACCACTACAGCCAATCACTGGCCTCAGTGGTAATACAGAGATGGACATCACAAGACTGCGGAGGCCAGCGATTGGCTGCAGAGGTTAAGTTTTGTGAACGGGCTGTCCCTGATTTAATTCTGTGAAAATAGTCCACCAAGGAGTGACTGCTGTGGAGAGACAGGGACTGCAATAGATCGTTCTTTTGTCATTTTAAAACATTACATACCTATTGAAATTTTGCTGAAATCGGACAACGCCTTTATGCTGAACATAAGAGCTCGACTGTAGGATACACTGAGTTAATACATTTTTAATGGATTTCTTAGGTAGCACATTACTATCAACAAGTCTGACTCAAATAAATTATAGAGGTTATCCAGGATTCAGATAAACAGGTTATCCAAGAATAAGGGGTGGTTGGAAATAAAACATGTTTTTTTCACCCATAAACTGCTCCACTTTTACAATGGCTGTATCTGGTATTGTACCTAATTTCTATTCAAGTAAATTGGGCTGAGCTGTAACACCAGTTACATCTCACAGACAGAAGTGGCATAAACCAAGCACATTTTTCTAATTTTGAACACTTTGTCCCCCCTCTATTCTTAGCTCAATAGCAATTCTAGGCAAGGGGGACAGCGCCTTGGCAGGCCCAACATTGTTCCTTTACCCTCTGCTATGGACAGGCATTGTTGTCAGGGGTCAAAATGTTGAATACACTAAAAAAGAAAAATTAGGTGGAGAATCTTTTGTGCTCCAAATTCATTTGCAAGTTTCAGCTCAGAGTACTGTACCTTTGTAATGTACACTATCAAATATTACCAAGAGGGCTACACTGTACGGACGCATGTTTCATTATACATACATGCAAATCATAAGAATCTATGGACTTGTTGCAAACACAGTACCGGAATATACAAGTGTTGCACGCATAGATTTCTGTGATGTGTAGAGCAGCATGTAAGACTGCACCGTACAGTACAGACCCCATGATATTAAAGACACAAAGTGTGCGTTAGCACGCAACATACTAAAACAAAAGCAGTTTGTATTCTGATGTATATTACTCTAAAGAAACACAACAGAAGAATGAACAACCTACCTCACCTCTAGGGTCATAATCTATAAAGATACAGTATACAGTAGGTGCCAGAGAAAATCCCCAGTGGTTAGCTCCACAATTATCTGGCTGAGAAAGGTCAGCAGCACATGACGTTAAAATGAAAAAGTTGACACATCAAAGTAGCCTGATAGAGTAAAATGCAGTAAAATACAATAAAACTATGGAGATTTGTTTTCATACCCTGAATGCAGCAGTCAAATCTCATACAGGTGGTAGACATCTCACACAGGACAAAGGTATATAGCACTTGTTGTTACCAAACATAACGTGACAGCGATGCTTACACAATTCCCTGGGGGAAATATGTACAAGAACATGTCACTGATCTGATCTGGAGCAGTAAAACCAACATGTTCCTCATTTGTGTATGGAGTGAGCTGTATAAATGATCCCAATAAATCCTACACCCTTGAATAAAAGTTTACAAAAAACAGTTGTAACAGCTCACCATACCTGCAAGTCTTCATCATCTGGAACCTGGTAGCTAAAGCCATAGCCAGAAATCCAAATGGTAAAAAAGCTGGCATGCGATTCTCCTGCTAAGAAATGACCACTTTATTTCTTCACAAAATCATTAAAAGATCACAGAAATCCATAGATGTTTTAATGATTTTGTGGCAGAAAAAAAGTGGCTATTTTGTGTTCTTTTTTTTTTTTTTTTAACAAGGAAGATGGAGTGGCGGCTTTTTAAATATCTGAATAAAAGCTGAGCTAGGAAAAAGGACAGACAAGTGCTATTCTCACCTCAACATACACGCTCACCCATTCAGGTTATATGTGCAACTGTCGGCATTTTCAGTACTGGTAATCACAGAAAGCCAGTGTTATCTTTCATCTGTTCACCATACTTGAGACTGGTGAAAGAAAAGTCTGATATGTAGTTTACATCCAGTGTCACATTAAAGGCATTAAAAATGTTCAAATGTAGATAGGTGTGCAAATATGAAACAAAAGCTTCCTATAAATGTAATGACATACGGTGAATGTTAGAACACGCATAGATTACACGAGGTCTTATTCTCATTAGCTCTAATACCTTTGCAAGCCCTTAAATGGTATAATGAAGCAATGATTTCATTGGTAGACAATAGCAGCCCCTTTTCAGCCAGTGCAGAGAAGCGATATGCATAATTGTAACTGAAAAAGTAATAACGTTCTTCTGCAGACGGTTCCCAAAAGCCTGTGCACATGAATGCTGGTGCGGTCGTTATACTTCCAAGGATAAAGTGAATATTTCCAAGGATACAATGAGGCAGAGGTGTCATCTTAAAAAGTCTCATCGTCATTGCAGCTGCTTGTCCAGTGGCCAAAAACTTCACAGATATCGCAATATGGACGCTCTTCTTTTCTGTTGCCGTGGAAGTTGGAATGAGGTGGAGAGTCGGGCAACTGAGTCTGCGTAGGACAGTCTTCCGTGTCATGGAGATCAAAACAGTCACAAATATCGCAGAACAGACGAGGGGGCACTTTCTTTTTGGCTTGGGTACCATTCAAACTGAAAGACAGCAAGGCAAAATATTTACATTCAGTGAATAGGGAGATGGGAATCTCCTTTTCTAACAAAGGTTCAGGCATGTTGAAATCCAACATGTGTGCTTCTGGCCCCACTGATTTCTGCAGATTCGGACATCTGATGTCACCTTAAGGCTGGGACTAGATGGCAACTTTAGCCATAACGTCAGCTGCACTACCAAAGATTGCTAGGTGTTGCTGCTGCATCACAGCTAATGGGGTCGCATTGCAATCCAGGTGCTTTCATGTCAGTTTCCCCCCATTAAGCTAAAATGAGTAAAGCGAGGAAGTGATGCCACAGCTGGTAAAATTCATGACGAGTTGTGACGTACCTTACATCAAAAATCTTATTCCAATCCCTGACTGGAGTAAGATTTGGTGCGATATGCACCAGATTCATTAAAAGGCATGAACCTTCGACTGAATCCGGAGCTTCCTACCTCAACACACCCTTCATCAAGACTGATGGGAACACGGTATTGATCACTCAGGGCCAAAGTGACTAATAGGACTAGTCAAGGGGGTATGTCAACACCCAGGTTTTGCTTGACTGACAGGTATCTCCCTGTGTGTATATGGAGAGACCGGTCAGTAAATTGATACCAGAAGAAGTGGCAGGGCCTGCCCTTCTTTAACTAGTCTTCTTAGTCATCTTGTGCCAGGCTTCAAAGTATGGCTTCTATAAAACTCTGCAGCACTTCAGATCAAAACATAGATATTAGTAATGATGAAACTTGTCTCCGATTCTTGTGGACTGTGGTTACGGCAGCTGGAGTCACCTGACAGAATCTTTTTATCCTTTAATATTCACTTTTTATGCAATTCTAAAATTACTAACCAAAGACTTAAGACCCTTTCACACTGTGAGACTTATGTCTGAACACCCCCCATCCCCTCCAGCAAAACGGAATTTGGGCGTATGCGCCGACGGGGCCATAGACTGGCATCATTTTCGTGCCTATAGGCGTACCAGAGGTGAACACACAGTCAGACGTACTAGACTGAGTGTGGGGATGAACACAATGTAAAAAGGGCAAATACTAGTCAAGGTATTAAAAACTACACATACCTGTCATGGTTATCCATATCTTCCACATTGTTTCCATTCAGAGACGCTTCAACCATTTTGTCAATCTTTTGTTTTAGATCATCATTTTTTCTTTGAAGGTCAATGATGACAGAATTGAGAAAATCGATCTTGGAGGAAAAAAAAACAAACAATTCAAAAGATAAATTTCATGCTCTCTCACACACAATACAAATACTTCAGGATCATAAAATAATTTAATATTTTAATCTAATGGTGAATAAGTCCTAAAAATTATACACAAGATTATCATTTAAATATTTCTTCTCAGTTGATAGGGTCAGTGTTATAAAACGCACTATCAAGGCAACAATTAATCGTCCCTTGTGATCGCTGTATACAGTAAGTTCCAATGGGGCTGTGAAAAGTACTATTGTGATTGAAGAGAACAAGTACAGCCAACAACTCTGCAGATCTGGCAGCATCTCCCGTGAGAACATACACTTCATCAATATGCTCTATTGGATAAATATGATTATGGGGTACCATCTATGCAGCTAATAAATTAATTCCAGATCTCTGATGACAGGATGATTGAATCTCTAATTGGGGTATTACAGACACAGTATTAGTTTACATTCATAGGAATGCTGCAGGGATCAAGGACTTTCCTTGTATATGAGGATATCAGCACTGGCAACAATAATTGCAATCTGCTTTTGAAAGATTTCCAAAGTTTAGTGCATTTGTAAAAGCAACACAATTGCTTTCTTGACCCATATAGTCGTAAAAATATATTTTTTCTAACTACAAACCATTCTTATAACTCTAATTTCTCACAACTATGTGCGGCTCTGCAACTCTTTCAGTGCAATCCTGATAGGAGACGTCTCTGTAAAGTAACCCATCGTGCTCTTGAGCCCTGGTTACTAATTTAATCCTGCATCCACAGATGTAAAAGACATCAATTTGCCAACATCTCATACCTGGCTATCCATGGATGACTTCTCATCCAGGTCCTGGCTATTGAATGAGCCATCACCTAATTTACATAGAAAATATGGATTAATAAAATAAATTACGGCAAAACATAGAAATAGAAAAATGACAAATACATTTTTTCTTTTCAGATCTAAAAGCCTAAACATCGGTTTGAATGGAGAAACAAAGGTCCCTTAAGTATAAATTCATAGCAATATTATAATGTCTCTCCACAGAGGGAGGAGGGGGTAATTCTTCTTTGTATTTAGAATGAATTTAAGTTTCACGTTGTGTCATATGTTGTCATGTGTTTATAAAACGTAAAAGGTTTAACAAAAATTACCCGATTTAAAAAAAAAAATAAGGCATAAATAAAATTATTTTATTAGTAGCAAAAATCAAAATCTATATTAAGAAATAATCTACCCAAAACAGGAGTGGCCAGGCTCTTTGTTATGTGTTCATACAAATTAGATGAATATCAGCAGAACCACCTGACCATCTAATGTGTATTAGTGTGATCCAACTTTACAGACAGCAGATGTCGAGGGAAGAAAGATGGGGCATGTTGTATTGATCTTTACTTCTCAGGGGGTGTAAGCTACCACCAGCGGCGCCTGACCGCAGTTTGCTCCTCTCTCCACATTGATAACTTGTGCATATATGGATTTGTATAGGGTGTGAATTGTTGAGTTATAGCAACAGCTACAGACTCATGCTGGAGGGACTGTGGAACACACAGTGCTGCTGTTAGGCTTTTTTCATGTTTGCAGTTTCTCTAGATTGTACTGTATGACCTCTTAGGTTTATGGATGCCAGATCTATCCGGTTATAGTACATGTGATGATGAATATTTATGGTTGCTATATGTCCCCATTAAAACAGTTAAAGAATAACCATCATTTTATTTCGTAAATCAATACTACACATACAAATAAGAAACTGTGTAATATATCCTATCTGAGAAATGTGCTTCTTTCTCCTCCAAGATTGATCTTACACTCTCAATTCATTGGCAGACAGATTTTATCAATACCCAATATTCTCCTGAAACAGTTAGAATTCTCCATAGAACTTTATGAGCACCACCTGTCATCTATCTCAGTAATGGGGAAAATCACAGAAGACAGAAATTGACATGCTTGTGTCTGGAAAGACGTGCTGCATGTCCGACTCCGCAGGGAAGCCGCGGGCGTCTCTGTACACATAGTGGGAAAGGGATTTCTTAAAATCCCATCCACTATGCTGTAACATCTGGAAGCTGCACAAGTACGCAGCGTCAACCCACAGGTTTACTGATCGTCTGCACATACCCTTATTCTCCCCAAATTTCTAAAGGCTGAATGACTCAGTGAGAAGCAGCATTCTCCTGCTTCTCATCTTTACAAAAAGGCTGTAAACACCAATAACAAACCATAGACTTTTGAAACGTGAGGAAAACACACAACATATTTATACACATGTGCTAAGGATTTTTGAAAAAGGCTTTGGTCTGAATCCCTTTGACAGAGTATTGTACATCAGGCGAGCACATAGTTGTAGCAATGGGGGTAACAATGCCAAAATCATCTCATTAAAGGTTTCTACTACTAGTAGTACAGAAAAGTAATAAAGTAATTAAAGTTATATTTTATGTCATCACAACAAAAAGGTAACTTGCTTCTCATTGCTAAGGTAACTTGCTTCTCATTGCTAAATGCAGCATGTTGATCTGATTGAAGGATTTGGGGACAACAGTGTCATAAACCAACAGCTCCATTTTGCTCTCACCCGATGAGTTTGACAGGTTGCTGAGTTGCGTTTTGTTCGCATCCAGTTCTTTCTCCAGGCTTTGCACTTTTTTCTCCAGCTTGACTTTTTCAGACTCCAGTGACTTTACTGCTGACTGTAAGGTTTTTGCAGATTCATTCTCTCCCCGAAGCAATATAATCTAGCATAAAATACAATAAAGTATTGAATGAGTGTTTATACATTTTAATGGTACAACTGTTTAATTAGACACACGATATACAAATATTGCCACCACGTGAATATTGGGAGTCTTCAGTAGAATATTTGACGTCTGAAACACTTATTTTCAAGTGCAAAAACGCAAAATTAACAACATAATAGTAATTATGCCACGTTCCAATAAAGCCAGAAGAGAAAAAAAGTGATCTATATTGGCTAACCCATCATATAACAAAACTTACATTTCTCGGGATACTAACCTTTGCGTTCATAGTATTGAAAGACTGAAATATTAGGGCTACAAAGCTTGAATCCTTCCTTCTCTCTATGCAGTACTTTAATAGTCCTACTACGGTCTGCAATCACTGCTGTATATGGTGCCGCCTACAGCTCGTAATGATGGGTCTCTATTGATTCCAGGATAAAAAAGCTATTGTGCCATGGGCATGTCAGCTGCACTGATGGCTTCATACACAGTATTCTCTTTCTCCAAAATGACAAATCTTTATTTACTCAGGACTCTGAATATCAAGCTCACAAGTCTGCACTTGTTAATTTTGGGACCGGTAGGAGTAAAATTATTTTGCTAGCGTTTATTAAGTGCACACCACAATTATACAGTGTTAGGCAACAGTAATTTCATACGTGTTTTAACATGGGTTTTCAGGATTGTATGGCAAAAAATCCCCCATTGCATATCCTATTGTCCTTTTCTGCAGATGAGGCTCCGGACCAAGCAAAACACAAAAAGTAGAGGTAGAGCGTAAAAAAAAAAAGCTATGTGTGCATGGTAGCACAATGCAGTGAACAAGTATCTGTCAAATAACAAAGAATTAGCCAAAGGATAAAGAGTATACTCAAATGATTTAACCTTCACACCATCGGTCTGTATATTGGGGTATGTATAAGATTTTTAATTCTAATGACCGTGGTAAAATAGCAATGGCTTGAATGTATAAGGCATGAAAGGTGAGCTCATATCACTGAACAACAGATCAGGTACCTATGATCTAGAAATTTATAAATAAACTAAATTGGATGTTGAATCTGGACAGATGTATTTATTTTAAGAGAAACGTAATAACTACATTTCAGAAACCATGGGCATCTCAATTTACAAGTGGGGCATTGGTTTCAAGAGAATTGTTAACATACCGCTTGGGGCTGTTTAAGGAAGGAGTAAAATATTTTAGCTGGACTTCAGCGTTGGCAGTGTGTTTTATGGTATAGGAGTCTAATATGAGCGTGGGGAGGGCTGGAAGGAGCAGTGTATGTCTGTCAGACCGTGCGGAAGACTTACTGTAATATTTGTTCGAAATAAATACGTAATAGGTCCAAATCATTACCTTTGGCATGTTTTTTTTTTTTCTGTACCTGTCACACAAAATGCTTTTGCCATGTTTATCTTGATTTGCATTGGGCTGGTAGAGGGGAAGAAGGTAAAAGGGCTTGCTTTCTTATGTTTGTGTCATTCTAGATTACAAAATATATAAAAAAAAACACCTAATGTAAAAAAAAAAGACGGATTTTGGTAAGAACTTACCTGTAAAATCCTTTTCAGCGAAGGAAGGAAGAGAGACACAGTATTCATTACTGATGGGTAGGCGGAGCCCAGATAGGATTGATACCTCAGATTAAAAAGAGTGTTGACCGGCCCCTCCAGCACGGGCTCCTCCTACTCAGCTTTCTTCAGTCGTACCCAAGCTTAAAGAAGAGCAAGATCACCAGCGGAGCAACATAACTCCTTCTGAAGGACTTCCGAGAAAAACACAATAGTACAGGTTATGCATGCATTTGGCAAAACATCACACAGTTCCAGGTACTACTCACTGGACCTGACCACTGCGATGAGCTGGTAATGCTGGAACAGAGCCGTAGCGCGTCGACCTCAGCCCAGATAAACGCTATCAGAGAAGGGTCACGCCGCATCTGTAAATACAACAACACACTTCTGCCATGGGAGGGAGCGTGTCTCTTCCTTCCTTCGCTGAAAAGGATTTTACAGGTAAGTTCTTACCAAAATCCGTCTTTCAGCTGCAGAGGGAAGGAAGAGAGCCACAGTATTCATTACTGATGGGACGTCCCAAAGCAGTTCAAAAATAAGGGTGGGAAAAAACCAACAAAAGGCAGAAACCCAACAACCTAGATAAAAGCGCAAACAGGCGCCAAATACAAGTTAACTAGAACTTTAAACTACCGCTGCCTGCAGGACTCTACATCCTAAGGCCGCATCAGCGGAAGCACTAACGTCCACCTTATAAAACTTTGTAAATGTGTGGACAGAAACGCCAGGTCGCCGCTCGGCAGAGCCGAGCTGCCGAAGCCCCTTGACAAAAGGCCCACGATGAAGCCACAGCCCTCGTGGAAAGAGCTCGAACCTTAATCTGGCAAGGCTCGCCTTTAAGTCGGTAAGCTTCCAAAATGGCCGACCGAATCCAACGAGCTATAGAGTCCTTGGAAGCTCGTTGACCACGCCTGCGACCTGCAGGAATTACAAACAGAGAATCTGACTTCCGAAAACTCGAGTAATAGGCAGATAGAACTTCAAGGCCCGCACCAAATCCAATGTGTGCAAGGCCCGTTCCTTTGCCTTCCTCGGGCCCGGGCAAAGCGAGGGCAACACAATATCCTGGTTAACATGAAAATGCGACACCACCTTAGGTAGAAAGTCACCCCGTGTGCGAAGCACTACTTGATCAGAGTAAAACTCCAGGAAAGGAGGCGAGCAGGGAAAATCTGCCAACTCAGAAACTCTTCTCAAAGAGGTTACCGCCACTAAGAAGACAACCTTCCAATAAAGTAGAGAAAGGCTAGCATAAATCATAGCCTCAAAAGGCACATGTTGAAGAGCCTCCAAGACAAGGTTGAGCCGCCATGGAGACACAGGCGCCTTCCGCGGCGGAAACTGACGGGTTACTCCGCGAAAAAAAGGGAACGCACGTCACTACGGGAGGCGATAGCCCTCCGAAACAGCAAGGACAGAGTAGAAACCTGACCTTTCAGGGTGCTCACTGCCAAACCTTTGTCCAGCCCATGCTGTAGACAAATTGGGAATGGAAAAAAACCCTCGGTTCCTTGAAGAACCCGAACACCACGAAAAGAAGACTTCCCAAGTCTTGTGATAAATCCTAGTAGTAGCCGAACTACTGGCAGCTCGCAGAGTGACAATGACTTTGCTGAAAAACCTCTAAGGGTCAATACTTCGGTCTCAAGAGCCACGCCGTCAAACGCAGAGACTTCAAGTCCGGATGACGGCCGGGACCCTGGGTTAACAGGTCCGGGCGAAGAAGAAGTGGGAATGTCGGCGCCGCCAAAAGCGACACTAGTGTCGAGAGCCACGTCCTCCTTGGCCAATCTGGGGCTATCAAAATAGCCGGAATTCTCTCCAGTCCGATCCGACTCAGCACCAGAGGGAGTAAGGATATCGGCGGAAACACATAGACTAGCTCGAAATGGTCCCACGTATCCACCAGAGCGTCAACCGCCACAGCCTTCGGGTCCTTGTACCTGGACATGAAGGTCGGTAGTTTGGTATTGAACCTGGACGCCATCAAGTCCACTTGGTGAGTTCCCCAACGGGAGCACAGCAGTGCAAAAATCTTCGGATGAAGACTCCATTCTCCGGGATCCATCTTCTCGCAACTGAGGAAGTCCGCCGTGGTATTCTGGACTCCTGGAATGTGAATCGCAGAGATGACTGGAAACCTGGTCTCGGCCCATATCAGGATCCGAGACACCTCCATCAAGAGCCTGGAACTCCTCGTCCCGCCTTGGTGGTTGATATACGCGACCGCCGTCGCGTTGTCTGTCTGCACTCGACTGACAGACCGCTCAAAAGGACCGTCCAATGTTGGAGGCAAAGAAAAAATTTTTCCCTCAATTCCAGGATGTTGATCGGTAGAACCGACTCTTCCGATGACCATACTCCCTGGATCCAAAGATCGTTTCAGACACCTCCCCCCCAGCCCGTCAGGCTGGCATTGGTGGTTATGACCGACCACTTCGGAGGGATGAAAGACTTTCCCAGGGATAACGCTCCTGGACGTAACCACCATCCTAGGGATTCTCGCACCCTGTGAGAGATGGTGACGCTGCAATCCAGTGAAACTTGCGATCGATCCCACGACTCAGGATGAGCTTTTGGAGAGCTCTGGAATGAAAATGGGCAAACGGAAGTGCCTCCATGGTCAAACCCAGAAGGCGCATACCTTCCGAAGGGATATTGCTGTCGCAGACTTCATAATCTGTACATGTCGGAAAAGACATGCCTGCTTGTCTGGAGGTAGGGACACCACCGCCCATACCGTGTCGAAATGCATCCCCAAAAACAGGATTGACTGCGACGATTCCAGAGACAACTTCCCCCAATTGACCAGTCACCCGAAATCCTCCAGGAGCTGAAGGGATAGATTGCGAGCTGTCACTGCCTCCTCCTTTGAGGATGCCACAATCGAAAGGTCGTCCAGGTAGGGGCGAATCGTAAGTCCCCGTCTTCAAAAAAAAATTGCCATGAGATTTAGGCGCCAGAATAGTTGTAAAAATTCTGGGCGTTAAGGCCAAGCCGAATGGCCGAGCCACAACCTGGTAATGGTTGATCTATGGCAAAAACGAAGGAAGCGCTGGTGAGCTCTTCCGACGGGAACATGCAAATAAGCGTCTCGAATGTCGATTGACCAAAAAGTCGCTCTGCGACAGGACTGCCATAACAGAGCGAAGCGACTCCATGCGGAATTTTCGGGTGTGGACAAGCCGATTCAATCTTTCCAGAATAGGGCGAAATTTGTCCTCCTTTTTTGGGGACTACCAAGAGGTTGAATAAAAGATCCTCTTCCCCGGTCCTCTGCGGAACCGGTATCACCACACCCTTCTGCAGAAGGGAATCGACCTCTCGCAGTAGAGAGGTAAATAGTTCGGCTTTGACGGAATGCGAAATTGGCAAAAAAACTGTCCGGGGGTCGAGAAAGAAACTCTATGAAGTAGCCTGTCAACACAACCTGTGTCACCCAGGCGTCCGACACACGGGAAACCCAAGTCGGTTTAAATTGGAGTAAACGACCCCCCCACTCGAGGGCGCTCGAGTGAGATTCAGATGTCAGTCCGCCTTAGCAAATTTTTTTTTTTTTGCCAGCTTCTGTCTTAACAGAAGTTCTGTTTCCAGGGTATGCGGATTTTCTGAGAATTCTTCTTTTTTTTTTTTTTTTTTTAAAAAAAAGAGAGACGACCCAAACCCCCAGAGAGTTGGCCGGATCATCCCTTGAACCGAAAGGACCGCCGATAACTATCGGCACTAGTCCTGCCAGACGCAGAAGTCATAGCTCTGCGCTGTGGTAAAAGCTGTTTCTTTTGCCTTTGCCTTGGCAATCATCTCCGTGAGGTCAGATTCAAATAGCTGACCACTTTGTAAGCTAAAGATAGCAAACCCTGCTTGGAAAACCGCGTTCCACCGTCCAAGTCACAGTGCTCTTCTGACTGTGACTGCCGAGGATTGCGCCCGGGATAGCAGTGACGCATTATCATTTAACTTGAAAAGGCCATCTACCTCGATAGAGGGGATCTATCTTGCCACGCCGTCCTTAGACGGTCCAACCGGCTCAGGGGAACTTAACAAGTACACCTAGATCCTTAATACCGAATCTATGATCCACGGCCTTGCAGATGGATTGTTGCCATCTCCGTTTTTCTGTCCAGCGTGTCCTGCAGACTCGCCTTCCCTTTACCAGGAAGATTTGCTAAGCTGGGATAAAGGAACATTCACTTCAGGAGAAGGGATCCAATTAACAAACAACTCCGTAGAAAAACGGATACAGTTTGTAAAGCCGTCGCGACCCATGCGACTCCTGAAAAATCCGGGCCGACTTACCAGGACGTCTAGTTACCTCCTCCGGTAACTGTAACGCCCTCATCTCCAATAGAGATATTAGTACGGCCCATGAGAGAGGCAGAGTGTCCCTGCCGATCCTCCTTGTCCGAATCGGACTTCTTCGCTAAGCGAGAAGGAAGGCACCGATTTGTGTCGCTTCCTTGAGAGGATCTAGCTGACACTCCATAACCTAAAAGGTCAGACAGGCCATCAACAGAAACTAGCGAAGGCCTCCATTTAGACACCACTGGAACCTCCGACCGCCGTGCATGAGTCGAGGTCTGCGTGTCAGATACGCGAGGCTGATCCGTAGCGAATCTGGGAGACGGTCTCTGACATGCTCTTGCACAGTATATGGCAGTTTAAACCTGTCAGTAACCAGAACAGTGTTTCTTAAAGAAAAAACAAACGCTGAAGGGGTAAAGCTCTAAAAGAGAGAGCTACCCCAGCCGTCCCCCATTAAGAGTTAACCGCCTAAGAAGGGGTTAAAGTAGCAGACTCCCCACAACCTTGATAATGAAAAGGGTGTGCGAATCTCAAGCGCCTCTTATAAGGTCGCAGCTGCAGGACAGCTATGCCACACTATACAGAAAACGTTCCACAAGATCGCTAAAAAATTGCGCTGTTTTGTATAACGCAAAGACCGCCAAAGTCATTAAGGGGATCGCTAACCGCTTAAGCGATGCTAATGAGATCGCCCAGATTGGCAGTTACTAGCGACATTGAAAATAATCACACAAACGATCGCATTAGTATGCGTCGTTATCAGGATCGTTAGCGGGAACGTATAGTGGCAGTATTAATGTCGCAGACTCCCCACAACCTCTTTATTAATATTGAAAGAGTGTGCGAGCCCCATATGCGATAACAGCCGCAGTACAGCTCAATCTGTCACTCAGTAGTGCCCCAGACGGCGCTCGCGCTGTGGAGGTGAAGGGGTTAAGCTTCTGCCCGCGGGCTAGAAGCGACTCACCCAGCTGGTCACGGTTCTTGCCGGGAGGGCAGGGGAACGATCCGGGGATCTTTCAGCCTGCATCTGATCAGCAATGGCCGCCGCGCTCTGCCTCCGTTTTTGTGCTCCATGTAGAGGAGCCGGAAATGGAGGCTGCAGTAAAGCGCGCGCGCTCAGAGCGGCGCGAAATTCAAATAAAAAAAGCACGTACTCCTCTCTCCCGCTCTCTATGTCCTGCAGGCATCCACCTGCGGACAAAAAAACACAGTCACCGGCATGTATATTGTAACAGCGACTGCCGCAGCAGTCGCTGAAAACACTCACACAATCAATAAAAATGTGGAGTACTCACCAGCCGAAAGCGCCACAGGGACCCCCAGGGGTTTCTGGCGCGTGCCCATGCTTCCCCCCAGGGCGGGGATCGCAGTGACCCCTGCAGCGCGGTTTGCGTCCCCGCCAGGGAAGCCATCCTCATCCCCCCGGGCCGGCAGGGTTCTGCAGGGACAACCATATAGGGTAATACAGATCCGCCAAGGGAGAGGTTGGGGTCCAGCAGCGCTGAGACCCCTGAGACCTCTAGACCACATTAGGTGATCCAAGTCTCTTGTCCGATAGAAAATAATAAAATCTTCTGAGGAGCTGCTTCCAGCAGCGACCATCCTCTGGGACCTCAAATTTTAGACTGAAGAAAGCTGAGTAGGAGGAGCCCGTGCTGGAGGGGCCGGTCAACACTCTTTTTAATCTGAGGTGTCAATCCTATCTGGGCTCCGCCTACCCATCAGTAATGAATACTGTGGCTCTCTTCCTTCCCTCTGCAGCTGAAAAGTGATAAGAATGTAAAAATATTGAACCATTTCACATGAAGCTTCATCAGGGGTGCTTTCTTAATAACTGCATTGTACTACACGTTGTTTTTTGGCATTCATATTGATACGGTGCATTAGGACAAATACACTACAGAGACTCATTATTGGTGTTGTTGATTTTTTGATGGTCAGGAAAGAAGCTAAACAAACACTTAGTCATCATTTTGCTCTGGAACGTCAGGGGCCCGATTGGGACGCCAGGGGCCCGCTTGGACTGGAAGCCTTAGTAGAGATTGAAGATGTAGGAATAGGACACTGCATGCAGTGCAGTAAGAAAGATGCTGGAGACCAGACAGGGGAAGGCTGGACAGTGGAGAGGTGAGTTAAAGAGTAATGGGAAAGGCTGTCTTCACTGAAAACAAATTTTTACCTAAGAATTGAGAATTTTGATAATGACTGACCAATTTTGGCATGGAGAGAAACTATTTTTTCTGATAAGATATATTACAAAGTTCCTTATTTTCATGTGTTCTATTGATTTATTAAATAAAAATTAAAAGATGGTTACGCGTTAAGTGTTTTTCATCTTTTTTTTTTACTCTGCCTTTATTATACTCTGGTTTTAAGCATAAAAAATAAGCATTCTATTTGCATCAAATTCGATGGAAACTGAATTTTTAGACCAAAATTAAGCACACTGCAGAATTTTGGCAGGTTCAGTTACGGTATTACTAATGTAAATCTATTGAATAAATTATATTAGAACTTCTGAAAGTTAAGGAATGTGAAACTAGGTATGAAGATGAAATAAAGATTATGGGCTTCAAATAATGTAAATAAATAAATAAAAAAACTATAGCAAAAGTACATTTACAAAAAAAGTGTAAATCCACATTTACCTCTTTTCTAAGTTTTTCAAGTTCTTTGTCCTTCTCTGTGATCAAGGCACTGGTACTGGTGAGAGATTTCTGTATAGAGGTCTTCTCTTCATCAAACTCTTTCTTAAGAATAGATTCCCTGCACAAAATAAAAGTCAGAAACCAAACAAGGAGGAAATAACTAGAGAAAACGTGTAGGGTTTACTTGTAGTTATTTGCTACACAGGATTGTGAACTTCCGTTGTAAGGGTATCCTCATCTGTGAAAGTAAATTTACAGCTATATAACATATACCTGCATTACTTATTTTGCTCTGATCATTAATAAAGACTGGAATCACACAGTTTGTGTGGCAGCATACAAAAGGAATAGAAGATACAGGGTACACACAAAAGTATTGGGGCAGACCTCCTGACGATTGAATTAAAGTTTTTCATTCAGTCCCATTGCCATGGGTTTAGAAAATGCAGTTAATGACCATAACATTTGTGAAAGAGTGACTTGTTCTAAAGATCTCAATTATCATGAGAAGGGTCCTGTTAAAAGATGCTATCGTTGTAACAAGTCCGTTCATGAAATTTCTTCTCTCCTAAATATTCCACAGTCAACTGTAACAAATGTTATTGAACTATGGAAGCATTTAGGAACCACAGCAGCTCAGCCATGAAGTGTAAGAGCGGCATTACTGAGTGCTGAAGTGCATAAAAATCGCCAATGCTCTGCTAACAGTATCAAACTCTCTTCCCTGTGGTGTGACAAATTACGCTTCTCTATCAGGCAGCCTGATGGACCAGTTTGGTTTGGCTAATGCCAAGAGAATGTTACCAGTCTGACATCATTCACCAACTATAAAGTTTGGTGGATGATGGATAATGCTATGGGGTGAGTTTTCAGGGATCAGCCTAGATCCCTTAATTCTAATGAAGGGAAATGTTAATGTTTGAGCATACCAAGATATCATGGACAATAGTATGCTTCCTACTTAGTGGGAACAGCCTAGGGAAAGACCTTTTCTTTTCCAGCATGACTTTGCCCCAGTGCACAAAGCAAGATCTATAAAGGCATGGTTGGGACAGTCTGATGTGGAAAAGATAGATTGGTTGCACGGAGCCGTGACATCAACCATATTGAACACTTTTGGGAGGCGTTAGAAAAGAAGACTGCAAACCAGGCCATATCTTTTAACATCAATGTCTGACCTCACAAATGCTTTTCTGCATGAATGGGAACAAATTTGTAAAATCTTGCAGAAAGCGTTCTCAGAAAAGTGGAAGTTGTTACACCGGCAGAAGGGGGGACCAACTCTTAATAAAGATCTATGGATTTAGAATGTGATGTCATAAAAGCTCCTGTAAGTGTAATGTGTAAGTGTCCCAATACTTTTGTGTATAAAATGTATAAATAAAGAACTGTTACGTTCCCTTTCTGCTGGATCCACTTGCTTTGCAACAGATTAGTGTATGGTGCCTGGTATACATACTACACCGCCGAGATTCAGATTTCCAAAGCACACTGTGAGCAGACATTGAGCCAGCAAGGAATCCTGGAAAATCCCAGCTGCATTTATAATTCTGCAAACTGCAAGGCTGAAAAGGAGCTTCCAGGCGGTTACTCAGGATCAGTACAATATCAGTAATGCATGGTATTTTATTCAAATATTCTATCTATGTAAAGTGAAGTTCAAAGGTGAACATACCCATTAACATAAATATTGGATTGATGGAAGAATTTTGATAAGATTTTCCTTTAAATGGAATATAAATCCTAGCAAGTGTTAAATACAGGCATCCTATACAACCTCTGGACTGTTTTAGAAAGCATATGAAATAATTCCATGACAGACATATTACCAGATAAATTGTATACTCAAGATAAAAGGCAAAGATTTAAGCAGTTTAATTCTTTGCACAACAGTATATAGCATATTTGGGGATTCTCCTTGCGAATAAGGTATGATAACCTCACTGGTTTTAAGTTAGAGGTGATTCAGTCAAGCAGTATGCTTCATTAATGTGGCTAACGTAACACAGCATATTTAATTTAAAGGGGTTATCCAGGACTATTTAACATTTCTACTATGGCCCAAGAACTAAAAAGTAGGCAGTTGCTGAAAACCTGCCTATTGTGCCCGGCACCAATCTCTGTAGTTACAGACCACTCCTGCCGGTGATACAGCGGCTTCCACTGACATCACGGTGACAGAGCAGCGGCTTCTCTTCTGCTCTGCTGACTGGGCGTGACGGCTGTCAATCAGCATAACATCAGCAGTCACGCCCCATCAACTAAGAAGACCGGAAGTAGAAGAGCTGCTCTGTTAACATGGAGCACATGTATCGCTGGCAGGAGCAGTCTGAGACCACTCTGAGCCAGAGTCGGGTAGAATAGGCAGGTAGTTGCCTCTGTTAGCAAATACCGTGCTGTTTGTTTTTAAGACCATAATAAAAAAAAAATAGTTCTGGACAACCCCTTTAAAGAGAACCTCGCTCCAGGATAAGAGTCCAGTTTTTGCTCATTTTATTCCCATTGCTCCCTCGAGCATTCAATTATTTATTTTTTTATGCACCATATGGTTCCAGAGATATGGGCCTTTTTATTTAGTGCTAATTTTCTTTACCAAAGGGGTGTAAGCTCTCAGCATTCTCTGGGAAAGTACATTTTGGCTGCTCTTCATTTAAACACTGTAAGCACTACCCCCTTTTTTAAAGACCACAAAAATTATCCCTACATAAAAAGGCTCCCATGTCTGGAACTGTATGACAAATTAAAAACAAAAAAAGAAGATAGAATATACAAGGAAGCAGAGGGAGTAAAATAAACCCCGCCAAAAATGCCCGAGACCTGTCCTTTATAAGTTGTCAATGGGCCAGCACTTCTGTCATCCAGAATAGTGCTGCAAAGTGCTGGCTGTAAATTAGACGCTAGCAAAGAACTTCTGCTGATGTTCATCGGTACAACAATTAAAAGGATTTTCATGTAACAAGATACTTCACTCCTGTACTATGAACAGCTGATTCTCTCCCATCTCCTCCCCATGAACAGGACATTTCTCTCATCTCCGCTGTCTATGAAGGGATTAGGTTTCACATGCTGGGCAGCAGATGAGCAACAGAACAGTAGAAAGGTCCTAGAAGCAGATCTGTGTTGTCTGAAGACAGTAATTCCAACAATAAATTAGATCTCACAATTGAGGAATATGAAGGCAGATGTAAATTAGAGACAGTCTGTAAGAGGGAACTGTAATCTCATTGGTTGTCGCCCATGTTTCATCTTTAATCATTTATGGAGCTTTCAGAAAAATTGTAAGTACATTTCTGGAGCTCATAAAATCCCTTTAAAAATTGTAATCAATATAGTGGCCCATGAAATAATGAGATTCCTGATTTGTCAGGAAAATCACAAGTCTGAAAGGGTGGCAACAGCATTAATGAATATGATACACTACAGCCAAGTCACATTGTCACAAATAATGCTATACTGCTTGATTAGAGAATGGATTACTCAATAACGGCAATCGGTCTATTTCATATAGCTCCAGAACAGCCCATGCATTCTACAGAATGCCATGTTTATGTAAAAGACGGATTTTGGTAAGAACTTACCTGTAAAATCCTTTTCAGCGAAGGAAGGAAGAGAGACACAGTCATTACTAGTGGGTAGGCGGAGCCCAGATAGGATTGACACCTCAGATTAAAAAGAGTGTTGACCGGCCCCTCCAGCTCGGGCTCCTCCTACTCAGCTCTTCAGTCGTACCCAAGCTTAAGGAAGAACAATATCACCAGCGAAGCAACATAACCCCTTCTGAAGGACTTCAGAGAAAAAAACATAAGAGTACAGGTTATGCATGCATTTGGCAAAAAATCACACAGTTACAGGTACTACTCACTGAACCTGACTACTGCGATAAGCTGGCAATGCTGGAACAGAGCCGTAGCGCGTCGACCTCAGTCCAGATAATCGCTATCAGAGAAGGGTCACGCTGCATCTGTAAATACAACAACACACTTCTGCCATGGGAGGGAGCTGTGTCTCTCTTCCTTCCTTCGCTGAAAGGATTTTACAGGTAAGTTCTTACCAAAATCCGTCTTTCAGCTGCAGATGGAAGGAAGAGAGCCACAGTCATTTCTAGTGGGACGTCCCAAAGCAGTCCAAAAATTAGGGTGGGAAAAAACCAAAATAGGCAGAAACCCAACCTAGATAAATGCGCCACAGGCACCAAATACAAGTTAACTAAAAACTTTAAATCACCGCTGCCTGCAGGACCCTACGTCCTAAGGCCGCATCAGCGGAAGCACTGACGTCCACCTATATAAAACTTTGTAAATGTGTGGACGAAACGCCAGGTCGCCGCTCGGCAGAGCTGAGCTGCCGAAGCCCTTGATGAAAGGCCCACGATGAAGTCACAGCCCTCGTGGAGCGAGCTCGAATCTTAATCGGGCAAGGTTCGCCATTAAGACGGTAAGCCTCCAAAATGGCCGACCGAATCCAACGAGCTATAGAGTCCTTGAAAACTCGTTGATCACGCCACGACCTGCTGTAATCACAGACAGAGAATCTGACTTTCGAAAACCTTGAGTAATAGACAAAATGAACTTCAAGACCCGCACTAAATCTAATTTGTGCAAGTTCCGTTCCTTTGCATTCCCTGGGCCCGGGCAAAGCGAGGGCAACACAATATCCTGGTTAACATGAAATTGCGACAACACCTTAGGTAGAAAATTGCCCCGTGTGCGAAGCACTACTCGATCCGGGTAAAACTCCAGGAAAGGAGGCGAGCAGGAAAAAGCTGCCAACTCAGAAACCCTTCTTAAAGAGGTTACCGCCACTAAGAAGGCAACCTTCCAAGAAATTAAAGAAAGGCTAGCAGAACCCATAGGCTCAAAAGGTATATGCTGAAGAGCCTCCAAGACAAGGTTGATCCGCCAAGGATACACAGGCGCCTTCCGCAGTGGAAACTGAAGGGTTACTCGGCGAAAAAAGGAACGTACGTCCCTACGCGAGGCGATAGCCTTCCGAACTAGCAAGGACAGGGCAGAAACCTGACCTTTCAGAGTGCTAACTGCCAAACCTTTTGTCCAGCCCGTACTGTAGCAAAGCCAACAAATTGGGAATGGAAAAAAATCCTCGGATTCCTTGAAGAACCCAAAACCACGAAAAGACCAAGTCTTGTGATAAATCTTAGTAGTAGCCGGACCTCTGGCAGCTCGCAGAATGGCAATGACTTCGGCTGAAAAACCTCTACGGGTCAAGGTTTCGGTCTCAAGAGCCACGCCGTCAAACGCAGAGACTTCAAGTCCGGATGACGAACGGGCCCCTGGGTTAACAGGTCCGGGTGAGGAGGAAGTGGGAATGGCGGTGCCGCCAAAAACGACACCAGTGTCGAGAACCACGTCCTCCTTGGCCAATCCGGGGCTTTCAACATAGCCGGAATTCTCTTCCAGTCTGATCCGACGCAGCACCAGAGGAAGTAAAGATATCGGCGGAAACACAGACTAGCTCGAAATGGTCCCACGGAGCCACCAGAGCAACCACCGCCACAGCCTTCGGGTCCTTGTACCTGGACATGAAGGTCGGTAGTTTGGTATTTGAACCTGGATGCCATCAAATCCACTTGGGGAGTTCCCCAATGGAAGCACAGCAGCGCAAAAATTTTCGGATGAAGACTCCATTCTCCAGGATCCATCTTCTCGCGACTGAGGAAGTCCGCCGTGGTATTCTGGACTCCTGGAATGTGAATCGCAGAGATGGCTGGAACCTTGGTCTCGGCCCATAGTAGGATCCGAGACACCTCCATCATGAGGCTGGAGCTCCTTGTCCCGCCTTGGTGGTTGATATACGCAACGCCGTCGCGTTGTCTGTCTGCACTCGGACTGGTAGACCGCTTAAAGGGACCGTCCAGTGTTATAGGCAAAGGAAAAATTGCCCTCAACTCCAGGATGTTGATCGGTAGAACAGACTCTTCCGATGACCATACTCCCTGGATCCAAAGATCGTTCCAGACACCCCCCCCAGCCTGTCAGGCTGGCATCGGTGGTTATGACCGACCACCTCGGAGGGAGGAAAGATTTCCCCAGGAATAACGCTCCTGGACGTAACCACCATCCTAGGGATTCTCGCACCCTGTGAGAGATGATGACGCTGCAATTCAGAGAAGCTTGCGATCGATCCCAACGACTCAGAATGAGCCTTTGGAGGGCCCTGGAATGAAATTGGGCAAACGGAAGTGCCTCCATGGACGTCAAACCCAGAAGGCGCATACACTTCCGAAATGACATTGCTGTCGTAGACCTCATAATCTGTACATGTCGAAAGAGACATGCCCGCTTGTCTGGAGGAAGGGACACCACCGTCCGTACCGTGTCGAAATGCATTCCCAAAAACAGGATTGACTTCCAGAGACGACTTCGACCAATTGACCAGCCACCCGAAATCCTCCAGGAGCTGAAGGGATAGATTGCGAGCCGTCCCCGCCTCCTCCTTTGAGGACGCCACAATCAGAAGGTCGTCCAGGTAGGGAAATCGTAACCCCCTGTCTTTGAAGAATTGCCATGAGGGGCGCTAGAATTTTTGTAAAAACTCTGGGCGCCGAGGCCAAGCTGAATGGCAGAGCCACAAACTGGTAATGGTCCTGACCTATGGCAAAACGAAGGAAGCGCCGGTGAGCCCTTCCGACGGGAACATGCAAATAAACGTCGCGAATGTCGGTTGACCAAAAAGACGTTCTGCGACAGGGCTGCCACAACGGAGCGAAGCGACTCCATGCGGAATTTTCGGGATGTAAACATGCCGATTCAATCTTTGAAATCCAAAATAGGGCGAAATTTGTCCTCCTTTTTGGGGACCACAAAGAGGTTGGAATAAGAATCCTCTTCCCCGGTCCTCTGCGGAACCGGTATCACCACACCCTTCTGCAGAAGGGAATCAACCTCTCGTAGTAGAGCAGCAAATAGCTTGGCTCTGACGGAATGCGAGATTGGCAAAACCTGTCCGGGGTCGAGAAAGAGACTCTATGAAGTAGCCTGCCAACACAACCTGTGTTACCCAGGCGTCCGACACACGGGAAACCCAAGTCGGTTTGAATTGGAGTAAACGACCCTCCACTCGAGAGCGCTCGAGTGAGACCCAGACGTCAGACCGCTTTAGCGGGTTTTTTGCCAGTTTCTGTCTTAATGGAAGTTCTGTTTCCAGGGTATGCGGAATTTCTGAGAAATTCCCCTTTTTTTTTTTTTTTTTAAAAAAGAGAGGAACGACCCAAACCCCCAGAGGGTTGACCGGATCATCCCCTGGACCGAAAGGACCGCCGACAACTACCGCACTAGTCCTACCAGACGCAGAAGTCACAGCTCTGCGCTGCGGTAAAGCTGTTTCTTTTGCCTCAGAAATCAGCTCTGTGAGGTCAGATTCAAATAGCTGACCACCTTGTAAGCTAAAGATAGCAAACCCTGCTTGGAAACCGCGTTCCACTGTCTAAGCCACAGTGCTCTTCTGACTGTGACTGCCGAGGATTGCGCCCTGGATAGCAGTGACGCAGAATCCTTCAACTTGAAAAGCCCATCTATCTCGATAGAGGGGATCCATCTTGTCACGCAGTCCGTAGACGGTCCAAACGGCTCAGGGAAACTTTACAAGTACACATAGATCCTTAATACTGAATCCATGACCCGCGGCCTCGCAGATGGATATTGTTGCCATCTCCATTTTTCTGTCCAGCAGGTCCTGCAGACTCGCCTTCCTTTACCAGGATAAAGGGACATTCACTTCAGGAGATCCAATTAACAATCAACTCCGTAGAAAACGGATACAGATTGTAAAGCCGTCGCGACCTATGCGACTCCTGAAACATCCGGGCCGACTTACCAGGACGCCTAGTTACCTCTCTCTGGTAACTAACGCCCTCATGGCTCCAATAGTACGGTCCATGAGAGAGGCAGAGTGTCCCTGCCGATCCTCCTTGTCCGAAACGGACATCTTCGCTACGCGAGAAGGAAGGCACCGATTTGTGTCGCTTCCTTGAGAGGATCTAGCTGACACTCCATAACCTAGAAGGTCAGACAGGCCATCATAGAAACTAGCGAGGGCCTCCATTTTGACACCACTGGAACCTCCGACCGCTGCGCATGACGCCGTCGGGGTCTGCGTGTCAGATAGTCCGCATCTGACATGTCCTTGCACAGTATATGGCAGGTTAAACCTGTCAGTAACTAGAACAGTGTGTTTCTTAAAGAAAAACCAATCGCTGAAGGGTTAAAGCTCTTAAAGAGAGCTACCCCAGCATTAATAGTTAACCGCCTAAGAAGGGGTTAAAGTAGCAGACTCCCCACAACCTTGATAATGAAAAAGTTGTGCGAGCCCCAAGTGCCTCTTATAAGGCCGCAGCTGCAGGACAGCTTTTTATGCCACACTAACAGAAAAACGTTCCACAAGATCGCTAAAAATTGCGCTGTTTTGTATATCGCAATGACCGCCAAAGTTGATAAGGAGATTGCTTCCAGATTGGCAGCTACTAGCGACATTAAAAAATGATCACACAAACGATCGCATTAGTATGCGTCGTTATCAGGATCGTTAGTGGGAACGTATAGTGGCAGTATTAAAATCGCAGACCCCCCACAAACTCTTTATTATTATTGAAAAGAGTGTGCGAGCCCCTTATGCGATAACAGCCGCAGGACAGCGCAGTCTGTCACTCATTAGTGCCCCAGAAGGCGCCCGCGCTGTGGGGGTGAAGGGGTTAAGCTTCTGCCCGGAGGTAGAAGCGACTCACCCAGCTGGTAACAGTGTAACATCTTGCCGGGAGGGGAGGAGGGAGAAGAGCCAGAAGAAGCTTTCAGCCTGCTTCTTTAATGGCCGCCGCGCTGTGCCTCCGTGTGCTCCATGAGGGAAGCCGGAAATGGAGACAGCAGTAAAGCGCGCGCTCAGAGCGGCGCGAAAATTCAAATAAAAAGGCGCGCACTCCTCTCCTATGTCCTGCAGGCATCCACCTGCGGACAAAAAACACAGTCACCGACATGTAATGTACAGCGGCTGCCGCAGCAGTCGCTTGAGCACTCACACACACATTAATAAAAATGCGTGGTACTCACCAGCCGAAGCGCCACAGGGACCCCCAGGGGTTTCTGGCGCTATGCCCATGCTTCCCCCCAGGGCGGGGGACGCAGTGACCCCTGCAGCGCGGTTTGCGCCCCCGCCAGGGAAGCCATCCTCATCCCCCCGGGCCAGCAGGGTTCTGCAGGGACCACCATTAGGGTAATACAGATCCGCCAAGGGAGAGTGGGAGTCCAGCAGCGTTGAGACTCCTTAGACCTCTAGACCACATTTGGTGATCCAAGTCTCTTGTCCGATAAAAAAATAATAAAATCTTCTGAGGAGCTGCTTCCAGCAGCGACCATCCTCTGGGACCTCAAATTGTAAACTGAAGAGCTGAGTAGGGGGAGCCCGAGCTGGAGGGGCCGGTCAACACTCTTTTTAATCTAAGGTGTCAATCCTATCTGGGCTCCGCCTACCCACTAGTAATGACTGTGGCTCTCTTCCTTCCATCTGCAGCTGAAAAATGCCTGAATTTTAAAACATTTACTTTTTTGCGACTCAGCTTTGTTGGTGGAAGTTTATCAGAAGTTACCAGGCCACATATAACATGCACAGCTTTACGGCACAATAGGCATGCAAAGCATTGGGTATGATGATGGAAGGATCTGATGGTCCTATACAGTAGGGTTATAAACCACTGCACCCTTCAACAGTCACGGTTTACAAGTCTACAACAACATGTTCTACTAAGTAATTCCCAAGTATCTTACTATCAGAGGAATGTCTCTGTATTGCTAGTTACATTATATACATTTATTTTAATTATACTGTATGCTAGTTGAAAAGAAAATTCAGCATGATGAGAACATGAAATTTTACTAATTGTGCATAAGAATAGTCTTATCTTCACAATTTTTTCCTCTAGAAACTATAAATTAGGATTCTTCATGAGCCTAGATGCCTTTACTATTGGGATTACCAAATCAGAATAGATATCTCAAGACCTTCGGCTTCCAACACAGAAACACAATGCCGTTTCAAACAAAGCTAAAAGAAGCGAAGCAGAACACACTAATGACTCGTTAACACACAAAACCAAGTGCAGTATCTAAAATTAAAATGGAAGAAAAAAAGTGCAGCACTACACGGTGTTTTATGCTAATATAGGAAATAATGCACTTTGAATCAATTTTTTAAGGTTTTCTGTCACCAGATAAAACCTTTGATTTTATAAAATCTGTAAGGTACAACTAACAAGGAAATTACTGTTGCCGGTAGATGTCTCTGATAGGATCCCAAAACATGTTGCCATAAACCACATAGACTTTATAAGGAGAGGCAACATGCAACACCCTTCAAGCTGCTACCGTGGTCATGCGGTGAGAAGGAACAGATGGCTTGGGGGACCCCATTCTAGTGGTGCACTCCCTATCAGCTATCCATTAATCATCTATGGATAATTAAAGTCTTTTGCTAGGAAACGCCTTTAAAAGAATCCATAAACATGAGCAACTTAGGGTCCCTAAGGCATCTATTAAGGTGGTCCAAAAGCCACAACATCCATGAGATTGAATGGGGAGATGTCCGAATCTCTTTCCAATCTAGTCTAGGGTTGTTGCAGAAATAACCAATAGATATTGCATAATGTTCTCCATAATTCCTGTAGACAAGACTGGTGAGAGACATAGACACAATCTTACTAGGTGGATTGAAGGATTTTGCTAATATGTAAGTGTCCCAGAAGGTCCTACTGATGTGCCATAAATCATCTAACAGATAAAACTTTGAGCATATAAAAGATATAATATAAATATATCTAATATTTTAACTACTGTTGATAAATTTCCTTCATTATGTTGTATTTTTTGCCATTGTGCTTAAGTGGAAGGGGGTAATTGGTTATTGCAACTCATTAATTCTCAAGATTTATTTATGTTTTACAATGGCTATAATCCCTCAAAGACTCCTATTATTACTTCATTTCCACTATATTAATGACAGCCATCTTTGAGGGAACTCTTAAAGGGTTAGTCTCACCATTGCAGATAATTGTTACAGATCAGACCAGTGGCATGGCTGAGCCGCTGGCCTGAACTGGGTGATCTACCAGGTGGCAAGAAGAGGTTCTTTTTGCCCCTTCAGTACCAGAGGAGTGTAGGGAAACTAAAGCTGGCAGAATATAATTAGTTTCAGAACAGTGTTAGCAAGACTGCAGATGTGTCCAATAACCTGGGCAATACGCAGTATACTACAGAATTAAAAAACAGGGATTTTTTTGTGTACTCACCGTAAAATCCTTTTCTCCGAGACACTCATTGGGGAACACAGGACGATGGGTGTTATGCTGCTGCCACTAGGAGGACACTAAGTAAATACACAAAAAAGTTAACTCCTCCTTCTGCAGTATACACCCTCTGCTGGCTCTGTTCTGAACCAGTTCGGTGCCAAAGCAGTAGGAGCTCATAAACATAAGTGCAATATGCCAAAACCAAGAATAACTACAAGCCAAATGGCCAAACAGGGTGGGTGCTGTGTCCCCCAATGAGTGGCTCGGTGAAAAGGATTTTACGGTGAGTACACACAAAAATCCCTGTTTCTCCATCGCCTCATTGGGGGACACAGGACCATGGGACATCCTAAAGCAGTCCCTGGGTGGGAAAACATCACAACGTGTGAGACCTCACGCACCCAATGCCTTAAAGACTAGTTGACTAGAAGGCAGTCTTAAAGATGCAAAACTGCCGATTGCAGAATCTGTCTGCCAAGGGCCGCATCTGAAGAGGCTAAAGCATGAAGGTTGTAATGCTTAGCAAACGTGTGAAGACTGGACCAAGTCGCAGCCCTGCACACTTGCTGAATGGAGGCCTGGTGCCAAATGGCCCAGGATGCCCCCACTGATCGAGTGGAGTGAGCCTTAATCCCCGCCGGGATAGGCTGACCTTTGACACGATAAGCTTCTTGGATCGCTGAACGAATCCATCTGGCAATCGTGCCCTTAGAAGCAGGCAGACCTTTCCTGGGTCCCTCCGGAAGCACAAACAGGGCATCCGATTTGCAGAAAGGCGCTGTTCTGGAGATGTACATCCTGAGGGCCCTGACCAGGTCCAAAGTGTGAAGAGCTTTCTCAGTACGATGGACCGGGGCCGGACAGAATGAAGGCAGAACTATGTCTTCATTCAGATGAAAAGCCGAGACGACCTTAGGAAATAAAGACGGAGACGTCCTGAGCACCACCTTGTCTTGGTGGAAAATCAAAAAGGGAGGTTTGTAAGACAAAGCTGCCAGTTCCGAGACACGTCTGATGGACGATATTGCCACAAGAAAGGCAACTTTCCACGAAAGAAGAGAGAGAGAAACCTCAAGAATGGGCTCGAAGGGGGTCTCTTGTAAGGCACTGAGGACCAAGTTAAGGTCCCAAGGTTCCAAAGGCATCTTGTATGGAGGGACAAGATGGGACACGCCTTGGATAATGTCTTAACCTGCGGATTGAAAGCTATTCGTCGTTGGAACAGGACGGATAGAGCCAAAATTTGACCTTTGAGAGAGGCCAGCGCTAGGCCAGAGTCTAAGCCTGCCTGAAGGAACTCCAAAATGGAAACGGTGGAAAACACCAAAAGGAGACCGACCGCTATCTTTACACCATGAGAAGAAAGTCTTCCAAACACGATGATAAAGAATCATGGAAACAGGCTTCCTAGCGTTGATCATGGTAGAGACCACTCGTTGTGAGAAACCGGCCTGGGCTAGGATCCAGGATTCAATGGCCAGGCCGTTAAACTCGGGACTCTCGAGTTCTGGTGGTAAATGGGCCCCAGGGAGAGGTCTGGACGATTCGGTAACCGCCAAGGGACGTCGGCGACTAGATGTACTAGCTCCGTATACCACGCTCGGCGAGGCCAATCCGGAGCGACGAGGATTACTGGAATGCCCTCCACCTTGATTTTTCGGATGACCCGAGGGATCAGCGGAAGTGGAGGAAAGACGGAATTGGCTCCATGGCAGTACTAGCACATCGGAGCCAAAGGCTAATGGGTCGCGAGACCGGGCTACGAACGCTGGAACCTTGGCGTTTGCTCTGGAGGCCATGAGGTCGACGTCCGGAGTGCCCCAACGCTGACAAATCTGAAGAAAAACTTCCGGATGAAGAGACCACTCTCCGGAAGCTATGCCCTGGCGACTGAGAAAGTCCGCCGCCCAATTTTCTACTCCCGGAATGTGAACTGCAGAGATGAGAAGCGAGTGGTTTGTCTCGGCCCATTGCAGAATGTGCGTCACTTCGAGCATCACTTTTCTGCTTCGTGTGCCTCCCTGGTGATTGATGTACACCACGCCGTGGCGTTGTCTAATTGGATCCGAATGGGACAACCTGCTAAGAGGTGGTGGAAACGATGAAGAGCTAGCCATATCACACAGATCTCGAGGACATTGATTGGGAGGTTGGCTTCCTGAATAGACCAACGTCCCTGAGGCGTGTGGTGACGAAATATCGCTCCCCATCCGAGGAGACTGGCGTTGGTGGTCACTACTAGCCAGTGTACCGGAAGGAAGGACCTTCCTTGATCCAGTGACGACTTTACCGTCCATCACTTGGGGGAGTGTCTGATCCTGGTTGTCAGACGAAAGCGGTGATTCCAGGGAGGCTGTATCTTTGTCCCAGGCTGAAATCAATGCCTGTGGAGGGGACGGAGGTGAAATTGGGCAAACGGCACTGCCTTGATGGATGCTACCATTTTCCCCAAGACCTGTATGGCGAACCGCAGGGAGTGAGACCTGGCAAGAATTAGCAGTTGAACTCCCCGGGAAAAAGGAAATTCGCTGGAATGGGACTGGGGAGGACTTTTCTAGGTTCACTAGCCACCCTAGGCGAGACAGAGGTTCGATGGCAATAGTGACACTCTCTGCACAAGCTCGATAGGACGGGCCCTTGACGAGAAGATCGTCCAGGTAGGGTAGGATTATCACACCCCGAGAGTGTAGGATGGACATGACAGCCGCCATGACCTTTGTAAATACTCTGGGGGTGGTGGCGAGACCGAAAGGCAGAGCAGTAAATTGAAAATGTTCTTCTCCGATTGCAAAGCGTAGAAAACGCTGGTGACTTGGGAGGATCGGTATGTGAAGATATGCGTCTTTGATGTCGATGGACGCAAGATATTCTTTCTCCAGAGAGGCGATGACTGAACGGAGGGATTCCATCCTGAAGTGGCGTACTCTGATGAATTTGTTCAACAGCTTTAGATCTAGGATGGGGCGCATGGTTCCATCCTTTTTGGGACCACGAACAGGTTTGAGTAGAAACCCTTGAACCTTTCCGTGGGAGGAACAGCGACAATGACTGCGCTTTGCGGAGAGCATGTATGGCCTGATAGAAAGGGGCTGCTAGTGCCCTTGTCTTTGGGATACGAGACAGGAAGAAACGCGTTGGCGGGGGAAACTCGAATTGATTTGTATCCGAAGGACACGAGGTCCCTGACCCACTGGTCGTGGACGACCGCAAGCCAGACTTGAGAGACCAAGAGTAGACGTCCGCCTACCCTGTCTGTGTCCTCCGGACATGGCAGGGAGTCATTGAGAGAACTTGCGGGAAGGAGTGGTCTTAGGTCTGGACCGGGGAGATCTGTTTCTCCAGGAGTTAGATGGTTTGAATGAAGGATGCGAACTCCTGTCCCAGCGTGGGGGACGGGCCGAACCCGCCGAGGCGGGTGAGGAGGACCAGTTTGTGGAGCCACGAAAGGGTCGGGAGCGAACCTGAAATTGGTCCTGAAAAGGTCGAGTAGATCTACGTTGGGGAAGAAATTTACTCTTTCACCCGTGGCATCCGAGATAATCTGATCTAGCTTCTCTCTGAACAAGCGCCCGCTTTGATATGGCAAGGAAGTCAAAGATTTCTTCGAAGAGGAGTTTGCTCGCCATTCCCGGAGCCAAAGGGCTCTTCTTATGGTAACTGCGTTTGCGGCCGCCTGTGCAGCGCAATTAGCAGCATCAAGGGAGGCATGGACAACGTAATCACCGGCCCGGGAGATTTGGTAGGCAAAACTGGATACCTCGGGAGGTAGACTATTGTGTCGACTAATTCCAACTAGGGCCTCTGCCCAGGCTGCTATCGCTCTGGCTACCCAAGTGGTGGCAAAGGAAGGAAAAAGTGTTGTTCCGGCAGCCTCGAAAACTGACCTCGCCAGGTTGTCAATCTGGCGATCAGTGGGATTTTTGATGGAAGATCCATCCGACAGAGAGGAGAGTTTTTGAAGCTAGTCTCGATATGGGTGGGTCCACGGCAGGGGACTAGGTCCACTCCTTGTTTAGAGAGGATGCAAAGGGGTATCGCATCTCGAGCGGTTTTTGGCCAGTGAACCGCTTATCTGGGCGACTTCTATGTCTTTGCACAATACCCGTAAATTCGGGATGGTTGGCGAAAACCCTGTGAGGGCGTTTTGTCCTTTTGAAGGACACTGGGTGGTCCGGATTGGACCCAGATTCCTCCTCTACTTTGAGGGCCTGATTCACAGCCTCGATGAGAGAGTCTATAGATTACTGGAACTCAGGGGAGTCCGGGTCTGCGGCTACATCTGACTCATATTCAGAGTCGTGCTCGCTGTGGGCACCTGGTGAGGGGGAATGAGACACAGAATTAGATGATGCCGATGCATCTGATTTCTGTGGAGACGCATCACGGGTACGTTTCCTAGAAGAATGTGCGCTGTGTGACGCCCTCCGGGCCCTGTCTGAGGACTCTCGTGTGGCTGGAGGTACGGAGACGCCCTGGCTTGAGGAGGAATCACGAAAGGCTTCTAAGGTCTTAGTAAGAGAGTCCATGGACTGTGCCAAGGAATTAGCCCACTGAGGAGGGCTGGCATCACTGTGGTCGACAGTAGTGGGGGCCCCTGAGAGCATGAGGCTTCGCAGGCCGCACAAAGAGGTTTAGGGTGTCTCCGAGGTAAGGAGACGTTACATGAGGTACATGAGGCATAGATCACTGTGTGTGACTTTTCCGCCTTCTTGGTAGCTTTTGCCTCAGACATATTGCAGAAGCCTGTACGGAGCTACATATGACTGCTAACGGACTGTCAGTGCAGTGCTTACAGTGTATCTGCAGTGGAGGGGTTAAGACATGTGTGCAGGCAATGGGATAAGTGGCTTGTGCAGCTTACCCAGGTCCTGCGTCTGTGTCCATGCCCCCAGAGGAAAGGCTCTGCCTGACGTCTATTGCAGAAAAGATGGCGCTTCCTCCTCTTCCTGGGATTGGAATGCGCTCGGAAGTAAGGCCCGAGAAGATATCTGGCGCTTCTTGTTTGTGGTGAGAAGCGCCAGAAAGAGAGAGGGCGGAGTAGAGGACGAGGAGGAGGGAGTACCTCCTCCTCCTGTACTAAGCGCCGGCACTGGAAGGCCGTGAGCGCATCGAAAAGGGGGCGGAGAGCCGGGAGGGCGGGTTTGGGCCTAACGTGGCCTAAAGCTGGGAGCTAAATTTGTTGCTGCAGCCTCGGTGACGGTTGCAGCAGTGATAGGATGGGACGTCTGTCCCTAAGGACGGGAACGATCCTCCCCCCCCCCCAGGGACACGGACACTACATCAGACCCCGGAGAGGGAGGGGGGAAAGATGCCCCCCCCGCTGCTGTACTCACTCTGTGGTGCTCCTTGGGATGTAGCAGAGTCGGGAGCGCTGCGTGGCCGCACAAAAGGAGGATCTGATGCACTCCTATCCTTCCCCCAGGGACACGGACACATCAGACCACGGAGAGGGAGGGGGGAAAGATGCCCCCCCCTGCTGCTGTACTCACTCTGCAGTGCTCCTTGGGATGTAGCAGAGTCGGGAGCGCTGCGTGGCCGCACAAAAGGAGGATGTGATGCACTCCTTTCCTCCTCAATCCACCATCCCCTTGATAGGGAGGTGGAGAGGGCTCTTTGTCTCCTGTCACAAGACACTGTCACAGTGGTGGTGCAGTGGGGTCCCATAGATGCCGCAGGTAAGCCTCTGTGCTGCTGCCCGGGGACCGTAGCGGGCTAAGGGGGCCTGGCTCCGGAAGGGGGTACGTGGGGGCGACACCCCATGTTCCCGTCCGTTGTCGGTGCGGGGAGATCGGACCCATTAAAGGATCCGTCGCCCCTGATGAGAGCCCAAGCAGATGTAAAGGTTGCAGGAGGGGGTACGGGGAGGCGACACTCCGCGTTCCCGCTGTTGACGATCTTGGGAGATCGGGACCTTGAATAGCCCCGTCGCCCGATTATTCCATTGTAAAAGGTAAAAAATTAAAAATTAAAATAAAATAAGAAAGTTGGGGTCTGATCAGACCCTAGTGCCTGCTACAGACACTAAGCAAGAACTGGTTCAGAACAGAGCCAGCAGAGGGTGTATACTGCAGAAGAAGGAGTTAACTTTTTTTGTGTATTTGCTTAGTGTCCTCCTAGTGGCAGCAGCATAACACCCATGGTCCTGTGTCCCCCAATGAGGCGATGGAGAAATCTCTATATATTATAGATGAACTAAAAGGTAAAGTGTTTATCTGGTGATAGATACATTCAGCTTTCCAAGATACTCAGTTTACTCTGTTTTTATATTTGGCTACAATAAAAAAAACCTTTGTCTTAAGGAGAAAACTATAGTATATATTCTTAAGAATATATGAAAAGAACTTTCAAGTAGAAAGCATTCACATGGTTTTCGTATATTTATATTTTACATTGGCAAGTAGTCAAATCACTATTTAAAGAATCCTTCCCATCTTCATAAATGTGTATTGTCAGATAGTGCTTCTAAACACAAGCAATTTTGCAATTTACTGGTTATCAACATCTTCAGAAGTTTTTGAAAATTTTCTTTTCTTTACAACTTGCTTTCTTGGAACCCAATCCACACTGCCAGGCAGTAAAACATGCACTGTGCTGACAACTATTTGTTTAAGCCTGTATAAGCGCTGTTGTGAAGCTGACCAGCTATAGTGTCGCTACCTCCTGATCTTGGTCAGCTTCGGCACAGTGCTTACAAGCTAGAGAGCAGCGGAGGTCGGTCTCCTAGGCAGCCAGCTGTAAACAAAAGTGTTATATATAGTCTGCAAATTTCAATTCGGCATTAAATTGCAAAATTTTTGTTTTTACAAGCACTCGCTGATAAGATCTATGAAGGGTAACCCTTTAAGTACGCAACTGAGTCTTAAGACTACAACATGCTTTCAATAGCATAAACCTACTCTAATAGATCACTGATTCTTCTCTTATTACTCAAACATTCAGTAATGAAACATGTACCTTACTGGATTACTGGGTAAGCTTAAAAATGCAAGATAAAGACCACGTGTTAGAAACATGAAAGTAGAAAAAAATGTGATATACAGGAAGAAAAAGTGAAATTTTCCCTTTTTGTTGAAAAAATATTTAACTTTAATTTTCTTTTTACAAAACAAAAGCAAGACACTTTAGGACATATGCAGCCAAAATACGTACAACAATGCTGTACTAAAAAAAAAATATTATGAAATAAAAAAAATTCAAAATAAGACTATTTGTTGTAACGTGGATAGACTTTCTTCAGTCTTACCATTAAAGACACACAGATATAGCAAAGGAAGCAAAAGTAGAAAGGGAGAAAGGAATGGGATGAGCATTGATTAGCAGCGCAAGCTGGAACACAGCAGGACAGTTTGCAATCCACAAAGATTTAATTTCAGGAATAGGAAAGACTTGGCAAGAGGAGGATACCTGCACCACAAAAAGTGAGAATTCATATGTTTAAAGGAATCATACATAGCTTTACGTTGATCGGTAAATACTCTGTTACACATCAATACACACTATTTACAAATCCCTAAATGAGGGAATAAGTGAAATGCCCGATATAGATATACTGGTAAGTGTAACTGCATACACCAAACTACCGTACTCAAAAAAACGTAAAATGGGGGTTGAAAAGAAAATGTCGAGTAGCATGATCCATCCCAGCCAGATAGAAACTTGAAAGGGATCATATGACATATACTGTCCATTCTCCTACCAGATCAGGAGTCAAAGACTGCAACAGCATTGCTAGAAGACATTCCTACATTCATCACTCCAGAAAAAGTGCTTTCTTTTCAACCCTTTTTGGTACATTTGGCAGTTTTTAGTTGGTCTAAATTAACTCACGAGTATAACATTATTTGGGCACCATAACAACATTTTTTTTTTTTTTTTATAAGACAACCTGCTATTGGATTCATGCTGCCCAAACCAACAACAAAAGAGAATCAGAAATGGGCTGCACGATTACAGCCAGGCATGTTTTACTCTGACAGGGTGCAGTCTTCCAGAGTAAACATACTTGGAAAAGTCGGCCTCGGACTATGAATCTTGGTGGATTAATCCAATGCGGTCCACGGTTGGCTTCCCTCCGCCCCGCTGCAGTTGACTGACAAGTCTCTCCCTTTATGTGTACTTATGGAAAGACCAGTTAGTCATAGAGAGTAAAATGAGAAGCTGGCTAGGGACCGTATTGGACTAATCAGCCAAGATACATAGTCAGGCTGACTTTTCAAAGTACCTTTACGCAAACGCTTCCTTTCAGAGTGAAACACTCCTGGCTGCAATCATGAAGCCAGACAGATGCTTTCTGCCAGTGGTTCGGACAGCATGAATCTGATGATAGATTCTCTTTAGAGCATGCTTGTCTACTTTTAGGACTCACCCTCAGGGAGACATACATTGGGGTGCCCATAAGTATAATTTATGTCACCATAATGACAGCATCATCACAATCACCCCACTAACAAAGTGGTCTATTAAAGTTGTGCTCCCAACAATATTGCCAACCAAAAGCCTGAAATAAAATACTGCGAGAGCGGCGCTTTCCTTCACATATCCATATGTTTCATTAAAAATTCTGTTTCCTGTGGGGGACTTGCTAAATACATTTTAGTTAATGGGAAATGTTAGTGCTCAGTTTGCATTCTGAGTTAAGGATTTGTCTGTTCAGAGTCCAAGAGACCACTCCAATTTTATGTTACTCTTGGACAATCCAGGATACCAGGCAAGTATGATTTAAACAGTTATCATGATTTTATTAAAGCTGATCTACCAGCAGGTTTAACATAATCTATGTACATTATTAAACAGATCTCTTAGTCCAGATGACACTGGTGTATTTTCTTTGAAAATCCACCCTGAATGACTGTGTAATCCTGATATTAAGAGGAGCATTTTAGGAGTCTAGCTACAGAATGAAATAGCGGTATTCAGTCTAGCTCTACCCAGCCTGCTTGTACATTATGCAGTTTGTGTAGTGAAATCTGCTGACAGATCTGCTTTGAAGAGAACTTATAAACTTACAATTCTCTGAATGCAGGCCAACAGTGAAAAGCAGGCATGTTTTATGTAACAGGGGTTACTTGGATGTGGTGTAAGAGCAACACATGATCTATTTGGCTTTTCTTTTATTATTATATGAAATGCTGATAGCTACGACAGGAGCAGTACCACCTTTAGATTTCAATAGGCATGGCTCTGGACTATTAGTAGAGGGTTTGCCTAGTATTAAAAGTTAAGTCGCTTCTACTTGAATGAGAGCAGAAAACAATGAAGGAAACAGTACTCACTAGAGACCTGAGGCCCCTTCAATCTGCTGATTGGTAGGTGTCTAAAACGTTTCACCTACCACTGATATACTAATGGCCATCTAAAACAAGGAGTAAATATTAAAAGATAAAGATTTTTTTTTCTCTAGGAAATATTTTTTTTCACCACTGTACAACCTGTGCACCTAGAGACATTGGCTCATGTAGAAACTCTGACTTAACAGGAGTATTTACAATTTATAAATTAGAGAGCCACTGATTGTTCCCCTTTCTCGTGGACTGGAAGGATCGGCATCTAGAAGCATGCTCCCGTGCAACTGGCATCTGGTCAAGTATGACCAACTTTAAAGTGTTGTCTTACGATTGCTGCTCTGCACCACACCGTTCCCTTGAATCCCGATTTCCGCCTTGCAGGGGGTTGTGTGCTTTTGAGTGACAGATTGGACCAGCAGCATTATTACTGTGATCTCTCCCATCCTGCAAGCAGTTATCCTTGTCTCTGCAGCATAGTTGTAACGTAGAGGAAGTATAGCTTCAGAGCAGCGCTTACAAGCACTATACGACAAAGCTTGTAAGCGCTATGCTCCTTGCCTAGTAGACCGGCCACAGTTAATAAACTTCAGAGGTGGCCACTAACCTAGACAACAAACAGTACTTCTTGAGAACGGAGGGGATTTTTAATAAGTATATTGCAAAGTTTCTTATTTCAACTAACACTTTGCAATCTTACCATTAATCATCTTGAGAATACCCAAGAGAACAAGGTATAGCAAAGGGAATCTGTCAGTAGGTTTTTGCTACCTCATCTGAGAGCAGCAAGATAAAGGCATAGAAACCCTGAATCCAACACTTTATCACTTGGTTGACTGGGTTCAGCAGTTCTAACACATAGCAATGCAGTAGAGCAGAGAATGCTGCCCCTGCCCCCACCAGGCTCTCTACATACATTGCCTAAAGACAGAGACAGCTTATCACAGGAGGGGGCGGGGTTGGACGAGTGCCTGTGTGCCAGCTAGTCACTGCAATGAT
>JARQOD010000001.1:812304857-812418800 GCA_033576555.1 Oophaga sylvatica
CAGTGTTAGCAGACTGCAGATGTGTCCAATAACCTGGGCAATACGCAGTATACTACAGAATTAAAAAACAGGGATTTTTTTGTGTACTCACCGTAAAATCCTTTTCTCCGAGACACTCATTGGGGAACACAGGACGATGGGTGTTATGCTGCTGCCACTAGGAGGACACTAAGTAAATACACAAAAAAGTTAACTCCTCCTTCTGCAGTATACACCCTCTGCTGGCTCTGTTCTGAACCAGTTCGGTGCCAAAGCAGTAGGAGCTCATAAACATAAGTGCAATATGCCAAAACCAAGAATAACTACAAGCCAAATGGCCAAACAGGGTGGGTGCTGTGTCCCCCAATGAGTGGCTCGGTGAAAAGGATTTTACGGTGAGTACACACAAAAATCCCTGTTTCTCCATCGCCTCATTGGGGGACACAGGACCATGGGACATCCTAAAGCAGTCCCTGGGTGGGAAAACATCACAACGTGTGAGACCTCACGCACCCAATGCCTTAAAGACTAGTTGACTAGAAGGCAGTCTTAAAGATGCAAAACTGCCGATTGCAGAATCTGTCTGCCAAGGGCCGCATCTGAAGAGGCTAAAGCATGAAGGTTGTAATGCTTAGCAAACGTGTGAAGACTGGACCAAGTCGCAGCCCTGCACACTTGCTGAATGGAGGCCTGGTGCCAAATGGCCCAGGATGCCCCCACTGATCGAGTGGAGTGAGCCTTAATCCCCGCCGGGATAGGCTGACCTTTGACACGATAAGCTTCTTGGATCGCTGAACGAATCCATCTGGCAATCGTGCCCTTAGAAGCAGGCAGACCTTTCCTGGGTCCCTCCGGAAGCACAAACAGGGCATCCGATTTGCAGAAAGGCGCTGTTCTGGAGATGTACATCCTGAGGGCCCTGACCAGGTCCAAAGTGTGAAGAGCTTTCTCAGTACGATGGACCGGGGCCGGACAGAATGAAGGCAGAACTATGTCTTCATTCAGATGAAAAGCCGAGACGACCTTAGGAAATAAAGACGGAGACGTCCTGAGCACCACCTTGTCTTGGTGGAAAATCAAAAAGGGAGGTTTGTAAGACAAAGCTGCCAGTTCCGAGACACGTCTGATGGACGATATTGCCACAAGAAAGGCAACTTTCCACGAAAGAAGAGAGAGAGAAACCTCAAGAATGGGCTCGAAGGGGGTCTCTTGTAAGGCACTGAGGACCAAGTTAAGGTCCCAAGGTTCCAAAGGCATCTTGTATGGAGGGACAAGATGGGACACGCCTTGGATGAATGTCTTAACCTGCGGATTGAAAGCTATTCGTCGTTGGAACAGGACGGATAGAGCCAAAATTTGACCTTTGAGAGAGGCCAGCGCTAGGCCAGAGTCTAAGCCTGCCTGAAGGAACTCCAAAATGGAAACGGTGGAAAACACCAAAAGGAGACCGACCGCTATCTTTACACCATGAGAAGAAAGTCTTCCAAACACGATGATAAAGAATCATGGAAACAGGCTTCCTAGCGTTGATCATGGTAGAGACCACTCGTTGTGAGAAACCGGCCTGGGCTAGGATCCAGGATTCAATGGCCAGGCCGTTAAACTCGGGACTCTCGAGTTCTGGTGGTAAATGGGCCCCAGGGAGAGGTCTGGACGATTCGGTAACCGCCAAGGGACGTCGGCGACTAGATGTACTAGCTCCGTATACCACGCTCGGCGAGGCCAATCCGGAGCGACGAGGATTACTGGAATGCCCTCCACCTTGATTTTTCGGATGACCCGAGGGATCAGCGGAAGTGGAGGAAAGACGGAATTGGCTCCATGGCAGTACTAGCACATCGGAGCCAAAGGCTAATGGGTCGCGAGACCGGGCTACGAACGCTGGAACCTTGGCGTTTGCTCTGGAGGCCATGAGGTCGACGTCCGGAGTGCCCCAACGCTGACAAATCTGAAGAAAAACTTCCGGATGAAGAGACCACTCTCCGGAAGCTATGCCCTGGCGACTGAGAAAGTCCGCCGCCCAATTTTCTACTCCCGGAATGTGAACTGCAGAGATGAGAAGCGAGTGGTTTGTCTCGGCCCATTGCAGAATGTGCGTCACTTCGAGCATCACTTTTCTGCTTCGTGTGCCTCCCTGGTGATTGATGTACACCACGCCGTGGCGTTGTCTAATTGGATCCGAATGGGACAACCTGCTAAGAGGTGGTGGAAACGATGAAGAGCTAGCCATATCACACAGATCTCGAGGACATTGATTGGGAGGTTGGCTTCCTGAATAGACCAACGTCCCTGAGGCGTGTGGTGACGAAATATCGCTCCCCATCCGAGGAGACTGGCGTTGGTGGTCACTACTAGCCAGTGTACCGGAAGGAAGGACCTTCCTTGATCCAGTGACGACTTTACCGTCCATCACTTGGGGGAGTGTCTGATCCTGGTTGTCAGACGAAAGCGGTGATCCAGGGAGGCTGTATCTTTGTCCCAGGCTGAAATCAATGCCTGCTGGAGGGGACGGAGGTGAAATTGGGCAAACGGCACTGCCTTGATGGATGCTACCATTTTCCCCAAGACCTGTATGGCGAACCGCAGGGAGTGAGACCTGGCAAGAATTAGCAGTTGAACTCCCCGGGAAAAAGGAAATTCGCTGGAATGGGACTGGGGAGGACTTTTCTAGGTTCACTAGCCACCCTAGGCGAGACAGAGGTTCGATGGCAATAGTGACACTCTCTGCACAAGCTCGATAGGACGGGCCCTTGACGAGAAGATCGTCCAGGTAGGGTAGGATTATCACACCCCGAGAGTGTAGGATGGACATGACAGCCGCCATGACCTTTGTAAATACTCTGGGGGTGGTGGCGAGACCGAAAGGCAGAGCAGTAAATTGAAAATGTTCTTCTCCGATTGCAAAGCGTAGAAAACGCTGGTGACTTGGGAGGATCGGTATGTGAAGATATGCGTCTTTGATGTCGATGGACGCAAGATATTCTTTCTCCAGAGAGGCGATGACTGAACGGAGGGATTCCATCCTGAAGTGGCGTACTCTGATGAATTTGTTCAACAGCTTTAGATCTAGGATGGGGCGCATGGTTCCATCCTTTTTTGGGACCACGAACAGGTTTGAGTAGAAACCCTTGAACCTTTCCGTGGGAGGAACAGCGACAATGACTGCGCTTTTGCGGAGAGCATGTATGGCCTGATAGAAAGGGGCTGCTAGTGCCCTTGTCTTTGGGATACGAGACAGGAAGAAACGCGTTGGCGGGGGAAACTCGAATTTGATTTTGTATCCGAAGGACACGAGGTCCCTGACCCACTGGTCGTGGACGACCGCAAGCCAGACTTGAGAGACCAAGAGTAGACGTCCGCCTACCCTGTCTGTGTCCTCCGGACATGGCAGGGAGTCATTGAGAGAACTTGCGGGAAGGAGTGGTCTTAGGTCTGGACCGGGGAGATCTGTTTCTCCAGGAGTTAGATGGTTTGAATGAAGGATGCGAACTCCTGTCCCAGCGTGGGGGACGGGCCGAACCCGCCGAGGCGGGTGAGGAGGACCAGTTTGTGGAGCCACGAAAGGGTCGGGAGCGAACCTGAAATTGGTCCTGAAAAGGTCGAGTAGATCTACGTTGGGGAAGAAATTTACTCTTTCACCCGTGGCATCCGAGATAATCTGATCTAGCTTCTCTCTGAACAAGCGCCCGCTTTGATATGGCAAGGAAGTCAAAGATTTCTTCGAAGAGGAGTTTGCTCGCCATTCCCGGAGCCAAAGGGCTCTTCTTATGGTAACTGCGTTTGCGGCCGCCTGTGCAGCGCAATTAGCAGCATCAAGGGAGGCATGGACAACGTAATCACCGGCCCGGGAGATTTGGTAGGCAAAACTGGATACCTCGGGAGGTAGACTATTGTGTCGACTAATTCCAACTAGGGCCTCTGCCCAGGCTGCTATCGCTCTGGCTACCCAAGTGGTGGCAAAGGAAGGAAAAAGTGTTGTTCCGGCAGCCTCGAAAACTGACCTCGCCAGGTTGTCAATCTGGCGATCAGTGGGATTTTTGATGGAAGATCCATCCGACAGAGAGGAGAGTTTTTGAAGCTAGTCTCGATATGGGTGGGTCCACGGCAGGGGACTAGGTCCACTCCTTGTTTAGAGAGGATGCAAAGGGGTATCGCATCTCGAGCGGTTTTTGGCCAGTGAACCGCTTATCTGGGCGACTTCTATGTCTTTGCACAATACCCGTAAATTCGGGATGGTTGGCGAAAACCCTGTGAGGGCGTTTTGTCCTTTTGAAGGACACTGGGTGGTCCGGATTGGACCCAGATTCCTCCTCTACTTTGAGGGCCTGATTCACAGCCTCGATGAGAGAGTCTATAGATTACTGGAACTCAGGGGAGTCCGGGTCTGCGGCTACATCTGACTCATATTCAGAGTCGTGCTCGCTGTGGGCACCTGGTGAGGGGGAATGAGACACAGAATTAGATGATGCCGATGCATCTGATTTCTGTGGAGACGCATCACGGGTACGTTTCCTAGAAGAATGTGCGCTGTGTGACGCCCTCCGGGCCCTGTCTGAGGACTCTCGTGTGGCTGGAGGTACGGAGACGCCCTGGCTTGAGGAGGAATCACGAAAGGCTTCTAAGGTCTTAGTAAGAGAGTCCATGGACTGTGCCAAGGAATTAGCCCACTGAGGAGGGCTGGCATCACTGTGGTCGACAGTAGTGGGGGCTCCTGAGAGCATGAGGCTTCGCAGGCCGCACAAAGAGGTTTAGGGTGTCTCCGAGGTAAGGAGACGTTACATGAGGTACATGAGGCATAGATCACTGTGTGTGACTTTTCCGCCTTCTTGGTAGCTTTTGCCTCAGACATATTGCAGAAGCCTGTACGGAGCTACATATGACTGCTAACGGACTGTCAGTGCAGTGCTTACAGTGTATCTGCAGTGGAGGGGTTAAGACATGTGTGCAGGCAATGGGATAAGTGGCTTGTGCAGCTTACCCAGGTCCTGCGTCTGTGTCCATGCCCCCAGAGGAAAGGCTCTGCCTGACGTCTATTGCAGAAAAGATGGCGCTTCCTCCTCTTCCTGGGATTGGAATGCGCTCGGAAGTAAGGCCCGAGAAGATATCTGGCGCTTCTTGTTTGTGGTGAGAAGCGCCAGAAAGAGAGAGGGGCGGAGTAGAGGACGAGGAGGAGGGAGTACCTCCTCCTCCTGTACTAAGCGCCGGCACTGGAAGGCCGTGAGCGCATCGAAAAGGGGGCGGAGAGCCGGGAGGGCGGGTTTGGGCCTAACGTGGCCTAAAGCTGGGAGCTAAATTTGTTGCTGCAGCCTCGGTGACGGTTGCAGCAGTGATAGGATGGGACGTCTGTCCCTAAGGACGGGAACGATCCTCCCCCCCCCCCAGGGACACGGACACTACATCAGACCCCGGAGAGGGAGGGGGGAAAGATGCCCCCCCCGCTGCTGTACTCACTCTGTGGTGCTCCTTGGGATGTAGCAGAGTCGGGAGCGCTGCGTGGCCGCACAAAAGGAGGATCTGATGCACTCCTATCCTTCCCCCAGGGACACGGACACATCAGACCACGGAGAGGGAGGGGGGAAAGATGCCCCCCCCTGCTGCTGTACTCACTCTGCAGTGCTCCTTGGGATGTAGCAGAGTCGGGAGCGCTGCGTGGCCGCACAAAAGGAGGATGTGATGCACTCCTTTCCTCCTCAATCCACCATCCCCTTGATAGGGAGGTGGAGAGGGCTCTTTGTCTCCTGTCACAAGACACTGTCACAGTGGTGGTGCAGTGGGGTCCCATAGATGCCGCAGGTAAGCCTCTGTGCTGCTGCCCGGGGACCGTAGCGGGCTAAGGGGGCCTGGCTCCGGAAGGGGGTACGTGGGGGCGACACCCCATGTTCCCGTCCGTTGTCGGTGCGGGGAGATCGGACCCATTAAAGGATCCGTCGCCCCTGATGAGAGCCCAAGCAGATGTAAAGGTTGCAGGAGGGGGTACGGGGAGGCGACACTCCGCGTTCCCGCCTGTTGACGATCTTGGGAGATCGGGACCTTGAATAGCCCCGTCGCCCGATTATTCCATTGTAAAAGGTAAAAAATTAAAAATTAAAAATAAAATAAGAAAGTTGGGGTCTGATCAGACCCTAGTGCCTGCTACAGACACTAAGCAAGAACTGGTTCAGAACAGAGCCAGCAGAGGGTGTATACTGCAGAAGAAGGAGTTAACTTTTTTTGTGTATTTGCTTAGTGTCCTCCTAGTGGCAGCAGCATAACACCCATGGTCCTGTGTCCCCCAATGAGGCGATGGAGAAATCTCTATATATTATAGATGAACTAAAAGGTAAAGTGTTTATCTGGTGATAGATACATTCAGCTTTCCAAGATACTCAGTTTACTCTGTTTTTATATTTGGCTACAATAAAAAAAACCTTTGTCTTAAGGAGAAAACTATAGTATATATTCTTAAGAATATATGAAAAGAACTTTCAAGTAGAAAGCATTCACATGGTTTTCGTATATTTATATTTTACATTGGCAAGTAGTCAAATCACTATTTAAAGAATCCTTCCCATCTTCATAAATGTGTATTGTCAGATAGTGCTTCTAAACACAAGCAATTTTGCAATTTACTGGTTATCAACATCTTCAGAAGTTTTTGAAAATTTTCTTTTCTTTACAACTTGCTTTCTTGGAACCCAATCCACACTGCCAGGCAGTAAAACATGCACTGTGCTGACAACTATTTGTTTAAGCCTGTATAAGCGCTGTTGTGAAGCTGACCAGCTATAGTGTCGCTACCTCCTGATCTTGGTCAGCTTCGGCACAGTGCTTACAAGCTAGAGAGCAGCGGAGGTCGGTCTCCTAGGCAGCCAGCTGTAAACAAAAGTGTTATATATAGTCTGCAAATTTCAATTCGGCATTAAATTGCAAAATTTTTGTTTTTACAAGCACTCGCTGATAAGATCTATGAAGGGTAACCCTTTAAGTACGCAACTGAGTCTTAAGACTACAACATGCTTTCAATAGCATAAACCTACTCTAATAGATCACTGATTCTTCTCTTATTACTCAAACATTCAGTAATGAAACATGTACCTTACTGGATTACTGGGTAAGCTTAAAAATGCAAGATAAAGACCACGTGTTAGAAACATGAAAGTAGAAAAAAATGTGATATACAGGAAGAAAAAGTGAAATTTTCCCTTTTTGTTGAAAAAATAATTTAACTTTAATTTTCTTTTTACAAAACAAAAGCAAGACACTTTAGGACATATGCAGCCAAAATACGTACAACAATGCTGTACTAAAAAAAAAATATATATGAAATAAAAAAAATTCAAAATAAGACTATTTGTTGTAACGTGGATAGACTTTCTTCAGTCTTACCATTAAAGACACACAGATATAGCAAAGGAAGCAAAAGTAGAAAGGGAGAAAGGAATGGGATGAGCATTGATTAGCAGCGCAAGCTGGAACACAGCAGGACAGTTTGCAATCCACAAAGATTTAATTTCAGGAATAGGAAAGACTTGGCAAGAGGAGGATACCTGCACCACAAAAAGTGAGAATTCATATGTTTAAAGGAATCATACATAGCTTTACGTTGATCGGTAAATACTCTGTTACACATCAATACACACTATTTACAAATCCCTAAATGAGGGAATAAGTGAAATGCCCCGATATAGATATACTGGTAAGTGTAACTGCATACACCAAACTACCGTACTCAAAAAAACGTAAAATGGGGGTTGAAAAGAAAATGTCGAGTAGCATGATCCATCCCAGCCAGATAGAAACTTGAAAGGGATCATATGACATATACTGTCCATTCTCCTACCAGATCAGGAGTCAAAGACTGCAACAGCATTGCTAGAAGACATTCCTACATTCATCACTCCAGAAAAAGTGCTTTCTTTTCAACCCTTTTTGGTACATTTGGCAGTTTTTAGTTGGTCTAAATTAACTCACGAGTATAACATTATTTGGGCACCATAACAACATTTTTTTTTTTTTTTTTATAAGACAACCTGCTATTGGATTCATGCTGCCCAAACCAACAACAAAAGAGAATCAGAAATGGGCTGCACGATTACAGCCAGGCATGTTTTACTCTGACAGGGTGCAGTCTTCCAGAGTAAACATACTTGGAAAAGTCGGCCTCGGACTATGAATCTTGGTGGATTAATCCAATGCGGTCCACGGTTGGCTTCCCTCCGCCCCGCTGCAGTTGACTGACAAGTCTCTCCCTTTATGTGTACTTATGGAAAGACCAGTTAGTCATAGAGAGTAAAATGAGAAGCTGGCTAGGGACCGTATTGGACTAATCAGCCAAGATACATAGTCAGGCTGACTTTTCAAAGTACCTTTACGCAAACGCTTCCTTTCAGAGTGAAACACTCCTGGCTGCAATCATGAAGCCAGACAGATGCTTTCTGCCAGTGGTTCGGACAGCATGAATCTGATGATAGATTCTCTTTAGAGCATGCTTGTCTACTTTTAGGACTCACCCTCAGGGAGACATACATTGGGGTGCCCATAAGTATAATTTATGTCACCATAATGACAGCATCATCACAATCACCCCACTAACAAAGTGGTCTATTAAAGTTGTGCTCCCAACAATATTGCCAACCAAAAGCCTGAAATAAAAATACTGCGAGAGCGGCGCTTTCCTTCACATATCCATATGTTTCATTAAAAATTCTGTTTCCTGTGGGGGACTTGCTAAATACATTTTAGTTAATGGGAAATGTTAGTGCTCAGTTTGCATTCTGAGTTAAGGATTTGTCTGTTCAGAGTCCAAGAGACCACTCCAATTTTATGTTACTCTTGGACAATCCAGGATACCAGGCAAGTATGATTTAAACAGTTATCATGATTTTATTAAAGCTGATCTACCAGCAGGTTTAACATAATCTATGTACATTATTAAACAGATCTCTTAGTCCAGATGACACTGGTGTATTTTCTTTGAAAATCCACCCCTGAATGACTGTGTAATCCTGATATTAAGAGGAGCATTTTAGGAGTCTAGCTACAGAATGAAATAGCGGTATTCAGTCTAGCTCTACCCAGCCTGCTTGTACATTATGCAGTTTGTGTAGTGAAATCTGCTGACAGATCTGCTTTGAAGAGAACTTATAAACTTACAATTCTCTGAATGCAGGCCAACAGTGAAAAGCAGGCATGTTTTATGTAACAGGGGTTACTTGGATGTGGTGTAAGAGCAACACATGATCTATTTGGCTTTTCTTTTATTATTATATGAAATGCTGATAGCTACGACAGGAGCAGTACCACCTTTAGATTTCAATAGGCATGGCTCTGGACTATTAGTAGAGGGTTTGCCTAGTATTAAAAGTTAAGTCGCTTCTACTTGAATGAGAGCAGAAAACAATGAAGGAAACAGTACTCACTAGAGACCTGAGGCCCCTTCAATCTGCTGATTGGTAGGTGTCTAAAACGTTTCACCTACCACTGATATACTAATGGCCATCTAAAACAAGGAGTAAATATTAAAAGATAAAGATTTTTTTTTCTCTAGGAAATATTTTTTTTCACCACTGTACAACCTGTGCACCTAGAGACATTGGCTCATGTAGAAACTCTGACTTAACAGGAGTATTTACAATTTATAAATTAGAGAGCCACTGATTGTTCCCTTTCTCGTGGACTGGAAGGATCGGCATCTAGAAGCATGCTCCCGTGCAACTGGCATCTGGTCAAGTATGACCAACTTTAAAGTGTTGTCTTACGATTGCTGCTCTGCACCACACCGTTCCCTTGAATCCCGATTTCCGCCTTGCAGGGGGTTGTGTGCTTTTGAGTGACAGATTGGACCAGCAGCATTATTACTGTGATCTCTCCCATCCTGCAAGCAGTTATCCTTGTCTCTGCAGCATAGTTGTAACGTAGAGGAAGTATAGCTTCAGAGCAGCGCTTACAAGCACTATACGACAAAGCTTGTAAGCGCTATGCTCCTTGCCTAGTAGACCGGCCACAGTTAATAAACTTCAGAGGTGGCCACTAACCTAGACAACAAACAGTACTTCTTGAGAACGGAGGGGATTTTTAATAAGTATATTGCAAAGTTTCTTATTTCAACTAACACTTTGCAATCTTACCATTAATCATCTTGAGAATACCCAAGAGAACAAGGTATAGCAAAGGGAATCTGTCAGTAGGTTTTTGCTACCTCATCTGAGAGCAGCAAGATAAAGGCATAGAAACCCTGAATCCAACACTTTATCACTTGGTTGACTGGGTTCAGCAGTTCTAACACATAGCAATGCAGTAGAGCAGAGAATGCTGCCCCTGCCCCCACCAGGCTCTCTACATACATTGCCTAAAGACAGAGACAGCTTATCACAGGAGGGGGCGGGGTTGGACGAGTGCCTGTGTGCCAGCTAGTCACTGCAATGATAATCTCCTAGTGATAAAACCATCACTGTAAGTAAACAGCACACAACTTGACATGTGACATCTTTGAATTCTGTGTTTTAACTCCTAAAGGGTATGCCACACTAAACAACATCGCTAACGGGATCGCTAAAAAACGTCACTATTTAGCGATCCCGTTAGCGATGTTGTTGTGTGCGGCATCTGTCAGCGACGAGGCCCCTGCTGTGATCTCGCTCGTCGCTGACATCGTTCCGGACCCTATTTAGATCGTCGGCGCCCCGCAGGTAAGTATATATCGCTAAGTGTGGCACCTTTTCTTAGCGATTTTACTCATGTTGTCCTCAGATTATACAGCAAAAACCTGCTGACAGATTCCCTTAGAACAAGGAAAAGCAGAGTTCAGGAAAAACAGTTGACCATAGGGACAAGTAGTATATGCATGGCTGCACAAACCTACACTAGGAATAAACTAAACAGTTTGAAAATATTTTTTAACTTAACATGTCAAACTACAGAAAGTTTTAAGGTCCATTTCAACTTGCCACACTAGAAAGTTAACTTGTCACTCCAACAGTGGTTAATATATAGATATGTCAACTGTAGGGTATGTTTCCACGTAGCGGAAACATTCAGTATTTGCTGCGGATTGAACTTTGCGTCCTACCGCAGCGTTTAATCCGCAGCGTCCAGATGTTCCAGCATAGTGGTGGGAATTTTATGAATCATGTCTCCACTATGCGTACGAACACGCATCCGGCGGCCCTCCGTTTACAGGCATGCGGCGCGTCTTTTTAGACCGCAGCATGTCTGTTTACCTTGCGGCGACGCTCAGTCATTGCAAGGTGAATAACAGAGTCCTATGAATAGGGTGCAGCGATTCCCGATGTGTTCAATGAACTCATCCGGAATCACCGCGCGTTCAGAAGAGGGTGGCGCTTTGGGCGGAGTGGGGTTTCCGCTCCGTCCAAAGCACAGACAATCCGGTACGTGGAAACGTACACGTAAAATGAAGCTGGTATTATCCATAGTACCCGAGGCTTATGAAGTAGCTTACACTCAGCCTCAGATGGATTGGAGTGATTGGAGACGTAAGAAAATATGGGTTAGCTACAATAGAGCATGAAGGGAATTTTACAGCTATAGCAAGAGCATTGGTATTATTTCAATAGAGAATAGCTACTTAAGTGTTGCCTCTGCTTGCTGGACAACAACAGCCCCATTCCTGGGGTAACTTGAAAGCAGCAAGGAACCAAAAAAGCTAAACCACGTGGATGGTGGGGTGTTTGGAAGTTCTGCAAAAGTTTGTTAGGGAATCCATCAAAACCTCATCTCTCCTATTGAAAGGCCATTGATCATAAAATCTAGAAAACATTTTCAATAACGGTTGAGGTGAGAACAATTACTCTAGGCAAATCTGAATATTTTAAGCAAACCCAGAATATTTAAAGGGGTTGTACAGGGTTAGAAAATAAACTATAAACCACAGAACCATACCATGGGCCGTTTCAATCATTAGAAGCTGACAAAGTTATCAAGAAGCCTTATTATATGATAGCAAGCTGGAGAAATCAAAGAAAATCTTCCGTCTAAGCTTGCTGTATTTCTATTCCATATGTGCCATGGAAATAACATTTTATTTAGTGTAAGGCTATTCAATGAACATGAAAGCGCAAACAAATTTAAATGTAAAAAAAAAAAGCATTAGCAGCTAACAAAACAGCAAAATCGGTGTCTCAGTATGTTCAGACATATTGAGCTCGGTTTATTTATGTACTTAGCCAATTTACCATGCACAGTTTTCTATTAAGTAGATTCTGAATGTAAGAATGCGTGTCTCACTGGCAATATGCACCAGAAACAGTAAAAATAAGACAATTTGTCATTAGGCAAAATGATTGACACTAGGTAATTTTCACTTTGATGCAAAATCTCCAGTTGCTGTTTCCCCTTGTATCTTCAGGACAATTGGAGTGAACATACGTAGTAGTTTAAATGACGGTTTTGTAAGCACAAAGCTATTAAAAAGAAAAGTCTTCTGAATTTACTCGCAGTCAGAATGTTCTTGAGCTGTCAGACTATCATGTAGACTCAATCTTCCCACTTCTGTTTCCGTGCAAGCGCAGAGTACAGCTGTTTACTGCAGTTTGAATGGGACAGAACTTATCAATCACACACAGCCCTGAATGCAGGAGGCAGGACTCAATCAGTGTAGTGCTCCGACAACTGATGGCTAGTACATTAATGTTAACTAAGCCAGTTGATAAATGCCAGCAGGACTAAAGATGCTGCAAGATGGTTGTGGGAGGTTATAGCTAAAGTATTTGACCAAAAGCCACCTTAAAAAGGGGTTGTGCAGTTTAGTAAGCTCATTTTCAGATACCCTTTTAAAAGGAGTTGCTCCCCTTCAGAAAATCTTCATCCTAGGCTGCAGTTTGTTACAAAAATAACAGAAGCCGCTTTACTCACAGTGCCCAGGTTTGGCGCAGTCTCAGAGGGGAATTCCGTCTACACAGTCCGAGCCGCTGTGCTCACAGATTGGCTGTCACTGTGGCGGCGTGATGTCAGTGATAGCGGGAGCAGCACCAGGGACTCGGGGCTGGATCTGAGAAGTAAAGCACACTTTTTCTTCTACACAAAATGCAGCTGAGGATGAATATTTTCTGAAAGGCCAGAACCCCTGTAATGGAATTCTGAGTTAACACTCCTGGCCCTTTTAGAGGTTATAAAGCTTGCCTCTTATTCTGGAGCATCTGTAGTATTTACTCTACATTACACAGGAGACCTATTAACAAATAGACACCTTACAAAGCGTCTTCACTTTCTCTTATTTTGGGTTGTATACCTTTTCATGAATAGGATAGCACTAGGATACTCTGTATGTAGAAGAAAAAGTCATTTAATGGAACCGGTCACGTGAAAAAACGCTATTAACCAGCATATGGGCATAAAACACGCATCTGAACAAGCCTTACACAATTTTCTCCTATAATACAGCACCTGCATACAATTTACCCAAAAAACAAAACAGATCATTTCCAAAAGGCCTGTAAAGTGGTTAACATTTGCCAGTGAGACAGTTTCCGCCCACCCTAAGATGTGGATGTGCACCCTCATTCTGTCACAATATTATTCAGGCAAGCTGTACAGGGTAATCTGACATAACTAGAATAATTGGAACATTGATAATACCTTTTTTTCATCTCTAGCAGCTGATTATTTAATACAGATCTCTCCTCTTCAAGCTGAAAAAAAATACATAAATTAGTATCACATTGACAGGAACTCACCTTTTCAAGTTATCAAAGTTAGAGTACATTTGCCAGTATGAAACAAATTGAGTCACATATACTAAGGGAATATTACCATGTGCATATAGTAACCGCTGTATAAATCACTAAATCTGAATCAAATTGCATCATAAAAAAGCAGAAAACCATTTTCTAACAAACCCCTAAAAGTAATTTCCAGATTTATTCCTCATACAGAAGGCTTTTATGTGCCCACATTATAGTCAGGTAGTGGTATGGGTTATAAAGGGATCCCATTTTAAGAATATATTACTTTTTTATGGAATAACAGTCTACTACTACACTACTTCATGGCGTACCCATGGGTTAGGAATGGTGTGACTGTATACTCAAAAAGTGATGTAAAAATAGCCTAACACATCAGTGTGAACAAAGCTTGAAGGATTTGTCCCAAGTTTTGAAGTTCTTCCCTATCCAAAAGATAGAGGATAACTTGGTGATAGCTAGGACCCCAGTGATCTAGAGAATGGGAGTTTGAAGAGCCCTTTGTGACAGGAGTGTAGTTCGAGCAAATACACCACGTGCTCCTTTCAGACAGGGCTTTCAGAGCTCTGTCCTCATGATTGCTGGGGGGGCAGTCACTGTGGATATGAGAACTTCTAAATCTGTCACTAACACTAAGATTCAATAGATATCTTGTCCATATTCTTAAAAGTAAAAGCAGTAATAATATATACTTTACACTGATGTGTATTTAATGGAGTTTATGAAGAATGATTTTTACAATATGTTAGATCTGTCATAAATGCTAGTCTGGTGGGTATTTTTCTAGAAGGTCCCTTCTAATTTGGAGAGTGAGATGGTTGCATCCTTCATTCTCAATGGACAGATTATGTGTGTCCACACTCAACTAAAATGTATGTATATTTTAGAAACCTAAAATTTAGGATCAGGACTATATCACATGTTCAAGATCAGCCCGGCTCTTATAAGAGTTTATTTTTATGAATTCTGATTGACAATAAGTGTCTTTAGAAAGAAAACGTAAATGTATGTGGGCCATCAAAATAAATATGAAAAACCTTTGCAAAGCCATCAAGCTTTTTACATTGAGCTGACAAAAGTCAATTTTAAAAGCAATTGAGAGAAATACGGATTTTTGTGTTACTCACCGTAAAATCCTTTTCTCCGAGACACTCATTGGGGGACACAGGACTGTGGGTGTATGCTTCTGCCGCTAGGAGGCTGACACTAAGTAACATAAAAAAGGTTAGCTCCTCCTCCGCCGTATACACCTCAGCACTGGCCGCAGGCAAACCCAGTTTAGTGCAAAAAGCAGTAGGAGGCTAAAAAATAAATCAAGAGTTAACACAGATACAGTATATTCAGAAGAAAAAAACTGCTGATACCAATTTAAGGAGAATAGAGTTAACTCAATATAAAGCCAGCCGGCTCTTAGGGAGGGTGCTGTGTCCCCCAATGAGTGTCTCGGAGAAAAGGATTTTACGGTGAGTAACACAAAAATCCGTATTTCTCCTTCGTCTCATTGGGGGACACAGGACTGTGGGACGTCCCAAAGCAGTCCCTTGGGTGGGAAACCGACTCCACAGTGTAATTTATAACCAAGCATTGCTTATAGGTGCGCAACCGCGCCCTGAAGAATCCTTCTACCCAGACTGGCATCCGCAGAAGTCTGGGTATGGACATAATAATGCTTGGAAAAAGTATGCAGACTGGACCAGGTTGCTGCTTTACAAACCTGTTCCACCGAAGCCTGATGCCGAAGGGCCCAGGAGGCACCCACCGCTCTGGTGGAGTGAGCCTTGATCCCTGCGGGAACCACCGTGCCTCTGATACGGTAAGCCTCCTGAATGGCTAACCGAATCCACCTAGCCAAGGTTGACTTAGAGGCAGCAAGTCCCTTCCTGCGACCTTCAGGGAGGACAAACAGCGTGTCCGTCTGTCGAAAGGACGCCGTCCGAGATACATATCTCCTGAGTGCTCTCACCAGATCCAGCGTATGGAGAGCCTTCTCCACTCGGTGCGTCGGAGCTGGGCAAAATGAGGGCAACACAATGTCCTCATTAATATGAAATGAGGACACAACCTTAGGCAAAAAAGGTGGTGTTGGTCTGAGCACCACCTTATCCTGATGGAAAAGTAAGTACGGAGCTCGACAAGACAGTGCAGCCAGCTCCGAAACCCGCCTTATGGATGTAATGGCTACCAAAAACACCACTTTCCAGGAAAGAAATGATAGAGAAACTTCCTGCAAAGGTTCAAAAGGAGACTCCTGTAGGACTCCCAGGACTAGATTGAGGTCCCAAACCTCTAAGGGAGTCTTGTAGGGAGGAACTATATGGACAACCCCCTGAATAAAGGTCCTAACCTGAAAATTAGACGCGATCTTTCGCTGAAAAAGAACCGACAAAGCTGATATCTGTCGTCTAAGAGTACTAGGCGCTAGACCTGAATCTAGGCCTGCCTGGAGAAAAGATAGAATGTTCGGAATTGAAAAGAGGAGCGGGGAACAACCATGTTCCCTGCACCAAGTAAAAAAGACCTTCCAAGTACCGTGGTAGATGCGAGCCGAAACGGGCTTTCGGGCGTTAGCCATCGTTGCGGCGACCTTTTTAGAGAATCCAGCCCTGGTCAGGATCCAAGATTCAACGGCCAGGCCGTCAAACACAGGACCGCTGAGTTCTGGTGGTAAATTGGGCCCTGGGAGAGAAGGTCCACGCGCTCTGGCAGTCGCCAGGGTGTGTCGGTGAGCAATTGTACCAGCTCCGCGTACCATGAGCGACGCGGCCAATCCGGAGCGATTAATATCGCTGGAACCCCCTCTATCCTGATCTTTCTGATCACCCTTGGGAGAAGGGCTATTGGTGGAAACAAGTATGGAAGATGAAACTGATTCCATGGTAGGACCAGAGCGTCTACTGCAAATGCCTGCGGATCCCGGTACCGGGAGACGAAGTTGGGCACCTTGGCATTTATCTTGGAAGCCATCAGGTCCACATCTGGGGTTCCCCAGCGTCGGCATATCTGCTGAAAAACCTCGGGATGAAGCGACCATTCCCCTGACGCTATGCCGTGACGGCTGAGAAAATCCGCAGCCCAGTTTTCCTCGCCCGGAATGTGGACCGCTGAAATCACAGAGTGATTTACCTCTGCCCAAGTCAGAATCTGTTTTACCTCGTGCATGGCCGCCCTGCTGCGGGTACCTCCCTGATGGTTTATGTATGCCACTGCCGTGGCATTGTCCGATTGTATTCTGACTGGGTGGCCCGCCAGATGCTGGTGAAAATGTCTCAGAGCTAGCCGAATAGCTCGGATCTCTAAAATATTGATCGGGAGGGTCGATTCCTGCTGAGACCAAGTTCCCTGGGCTGTATGGTGACGAAACACTGCTCCCCATCCGAGCAGGCTGGCGTCCGTTGTGACAACCAACCAAAAATTTGGAGGAAACAACCGACCCTGTCGAAGAGTGGTGCTCTTCGTCCACCACATTAGAGTCTGTCTGACCTGCAGGGACAGACGACACCGAAGATTGAGGGAGTAAGGGCTCCCGTCCCATACTGCCAAGAGTGCATGTTGAAGGGGGCGAAGATGAAATTGGGCAAATGGAATAGCCTCTATTGCTGCCACCATCCTTCCCAGGACCCTCATGCAAAACCGGATGGTGTGAGGAATTGGTTGGCGAAGGATCCGTACCTCTTGACGGAGAACCAAGGCCTTGTCCTGAGGAAGAATTATCAACCCCTGAGCGGTGTCGAAATTCATCCCTAAAAAGGTGATCTTCCGAGATGGCACGGGAGATGACTTCTTCATATTCACCAGCCACCCCAGGCGAGCAAGGGTGTCTAACGTAATGCTGACACTTTCCTCGCATGTTTGAAAAGACGGACCCTTGATGAGGAGATCGTCTAAGTAAGGCAGGATGACTACCCCCTGGAGTGCAGAATGGACACAACAGCAGCCATGACCTTTGTGAACACCCTGGGGGCTGTGGCTAGCCCGAATGGCAAGGCTGCGAACTGAAGATGAAGTTTGCCGACGGCAAACCGAAGAAATCTCTGGTGAGGAGGAAATATGGGGATGTGAAGATAGGCATCCTGAATGTCTATTGATGCTAGAAATTCCCCTTTTTCCATGGCTGCAATGACCGAACGGAGAGATTCCATTCGGAAATGCCGAATTCTGACAAACCGGTTCAGTCGCTTTAGATCCAGAATGGGCCTTACGGTACCGTCCTTTTTGGGTACAATGAACAGGTTGGAATAAAACCCCTGACCCTTTTCGATCTCCGGTACAGGCACGACAACCCCGCTGTGCCGAAGAGACTCGACCGCCCTGAATAAGGCGCGAACCCGAGATTCCTCCTTGGGAAGGCGCGAGGGAAAAAAACGATTTGAGGGAAGGCTGGAAAATTCTATTTTGTACCCCGAGGAGACTAACTCCCTGACCCACTCGTCGTGAGTAATCGATAGCCAAATGGGGCGAAACCAGAGTAAGCGGCCGCCTACTCTGGATAAATTGACCGGATTCTGCCTCCAGTCATTTGTCCGAATATCTCTGGGGTTTGGACCCTCTAGATCTTGGTTGTTGAGATCGTCCTCTTCCCAGAGGGTTGGTCCTGTAGGAGACCTGACGATCTCTGGCCTGACTAGGCCGACCTGAACCGCTGGAGGTAGCTGGCGCGGCCCAACCTGGGTTACGAAAGGCCCTAAAGCGAGGCTGAAGCTGTCGGCGAAAAGGCTGCTTAATCTTTTGCTGAGGAAGGAAACTGCTCTTCCCTCCCGTCGCATCAGATATGAGCTGATCCAACCTTTCGCCAAATAACCGACCATTCTGATATGGTAAGGATGTAAGCGATTTCTTTGAGATTGAATCTGCTCGCCAGGTTCTAAGCCACAAAGATCTTCTGATGGCAATTGCATTAGCAGCAGCTAGGGCTGCGCAATTTGCCGCATCCATGGACGCATTAATTAAGAAGTCTCCCGCAAGTGCTATCTGATTAGAAATCTCAGTTACTTCAGATGGTACCTCAATACCATGAAGCGCTCTATTTAGAGACTCCGACCAGGATATCATGGCCTTAGCAACCCAAGTCGCTGCAAAAGAAGGAGAGAGAGCAGAACCCGATGCTTCAAACACCGAGCGGGCCAAACCTTCAATCAGACGATCCGTTGGTTCCTTGATCGAGGAACCGTTAGGAAGGGAGAGGAGCGTTTTAGACGCCAAACGCGACACAGGAGGATCAACCGCAGGAGATTCCGCCCATTTCTTAAGAAGCTCGGGAGCAAAAGGATATCTAGTATTGAGAGCCTTTTGTCCTGCGAAGCGCTTGTCCGGTTTCTCCCGGTGGCGCTGCACTAGTTCCTCAAACTCAGGATGAGATCCAAAAACTTTATGAGCTTGCCTGGCTCTTTTGAAGGACACCTTATGACCGGAGGTCAAGGTGGACTCATCGTCTATCCCCAAGGTTTGATTGACAGCTTCAATCAAACTGTCAATTGTGTCCTGACAATTTGGTGCCTCCAAATTGAGGGACCCTTCTGAATCAGAATCCGAATACTGATCACTTGTCAGAGGTGAGGGAGAGCGGGAGACGGAACTGAAAGATGCCGAGGCTCCGGACGGCAAAGGCGATGCAGTGTGGGTTCGCTTCCCCTGCGTCTGCCTAGTGAGAGCGCGGCCCCTGCAGGCCGGAGGTTCATGAGACGTCGCCAAGACGGGTGAACCACTGTCCCTGCTCCTATCGGGAGCTTGAAGGGACTCGATTGCTCTAGTCAATGATGCCACAGATTGAGTCAGGGACAGAGCCCATTCAGGGGGACCTGACGCACTGGGTTCCGTAATAGGAGCGGGTTCCTGAGCCCGTTCGGAGTCACAGGCTTCGCAAACCCGAGTAATCTGGGCGCGCGGAAAAGGGGACCTACAGGCAATGCATGCGGTATACAGTACCGTATGAGCTTTAGTTCTTCTGGACATACTGAGTCTATCACAGAGTCCGCAATGAACTGAATGTGCGACGGTCAGTGAAACGGAGTGCAGAAGTACTTAGTGAAGCGGAACAACCAGGCTGGAGGTAGAAGCACTTACCCCAGTCCTGTACCCCCTGCGTCCTTAAACCGCGTAGCAGTGGCGTCTGGCTCCAAATTTTTCAAAAAGAGCGCCCCCCCTGTTAGGAAGGCGAGCTCAGTAGCCGAGCCTTTAGGGGGAGGATCGAGAGGCGCGGCCTAGCTGTCAGAGGCCCGCCTCCAGCCGCGGCCTAGTCTCCAGCAAAAGCCGGGGACTAAATTTACAGCCGCGGCCTAGCATCAGCCGAAGCCGCGGCCTAGATTTCCGGCGGAGGCGGCCCCAAAACCAGAGGGCGGGCCCGCCGGAAGGAGACAATGCCGAGGGCGGATCCCCGCGACCGCGGCCCGCCCTCCAGCCGACACCGGACGCTACATCTTGGGCCGCGGCCTAGTCCCCGGCAGAAGCCGGGGACTAAATTTGCAGCCGCGGCCCAGATTTCCGGCGGAGGCCGCCCCAAAAATCAGAGGGCGGGCCCGCCGGAAGGAGACAATGCCGAGGGCGGATCCCCGCGACCGCGGCCCGCCCTCCGGCCGACACCGGACGTTACATCTTGGGCCGCGGCCTAGTCCCCGGCAGAAGCCGGGGACTAAATTTGCAGCCGCGGCCCAGCACCGCCCGAAGCCGCGGCCTAGATTTCCGGCGGCCGGCGCCGGACGCCACACCTCGGGCCCCAGTCCCCGGTCCTTGCCCGAGGCCTAACACCGCCGAAGCCAGGGACCTGACTCCCCCGGGGGGGAACACGGGCCAGGAGTGTACTGGCTGGAATCCAGACGCTTAAAACCTGCGGTGCTCCATGCGTGCGGCGTTTCCAGTATCTTCTCCGTTTTCAAAAAGGTGAGCCATAGAGGGGGGCTTTGTAGTAAAAAAAGGTGGGACGGTGCAGGAACCCTAACTCCATCACCCCTTCAGGGGGCGAGGAGAGGGACCGTCCGCCTCCTTGCAGCACCGCAGTCTAGCATTGGTGGCGCAGTGGGGGCTGCACGGACAAACTCCTGCCTCTGTGCAACCTAGGGTTTCAATACCTCAGGGTGGACAGGGCTAAGTCCGGCATTCGTGTCCCACGTTGCGGGAGAGGATACGCTGGAGGCTTTACTCCACGTGCTCGCCCGTTGATGGTTTGGGGAGATCGGACCCTTTCAATAGGATCCGTCGCCCCTATCTCATCTTCGTGGGGAAGAAAAAAAAAAAAAAAAAAAATGGTCTGGAAAAAGAACCAGACGTGTGCCTCCATCAGACACTAAGCAATAACTGGGTTTGCCTGCGGCCAGTGCTGAGGTGTATACGGCGGAGGAGGAGCTAACCTTTTTTATGTTACTTAGTGTCAGCCCCTAGCGGCAGAAGCATACACCCACAGTCCTGTGTCCCCCAATGAGACGAAGGAGAAAGATACATATGCAGACAGGTATACATTGCTAGATAGTTAGATCAACATGAGGTGTACAGAAACACAAACATGTATACAAATATAAGTTATCACTTACAAAAAATGGACATAATTTAGAACATGAAGGGAACCCGTTAGATGTCTTTTGCCTTAAACAGCCACCACTACCATACTATTACTTTCTAAAGCTCGATTATCACAAACTTTTTTTTACCTATTTTTGATAAAGCACAAAAAAAGATGGCTTGCATTTTATGCAAACTAATAGTCTGGTGGTGGGAAAACAACATGCAAAAAGACATGATGGCTGCACCCTAATCCTGCCCTGTCTGGCTTAATGTTCGTGAGGATAGGGACACATCCTCCCCAACCCTGTCATTAGTGTGATTAGGCCATGGCTCTTTTGACTTCCTTGCCACAGCTTCGTCCCCTCCTTGACTGCAGACATGTAAATGCTGAATACTATGGGGTTTTTTTTAAAATTTTTTAAATTGAGAATTAGAAATCTTTTTGAGATAATATACACAGCTTTAGAAAGTACCAGCATGGTGTGGTTGCAGATTGGGATAAAAGACGGATTTTGGTTAAGAACTTACCTGTAAAATCCTTTTCAGCGAAGAAGGAAGGGAGACACACTAGACATTACTAGTGGGTAGGCGGAGCCCAGATGAGATAGACACCTCAGATTAAAAAGAGTGTTGACCGGCCCCTCCAGCTCAGGCTCCTCCTACTCAGCTCTCCAGTTGTACCAAGCTTAAGGAAGAGCAATATCACCAGCGGAGCAACATAACCCCTTCTGAAGGACTTCAGAGAATAAAAACACAAAAATACAGGTTATGCATGCATGTAGGCAAAAACCACACAGTTCCCCGGTACTACTCACTGGACCTGACCACTGCGATGAGCTGGCGATGCTGGAACAGAGCCTTAGCGCGTCGACCTCAGCCCAGATAATCGTATCAGAGAAGGGTCACGCCCCCATCTGAAAAAAAAACAACACACTTCTGCCATGGGAGGGATGTGTGTCTCCCTTCCTTCTTCGCTGAAAAGGATTTTACAGGTAAGTTCTTACCAAAAACCGTCTTTCAGCTGCAGATGAAGGAAGGGAGACACACTAGACATTACTAGTGGGACGTCCCAAAGCAGTCCAAAAATTAAGGTGGGAAAAAAACCAAAAGAGGCAGAATCCCACAACCTTGATAATTGCGCAAACAGGCGCCAAATACAAGTTAACTAGAACTTTAAACTACAGCCGCCTGCAGGACCCTAACGTCCCTAAGGCTGCATCAGCGGAAGCACTAACGTCCACCTTATAAAATCTTGTAAAGGTGTGGACGGAGCGCCCAGGTCGCTGCCCAGCAAAGCTAAGCTTTCCGAGGCCCCTTGATGGAAAGCCCACGATGAGCCCACATTAAGTCGGTAAGCCTCCAAAATGGCTGACCGGATCCAACGAGCTATAGAATCCTTGGAAGCCCGTTGACCACGTCGACGACCTGCTGGAATCACTAACAGGGAGTCCGACTTCCGAAAACTTTGGGTAACAGACAAATAGAACTTCAAAGCTCGCACCAAATCCAATGTGTGCAAGGCCCGTTCCTTCGCATTACTCGGTCCCGGACAAAGGGAGGGCAACACAATATCCTGGTTAAGATGAAATTGCGACACCACCTTAGATAGAAAGTCGCCCCGTGTGCGAAGCACTACACGATCCGGGTGAAACTCCAGAAAAGGAGGCAAGTAAGAAAGAGCCGCCAACTCAGAAATCCTTCTCAAAGAGGTGACCGCCACTAGGAAGGCAACCTTCCAAGAGAGCAAAAGAAAGACTAACAGAGTCCATAGGCTCAAAAGGCCCGTGTTGAAGAGCCTCCAAAACAAGATTGAGGCGCCAAGGAGACACAGGCGCCTTCCACGGCGGAAACTGGCGGGTTACTCCGCGAAAAAAAGGAACGTACATCCCTATGTGAGGCGATAGCCTTTCGGAACAGCAAGGACAGAGCAGAAACCTGACCCCTCAGGGTGCTCACTGCCAACCCCTTGTCCAACCCGAATTGCAGGAAAACCAACAAATTGGGAATGGAAAAAAAAAATCCTCGGGTTCCTTGAAGAACCCGAACACCACGAAAAGAAGGCTTCCCAAGTGGTAAATCCTAGTAGTAGCCGGACCACCTCTGGCAGCTCGCAAAGTGGCAATGACTTCGGCTGAAAAACCTTGACGGATCAATATTTCGGTCTCAAGAACCACGCCGTCAAACGCAGAGACATCAGGTCCGGATGACCAACGGGCCCTTGGGTTAACAGGTCCGAGCGGAAAGAAAGTAGAAATGGTGGCGCTGCCAGGAGCGACCCCAGTGTCGAGAACCACGTCCTCCTTGGCCAATCTGGGGCTATCAACATAGCCGGGATTCTCTCTAGTCTGATCCGACGTAACACCAGGAGGAGTAAGGAAATCGGTGGAAAACATGATTAGCTCGAATTGGTCCCACGGAGCCACTAGAGCAACCACCTCCACAGCCTTCGGATCCTTTTACCTGGACATGAAAGTCGGTAACTTGGCATTGAACCTGGATGCCATCAGATCCACTTGGGGAGTTCCCCAACGGGAGCACAGCAGTGCAAAAATTTCCGGATGAAGACTCCATTCTCCGGGATCCATCTTCTCGCGACTGAGCAAGTCCGCCGTGGTATTCTGAACTCCCGGAATGTGGATCGCAGAGATAGCTGGCACTCTGGTCTCTGCCCATACTAGGATACGAGATACCTCCACCATGAGCTTGGAACTCCCAGTCCCGCCTTGGTGGTTGATATATGCGACCGTCGTCGCATTGTCCGTCTGCATTCGGACTGGCAGACCGCTTAAAGGGACCGTCCAGTGTTGGAGGCAAAGAAAAAATCGCCCTCAATTCCAGGATGTTGATCGGCAACACAGACCCTTCCGACGACCATACTCCCTGAGTCCAAAGATCGCTCCAGACACCCCCCCCCCCAGCCCGTCAGGCTGGCATCGGTGGCTATGACCGACCACTTTGGAGGGAGGAAGGACTTTCCCAGGGATAACTCTTTCGGACGTATCCACCATCCTAGGGACTCTCGTACCCTGTGGGGGATGATGACACTGCAATCCAGTGAAAACCTGCGATCGATCCCAACGGCTCAGAATGAACCTTTGGAGAGCCCTGTAATGAAACCGGGCAAACGGAAATGCTTCCATGGACGCCACCATCAACCCCAGAAGACGCATACAGCTTCGCAGGGACATTGCTGTCGAAGACTTCATAACCCGTGCATGTTGAAGGAGACATGCTTGCTTGTCTGGAGGCAGGGACACCACTGCTCGCACCGTGTCGAAATGCATCCCCAAAAACAGGATTGACTGCGACCGTTCCAGAGACGACTTCTCCCAATTGACCAGCCACCCGAAATCCTCCAGGAGCTGAAGGGATAGATTGCGAGCAGTTAACGCCTCCTCCTTCGAAGACGCCACAATCAGAAGCTCGTCCAGGTAGGGAAGTATCGTAACCCCCTGCCTTCGAAGAATCGCCATGAGAGGCGCCAGAATTTTTGTAAAAACTCTGGGCGCTGAGGCCAACCCGAATGGCAGAGCCACAAACTGGTAATGGCCCTGACCTATGGCAAAACGAAGGAAGTGTTGGTGGGCCCTTCCGATTAGGAAGTGCAAATAAGCGTCGCGAATGTCGATTGACACCAAAAAAGCGTTCTGCGACAGGGCCGCCAAAACGGAGCGAAGCGACTCCATGCGGAATTTCCTGGCGTGGACATGCCGATTCAATCTTTTGAGATCCAGAATGGGCCGAAATTTGTCCTCTTTTTTGGGGACCACAAAGAGGTTAGAATAAAACCCTCTTCCCCGGCCCTCCGGCGGAACCGGTACCACCACACCTTTCTGCAGAAAGGAATCTACCTCCCACAGCAGAGCGGCAAAAAGCTCGGGCTCTGACGGAACGCGAGGTTGACAAAAAACTGTCTGGGGGTCGAAAAAGAGACTCTATGAAGTAGCCTGCCAACACAACCCGTGTCACCCAGGCGTCCAACATGCGGGAAGCCCAAGTCGGTTTGAATAGGAATAGACAACCCCCCACTCAAGAGCGCTCGAGTGAGACCCAGGCGTCAGTCCGCCTTAGCGGGCTTTTTGCCAGCTTCCCGCTTGTCTTAAAGGAAGTTCTGTTTCCAGGGTATGCGGAATTTCTGAGAATTCCCCCTTTTTTTTTTTTTTTAAAAAGAGAGAGACATCCCGAACCCCAGAGGGCTGACTAAATCATCCCCTGGACCGAAAGGACCGCCGACAACTACCGGCACTAGTCCTGCCAGACGCAGAGGTCACAGCTCTGCGCTGCGGTAAAGCTGTTTCTTTTGCCTTTACCTTGGCAATCAGCTCCGTGAGGTCAGGTCCAAATAGCTGACCACCTTGCAAGCTAGCAAACCCTGTTTGGAAACTGCGTCCACTGTCTAAGGCACAGTGCTCTTCTGACTGTGACTGCCGAGGATTGCGCCCTGGATAGCAGTGATGCATTATCCTCCAAAAACTGGAAAAGCCCATCTACCTCTATAGAGGAGATCCACCCTGCCACGCCGTCCGTAGACGGTCCAACCGGCTCAGGGAAACTTTACAAGCACACACGGATTCTTAATACCGAATCCATGATCCGCGGCCTCGCAGATGGATTTTTCTGCCATCTACGTTTTTTGTCCAGCGGTTCCTGCAGATTCGCCTTCCCCTTAACAAGGAGGATTTTGCTAAGCTGGGATAAAGGGACATCCACTTCAGGAGAAGGATCCAATTATCATCAACTCCGTAGAACACGGATACGGTGTCTCAATTTTCTGGACACAGGCGTTCCTTCTCCACTGCCCCATTAAGCTCATCCAGTGATGGTAAAGCTTGATCGTGATTGAAAACATCCGGGCCGACTTACCAGGACGTCCAGATACCTCCTTCGGTAACTGTAACGCCTCCAATAAAAACCTCTTTACGGCCCAAAAGGGAGGCAGAGTGTCCCTGCCGATCCTCCTTGTCCGAATCGGACATTTTCGTTACGCGGGAAGGAAGGCACCGGCTTGTGTCGCTTCCTGACATGAGAGGATCTAGCTGACACTCAATAATAGAAAATCAGACAGGCCATCATAGAAACTAGCGAGGGCCTCCATTCTGACACCACTGGAAACCTCCGACCGCTGCGCTTGACGCTGTCCAGGTCTGCGCGTCAGATACGCGAGACTGATCCTGTAGCGGATCTGGGAGACGGTTGCACAGTATATGGCAGGTTAAACCTGTTAGTAATTAGAAAGTGTGGTTTCTTAAAGAAAAAACGAAACGCTGAAGGGTTAAAGCTCTTAAGGAGAGAGCTACCCCAGCTGTCCCCCATTAAGAGTTAACCGCCTAAGAAGGGGTTAAAGTCGCAGACTCCCCACAACCTTAATAATGAAAAGGGTGTGCGAGCCCCAAGTGCCTCTTATAAGGCAGCAGCTATAGGACAGCTATGCCACACTTAAGAAAAAACGTTCACAATATCGCTAAAAATTGCGCTGTTTGTAAATCGCAATGACCGCCAAAGTCATTAAGGGGATTGCTAACCGCCTATGCGTTGTTAATGAGATCGCCCAGATTGGCAGCTACTAGCGACATTAAAAATGATCACACAAACGATTGCATAGTATGCGTCGTCGTTAGAGGAACGTATAGTGGCAGTATTACTGTCGCAGACTCCCCACAACCTCTTATATTGAAAAGGTGTGCGAGCTTTGAGATAACAGCTGCAGGCAGCGCAGTCTGCCACCCATTCGTGCCTCAGAAAGGCGCCCGCGCTGTGGGGGTGAAGGGGTTAAGCTTCTGCCCTAGACGGGTAGAAGCGACTCACCCAGCTGGTCGTGGTGCAGCGCTGCCGAGAGGGGAGGAGAGCGATGTCCGAGGGAGCTTTCCTGTCAGCATTACTCGGCTAATGGCCGCCGCGCTGTGCCTCCGTGTGCTTCATGAGGGAAGCCGGAAAAGGAGACTGCCGTAAAGCGCGCGCTCAGAGCGGCGCGAAATTCAAATAAAAAAGGCGCGCAGCTCCTCTCTCCCCCGTTCCTATGTCCTGCAGGCATCCACCTGCGGACAAAAAACACACAGTCACCGCATGTATACTGTAACAGCGACTGCCGCAGCAGTCGCTGAAAACACTCAAACACATATTAAATGTGGAGTACTCACCAGCCGAAAGCGCCACAGGGACCCCCAGGGGTTTCTGGCGCTTGCCCATGCTTCCCCCCAGGGCGGGAACGCAGTGACCCCTGCAGCGCGGTTTGCGTCCCCGCCAGGGAAGCCATCCTCATCCCCCCGGGCCGGCAGGGTTCTGCAGGGACCACCATATAGGGTAATACAGATCCGCCAAGGGAGAGGTTGGGGTCCAGCAGCGCTGAGACCCCTGAGACCTCTAGACCACATTTGGTGATCCAAGTCTCTTGTCCGATAAAAATAATAAAATCTTCTGAGGAGCTGCTTCCAGCAGCGACTATCTTCTCTGACCTCAAATTGAAAACTGGAGAGCTGAGTAGGAGGAGCCCGAGCTGGAGGGGCCGGTCAACACTCTTTTTAATCTGAGGTGTCTATCTCATCTGGGCTCCGCCTACCCACTAGTAATGTCTAGTGTGTCTCCCTTCCTTCATCTGCAGCTGAAAAGCCCATCTGATAGATTTGGTTTAAAAAAAACTCACATTCATTTATTAAAGAAATCCTGAAAATGTTTTTGTAAAACACTCAGATCTGTGCAAATTGCTGTTGTCACCTTTGTAGAACCTATAATACACTAAAAATAGCAATCCCATTCCACACGCCAACTGCAGACACCCACACACAGACACACTGTTCCTTCAGAGATGAGAAGAAGCAGATCACAGTTAAGAAGAAATAGAAGTCTCTAAATATCACATTTGTAATGTGTGATGCCATGTATTTCTTTGTCTCTAACCGTTTGCATTAACCCGTAATGAACCGTATGTCACATGTGCTTATTAGTCATTTTCTAGCAGGACTTGCAATACTACGACTTTAGATAAAAATACATAGTACTTAATGCTGGACGACCTAATGTTTGTTTTTTTAATTTTATTTTAGAGAACTATTCTCTATGTAACTAGTTCAGATATGCTTAAAGCCTCGATGGTCTATATAAGGCCTGCTGGAGACGCCATTGCTGAGCGCTACAATGTGTGCACCCGGTAACTGACAGCGTCATGGAATAAAATGATGTGTATTCCGCCATACATGTAAGGCACTTCCATAGGAATTCCTTCTACTTTGGAGCAATCGAGTGAACAAAGTAGACAGTTTCCATAGTGACAAATTGCTATACTTTGAAATCTCTACCTTTTATACTTAAATAACACAAACATCTATTTAACCGCAGAATCTACATTTTACTTTCCAGCAAAACCACAAGAAATATTTAGAAAATGACAACTATTTGAAGGCTTTAAGTAATAATTTATAACTGAAAAACAAAAGGAGATGTCCAAAATTCATAGACTTCTACCTCCTAACAAGGTCTTCTTAAAATCTAACTTTCAACCCCTTTAGGACTACAATGTGATAATAGCAAATATTTGGGTATCAATAATATTATACAGAAAGTAATTTCCTATTAGAAACGATTAACATAGTTAAAGAAGACGCGGCAGTTGAGGCATGAAGACAAAGCTAGAATACATATGCCTTGACCAACCTTCTGGTTACTGGATACTTCTTCTTTGCTCCTTCCCAGCTCCTCTGTAAGTTTGAGGTTCTCCTCCTGCAGAGTCGCTAACTGCTGGGACTTGTGCTCAGCCGCCTGCCTTAGCTCTTGCCTGCAAGGACAATGAGAGCATGGTTACCATGGAAACACGACAGGCAAGGAAATTGTGGGATCGAGTCATGTTCACAGCTCACAGTACACCCTTATGTGATTTATATCATCTAGAACATTGCACATATGACAGAGGCATTAAATACCATCCGTGATGTTACAGAGCCAGGCCTATAATCATCCAAGGAGAACAAGGCCAAAATCATAAGAGATGGTGTAGCCCAGCTTGACGTGTCATTAAATTATCGTCTCATGGTTTGTCGTTTCATATGTAGTTGTATCAGGACATCATCTTCGGCCACTACAAAAATATTTCAGCATTAAATTCTCCCTCTCTCTATATATACGCAATTGAAAAGACAATTGCCTCTCACTGGCTGACCACCGAGTATGTATAGTCTACTATATAATTGTCTTATCCCGTCTGTCTGTCCAGGAAATCCAGCGTCGCTCATTGGTCCGGCAGCGGCCAATCAGCGACGCAGGGCTAACTCTGCCCATGTGGTCAGGTGACTCACCAACTGCCCATGATGTACTGAACATGTTTTGTCAGTTCTGTCTGTCTGTAACGGAAATCCCGCGTCAATGATTGGTTGCGACCTCTCTGCTCAGCTGCCTCCGGATTGGATGTGTTTGTTGCTGAGGGAGTGGTGTGAGCACGCCCCTTGGATACCCGACCGTGGCCTTAGCAACTCACAGGGACTGTCACAAAACCTGTGTTAGAGAGCAGTTCTATGGGCAATAACATTTAATGAAAATGTATATATTTTACCCTGAAAATTCTGTGTATTCATTGCATTATTCTTAAATCTTCATAAATAAACTACATACATATTCTAGAATACCGATACAACAGGCGCAGTCCGGCTGTGAATTGGCACAGAATTTGAACCACGCACGCCACCGCTATCGTCGGGAGATCAGTGGCGCTAGCTGCTGATCTCTCAACATTAGCCGCGGTATCTCCTGCCGCATGGAGGTAAGCGGCGACGCAGCGGAGATGACCAGCGCTAGCCAGTCATCTCCCGCTGCTCGCAGCGAAGTACCGTGACCGTGGCCTCCATGTAAACCCCAGCAGCAGCCTCCACGCAGACCCACCAGCAGCAGCCTCTATTACACAGCAGCAGCCTCATAACCCAGCACAGCCTCACGTACACCCCAGCAGCAGCCTCCACGTACACCACAGCAGCAGCCTCCACGTACACCCAGCAGCAGCCTCCATATACACCCCAGCAGCAGCCTCTATACACCCCCAGCAGCCTCTATATACCCCAGCAGCCTCTATATACCCCAGCAGCCTCTATATATTCCCCAGCAGCCTCTATATATTCCCCAGCATCCTCTATACACACCCTAGCAGCAGCAGCCTCTATACACACCCCAGCAGCAGCAGCCTCTATACACACCCCAGCAGCAGCAGCCTCTATACACACCCCAGCAGCAGCAGCCTCTATACACACCCCAGCAGCAGCAGCCTCTATACACACCCAGCAGCAGCAGCCTCTATACACACCCCAGCAGCAGCAGCCTCTATACACACCCCAGCAGCAGCAGCCTCTATACACACCCCAGCAGCAGAGCCTCTATACACACCCCAGCAGCCTCTATATACAGCCCCAGCAGCCTCTATAACAGCCCAGCAGCCTCTATATACAGCCCAGCAGCCTCTATATACAGCCCAGCAGCCTCTATATACAGCCCAGCAGCCTCTATATACAGCCCAGCAGCCTCTATATACAGCCCAGCAGCCTCTATATACAGCCCAGCAGCCTCTATATACAGCCCAGCAGCCTCTATATACAGCCCAGCAGCCTCTATATACAGCCCAGCAGCCTCTATATACAGCCCAGCAGCCTCTATATACAGCCCAGCAGCCTCTATATACAGCCCAGCAGCCTCTATATACAGCCCAGCAGCCTCTATATACAGCCCAGCAGCCTCTATATACAGCACCAGCAGCACCTCTATATACAGCCCAGCAGCCTCTATATACAGCCCAGCAGCCTCTATATACAGCCCAGCAGCCTCTATATACAGCCCAGCAGCCTCTATATACAGCCCAGCAGCCTCTATATACAGCCCAGCAGCCTCTATATACAGCCCACAGCCTCTAATACAGCACAGCAGCTCTATATACACCCCGCAGCCTCTATATACAGCCCAGCAGCCTCTATATACAGCCCAGCAGACCTCTATATACACCCAGCAACCTCTATATACACCCCAGCAGCGCCTATAACACCCCAGCAGCCTCTATATACACCCCACAGAACAGCAGCAGCCTCTATATACACCCCTGCAGCAGCAGCCTCTATATACACCCCTGCAGCAGCAGCCTCTATATACACCCCAGCAGCAGCCTCTATATACACCCCAGCAGCAGCAGCCTCTATATACACCCAGCAGCAGCAGCCTCTATATACACCCAGCACAGCAGCCTCTATATACACCCCTGCAGCAGCAGCCTCTATATACACCCCTGCAGCAGCAGCCTCTATATACACCCGCAGCAGCACCTCTATATACACCCCGCAGCAGCCTCTATATACACCCCTGCAGCAGCAGCCTCTATATACACCCCTGCAGCAGCAGCCTCTATATACACCCCCAGCAGCAGCCTCTATATACACCCCAGCAGCAGCCTCTATATACACCCCAGCAGCAGCCTCTATATAATCCCCAGCAGCCTCTATATACCCCGCAAGCACTCTATATACACCCTAGCAGCAGCCTCTATATACACCCCTGCAGCACAGCCTCTATATACACCCCAGCAGCAGCCTCTATATACACCCCAGCAGCAGCATCTATATACACCACAGCACCTCTATATACACCACAGCATCCTCTATATACACCACAGCATTCCTCTATATACACCCCATCGCAGCAGCCTCTATACACACCCCAGCAGCTCTATATACAGCCCAGCAGCCTCTACATACAGCCCAGCAACCTTTAATACACCCCAGCAGCAGCAGCCTCTATATACACCCCAGCAGCCTCTATATATTCCCCAGCAGCCTCTATATACACCTCAGCAGCAGCCTCTATATACACCCCAGCTGCAACAGCCTCTATATACACCCCAGCAGCAGCCTCTATATACACCCCAGCAGCAGCCTCTATATACACCCCAGCAGCCTCTATACGTAAACTACATACATATTCTAGAATGCGTTAGAATCGGGCCACCATCTAGTATAGTATAATTGGCTGCACCAGTGATGTGGCTTTACAGTCAGCAGCCAAAGAGAGCATTAGTGATGTGGAACTGGATGGACCTGGTGTAAAAGGGCGAGAGTATATGTATTACACTATGATTAAACTATGATTAAGAATATTTGTTTGTTCGAAACGCATCAGATGAATCTTTAGCTGGTCTGAGCTGGATTTTAAATTGTGGTCAATAAAGCCATACATTTTTTTATCTTCACAAGAGTGCTGGACCTCCTTTTCCTTGTGCTACAAGCTAACAAGGTTCAGTAATTGAAGAGATAAACCTACAGTTTTGCCATTATACAGTAAGAAAATTTGGTGTATATCTGGTATCTACCTCGGTAAGGCCACCGTTTGGTGATATGGGTCTTAATACAGTGTTTTAATTATTAGTATGGTGGTAATGCGTGGTCATATGTGGTGTGGTTGTATTACTTGTCCGTTACATTCCAATATGTAAGCAACAAGCTGGTGCTGGTGGGTAGGTTGGCCAATGTTTGAAAGTTGCCCTGGGGTTACACCCCTGCTTTCAGTTTACTCATGAGAGAAGTGGAGAAAACGAAGCTGCACATGGGATGAGGTGATTAACCGAGAGGATGATGACAGTCTGCTCCCACTGCTGCACAGAAAAATTTGGTTCAAGGAGTTCAGTCCCCTCTCTCCAGTGTTGGATATGTTACCCCTTGCTCATATAATTCAGCACTAAGGGTCAGCTGGTACTTATTTACCATTACTCATCTTATGGTCATGTAAACATTATCGCCAATCACGATCCTGTACTACTATGGAAGAAGAGAGAACTGTAGGGACAAAACCTGAATCATTTAAAGTTATAGCACACAATATAGCATTGCCAGTCATGTACAGTCATGGCCAAAAGTTTTGAGAATGACAAATATTAATTTTTACAAAGTCTACTGCTTCACTTTTTCTAATGGCAATTTGCATATACTCCAGAATGTTATAAAGAGTGATCAGCTTAACAGCAATTACTTGCAAAGTCAATATTTGGCTAGAAAATGAACTTTATCCCCCAAAACACATTTCAACATCATTGCAGCCCTGCCTTAAAAGGACCAGCTAACCTCTTTTCAGTGATTGCTCCATTAACACAGGTGTGGGTGTTGATGAAGACATGGCTGGAGATCAATCTGTCATGATTAAGTAAGAATGACACCACTGGACACTTTAAAAGGAGGCTGGTGCTTGGCATCATTGTTTCTCTTCTGTTAACCATGGTTATCTCTAAAGAAACACGTGCAGTCATCATTGCAATGCACAAAATGGCCTAACAGGGAAGAGTATCGCAGCTAGAAACATTGCACCTCAGTCAAAATCTATCGCATCATCAAGAACTTCAAGGAGAGAGGTTCCATTGTTGCCAAAAAGGCTTCAGGGCGCCCAAGAAAGACCAGCAAGCGCCAGGACCGTCTCTTAAAAGTGTTTCAGCTGCGGGATCGGGCTACCAGCAGTGCAGAGCTTGCTCAGGAATGGCAGCAGACAGGTGTGAGTGCATCTGTACGCACTGTGAGGCGGAGACTCTTGGAGCAATGCCTGGTCTCAAGGAGGGCAGCAAAGAAGCCACTTCTCTCCAGAAAAAACATCATGGACAGACTGATATTCTGCAAAAGGTACAGGCAGTGGACTGCTGAGGACTGGGGTAAAGTTATTTTCTCTGATGAATCCCCTTTTCGATTGTTTGGGACATCAGGAAAACGCCTCATTCGGAGAAGACAAGGTGAGCACTACCACCAGTCTAGTCTCATGCCAACTGTTAAGCATCCTGAAACCATTCATGTGTGGGGTTGCTTCTCAGCCAAGGGAATCGCTCTCTCACAGTCTTGCCTAAAAACACAGCCATGAATAAAGAATGGTACCAGAATGTCCTCCAAGAGCAACTTCTCCCAACCCTCCAAGTGCAGTTTGGCGATCAACAATGCCTTTTCCAGCATGATGGAGCACCTTGCCATAAAGCAAAAGGTGATAACTAAATGGTTCAGGGAACAAAACAGAGATTTTGGGTCCATGGCCTGGAAACTCCCCAGATCTTAATCCCATTGAGAACTTGTGGTCAATCATCAAGAGACGGGTGGACAAACAAAAACCTAAAAATTCTGACAAAATGAAAGCATTGATTGTGCAAGAATGGACTGCTATCAGTCAGGATTTGGTCCAGAAGTTGATTGAGAGCATGCCAGGGAGAATTGCAGAGGTCCTGAAGAAGAAGGGCCAACACTGCAAATATTGACTTGCTGCATTAACTCATTCTAACTGTCAATATAAGCTTTTGTTACTCATATGTTTGCAATTATTATATTTCTGTCTGTGATAAAAACATCTGTCAAACACACATAAAAACCAGAGGGCAGCAGATCATGTGAAAATATAATATTTGTGTCATTCTCAAAACTTTTGGCCATGACTGTATGTAGTGATATGCACAGGAGCAGATGTCACAGCAGGAGGTCACAGTCATCTGTCCATATATAACCACTGTAAGCACGGATTCTGCCATCTCCCATCTGTGAGGTCTTTATGACCTTACATCTCCCTGGCTCCCACCTGCCCTTCTGGCACCTCAAATAATGTACCTGCAAAAATTATCCACCTTGTACGACTACCTGAATGCTACAGAGACACTATGAAGCCATGTATAAGTGATTAAGTGCAGCAGTGAAGCCTAAGTTATTGCAAGCCCTATCCATTAACCAAACTTTTCACTTAGACTAAAGATCAAGCAAGATCACACGACCGCATTTTTGGTCAGAGTGCTTGTTCGCGAATATAGTGTGTGTACTTAGCCCAAGAAAATTGTGATGCTGCTGATTGGAAAAGAATAGCTTGTAGACAGGACCCAGCTAACACAGCGCTACCCAGCCACTTCAATTAGATGAATAGTGGATGTTCTGCACAGTACTGTTCCCCTTAAAATTTCAGGTTTACATTTTGAGTGGATTTTAGAAGACCCGTGTACATTGATATGAAACAAAAATTCTCTCTCTAGGAATAGGTGTTTCATCTGGATCTACAAAGGAAAGTATGGTGACCCAGCCCAAAGATTAGCATTGCTGCCCTGTGTACTGGCTTCTTGCCTTCACTGATGGGATGATTGGCTTCTTTTGAAAATTGACTTGTGGGCCATAGATCGACATAATAAGTTTGCAAGAGCTACTGGGTACAAGGACTGGTATGTAACTATGCTTGTTCAGCGCTACAGATCAAGAGGACACTATATAAACATGAAATTATGAAGTTAACTGTGCATACCAAATATATGTATAAATATACATGAAAAAACTATGCATATATATATATATATATATATATATAATATATATATACCTATACATATATATATATATATATATATATATATTATATATATACATATATATTAGTGCGAAAAATACTTACAATTCTTTCTTGAGAGACTGGTTTTCTCACATTCGCCTTTCAATTGTTCGTTAGTTTTTGTTGTTTGTTCTGCAGCGGATTTATGCTGCTCTTTCAGGCAATTCAACTAAGAGAAATATAATTCCATTAAAACAAATTCATGCCGAGAGCACAAAACACAGAAGTGACTTAAAATGTGAAAGAAAGGTAGGGTACTACTCTTCACTTGTGAGGACTGTACAGGAATACATGTTGCTTTTGTTTTTATGTGTTTATCAGCCTGAAGCTTGAAGATTTATTCTTTGGGTTAATCCCTGGGTAATGCAGAGGATTACTACGTAACCGTTAATCCTACAGTATTTTAATGTTATTACTGTATTTGGTATGCACTTTAGCAAGTCTAGAATTTCTGAATACCACTTACATTATTTAAACTACCCTGGTAGCACTAGGATCACAAGGCATTATTCATAAAAAATGTCTGGTATTTAATCTGCAGCTGCTCGATATTTCCACAATGTAACGCAAGGGTGTACAAGTGCAAATGTTTGAAATTAACTAGAGAAAGGAAACAAACAGTGAGATTTGAATTTAAAAATTAGGTACTCACTTCTTTCTCTAGGTCGCCGAGACGTTTCTTCAGCTGTTCCATCGCATTTACATTTTCGGCTCTTTCTTTGAGCAGCACATTTTTTTCTACAGTCATTTCTTCAATTTTTTGACAGCTTCTTCTGCAAGCTGAGAAGTCTGTATTTAATGATAGAAGGTTAATTATATGTGGAAACATTGTTTTACTAACCACAAATGACTACTGGTATTCAAATATTATGCAAAACATTTACATAAGTGAAAAACAAACAAAAAGTATCACATGGTCACTCAAGGCACTTGAAAAATTAGAGGCTTTAATTTTTTCCCTCCATCTATTAACAACAAAATGCAGTAGGGCTGCAGATCAATCTACAGCCTGTAAGCCTATAATCTCCCCTGCAATGATTAACCAATTCGGAGAGAGCTTCACAGCCTAAAACAGGATTTTTGGAATCCCTTCTATCTGGCGTTCCAAAAATGTAACCTATAACATGGTACATTACTTTCAACGTGCTGATAAAAAAATATATAATAATATATATATATATATATATATATATATATATATAATATAAACACATACATACATACATACACACACACACGTACGTACATACATACTCACACACAGTATAGTCAGTGTACAGCTTGTATAACTGTAAATTTGGTGTCTAAACTGCAGGCAACAAAAAGGTGAGTACACCCCTAAGAGAAATTGGTCAAATTAGCCATTTTCCTTCCCTGGTGCCATGTGACTCATTGGTGTTACAAGGTCTCAGTTGTGGATGGGGAGCAGGTGTGTAAAATTTGATGTTATCACTCTCACACTCCCTCATACTGGTCACTGGAAATTCAACATGGCACCTCAATCAAAGACGTCTGAGGATCTGAAAAAATGAATTGTTGTTCTGCTTAAAGATGGCCTAAGCTATAAGAAGATTGCCAAGACCATGAAACTGAGCTGCAGTACGGTTAAGACCATAGAGCGGTTCTTCTAAAGATGATGCACAAGAAAGCCCGCAGTTTGGTGAAGACAAGCAGACTAAGACCAAGGAAAACATATTTGGTTCAGATGGTGTCAAGCGTGTGTGGTGGCAACCAGGTGAGGAGTATAAAAACAAGTGTGTCTTGCCTACAGTCAAGCATGGTGGTGGGGTGTCATGGTTTGGGGCTGCATGAGTGCTGCCAGCTGTGGGGAGTTATGGTTCATTGAAAGAACCATGAATACCAACATGTACTGTGACATACAGAAGCAGAACATCCTCTCCCTTCAGAAACTGGACCGCAGGGCAGTATTACAACATGGTAACAACCCCGAACACCCCTGCAAGACGACCAGTGCCTTGCTAAAGAAACTGAGGGTAACGGTGCTGGGCTGGCCAAGCATGTTTCCAGACCTAAAACCTATTGAGCATCTGTGGGGCATCCTCAAATGGAAGATGGAGGAGCGTAATGTCTCTAAACATCCACCAGCTCTGTGACGTCATCATGGAAGAGGATTCCAGTGGCAAACTGTGAAGCACTAGTGATCTTCATGCCCAAGAGAATTAAGGCAGTGCTGGAAAATAGAAAAGAGAAAAAAATAGAATTAGTCTTACCGGTAATTCGGTTTCTAGGAACCTTCCACGACAGCCACATGGAGGACGTTTCCCCGCCCTAATGGGGAACAGGAACACACAAGAGGTTAAATACCCTTCCCCTTCCTGCACCCTCCAGTGTTTTTTCTGGATACTTCGGCATGTATTATTACCACTAAGTGCAGGAATCCATTATAGTAAATAGTCTTTAGGGAGGGAAATTAGTACTGTCGTGGAAGGTTCCTAGAAACCGAATTACCGGTAAGACTAATTCTATTTTCTCCAGTCACCTTCCACAACAGCCACATGGAGTTATACCAACTATAAACTATTAGAGGGGACCACAGCCTGCAGAACATGTCTGCCGAATGTCAGATCCCTATCAAAATTTAGTCTACAGTGCCTGGTGAAAGTATGCATAGAAGACCAGGTAGCAGCTTTGCATATCTGCTCTGATGAAGCGTTCCCTCTTGCTGCCCATGATGTAGCAACTGATCTCGTGGAGTGAGCTTTCGCGAAGCAGGAGGGGGGAAGATCTCTTGATGAGTATGCCAAACAGATAGATTGTTTGATCCAATTTGCGATTGTGCTTTTGGCCGCTTTCTTCCCATTATTGCGACCTGAGAATTGAATAAAGAGATTCTGGTCTATGTAATGGAGGACCACTCTGCGGACATCCAGAGTGTGGAAGCTTGTTTCTTCCTCATTAGACGGATTTGGGAAAAATGAGGGCAACACTATATCTTGACCTCTATGGAAATCCGAGGACACCTTGGGCGTAAAGGAGGGGTCTAAACGTAAAACTATACTATCTACATTCAGAGATAGGTAGGGCTCTTGTATGGAAAGGGCCTGTAACTCCCCTATACGCTAGCCGTCGTGATTGCTACAAGGAAGACAGCTTTGTATGTTAGAGTTTTCAGTGGTAACGAGTACAACGGTTCAAAAGGGGCTTGTGTTAGACTGTTGAGAACTAAGTTTAGATCCCAAGGGGGAACCCAGTTAGGTCCGGCTTGCGGACACCATAAACCGTTTGATCCAACGGTGGCTAGCCAGATCTTTATCAAAGTATGAACTGAGGGCCGAAACCTGGACTCTTAACGTGCTTGGGGTAAGCCCCAGATCCAACCACTTTTGGAGGAAGTCCAGAATTTGAGCAATGTTGGGATTAAAAGGGTCCGGAAAGTTAGGGAGGCACCAGGAGGAGAATCTCTTCCATACTTTGCCATAGATGGCATTGGTCACCGGTTTTCTGCTCTGCTGCAGGGTGCGGATCACGCTCTCTGAGAGCCCTCTAGCTTTTAGGATGTCGGCTTCAGCAACCAGGCTGCAAGGTTTAGGTTGCGGAGGTTCGGATACAGTATGGAGCCCTGATGGAGGAGATCGGGTTCCTGGCTCTGAAGGACGGGATTGTCCTGAGCCATTTCTAACAACGCGCTGTACCAACTTCGCCCTGGCCACATTGGGGCTATTAGAATTGTTGTGACTTGGTCCAGCCGGATTTTCTGTAGTGTCTTCGCCAGCATAGGAATTGGCGGGAAGGCGTACGCCAGATTGTAGTTCCAAGTGTGGGCGAAGGCATCTATCCCTTGAACTCTGTACGACTGACTGAGGGAGAAAAATTTTTTGGCCTTGGTATTCTGAGCATTTGCAAACAAGTCTATCTCTGGATTGCCCCATCTTGATGTTAGAGATAGGAAGACTTTTTGGTTCAGGCACCATTCTCCAGGGTGGACGTCTTTCCTGCTCAGGAAGTCCGCCTGTATGTTGTCTGTGCCTCTCAGGTGAACTGCCGAGATAGATAGCAGGTGCTTCTCTGCCCAGAGAAATATTCTTGCTGCGACCGCTTTCAGGCTGGCGTATCTCGTGCCCCCTTGATGACGAAGGTAGGCTACCGTCGTCACGTTGTCGGAGTAGATACGAACGTGATGGTTTTCGATGAGGGTCAAGGCTGCTTTCAGCACTTCCTCCACCGCCTTCAATTCTCTCAGGTTTGAAGAGCTCGTCCTTATGTCCAGGGACCATAGACCTTGGAAATAAGCCTTCTCTACCACTGCGCCCCAACCTCTCCGGCTGGCATCCGTATGGAGCACTTTCAGGGGAAGCTGGTCCCAGTCCACTCCTTGCAGCAGGTTTTTGTTGTCCAGCCACCATGCCAGGGACGTTTTTACATGTCCAGGAAGCGGAATTCTTCTGGACAGGATATTCTGACATTTCCTTGCATGTAGCAGGACGTGAGATTGGAGAACCCGCGTGTGCGCCTGAGCCCAGGCGACCGCTTGGATACATGCTGTCATTGATCCAAGGATGGACATAGACTCTTTTAGAGTCGGAGTACTCTGTTGTCTGAACCTGGCCATCCTCTGGAGGAGGTCTTGTCGGCGCTCCTTGGGAAGGAAGGATGCCCTTTGTTCTGAGTCCAGGAGAACGCCTAGAAACTTTTTCCTTGGAGAGGGGCGAAGGTCTGATTTCTGTAGATTCGGGATCCAACGTAGAGATCGTAGAATCTCCAGGGTTTTTGTCACGTCTTGGTTTAGACGGACTATTGATGGTGTAACTACCAGCAGGTCGTCCAAATATGGAACGATGCAGATTCATTGTAGGCGAATAAAGATGACTGCTTCTCTCATTATTTTCGTAAAAACCCTTGGTGCCGGAGATACCCCGAACGGAAGGGCATTGAATTGGAAGTGGCTGATCCCCCATTCGTGAGCAACCGCGAACCTGGGGAACTTCCTGCAATCTGGATGTATTGGAACATGATAGTAGGCGTCCCTCAGGTCTATTGTCGCCATGACCCAGTCTTTCCCAATTAGAGAATCGCTGATTTGATTGACTCCATCTTGAACTTTCGGTATTTGATGAATTGATTTAGGGGTTTTAGGTTTATTATAACCCTGCATTCCCCATAAGGTTTTTTTTATGAGGAAAAGTCGGGAATAATGGCCCTTGCCTACTTCCTGTTGGGGAACAGGAGAAATTACTTTCTCTTGTAGTAGGTTTTGTACCTGTAGAAGCAAGGAATCTTGGCGATTTGGGCCCTGTCGGGGTGTAATTTTCAGGCATGGGGGATGGGGGGGGTGTCGAATTCCTGCTTCAACCCGTATTGTATGGTGTGGAGGATCCACGGGTTTGTGGATATCGACTCCCATCGGGCTAAAAATTGTGAGAGTCGACCCCCCACTGGAGAGTCACTGTTTATCCGGGGTGCGTTGTTGTTGAGGGACGAGGATGTTTTTTTCCCCTACCCCCTTTCGGGTAGCTCCACTGGCCTGTTTTCCCTTTTCCTCTAAACTCTTTTTGAGAGGATTGTTCACGTTGGAGACGAAATAACCGTTTCTTGGTACTTTTCTGCTCTGGTAGTGACTTCCCCTTGTCTGAGGCTTTTTCAAGAATTTCGTCCACTACTGGACCGAAAACATGTTGACCCTGGAAGGGTATTGCACAGAGTTTAGATTTCGATGTGATGTCACCCCCCCATGACTTTAGCCAAAGCGCTCTTCTGGCCGAGTTAGACAGGACCAAATTTTTAGTTGCCACTCTAACGGATTCCCCCGAGGCATCAGCCAGAAAGCCCGCAGCTTTCTGTAGACGTGGGAGGGATTCCAAGATCTCTTGTCTGTAGGTCCCTTGGGAGAGGTGGTCTTCTAGGGTGCGGAGCCAGAGGGAAAGAGCTCTAGCGACGCATGTTGAAGCTATGTTTGCTTTCAACAAACTAGCCGAGGCCTCCCAAGATTTTTTTAGGTGGCTTTCAATTTTTCGATCCATCGGATCTCTCAACTGAGAAGCATCCTCAAAGGGGAGAGAGGTCTTTTTGGAAACCTTAGAGACCTAGACATCTACCTTAGGGATCTCCCACATTGAATTATCTCCCTCCAGAGGAAAGCGGTTCCTCAACTCCGAGGGGACAGACAGCCCTTTTTCAGGAGAAGCCCATTCCTGGAGAATCAGATTTTTTACGTTCTCATGAACGGGCAACCCTTTTCTACATCTGGGTTTCAGCCCTCCGAACATTTCATCCTGAACTGTGTATTTGACCTGCATCCTCCTCAACTCCCATGGTGTTTCTCACCATTGAGACTAGCTCCTCTATATCCTCCGAAGAAAAATGATATTTTTTATGGTCGGGTTTAGGGGTGGATGTGGAGCCCTAATTTTCCCATTCATCCTCAGATCCTGATGTGTGGATTTCACCCGAGTCAGAGTCGGATTCAATCGGAGCCCTTTTTCTCTTTTTAGGTAGAGGGGAACGTGGTGCCGGGTCTGGGAAAAAGCTGCCATGGAGGTGTGCACCTCCTGCTGAATGAGGGTCTTGATACTGTCCATGAGGGAGGGCTGTTCAGCACGCAATATGTCATCCGTGCAAGGTTGGCATAGTTTTTTTCTTGTATGAGGATAGCTTAGATCCACATACGCCGCATTTGCGGCTGGGTTTCCTAGGGGCAGAGGCCTTTTCTCCCTGAAACGAGAGGGAAGGCATACTAAGTAACCCATATGCGTGTACTTGGACAGTCAGGGGACCAACCCTGCTACTCACGGTAGGAGGGTGAACGCTGGGCTCCGCAGATGCAGCTGAGGGAGTGTCGCCTTCCATAGCTTACTAACAGCAGTCACGCAGGGACAGGGCTGCATCTTACCTGGAAGATCCTGCCAGTATAAGTAAGTTCTTGGCCAGCGTTCTGCATACGTGCCCCTCCTCCCTCCTGGTCCGAGGGGAGGATCCGTGGAACGACCCCGCCATCCGTATCGGCGCTGAAGCCTCCCCGCAGCCGGAAAGCGCCTGTGGCAGCGTGCGTTCCAACGTGGAATGCACCAGACGCGAAACTGGAAGTGCCATGACGACACTTCCGGCACACGTGGATTCCGGCCCTGATACAGCGAGGAGAGGGAGGAGGATGCCGGGGAGCTGGAAGGGACCCCGGCCGCACTTCACCGCCCCGCTTTACCTCCCTAGGAGGCACGGGAGGGGCGGAAGAGGGGTCCCGAGTCCATGGAGGCCCAGGAGATGGGAGCAGCCGTAATGAGGATGAGGAGGCAAACCCCCACGACCTCGGCTACCCAGCGGTAAGGATCCAGGAGCTCCGCTCGCCGGCCACGGCAGCCCCTGCAGGACCTCTTCAAGCCCCACTGGGGAACAGGAAAAACACTGGAGGGTGCAGGAAGGGGAGGGGTATTTAACCTCTTGTGTGTTCCTGTTCCCCATTAGGGCGGGGAAACGTCCTCCATGTGGCTGTCGTGGAAGGTGACTGGAGAAAACTCCAGCTTCACGTTAGATCCAAAAATTTATTGAATAAAAGTAATCATATGAAAAAGAGTTCACATGGACATGGCAGCAGCGTTACAAGTTTCAAAAACAAACCATGTTCTTTGTCAAAGGCTTAATACCAAATGCACATTTGTTTTATATACAACACCAACCATTGAATATAATGAGCACAAATCATGTGACTTATTAAAATAAATCGAAAAAAAAAAATTATATACATATCACAAAAGACAAACACAGTGCCACTCAAAAAAACATTAAAAATAAAAATATAAATATAAACTGGCTATGCATTAATAATGATAAATTATTTCCCTGCGTGGATTGAGACCAGCAGGGGAACAGGTTCCAAGATAAAAAAAAATCTAATAAGCTTCTCTTGTTCTTAAAAGCTGCTTAATATCACCGCCCCTTGGTGGTATCGTAAGTCCCTCTATACCGATGACATTGAGATGCAGTACTCCTATGATGATACGACACAAAGTGTCTGGAGGCAGAAGATGAATTGCGGTTAGTATTAGTAACAGAGACAATATCGGTATGTGTTCAGAGAGTCTTACTTTGAAATTACGTGTAGTACACTCCACATAATGCAGTTTACAAATCGTACATCAAATCAAATAAATGCCATTTTTAGAGTTACAATTAATATATTGTTTTATTTTAAACTGATTAGACTCATCATTGTTAGAACATGTGTGAGTGACAGAAGAGTGTGCACATGTCCTGCACTTAGCAGCACCGCAATGATAAACACCCGTATAATGTAACCAAGTACGATTAAGTTTAACAGGATTATAAAAACTAGGTGAAACCATATTCCCCATAGTAATGGCTTTCTTTGCCACAATGTGACATCCTGGAGATAATATAGTTGAAAGTATCTCATCCTCATATAATATTGGTAAATATTTCTGTATAATAGACTGGATTACTTTAAATTGTGGACTATACTGAATGGACAATACTGGTTTCCGATTAAAATTTTCCAGAGGACCCAATTTGGGAACAATCAAATCAGACCGGAGGCAGAAGATGAATTGCGGTTAGTATTAGTAACAGAGACAATATCGGTGATGTGCTCAGAGATTCTTACTCGGTCAAATCAGACCGTTTTTTATTACGGACAATGCGATTTGCTCTATCTAAAGTTCACTTAGGGTAACCGCGTGCCCTCAATTTGTGTGAACAGTTCTCAATCTCCCTATCCAAAATAGAATCATTACCGTAATTCCTCACTATTCTTGTAAGTTCTGTTACTAATACTAACCGCAATTCATCTTCTGCCTCCAAACACTTTGTGTCTTATCATCATAGGAGTACTGCATCTCAATGTCATCGGTATAGAGAGACTTACGATACCACCAAGGGGCGGTGATATTAAGCAGCTTTTAAGAACAAGAGAAGCTTATTGGATTTTTTATCTTGGAACCTGTTCCCTTGCTGGTCTCAATGCACGCAGGGAGATAATTTATCATTATTAATGCATAGCCAGTTTATATTTATATTTTTAATTTTTTTTTGAGCGGCACTGTGTTTATATGTCTTTTGTGATATGTATATAATTTTTCTTTGTTTTTTTTTCAATGTATTTTAATTATTATGTTACATGATCTGTGCTCATTGTTTTCGTTGGTTGGTGTTGTATATAAAACAAATGTGCATTCTTTGGTATTAAGGGCCTGTGCACACATTGCGGATTTGCCTGCGGTTTTGACGCGGTTTTTCATGCTTTTTCTCATGTGGTTTTGACAGCTAAATAAAGATATGTTGTTTAACAAAAAAAAAAAAAAAAAAGATTTGTGATGTCATTTCTTGTCCAACCTCCTCTTTTACATTTGTCCAACCCACACTCCATTACACACACACAGATAGAGATAGGCCGGCGTCACAGTTGTTTTATGCAGCCGCACACTTGGGTCTGCGAGCGGGCGGCCGTGCCGGGTGTTGACGCGAGAAAGTCGTGCGACTTACTCGCATCACACTCGCAACTGTGACGCCAGCCATAGATAGATAATAGATAATATTAGATAGAAGAAAATACATGATAGATGGATAATAGATAGTTAGAAATATATATATAGAAAGATAGATCGACAGAAGATATATAGGTAGATAGATAAAATGGTACATAAATAAGATGTGTATCTCGTACGTTTAGCATAGATAGAAAAATATTAGACTGAGAGTCCTCATGTTGATACCTTTATGCTAACTGAAAAGATGGTAACAATGCAACTTTCGAGACTACTCGTCTCTTCATCAGCAAAGACTAAAACAAAAACTGAAGATCACACATATATATATATATATATTATAATATATAATATATATATTATATATAATATATATTATAACACAAGAGGACACAGGAATATGCAATAGGTAAGACACGTCACTTCACGTCACTTGTCTTACTATTGCACTATCCTGTGTCTCTGTGTATATATATAATAAATTGTTCTCATTTTGTTTTAGTCTTTGCCTGAGAAGAGACCGAGTATCTCGAAAGCTTGCAATTGTTACCATCTTTCAGTAGCCTTTAAAGGTATCAACCACTGAGGACTCTCAAGTCTAAATATTTCTACAAAAACACACAAGCGTACACACACACAAATCTTCACGCAATAGTTAATAAAAAAAAAATAGAAAAATGGCGTGGGCTCCCGCGCAATTTTCTGCGCAAGAGGGGGAAAGCCAACAGCCGGGGCCAATATTTCTAGCCTGGGAAGGGGTTAATACCCATGGATCTTCCCAGGCTATGGATATCAGCCCGCAGCTAGCCTTCTCTGGCTATTAAAATAGGGGGACACCCCCCAAAAAAATTACGTGGTGTCCCCCTATAATTTATAGCCAGAAAGGCTACGCAGACAGCTGCGGGCTGATATTCATAGCCTAGGAAGAGGCCATGGATATTGGTGCCCCCCCCTGGCTAAAAAATACCAGCACCCAGCCGCCCCAGAATTGGCGCATCTGTACGATGCGCCAATTCCAGCACTTAGCCCCTCTCTTCCACTTGCTATTGTAAGGTGATATTAAGCCCGGTTAATAATAGAGAGGCGTCAATAAGACGCCTATCCATTATTAATCTTATATTAATAAAGGGTTAAAAAAACAACACATGCATAAGAATAAATTATTTTAATGAAATAAAACACAAGACGGTTTTCATTACTCTTTATTATACGCTCAGATCCAAACGACGCCCTCGATCTCCTGCAATAAAACGTAAAAAAATAAAACAACTGTATACTCCCTGTCCGACGCGGTCCAATTAATATCGAGTGTCCCACGACGGTCTCCCCTATAGAGCGGTGACATCAGGTGATGCCACTGCTCTGTAGGGCCTCCCTGAGGTTACCTGAGTTCATTGTCTCACTTTATGGCAATGCTGCGTGGGAATTTTCTCACCCAGCATTGCCGTGAGAGAATGAACTGTAGTGACGTCATTCTCTCCCGGCGGCAGAGCGGTACACAGATCGATGGTGTCGGGGAATAGGTGAGTATATGCTCAATGTTATGTGTTGCATGTCATTGTATGTTCTGTATGTCATTGTATGTTCTGTATGTCATGTGTATGTTATATGTTCTGTATGTCATGTATGTGTTTGTTTTTTTTTACATTCAGCACATTAGCCGGATGATGGGACTACAACTGTCCCATCATTGGCTAATGTGTCAGTCACTGTCACTGTAGCAGGCATAGCCGGATGGGACTTGTAGTCCCATCCGACGATGCCTGCATACACGGAGACATACAGTCATGGCCAAAAGTTTTGAGAATGACACAAATATTATATTTTCACATGATCTGCTGCCCTCTGGTTTTTATGTGTGTTTGACAGATGTTTTTATCACAGACAGAAATATAATAATTGCAAACATATGAGTAACAAAAACTTATATTGACAGTTACAATGAGTTAATGCAGCAAGTCAATATTTGCAGTGTTGACCCTTCTTCTTCAGGACCTCTGCAATTCTCCCTAGCATGCTCTCAATCAACTTCTGGACCAAATCCTGACTGATAGCAGTCCATTCTTGCACAATCAATGCTTTCATTTTGTCAGAATTTTTAGGTTTTTGTTTGTCCACCCGTCTCTTGATGATTGACCACAAGTTCTCAATGGGATTAAGATCTGGCGAGTTTCCAGGCCATGGACCCAAAATCTCTATGTTTTGTTCCCTGAGCCATTTAGTTATCACCTTTGCTTTATGGCAAGGTGCTCCATCATGCTGGAAAAGGCATTGTTGATCGCCAAACTGCTCTTGGAGGGTTGGGAGAAGTTGCTCTTGGAGGACATTCTGGTACCATTCTTTATTCATGGCTGTGTTTTTAGGCAAGACTGTGAGAGAGCCGATTCCCTTGGCTGAGAAGCAACCCCACACATGAATGGTTTCAGGATGCTTAACAGTTGGCATGAGACAAGACTGGTGGTAGCGCTCACCTTGTCTTCTCCGAATGAGGCGTTTTCCTGATGTCCCAAACAATCGAAAAGGGGATTCATCAGAGGAAATAACTTTACCCCAGTCCTCAGCAGTCCACTGCCTGTACCTTTTGCAGAATATCAGTCTGTCCATGATGTTTTTTCTGGAGAGAAGTGGCTTCTTTGCTGCCCTCCTTGAGACCAGGCCTTGCTCCAAGAGTCTCCGCCTCACAGTGCGTGCAGATGCACTCACACCTGCCTGCTGCCATTCCTGAGCAAGCTCTGCACTACTGGTAGCCCGATCCCGCAGCTGAAACACTTTTAAGAGACGGTCCTGGCGCTTGCTGGTCTTTCTTGGGCACACTGAAGCCTTTTTGGCAACAATGGAACCTCTCTCCTTGAAGTTCTTGATGATGCGATAGATTGTTGACTGAGGTGCAATCTTTCTAGCTGCGATACTCTTCCCTGTTAGGCCATTTTTGTGCATTGCAATGATGACTGCACGTGTTTCTTTAGAGATAACCATGGTTAACAGAAGAGAAACAATGATGCCAAGCACCAGCCTCCTTTTAAGGTGTCCAGTGGTGTCATTCTTACTTAATCATGACAGACTGATCTCCAGCCATGTCATCATCAACACCCACACCTGTGTTAATGGAGTAATCACTGAAAAGAGGTTAGCTGGTCCTTTAAAGGCAGGGCTGCAATGATGTTGAAATGTGCTTTGGGGGATAAAGTTAATTTTCTAGCCAAATATTGACTTTGCAAGTAATTGCTGTTAAGCCGATCACTCTTTATAACATTCTGGAGTATATGCAAATTGCCATTAGAAAAAGTGAAGCCGTAGACTTTGTAAAAATTAATATTTGTGTCATTCTCAAAACTTTTGGCCATGACTGTACACACAGCCCCGCACACCGCCGCACATACACCGATCACGCACACCGCCGCACATACACCGATCCTGCACACAACCCCGCACATACACCGATCATGCACACAGGCCCGCACACCGATCACGTACACAGGCCCGCACACCGATCACGTACACAGGCCCGCACACCGATCACGCACACAGCCCCGCACACCGATCACGCACACAGCCCCGCAGACACCGGCACACAATCAACGCCCACACACATAGCGCCGCACACTATACACGCCCACGCACCGCCCACACACATAGCGCTGCACATTATACACGCCCACACACTTCCCTCCTCCCGAACTGCAGCGGTTTCACCCGCAGCAAAACCGCAGATCTTTTTTAGATCTGCGGTTTTGCTGCGGAAGTGCCCGACTCAATGCAAGTCAATGGGCGCCGAACCGCTGCAGTTCCGCACAAAGAATTGACATGCTGCGGAAAATAAAGCGCGGCGAAACCGCACGTTTTTTTCTGCAGCATGTGCACAGCAGACATGCGGTTCCCATTGTATTACATTGGTAGTGCACTGTGCTGCGGGTTGGATGCGTTTCCGCACGTTGAAAAACGCAGCGGAAACGCATCTAAAAACGCAAAGTGTGCACAGGGCCTAAGCCTTTGAGAAAGAACATAGTTTGTGTTCGAAAAGCGTAACGCTGCTGCCATGTCCATGTGAACTCTTTTTCATATGATTCCTTTTATTCAATAAATTTTTGGATCTAACATGAAGCTGGAGTTTTTTCTCTTTTCTATTGAACACACGTGTAACTACACGGCTCCGTGCTTCCACATGCTACTAGCTGCTTCAGGTGAGCTGTTTTTTTTCTTCTCTTTTGAGTGCTGGAAAATAATTGTGGCCATACACCAAATTTACACTGTTATACAAGCTGTATACTGACAACTTTACATTGTATCAAAGTGTCATATCCTCAATGTTGTCCCATAAAAAGCTAGAAAATATATAGACATACATTATATATACATATACATGTATATACACACACAATCACACGTGTCATTATTTCACAGATTTGATGGGGGAGGGGACACAGGCTATAAAAACATCCGATTGGCCCTAAACCATGCTTGAAGCCAATTTCAGCTAGGTTATTTGGGGTTGTGAATACATTTATGGTCAAAAGGGAAGTGTGAATAAAAATTGCACCTATACAAATGTATTAAATTTTAAAACACACCTCTAGATGTCTACAAGGCTACTTCAAATGTGTTCGGCTAAAAAAAAATATACATTGCTAAAAAACTGGGTTAGCTTATGATCAGGACAACTGGCTTAATTAAAGTGTTAGTATAGTGATTTGTATTTTTTTTTTATTTTATTTTAATGCTGGATATATAATTTAAAGAAAAAAATTGTGATAGGGTTTTAGTTATATTATTTTGCTGGCTTCCTACATAAAACAGATGCTGAACTGTGCTATTACAACTGCTTAAGAGTATGCCACACTAAACGAGATCGCTAAAACGTCATTATTTAGCGATCTCGTTAGCGACCTCGTTGTGTGTGGCATGTAGCAACGATGTGGCCCCTGCTGTGATGTCGCTGATCGTTCACTAGCGTTCTGGACCGTTTTTTGATAGTTGGCGTCCCGCTGGTGAGCCTATATCGCTATGTTTGGCACCTTTTGTGAATGACGATCGACCTCGTTTGTGACGCATATGACAGCGGCGCAGGCGGGACTAGGGTTTTTTTGCGTCACGGAGTGGATCGCAATATCTGTAGGTTCTCTTTTGCGTCACAGAGAGGATCGCAGAAGTTGCAAAGCAGGCTAGCAGGACGCAGAGAGCAGGAGCGATGCTGGAAATTCCTATGAATCAGAAGCGCTCAGTACATGCTAATGACATCCTAACGACCACCAAAGTCGTTAAAGAGATCGCTGACCGCTGATGTGTCGTTTATGAGATCTCCTGTTTGGCAGCTACTAGCGACCTAAAAGCGATCACACCAACGATTGCGTCGTTATCGTGATCGCTAAGTGTGGCAGTAACTTTAGATCCTTATGCCATATCTGGTGTATGGATCTACCACCTTTGAGTATAGGAGGAGCATAGCATGTGTGCTCAGCCTCCTAGCAGGATGAATGACAGAAGTGCAGGAGCGGAGTTTGCTATTATAGTAAAAGAGAGCGCTTTGCATAAGTGACCCATTGACAGGGACACTGAAGAGTGTTGACAGTTTTCACAGTGTGGACTGCCTTCTTTATAGCAGTCTCAGAGAGCAGGAGCCGAGTCTGCACAACGTTCTCACTGTCACTACAGTGTCACTGCTGCTATACTGTAAAGTAGGTAGAGCACATTGTGAGAACTCTCAACCTCCACTCCCTTTCTGTGCACCTGTGACTGCTCCTGCAAAGCACTCACCATTTCCCTATAGTTTTGATATAATTCTAAATCACAGTGTTGTGCTGACTCTGTTCTTGCACTCTTGTCACTGAGCCTGCTAATTGGCAGATAGCATGCACGGTGCTCCCTCGTACTCAAAGTTGGTAGATCAATACACCAGATATGGCATAAATATCTAAGCAGTTGTTATAACATAGTTCAACGCCTGTTTTCTGCAGAGAGGACACAAAGTAGGATAATTAACCTGAATATTTTTGCATATTACTATTCAGCATTTCTTTAAAAAAAATTATAATTACTCTGTAAAAGCTACTTCATGAACTATTTATTCAAGCAGTTCTTTAAGGTTTAGTTCTCTTTAGCAGCAATTTCTTTTACTGCTCCAACGCAACGGAATTAAAAAAATTAAAGCAATCTTGCAAATAATCTTGATTTCCAGCGCCAATGTTCCATAGTTACAGACTACAAAACAAATCCTGTGTAATCTGTTTTTTTTTTCCGTCATAAGCCCTTTATCATTGCAAGATGAAGTGGATAGACAGAAGGCATTAGGGCTTTAGGAACAGAAAGACCTTAAAAAGTGCCTATTAGTTAATTCACTCCTTACGGTCCGATTTTGAACATTTTATTGATTGCAATTAGAATACGAAATACACATATAGACCAATTTTTATTCACCGTTTCCTTCAAAATGAAACAAGGGGAAAATTAACAAAAATTACCATTCCTCTGAAATTTATACTTAAATGATGTGACACATGCATGTGAAGGTGAATAACTAGATTTCCCTATAAAATAGTGCTCGAAGTGTTAGCAGTTTTAGTTCACTTAACATGTCGGGTACCTCATTTATTTTTGCTTCTTTCTTGTTCTGTTGACCTTGAAGTTCATTAAATCTGAACATTAATTCTTCTTTTTCATTCAGCAACGCCTGGCACTGGATGTCCAACTGCTCGGCGAGGCATGTAGCTTCAGATTTGCTCTTAGTTAGTACTGCCATTTCCCCTGACATTTTATTAAAGTTGTTTATGATGGCCTCCTTTTCAGCTAACACTGTTAAATTTGCTTTCTCCAGAGATTCTTGGGCCAGCAAAAGGCGAGACTTTTCTTCTTGTAAATTTCCAATTTCTCTTTCTTTAATACCAAGTTGATCACAGAGCTCTTCCAATGTTTTTGAAAGATTACAATACAGGTCTTGAAGTTCTTCTTTTGAGTTTTTCAAGGAAGCTAAATCTTCATTGAGCTCTTTCAACTTGGAACACAGGCAATTTTTCTCCAGTTCTAAAATCTCTTTTTCCTGTAGAAGGATGTTTACTGCATCATCTACATTTTCTTTCTGCCCCAGAAGTGCCTCATACTTACACTGAAGCTCTTTACTTCTTACAATTATCTGCTCCTTCTCTTCGGTTACATTACCCAAACTCTTCTGAAACTCTACACACTTTAGCTCTAAAGAATCCTTCTCATTTCTAAAAGTTTCTTTTTCTTTGGCTAACCTTTGCTCAAAGCTTTTAAAACCTGAATCAAGTTCAACTATTTTTTTTTCTAATTCATCTCTATGTTTTATCAACAAATCTTTGTCCAGGCAACATTTATTATAATCCTCTAGCAAAGACTGCTTTTCTACTAAGGCACCACCATGTTGCTCTTCTAGAGCACACTTGTCTCTTTGAGTTTGCTCCTGTACCAGCTTTAGACTTTCAATAGTTTGCTTCAAATTATCACTCCGTTTTTCTGTATCAACAATTCTATAATTTAAAGATTCAGTGTCTTGTAATAGTCGGCTCTTCTCCTGGGACAACAGAAGATTTGATGCTTCTGCATCTTCTAACCTGGTCTTAAAACCTTCTAGTTCTGCAATAACCAATTGCTCTCTGGACTGCAATTCTATACTCAAGGACTGGAATTCCATTTTTTCTTTAGATACAGATTCAAGCTGCTTTTCCACATCATTCAGCTGAAGAGAAATACGATCTTTTGTATTCTTTAGGTTATTAATCTCATCTACCATTTGATCTTGCACACGTTTTGCCTCTTTTACAGCAGTCTGATATTTCCCTGCAAGCTCTTCTTTTTGTTTTAGAAGATTATCTCTTTCAGTAGTAAGCTTTCGCTCAGATGAAAGAAGAGTCTCCTTTTCGTGCAGCAAATTAAAACGTTCTGAGTCAGATACACTGTTGCTGGTCTTTATCTCTTCAAGCAATTTGGTTAAACTTCCATTGGTGATCTGAAGCTCCACTTTAGCTTTTTCTGAATGGTTAAGCTCATTCTCCATCACTGTGATTTTAGTTGTCATCTCACTGTGATCTGCAGCCAACTTATGTTTTTCTTCTATCAGTTCCATAACTTTTATATTTAATTCATTTTCTTTTGAAGCAAGATTATTTCTTTCTGAAAACAATGCATCTGTTGTCTTCAGTAACTCGTCGTGCTTATCAACTATCTGAGTCAATTTATCCTCAAGTTCTAGATTCCTAACTAGAGCAGTCTCATTTTCTGCTTTGAGTCCAGACATTTCCTTGACCAGATCAGTGTATTTTGCTTCTACATCTTCTTTGGAACCTTTAAGATTCTGAATTATTTCATCTTTTTCCTTGATAATGGAGACTTTTTCATCCATTATTTTGCTCTGACATTCCTCCAACTTCTGCTTGTCCTCTTCAAGAATAGCAAGTGTTTCAAGCAGTTCATCTCTTCTTCCTATAAGTGTCACATTTTCTTGGACCGAAGCATCCAGTTGTGATTTTATACTAGCCAGTTCAGCTTCAATAGAGCAATGTTCTGTGGCCAAGCTTTCTTTTTCTTTAAACAGATTTTCAATTTCTGTATTTAATTGATTTTGCTTTACAACAAGATCTTCTCTCTCAGATGTGACTTCTGCAATAGTTTTGGTCAGCATTTCCTTCTCTTCCACTATGGCAACCATCTTCTTCTCTAGTTCCACACATTTGTTGGAAAACAGAGCTTTATCAGCCTCTAAACTATCAATTTCTTTTTCTAGAGCTGTGTGTCTGACCAGCAAATCATCTGTATTTGTCTTCAGCATATCAATAATTTCATCTTTTTCCCTACTAAGATGTATCTTCTCTTCTCCAAGCCTCATCTGTTCTTCCAGAATTACCTGATTGTTGTTTTGTAGTTCTGTGTAATTTGCAAATAGGGAATCTTTGCCTAACTGAAGTTCTTTCATAGCAGCATCCATAGTAGTTATAGAAGTCTGCAAGTCTTCACACACCAAACTGATTTTTAGAAGTTCCTGTTTGGCATTATTAAGTTCAGCTATCAATTTTTCTTTGTCAGAGGCCAGTGTTTGAGAGGAACTATTTAACATGTTATATTGTTTTTCCAGCTCCTGTTTTTCTTGCACAATGTTGCCTTTTTCAGCTTTTACTTCGTCAAAGAGAGCTAAATGCTCCATTTTCTCTTGCTGAAGCATATTAATACAAGATTCAAGCTCTATAATCTTTGAAAGTAGAGACTCATTTCCTAGCTTTAAAGCATCTGCCTCCTTGAACAGTGTGTCTTTTTCCACTTTCAAACCCCTCATCTCTTCTGTCATAAGTTCAACCTCTTTGTTTTTGGATTCTAACACACAGGTTAAAGACTAAAGGGATAAAGTTGGGGAAAAGGAAGAAAAAAAAATGAAAATAAAGCAAGCTAATGGGAGTCATGAAGTAAGCAGCTAGTATGTATGAAGTGACACACAAATATTTAATACCTGGGTAATTTCACCATCTTAGTAATAACGTTGTATCAGTTTCATTACCTTTAGAAAAAGGCTGCATGTTTTTAATCGATAACAGATCTATTATGTACACAACCATAGGGAAAGAGGCATTGGGGAGAGACCTTATTGGAGTCTGTCCCTATTTACATACATGGGAGAGACCTGTCCGTCCACTGGAGCAAAGCGGTGAGAAGCCGGCCAGGGACGCCATCGGACTACTCGGTCTCTCCCTATGGTCCTGATCATGTTTTCTCTAGAGACAGCATTTCAGAGTAAACATGCCTGGCTGCAATTGTGCAGTCAGGCTCCGATTCATGCTGTCCATAGATCGGGCAGCAAGAATGTAAGCACAGGTTCCCCTTAAGTACTCGATATCACAATTTTTCAGCAATGATGAGGGTGTCTCACTTTATACATACAATTATTAAAGCATTGCAAAAAATGTAAATATTGTTTGAAGCACCAAAAGAAAGGTCAAATGAAAACAATGAAGTCATGGAAATGAGTAAAATAAAAGGTTAGATTTGCTGTAATAGAAAAGTTATTTTACTGTGAACATGCCAGATGTTTAGAAGCATTAATAAAAGTATATAAAAAGGAAGCCCAGTAGACATCGAATCGAATTTAGGCAGTACAGTCTAACAGAAGCCCCGGACTTTAGCTCCTTATCACTCCACAGAACGGACTGTGCAGGGAGAAACTTTATATTTAGAATCAGCTTTGCCAACACAGGACTCATCTGCTGTGATGTGGACATCAATTGAAACTTCCTTCCATGGAGGGTGACATTATCTAAGCCCTCGAGGCTCGAAGGGTAAGTGCGCACTTATGGATTTATTAGGCAAGTTTTTCAATTATAAGCAACTTCCCGAAATGACCTTTGTATTTGGTGTTTTCTAAGTGGGTTTTTGTCTTGAAGCGTTTTTTGCGAGCATTTGGTTTCCAGAAGGCTTTTGTTTTCTTGTAACATTTTCTGTAAATGTTTTGTAAACGTTTCTTAAGCTTTTTGTGTGAGCTATTTTTGCATGTCTTTTTTAAATCCATTAAACAAAGAATAAAAAAGCCAACATGGAGGACTCAAAACTGCTTACTAAGTGCTCAAAAAGATGCCCAGGTGTTTTTGTAGCTTTCCTATTGACTTCTATTAAAACGTATGGAGCGGCTTTACAGTGCAAAATGTCTAAAGAATGGTCAGGTCATCTGTTTTAGATTTGGCTTTTTATTAAAAAATGAAGCAAATAAAAAAACACATACAAAAAAATAAAAAAATAAAATAAATAAGAAGAGTTACTCAACTCTGATTTTTCAAGCAGTTTTCAGAGCAGATCTATGCCTAAGATGACTCCTCAAAAAACTGTGTGTAAATACCATTTACGCCAAGTTCGCACAGCAGTATTTTGGTTACTACTTTACATACGAAAAAGGAAGCTACTTTTACCATAAAATATATTTTTTATTAATGTATCAATAAAAATATCAAAAAAGATATATATATTTTAAAAAGGAGGAAACCAAATGCAACAAACAGCAAACACTGAGGACAAAAATAATATTTATAAATATAAATATATATGTATACATACTCAAAATCATGACATAATCAATAAAATACAACAGATATAAACGTGTGTTTATGTGTATCTAAGGAGCTGGACACCAACTTCCAAAACATAACAATCGTTTAAAGATAGTGTAAATTAAATGCAATCAAATGTTTGCTGAATAAAGTTGTATGCCCTTTCAAACTACATAAAAAAGTGCTGCTAAAGAAATGCTAATTATGCAAAGAAAGGGGAACAACTGAAGCCAAAACCACCTCTAAGTATAGGGAGCGTGCGTGTCCCTAAGAAGAAGCATAACGCGAAACGCGCGTCGGGGTGCCATAGCACACTGGAGGTAATTATTTTCTGATTATTTGCCTTGCCCCTCTCTTTACACTTTGTATTTTGCTTTGCAGCAGCACTTTTTTTATTGTTTACTTAGAGGTGGTTTTGGCTTCAGTTGTTCCCCCTTTCTTTGCATAATTAGCATTTCTTTAGCAGCACTTTTTTATGTAGTTTGAAAGGGCATACAACTTTATTCAGCAAACATTTGATTGCATTTAATTTACACTATCTTTAAACAATTGTTATGTTTTGGAAGTTGGTGTCCAGCTCCTTAGATACACATAAACACACGTTTATATCTGTTGTATTTTATTGATTATGTCATGATTTTGAGTATGTATACATATATATTTATAAATATTATTTTTGTCCTCCAGTGTTTGCTGTTTGTTGCATTTGGTTTCCTCCTTTTTAAAATATATATCTTTTTTGATATTTTTATTGATATCATTAATAAAAAATATATTTTATGGTAAAAGTATCTTCCTTTTTGTTTTTTGATGTATTATGCTTTGTAGCTATTATAGGCAAGTTTTCTTGTTTTGGATTCCTACTTTACATACGGTAAGTATTTGTGAGGCAAAACCAGGAGTGGGTGAAAATTACAGAAATGATGCAGTGTTTTTGTTATACATATTTATGTGAAACACTGACCAAAATATTGCTGTGTGAACGTAGCACTACTGATAAAAACACAGAGCAGTGAAGCAGGAGACGGCCGACAGCTACATGATTTACTATCCAACATTATGGGAGCGGGTAAACCAAAAAGGAAAAAGGAAGCAAATGCCATAAAAAATTGATATAGGAAAGATGTATATCTTCGTACCGTATTAGCCAGTAGATAGAAAAATATTTAGACTTGAGAGTCCTCAGTGGTTGATACCTTTTAATGGCTAACTGAAAAGATGGTAACAAATTGCAAGCTTTCGAGACTACTCAGGTCTCTTCATCAGGCAAAGACTAAAACAAAAACTATTTTCAGTCTTCAGTTTTTGTTTTAGTCTTTGCCTGATGAAGAGACCTGAGTAGTCTCGAAAGCTTGCAATTTGTTACCATCTTTTCAGTTAGCCATTAAAAGGTATCAACCATAAAAAATTGAAACGTTTATTGAAACATAGAAAATTTTAAATTTATGCAGGGACGTAAATGCAAAAAAGCCACTTTTTTTTATAAAGGAGTACACCGTAAGTGTACAACAGTGTTAGAAGAAAATCACCTTAAGTAAATAAATAAATTCAGGCTCTCTTGGTGATAGGCTTAAAAATAGGATATATTAGGAATATATCAGGCTGTGAAAATTTCACAGAAAAAAAAAAGAATACGATAAGCCTGAAAGACAAATTCCGCTCAGTAATGGGATTGAAGCCCGAATAAAGTGAAAAAAAAAGCTGCACTTTGAAATATATTACATGAAGTAAATAATAATCATAAAATAATGCCACATATTTAAATATACAGCTATAGTGTAGCAGAAATGTTGTATATTTAAGGTGACTCACCTAATTTATAAGACATACAAGTTGCAAGGGAAACAAATAGTAGGACAGTAACACAAAAAAAGTGAAAATAAGGTGCATTAACCTGGTGTATTACCTTAGAGTGGCAGAGGAACACCGACACGCATTTCGAGTTTAGCTTCTTAGGAGAGCTAAACGCGCGTCGGGGTTCCTCTGCCATTCTAAGGTAATACACCAGGTTAATCCACCTTATCTTCACTTTTTTTGTGTTACTGTCCTACTATTTATTTCCCTTGCCGCTACAACTTATATGTCTTATTTAAGGTGTCTCACCTAATCTATATATAACATTTCTGCCACACTATAGCTGTATATTTAACCATGTGGCATTATTTTATGATGATTATTTACTTCATGTAAGATAGTTCAAAGTGCAGCTCTTTTACTTTATTCAGGCTCCAATCTCATTACTGGGTGGAATTTGTCTTTCAGGCTTATCGTATTCCTTTTTTCTGTGAAATTTTCACAGTCTGATATATTCCTAATATATCCTATTTATAAGCCCATCACCAAGAGACCCTGAATTTATCTACTTTAGGTGATTTTCTTCTAAAGCCCCCGTCACACTAAGCGAGATCGCTAGCGAGATCACTGCTGAGTAACGAGTTTTGTGACACAACAGCGATCTCACTATGTTTGACACGTACCAGCGATCAGGCCCCTGCTGTGAGATCGCTGGTCGTGTCAGAAATGCCTGGACCTTTCTTTGGTCATTGAGATCCCGCTGGGTAGCATGTATCGGTGTGTTTGACACCTTTTACCAACGATCTCGCTAGCGACTCAGCACTAAGAGACACATCGTTACACAGGTCGCTACGGGTCGCCTATCGTTGCTGCGTCGTTGGGAAGATCTGACTGTTTGGCATCTCACCAGCGACCATAAAGCGACGCAGCAACGATCCCTGCCAGGTCGTATCGCTGTCGGGATCGCTGCTGCGTTGCTGAGTGTGACGGTACCCTTACACTGTTGTACACTTACGGTGTACTCCTTTATAAAAAAACAGGGATTTTTGTGTACTCACCGTAAAATCCTTTTCTCAGAGACGCTCATTGGGAGACACAGACCATGGGTGTTATGCTGCTGCCACTAGGAGGACACTAAGCTAATACACAAAGAAAGTTGGCTCCTCCTCCGCAGTATACACCCTCTGCTGGCTCTAGCCTGAACCAGTTCGGTGCAAAAGCAGTAGGAGAAGTTTAACATCATACCACGGTACGGTCATTCACATATTAGTTATCACCACATCGGCTGAAAGAGACAAGCAGAAGTCGTTAGACTAAAAAGGGTGGGTGCTGTGTCTCCCAATGAGCGTCTCGAGAAAAGGATTTTACGGTGAGTACACAAAAATCCCTGTTTCTCCATCGCCTCATTGGGAAACACAGACCATGGGACGTCCTAAAGCAGTCCATGGGTGGGAAACAGCACGACAGACGAAACCTTAATATACGCAGCGAATAATCTGGTCTACAGATGCGCTGCTGTCGATTGCAGAATTTATCTGCCAAGGGTAGCCTCTGAAAAGGCTTAAGTGTAATGGTTAACTAACATGAGAAGACTGGACCAAGGTGCAGCACTGCAACCTTGCTGTATCGACGTCCGGGGCCGAATGACCCAGGACGCCTGTACTGACGTAGTGGAGTTTACTCTGAGGTTTGCAGAGATAGGAGACCTCAGACTCGGAAAGCTTCTTAAATTGGAGAGCAGATACATCTGGCTACTGTAGGCTTTTTTTTTAAAGGCAGGTAGGCCTTTTCTGTGTCGCTCTGGAAACAGAGAAAATCCTATTTGGAGAAAGGCGCTGTTCTGGAAGTGTTTGTTACAGCCACCAGAAAGGGAGCTTTCCAAGAAGGAAGAGTGATAGATACATCTTACAGGAGTTTGAAGAAGACCACTTGTAAAGCACCTGAGATCAGATGAAAACAGGGTGGATAGTATTGAGAGAAAACAGTGCCAGGCTTGAATGGAAACCTTTTGGAGGGACTCCAATATGGACGAGATGGCAAACACAAGTGGGAAACAAACGTGGTTGTTAAAACCACCAAGGGAACAAAGTTTTCTCGAATATGATGGTAAATACGCCTGAGAGTAAATTTCTGGACATTGACGATAACGGAGAACGCTACGTGTGGCGGTCAATGCTCAGGTCGTTAAGCCCAGCCCTCTCGAGTCCTGGCGCTCTGGAAAAAGAAGATCTGGACGGTTTGGTAACCGCAGAGGTAGGGGTCTAGATGCACTAGAACCACGTACCACGCTCGTCGTATTCAGACTGGTGCGATGAAAAAAACAGTGGGATTCCCTCCGCCTTGAACTTCTGGAAGACACTTGGAATTAGCAGAAGAGGCGGAGAAAAAGTATTGGAAGTGAAAACTGATGCCACGGAAGCACCATGTCATCTGACCCGAGGACAATTGGGTCACAGAACGGATCTAGAAATGCTGGACTTTGGCGTTTAGCGTAGAGGCATTGAGGTCTATATGCAGCGTTACCCAGCATTGCCAACCGTGCTAAAGGGCTTCCAGGGAAATGAATAAGTGTCCTGGGATCAGGCCCTGGCGGATGAGAAAAAAAAGTGCGCCCAATTTCCTACCCCTAGAACGTGAGCTGCCAACAAAAAGGTAAATGGTTTGTATCGGCCTTTTGCAGAATGTGAGCTACGTCAAGCATAGCTCCTGTGGTTCGTGAGCCCTCCTGACCACAGATGTATGCCACAGCCGTGGCGTGGACTGATTGGATCCGGGGGGAATGACCATCGGGAAACAGGCAGAAATGCTGGATGACTAGTCTGATTGCCCGCATCTCAAGAAAATTGATCAAGAGACCTGATTCCCAAAGGGCAAGCGTCCCTGGACCGTGTGGAGGCGGGAGAGCACTCTCCAACCTAGGAGACTGGCGTCAGTGGTCAACACCAGCGCGAAAACAGGAAGAAAGTACTTTATCTGAATCATTAAGGACAACAACGTCCACTACCTCAGAGACCGCTTGATCCGGAGGGACTGGCGAAAAATAGCGGTCCAGAGATGATGGATATCCATCCCACGCTGGTAGCAATGTCTGCTACAGATGACGGAGATTTAGTCGAGGGAATGGTACTGGTGGACTGTCGGCATCAATTTTTTTTTTTTTTATACCTGTGTTGCAGGAAAAGGGTACGGCCGAGAGGAAACTTCTGAGCTTCCTGGATCAGTGAAAATCTTTCCTGAAGGGAGAATTATCAACACTTGGGAAGTGTCCAGGCCTGAAACGAGGATCCTCTGAGATAGGATGAAAAGGAATTGCGCAAGTTCTCTGACCGACCTAGACGAGTGAGTGTCCACAGTGATGCTGACCCTGTCTGCACAGGCTTGAACGTGCGATCTCTTGAAAAGGAGGTCGCCTGGGTAGAGTGGAATCACTATGCCCAGAGAGCACGGGATAGAAATAACGGCTGCCATCACCTTGGAGAACAGCCTAGGAGCAGAGGTGAGACTGAAGATTAAAGCAGTAAACTGAAAATGGTTGTCTGCGATAGCGAAGCGGAGAAATCCTTGTTGGGCTGGGAAGGATTGGAATGAGAGGTGATAACATAGGAAAAAATTACATCTTGAAGAGACGCACCCTGACAAACTTGTTCATCAGTTTTACTTCTAGAATGGGACGCACAGTTCCGTCCTTCTTTGGAACGATGAACAGGATTGGGTAAGACCGCTTTAACCTGTCTGTGTGTGGGAGCGTGAGAATGGTTCCATAGATGCGGAGTACATGAAATGGCCTAATAAGGTGGGGCCGCTTGTTCCTTTTGTCCTTAAAAGATGGGACCGGAGGAACACAGTTGGCGAGAGGAACAGGAATTCTATGTCCGTATCTGGAAACCACTAGATTTCAGACCCATGGTCGAGAATACCCGCCAGCCAGACCTGGTAAAGCAGGAGTAGATGGATGCCTACCCTGTCCGAGTCTTTCAGATACTGCAATGAGTCATTGAGCAGAGAAACTTGTGGGAAGGGGTACCCTTGAGTTTGGACCATGAGGGTCTGCGTTCCCAGGAATGGAAGAGCTTAAGGAAGTTAGAGATTTCTTCGAAGGGGAATCTGCTCGCCACTCTCGGAGCCATAGGGCTATGCTGATGGTAATGGCGTTGGAGCTATAGGAGCGTCGCCGTCCGATGTCCCTAGGGATGCATGTACCCATAATCCCCGGCCCAGGCTAATTGGTAATCCAGACTAAGAACTTAGTGAGACAAGTTATTGTCTTGACTGATCTTGGCTAGGGCTTTAGTTCTTACCATCATGCTCTGGCCACCTAGGTGACAGCGAGAGAAGGGAAGAGAGTTGCCACGGGAAAACTCAAAAGACTGACCGCGGGCCAATTGGACGGTCAGTGGGGATTTTAATAAACAAGCCGTCAGTCAAAGACAGTAGAGGTTAGTCAGCGAGCCGTAATCTAGGATCCATTGTTGGAGACTCCGTCCACTCTCTTTTTAGAGCGTGGACAAAAGGGTACCGTGATAAAACGGCTTTAGCTCAGAGAATCATTTGTCCGGCAACTACTATATCTCTGACCTATGTCAGCAACTCAGGGAGATTAATAAAAAATCCTGGGAGGACGTTTGGTCCCTTTGAAGGTCTCAGTGAGATAAAGACTAATTTTTACATTGTACGGCTCTGAGAGCTCTATTAACCGGATCGATGAGGGCATCTAAGGATTCCTGGTAGTCTGGCAAATCCGGATATACGGTCACATGAGACTCATATCCTGAGTCGTGTATGCTGCAATCCCCAGGGACGGGGGAGCTGGAAAGGGAGCATGCGTACCCCAAAACAGCAGAATGCCTATGAGACGTTACTTAGAAAATTGGGCATTCTTTGCTGCTGTCAGCCCCTGTCTGAAGACTCGTAGGGCAGAGGGCCTTCGTCGTAAGGTAAACTGAAGCCGGAGACGTTGCCCATTCGTTGGGCTCCTGTGAAAAGATGCAAACTGCACAGATTGCAGTGGATGACCTTCGCGATAGTGGGGCATTACATGTAGTACCACTAGTAAGCGTGCATTTTATCAGTCAGTGCTCCCAGGTCATATGTCCGTGCCCAAGACGCAGACTGCGTAGCAGTGACAGAGGAGTAACGAAGGTCACATGCAAACCACTTGCCATCCGCACTGATTATCTGCTCAATCCACCATCCCTTTGATGGGAGATGGAGAGGTTATGTTAGCCTCCAGTCACCATCCACCTTTGGGCAGTGGTGATATAGTGGGGCCGCACGGACGCCGCATGGAGCATCAGATATTAATAGAGCATGGAGACTTGCAGGGAAGGGGTTAAGCGCTGTTAAAGCTTACCCAGGGTCCTGTGTCCTGGAAATGGCGGCCGGGACTGAGTTGGCGCTTCTCGTTTTTGACTAGAAGCGCACAGAACAGGTGGGAGGATGCATGCAGAGGGGCCGAGAAGCAGGAAGAGCTACAAAAAACCATGGGCGGAGCTACCTGGGAGGGCGGAACTGAGGCCTACCCGGCCAAAAGCTGGGGACTAAATTAGAGAGGTAGCCGCGGCAGTTGGAGAAGGCGCGGCCCTGCTGGAGGCTGCGGCGGAGACTCGCAGCGGCGCAGGAGGTGAGGTGCAGGAGCGACTCCGGTGATTAAGACCGCGGCGGCGGCTCCTTTGAGTAAGCGCGCGGCGGTTCCTATGAGGAGGCCGCGGCAGTTGAGAGGGCGGCAGCGGCTCCAGAGGAAGCTGCGGCGGCGACTGCGGTTCCTGAGAGAGGCCGCGGCGGCGTGTGTGGCGCAGGCCGCGGCGGCAGTCGGACCCACGGCCTATTATGACAGGCCTCGGCAGCTGGTGGGGGATGCATCAGCAGCTGCCATGGAAAAAAGCGCGGCAGTGTTTGGGTACTTACTGCGGTGGGAGCCAGCGCATATGCGGTCATACTACCTCAATCCGCCATCTCTTTGATAGGAGGCGGAGAGGGTTAGTTTCTAATGCACCGCTCACTTTTCATGGCGGTAATGTGCCAACCAGTGGCTGTACTCACGTCGCCGGTATGTAGCAGAGTCGGGAGCGCTGCACGCCATCCATCCTCAATCCACCATCCCTTTGATAGGGAGGCGGAGAGGGTTAAATTCCCATGTACCGGGCGCTTTACATGGCGGTAATGTGCCAACCAGTGGCTGTACTCACGTCGCCGGTATGTAGCAGAGTCGGGAGCGCTGCACGCCATCCATCCTCAATCCACCATCCCTTTGATAGGGAGGCGGAGAGGGTTAAATTCTCATGTACCGGGCGCTTTTCATGGCAATAATGTGCCAACCAGTGGCTGTACTCACGTCGCCGGGATGCAGCAGAGTCGGGAGAGCTGCACTCCATCCATCCTCAATCAACCATCCCTTTGATAGGGAGGTGGAGAGATCTCTTTTGCCTCCAGTCACCATCCGCTTTCTGGCAGTGGTGGTGCAGTGGGGCCGCACGGACGACGCATGGAGCCTCTGCATGTTACCTGAGGTAATTTTCCTGTCAGAATTGTTGAGGCAAACTGGCATGTCCGGCTGAAGAACCTGGCTCCAGAAGGGGGTACTTGGGGGCGATACCCCATGTTCCAGTCTGTTGGTGGTGTGGGGAGAGCGGACCCATTGAAGGAATCCGTCGCCCCTGAGGAGAGCTCAGGCCGCATTGAGGTTGCAGAAGGGGATACGGGGAGACGACACTCCTCGTGCCAGCCTGTTGGTGGTTTTGGGAGATCGGGACCTTGAAAGGCCCCGTCGCCCCTTGAATCCGTAGAAAAAAGCAAAAAAGTAAAAATGAAAATAATAACGTGGGTGTCTGAAGCCAGACCCTAGTGCCTCCTACAGACACTTAGCAAGAACTGGTTCAGGCTAGAGCCAGCAGAGGGTGTATACTGCGGAGGAGGAGCCAACTTTCTTTGTGTATTAGCTTAGTGTCCTCCTAGTGGCAGCAGCATAACACCCATGGTCTGTGTCTCCCAATGAGGCGATGGAGAAAGTGGCTTTTTTTGAATTTATGTCCCTGCACAAATTTTAATTTTCTATGTTTCAATAAACTTTGCAATTTTTTATGGTATTTGCTTCCTTTTTCTTGTTTTCGATTTATACATTAATGGAAGTGCCACAAATCTAGGCTACTTATGGTTTATTATGCGAGTGGGATTTATTATTAGACTTGTGCCAGAATTCTTGTGGAAAAGTCAAACTGACACCTTAGCAAACGAAAAATTGTGCTTTTTTTGTGTTCCTATTGCCAATTTTTTAGAAACAGTGGTTGGAAGTTTGAGGGAAAAACATGACTATGTCCAGAACAACAAATTGACATCAGAAATTGGCATAAATTAAGGTGCAAATCTATAACAATCCCTAGCAAGGGTAGAATTGCCCTACTGGTGCACAAAAAAGCCTAAGCATTTTAATATATTTGTTACCTTTTACTGTAGTGCATTTAACATTAAAACTTTGAGCATAAATGCCAATCTTAAGGGGGATGTCTCATCTTACCAAATGGGTAAAATTGCAACTTAACTCTTATTAAAAATGCTTAATATTCTCAAGAAAAGAGTGATATATAATTCTGTAGTGGACTGCTGGTTGCCAAGGTTATCGACCACCTCAAAGGTTGCCAGTGTCCTAGGCAAAATGCACACACTTGCAACATGTTTGCTAAATAGCTTAAAAGCGCTGATTGGAAGCTGGCCAGATAGATGGATTGGGCTAGCTTCAGTTTACCCGCGCTTCTCTCTTGCTCCACAGGAGTGAACAATTTGTCACTCTAACATTGCACAACCCCCCAACAAGCAGGAAGCCAGGGGCCAGAATTGGAGCGCCCTGACGATAGGAAAATTAGACAACTCCTTTAGGTAAATTAATATTTCAAAACCAGTTTTTAACTTCCCTAGGTGTGTTCTGCAATTTGCAAATATATATTTTCTTTACAGCTTACCTTACCCTATAAGAGAAGCTGGTTTTGCATGTAAATAGTTCTAGATTACCCTATAAGTTCAGCTTTAAAAATAAATATTTTAAAACTCTATCTTCTCAACTCAAACATAAAATAAAGACAAATAAGATTAGTGATAGATCACTGGAAGATTAGGTGATAGTGATGTTTCTAAGCAAATCTGTTAACAGTATTAATTACAAAAGCAATTTGTACATATTAAATTCTATATGAAGACAGGTGCATGACGATCACATAGGAAATAATGAATCATTATTAATGCCTCTGGGTTTCCTGGTGTCTGATGTGCCAGAAGTCATATAGAAATGATGTACAGTAATATTAGCAAACCACAGTAGCACATATGTGAAGGTATTAGACTTAGTAATCACTAACTGTTGACTATATGATTATGCGACGACCTTGGATTGATGTATTTACAGCATCTCATATGTGCATCTGTGAAGGGGTTACGTTAATGTACGTACCATCACAGTAAAGAATGGAGTGTGATTTTCTTTGCATAGAAAATTTCTTAAGAGCAAAAAAAAACCTTGAATAAAACTTTATAAAGAGCCAGAGAAAATATTTAACAATATGTAAACTTCCCAGAAACACAGAAAAATACCTTGGCCTTTTCCACTTGCTGTTGGAGCGCTTCTGTTTGCTTGACCTGAGCCACCTTCCACATTTCCTCTTTAACCTGTAGATTTTGATTCAGCTCATCGATTGTAGTTTGATGTTGGGAAACTAAATCCGAAATACATTTTTCTTTCAAAGCTTGCGTCTCTTTATTCTCAAAGTGAAGTTTTTCAATTGTAAGTTTCTAAGGGAAACCAAAGAAAACTTTTGAATACAAATTACCAAAGTCTACCAAAAGTAAAATGCAACCCCAGAGTCTGGGTGTTATTTGTCAGATCACATAATATGATTCGCTGCATAAATGGTGGACCTTAAAGGGATATTTTGAATTCTATTTTTTGCATTAATGGGAATCAACAGGTTTATGCTTTCCAATCTGAAGGCTATAATAGTCACAGAGACCCTGAATCCAGCTCTGTGTCACTTAGTGGATGTCTGGAAGTAGTTTTGATAAAATCATTTTGCTATATTTGCTACAGCTCTTCAGCCCTCTCACTGATGAGGTGTGCCTAGCTACACCACTGACATTGATTGACTGTTTTCTACCCATTCGCAATGTAGGCAGAAAACGGTCATACCGTAGTGAGGGCAAGGGTAGTTGAAGGTTATAAATATCCTTTACTATATAGCAGGAACTCCTCACCGAGTGGACGATTAGAGCTGAAGCAGATGATAAGGGGATGGAAACAGGGTTTCTGCCCCACTTTACATTATTTTATGACTGGTGACATTCTCTTTAAACAGGGGATATTGCTTTAAATGTCTGACAGATGGAAGTCTGTGATCCATGCCTATTAGGAGCACATGGGGTGGGGGTGGGGGGCTAACCTCCATCGTACCATCCCATCAAGTAACAAACTGAAAGGAGAGGTGTCTGCGCCTTTTAAAAGAGTTATATTCAAGTTCTTGTATAGTTAAAATTGCAAAGTGCTCGTAAAAACAAGCAACTTTGCAATTTACCTTTTAGTAATAATCCACTCTGTACTCAAGAATGATGCCTAACTTATCAGCCACAGTATTAGAGATAGCGGGATCCTAGGTAAGGAGTGCAGTGTTTACAAGCTCCTTGCTGTAGAGTTTGTAAGCATGCCACTGCACTCCTAATTCTGCACCCGCTTCAAGCATGGTAGAGAGCTCAGTTTGGGACAGCTGGAGCTGTCCGTTAAACAGGAACACCCACTGGCAAGTAGGAAATCGGGAGGCAGGTGAGTTATGAACTTCTGTTCAGCTAACACGAGACAGCTTTTTTTAGTTTACAGTAATTAAGAAAAGACTCCTGTTCTCCCAATATTTTGGGATCCAAGAGGTGGTAAACCTCAAGCTATAGATATTCTAAAAATGTCTGGGATCTGGAAAGCATTTAAAGGGTTTTTCCCAAAATATATGGGGGTTCTCATATTTACAATATACAAAAAAAGGTTGCACTCTATCGTGCCAAAGCAAGTCAATGTGAAATATGAAACATGAATAGCAATATGGCTTTTGAATATTAGAAAAAAATGAATGAGACGCTTTGCACAAAATTTGGCCAAATAATGCCTGCCCATACACCAACGTCAAGGTGGTCTCAGAACGTATGGGTCCCTGCCTATGTGAACATACCTCTATTAGGCTGATATCTGAATTCCTGGGTGAATGTGGACACCTCTGTCAGTAAAGCTTGCCTTTTTTTTTTGTATATTGTCTATGGAGGTAGCTGCTCCTGGTTTGCACCCAATTCACACTGGTTTGGATGTGCCAGTCAGTTTTCTTTTACTCATATTTACAATGTCTCAATTTTTTAAAATGTAAAAAAAACACATTTCTTACCAAGCTTTCTATTTCAGAACTCATTGCCTTTATTGCTTGGCGATGTGACTCTTGTGCTTCTTCAGTGCAACGCTTAGCTTCAGATGTTAACCGCTCAATATTTTCTTGCAGTTGTTTTACAGTCTGTCCTGATTTTGACAATTCTGTTTGTAGATCAGCTAAATTCCTGCAATGCGTAAGGAGTAAAATGCATGATAAATAAATTGGCTTCAAAATTACAAAGATATATTGAAGAAAAAATTGTAACTCCTATGTGGTGAAAAAAAAAAATCTAATATCACATAAGGCAATTAAAAAAAATGTTGCTACATATTACCATCACTTTCAAAACATTGTGGTCCTAGCCCTTGGACCCCGACAGATACTGTGAATGAATAAAGTTGCAGTTGCTGATTAGGTACTGCGTCCCTTTCATAACTTTTCCCTGTATATTGACACTACTGTCTACCCACTGTATGGGCAATAGCAGCAGAGCATCATTTAATGACAGTGCAAGAAAAAACAGGGAGGCAGTGCTCCAACTACAGAATACCAAGCAAAACACAATCAGACAGCGCTAAACCAGTACAGCTGTCTCTTCACGCTCAGGATGAAAGGGAGGTCAAGTCAGTTAGATTCCACTAATAAAAAAATAGGTAATATCTGAGCAACACTTTACGAGATTGGAAAAACATTTAAGGCCATTTTCAAGCATTGTGCTTTTTGTCACAATTATCTGAAGTCATGATAAGTATGACAATTTCAAGGGATTTTGCAAAATTAGGGGGGGGGGGGGGGGGGGGGAAACAGCACAATTGCATCGTATGATTATGGCCTAAAAGAGACAGATCATAGGAACTACCGTATTTTTCGGACTATAAGAAGCACTTTTTTCCTCAAAAGATTGTGTAGGAAAATGGGGGTGCGTTTTAGAGTCTGAATGTACTTACCAGGAGTGTGGCGATTCTGCCAGCCATGGGCTGGGAAGATGGGATGTTCTGTGGTCCGACGGGCGATTATTTGACTCCCATACCAGGATGGTGTGGCAGTATTTGGCACTGCTCAGTGGTGCAGGGGCTCTGCCGACATTTTGTGAATGCCTGGAGCCCCCGCACTTCCATTGCTGCAATGCGGTGGCCTCCGAAGGCGGCGCATTTGCAGACTGAGATCTCGGCCGACGAGATCTCAATCTGCGTATGCACCGCCTTCGGTGGCCATTTTCCTGAAGGCCACAGCATTGCAGCAATGGAAGTGTGAGGTCTCCGGGCATTCACAAAATGTCGGCGGAGCCCCCGCACCACCAAGCAACTTGGAACCTGATAAACCAGCCTGGAATAGGAGTCAGATCATTGCCGGACCACTGAACACCTCCACCAGCGCTGCCGATTTCCCCCCGGTAAGCTGAACTCGGACTGTAAGACGGACCCCCATTTGACACATTAAATGTTCAACACAAAAATATCAGTGGCCTCTCATAAAGTAGTTTATCATAGAAAAAAAGACCTAAAAGGTCTTGAGTTTAGGGCATAGGTAGCAAACACCGTTTTTTGATTTATACATTGATTATATATTATTTATGTGTATGTATGTCCGTTTTTGGATGACTTCATCCTTTTAATACATCTAACAAACAATTATAGCCATTTTTTTCCCACATTTTCCTTCTGAAAATTTGGGGTGCGTCTTATAGTACGAAAAATACGGTAAATATGCTCCTAAAACATGAGTGCATAAGACAAAACTGTAAGCAGCTTTTCTGATAAGGATGTTATGTGTACCTTTCCCTAGACTGTAATTCCTCATTCAGAGCTAAGAGTTGAGCAGAGCTGTCACCCGATGACTTAATCATTTCTGCTATTTGATTTTCTAGTTTTTCTTTTGCCCTCAGCAAGCTCTCCTTCTTCTCTTCACCTTCTTTTACCTTCCTTTCAAACTCTGAAAAGGATGAAACATAGTATGGGGTGGGTCACGAAACTGATGAAGTAAAATAAATCTTGGTAGGTTATTAGGGGACTACTTACCAGCACACTGGGGTTGCAACAACTCCAATTTTTTGGTTATTTCTACACACTGTAGTTCTCGCTCATTTAATTTAACCATGGTTTCTAAAGGGGAGAAAAAAAAATACACCTTTGATTTTTGTATAACTTATACTTTTATAACTTTATACTTGCTAATAGTTAATGCTATTAGAAAATCTGCTTTCCATCTCAAATGTAGCTATTTTACACATATGAAGCTACACGCAGCAAATTTCTTATTTCTGTGGTACAGTACAGTCCTAAATGACACCTACATTTAGGCTAAGTGCACACGATCAGGAATAATTGCGTTTTTTTCGCGGTTTTTCCGCGGTTTTCCGCGGTAAAAACGCGATAAAAACGCAAGCATTAAGCATCCTATACATGTTAATTGATTCCGCATGTTTTGGCCACATGTTGCGTTTTTTTCCGCGAAAAAAACGCTTTGCGGAAAAAATAGCAACATGTTCATTAATTTTGCGGAATGTAAGCGGTTCATGTGCGGTGGTACCCAGGGTCTGGAGGAGGAGACTCTCCTCCAGGCCCTGGGTACCATATCCCTGGTAAAACAATAATTAAAATAAAAAATAATGATATTCTCACCTTCCGGCGGCCCCCGCAGCCTTCCCGCGGCCCCCGCAGCCTTCCCGCCTTCAGCGACGCTCCCGGCAACTTCCGGTCCCAAGAGTCCTTTGCGAGAATCACCCAGATGGCATAGCGGTCTCGCGAGATGTACGTCATCGGTGTGATTTGTCGCAAAGCATCCTTGGGACCGGAGTTGCCGGGAGCGTCGCTGAAGGCGGGAAGGCTGCGGGGGCCGCCGGAAGGTGAGAATATCATTATTTATTATTTTTTTTATTATTTTTACTTTAGATCTTTTTACTATTGATGCGACATAGGCGGCATCAATAGTAAAAAGTTGGTCACACTTGTCAAACACTATGTTTGACTCGTGTGACCAACCTGTCAATCAGTTTTCCAAGCGATGCTACAGATCGCTAGGAAAACGCTAGCATTCTGCAAGCTAATTACGCTTGCAAAACGCTATTATTCTGGCGGGAATCAGCATACAAAAAACGTGCGTATTTCCTGCAGGAGAAGTGCGGGATTGCCGCGGAAATTTCCGCGGCAATTCCGCAACGTGTGAACTTAGCCTTAAAGTTTATGGTCACCTTTAACACTAAATAAAATTATGTATTCGAGTGACTGGTAATGCCTTCTCTTAGGACAAAAAAAACCCAGAAAGGAAAAATCCTGATCTTTTCTCCCATCTCCAGAGCATTATGACAAAGTACCAGAAGAATGGTTACTGCAAACTCCACTATTTCTTCAGAATACTAGAGAGTTATAAGGGGTGGAAAGACAAAGGCATTACCATGGAGAGCTGCTCTTTTAAAATGAAGCATATCAATTTAAAATACAGAATATCTTCCCTTGATTACTTTTGGGTTTAGCATACAAGGAAGGCCCAATGGGCTAGTGGAATGAAGATACTAATCTGAATAGAAAGCATGTCCTAGCACAGATTTCAGTTTCAATTCCCCTTCTACAGACCATGTGCTGACAAACATCGATGCTACATGTACTCAAATACAAAACAATTTGACTGATCCACCCTCCAAAAAGTGGTTAACCGCACAGGAAATTGTATCTGCAAACATCTGCTGACACAATGCACAATCAACGGTTATTGTACACCTATCCAACAGGACACATGTACAATACCAGCAGATAACCGATCAGCTAGTCTTGCCATTGTGCGTTTGGTCCTGTGCTCGACACAGTGAAGGGTTTTCTGGGTAAGCATTTAACCAGATAAGTGAGTAAAGAGGGCAGTTGACTGACAAGTTTATTAACAGGTAAACTAGGTTCCTATCTCAGCCTAAGCATCTGATGAGACGGCCGATGTAGCAATCAAACTAAGAGGTCACCCAACCCACCTTCACCTATTGGCCCAGTCATGTTTAAACACGGACACAGGAAACGCTACCCTGTGTAAATGACAAAGGCAGAAGGACAGCAACAGGACCTATGATCTAGAAACAGGGCACTAGAGCCAATAGAAATATATTAGTAAGTTATCTAACTTAATGACGTTTATTTAGCCAAAATTTTTATAGGCTAGAAAATCTGTCACCCCCTGGACACTTTCTAGCTATTACTATGGGCATGCAGGAAAGAAAATAGTTAAAATAGTGTTACCTGTATGCCTCATAGCTGTGGTTTAGTTGTGAAGAAATAGAGTATTAATGTTTTATGTTAACGATTTCTTCCAGGTTCTGGGGCGAGCGGTGCCTGGAAGGAATATCTGCCTCCTGGCTTCATTATACCACCATCCTCGTCCCATGCACATCACACTGCCCTGTGATATGCAGTTGCGACGCTGTAATCCCGCGCATGCGCCGTGCACTCAGGCAGTTCTGGGTACTTTATCCGCCCTTCTATGGGCAGTGTCTTCATCCTGCTTCTAAGCAGGTGACGACAAATCCAAATAGGACATATTGAAAGGGATTGATAAAGCAAATGATACTCTTACCTTGCATAGCTATTTGAAGGACTTTAGTTTCTTCAGAAGAGGAGTTTAATAATTTTTTCTAGAAACCCCGCAAAAAAAGGAAAATTATAAATTGTGAATGCTCAAAAAGTTATAACACAATGATGTCAAATAAGCTAAGAACAATTATGGTTTGTGTAATTATAGGTGGTCATTCTAGCTCGGCTGTCTCCTTAAAGGGAATCTGTCACCCCATTTTTCAACCATCAGCTGCAGCCACCGCCATCAGGGGCTTATCTACATCATTCTGTAATGCTGTAGATAAGCCCCCGATGTCACCTGAAAGATAAGAAAAACGAGTTATATTATACTCACCCAGGGGCGGTCCGCCGTCCGGTCCGGTCTGATGGGCGTTGCGGTGCGGTCCGGCGCCTCCTATCTTCTAGCGAAGCCCTCCTCTTCTTAGCTTCCTGTTGCGGCTCCGGCGCAGGCGCGCTGCTCTGCCCTGGTGAGGGCAGAGCAGAGTACTGCAGTGCGCAGGGAAAGGTCAGAGAGGTCGGAGCCGCAACAGAAAGCTAAGAAGAGGAGGGCTTCGCTAGAAGATGGGAGGCGCCGGACCGCACCGCGATGCCCATCGGACCGGATGGCGGACCTCCCCTGGGTGAGTATAATATAACTCGTTTTTCTTATCTTTCAGGTGACATCGGGAGCTTATCTACAGCATTCCAGAATGCTGTAGATAAGCCCCTGATGGCGGTGGCTGCAGCTGATGGTCGAAAAATAGGGTGACAGTTTCCCTTTAAAATCAAATATCTGTATTCTCTGTAAGCTCTTTGTTACTTCTAGTTAAAGGGGTTGTTCGGTCAAAACAGTTAAGTCTGTAGTCTCTCTGTGTGACTCCACACTTATGAATCTCCACAGTGCCCGTCTAGTGACGTGGACGGTCAGTGGGCGAATCCGAGTAGAGGGTACGGCCTTGCTCCATACAAGCGTATGCAGAGCGAGGCAGCGCCCATTGGTCAAGGGTATGTATAACTCTGGAGGGAATCATAAGTATGCAGTCACACAGAGTGACTGCAGACTTATCAGTTTTGACCGGACAACCCCTGGTAGGATGCCCTTGACTGTTCTCTGCAGAGCAACCATTCATAGAATCCTTGTTCTCCCTTCAGACAGTTATGAAATATCTTAGGGTACATGTCAAGGGGAAGTAGAATTAAACAGATTTATTTTTTCAGACTTAAATAAGATCTACATCAAATATAAGCCCTAGCGTGATTTTTTAGGGATTTTCAGAGTGTGCTTGAAATATAAGCCCAACTCAAAAAAAAGTCCTAGTTACAGTCAAGGATGGCGTTGGGGGCAGTCAAACTGAGCAAGTCTCCAAGGGGCCCCCAGCATTTTAATTCTGAGGTTAAGACTGCTTCAGGACCTTTGGTGACATCAATCATGCAACCATGTCGTCAACAAAGAAAACTGGCAATTTCTCAGAGGCCCCAGTGTTTCTATACTGAGGTCAAGACTGCTGAAGGACCTTTGGTGACATCAGTCACGTGACCACAATGTCACCAAAGATTTCTTAACTGTAGGACTCTAGAGCTGAAGAGGAGACAGGGTGTGTGCGTGTGTGTTTCTGCCAGAGGCGCAAGACACTTGTAAGATTCCTAATTTATTAAATGGTGTGCACCTTTTAATGAATTAAGTGCATCTTACGCCAACTGCCCCATTCATTAAGACTGGCTTTGGTCAGCATTTGTAAAGAGTAGATTGTTGTACATGGAAAAAGGAAATAGAGTCTCAAGAAATGCATGGTGGAATTCAGGGTTTGTTGAAGTTCCAGTATGTGATGACATGATTATATTTGAATAAATGTTGATTTTTTTTTTGTTCAGGAATAAATGTGGAATGTTGTGCATGGAAAAAGATAAGATATCCTCTGAACATAAGCCCTAACCCATCTTTCGGAGCAAAAAATGACATAAGACCCGGTATTATTTTTGGACAAACGTGGTAATTCCAATTAAGAGAACAAGAAAAAAAACACAATGCAAATGAATCTCTTATCTACTATAAAAAAAAAACAAAAAAACTTAATTTTACCAAATCTTCAATTTCCTTTTCAAAACTTTCTTTGACCTGAACCAGTGACTGCATTTTGCTGTCAAGGGCAGCATACTTTTCATTACGCTCCACCAAATCTCTTTGTAAGTCATTGGCCTAGCAGAGTTGAATGGGAAAAAATGAATGGATACAAGAACAAAAAAAATTAAAAGCAAAAGTAACAAATATAAAAAAAAAAATGAAAATACAAAAACAAATAGAAAAACATAAAAAACAAATGAACAGAATTTAACTGTGTTATCTCACATACTGAAGTCAAGCTGTGATCGTTAAATCCCAATTAATATCAGCATAAATAAAATTTCCATAGAACTATTTTTATAAGGTGGCATTGGCATCTGCACACACTTAATATAATATAATTAATTTTGCAGTACAATAATAGTTTAACATAAAGGCACTGTGTTACAAGGGGTTTTAAGGCTTAAACGGGTTGTTCCCTACTGATATAACTCCGGCATACGAGGACATTAGCCACTGATTGTTATGCCATGTAAGCGCTTAAGCCAATGTCCCACAGGTCCATTAAAAAGCTGGAAAAATGACGGTGCTGGATGTGAGTATTTTTTATTTTATATGGGGGAATACAACATTTAAGAAGTGGCTGTGCACTACTTTTGTTAAACTGTGTTAAGCTATTACAGCACTTATAATCTCATAACTTGGGAAGGGCTCACAGTTGAGCGTAATAGTTTACATACCCTGGCAGAATTTTTGCTTTCTTGGCCTTTTTTCAGAGAATATGAAGAGATGACACCAAATCGTTTTCTTCACTCATGGTTAGTGGTTGAGTGAAGCCATTTATTGTCAAACTACTGTATTTTCTCTTTTTAAATCATGACAACCCAAAACATCAAAATGACCCTGGTCAAAAGTTCACATACCCTGGTGATTTTGGCCTGATAACATGTACAAAAGTTAACACAAATGGGTTTGAATGGCTACTAAAGGTAACATCCTCACCTGTTACCTGTATGCTTGTAATCAGTGTGTGTGCATAAAAGCGGAGTGAGTTTCTGGGATTCAGACAGACTCTTGCATCTTTCATCCAGCCACTGACTTTTCTGGATTGTGAGTCATGGGGAAAGCAAAAGAACTGTCAGCGGATCTACAGGAAAAGGTAGTTGAACTGTATAAAACAGGAAAGGGATACAAAAAGATATCCAAGGAATTGATAATGCCAGTCAGCAGCATTCAAACTGTGATTAACAAACTGGAAAAACCAGGGCTCTGTAAAAACAGAACCATGGTCAGGTAGATCAACAAAAATTTCGTCCATAACTGCCAGGAAAATTGTTCGGGAAACAAAGAAAATCCCAGAAATAACATCAGCTGAAATACTGGACTCTCTGAAAACTAGCGGTGTTGCTGTTTCAAGATGCACAATAAATAGGCACTTGAAGAAAAACACGGATTTTGGTAAAAACTTACCTGTAAAATCCTTTTCAGCGAAGGAAGGAAGAGAGACACAGTATTCATTACTGATGGTAGGCGGAGCCCCAGATCAGGATGTTACCTCAGATCAAAAGAGTGCTGACTGGCTGGCCCCTCCAGCTCGGGCTCCTCCTACTCAGCTCCAGTCGTACCAAAGCTTTTAGGAAAAGAGCCAAGATCACCAGCGGAGCAACATAACCCCTTCTGAAGGAACTTCAGAGAAAAAACACAAGGATACAGGTTATGCATGCAAAGAAAGCCAAAAACCACAGAGTTCCAGGTACTACTCACGGAACCTGACTACTGCGATGAGCTGGCGATGCTGGAACAGAGCCTTAGCGCGCTGACCTCAGCCCAGATAATCGCTATCAGATAAGGGTCGCGCTGCATCTGAAAACATCAACACACTTCTGCCTTGGGAGGGTGCTGTGTCTCTCTTCCTTCCTTCGCTGAAAAGGATTTTACAGGTAAGTTTTTACCAAAATCCGTGTTTCAGCTGCAGATGGAAGGAAGAGAGCCACAGTATTCATTACTGATGGGACGTCCCAAAGCAGTTCAAAAATAAGGGTGGGAAAAACCAACAAAAGGCAGAAACCCAACAACCTTAACAACAAAGCGCAACCAGCGCTAAACACAAGTTCATCCAGAACTTTAAACTACAGCTGCCTGCAGGACCCTACGTCCGAGGGCTGCATCAGCGGAAGCACTGACGTCCACTTTATAAAACCTTGTAAACGTGTGGACAGAGCGCCAAGTTGCCGCTCGGCAGAGCTGCACTGCCGAGGCACCTTGATGAAAAGCCCACGATGAGGCCACAGCTCTCGTGGAATGGGCTCGAATCTTAATCGGGCAAGATTCACCCCGAAGGCGGTAAGCCTCCAAAATAGCTGACCGGATCCAACGAGCTATAGAATCCTTGGAAGCTCGTTGACCACGCCGACGACCTGCTGGAACCACAAACAGGGAGTCCGTCTTACGAAAACCTTGAGTAATAGATAGATAAAACTTCAAGGCCCGCACTAAATCCAATGTGTGTAAATCTCGCTCTTTCGCATTCTTCGGATCCGGACAGAGTGAAGGCAACACAATATCCTGGTTAACATGAAATTGTGACACCACTTTAGGCAAAAAATCACCCCGAGTGCGAAGCACTACACGATCCGGAAAAAACTCCAGAAAAGGAGGCGAACAAGAAAGAGCTGCCAACTCAGAAACTCTCCTCAAGGAAGTGACTGCAACAAGGAAAGCCACCTTCCAAGAAAGTAAAGAAAGGCTAGCAGAAACCATAGGCTCAAAAGGTTTATGCTGAAGAGCCTCCAAAACAAGGTTGAGCCGCCAAGGAGACACGGGTGCCTTCCGCGGCGGAAACTTACGAGATATACCTCGGAAAAAGGAGAGCACGTCTCTATTTGAAGCAATGGTTCTCCGGAACAATAAAGACAGAGCAGAAATCTGACCTTTCAGAGTGCTGACTGCCAAACCCTTGTCTAGCCCATGCTGCAGAAAAGCCAACAGGTTGGGAATGGAAAATTTTCTCGGGTTCCGAGAGGACCCCAAACACCACGAAAAGAAGGTTTCCCAAATTTTGTGGTAAATCCTAGTAGTAGCCGGACATCTTGCAGCACGAAGGGTAGCAATGACCTCGGCTGAGAAACCTCTACGGGTCAAGATTTCGGTCTCAAGAGCCACGCCGTCAAACGCAGGGACATCAAGTCCGGATGACAAACGGGCCCCTGAGTCAACAAGTCCGGTTGAAGAGGGAGTGGAAAAGGAGGTGCCGCCAACAGCGACATTATTGTCGAGAACCACACCCTTCTTGGCCAGTCTGGAGCTATCAAAATAGCTGGAATTCTCTCTAGTCTGATCCGACGCAGTACTAGAGGAAGTAAGGATATCGGCGGGAATACATAGATCAGCTCGAACTGATCCCACTGAGCCACTAGAGCATCCACCGCCACCGCCTTCGGGTCCTTGTACCTGGACATGAATGTCGGTAACTTGGCATTGGACCTGGATGCCATCAAATCCACTTGGGGGGTTCCCCAGCGAGAGCACAGTAGTGCAAAAACTTCCGGGTGAAGGCTCCATTCCCCGGGATCCATCCTTCTGCGACTGAGAAAGTCCGCTGTAATATTCTGAACCCCTGGAATGTGAATCGCCGAAATGGCTGGTACACTGGCCTCTGCCCAAATCAGAATTCGGGACACCTCTACCATGAGTCTGGAACTCCTTGTCCCACCTTGGTGATTGATATACGCGACAGCCGTCGCATTGTCTGTCTGCACTCGGACTGGCAGACCGCTCAAAGGGACCGTCCAATGTTGGAGGCAAAGGAAAATCGCCCTCAATTCCAGGATGTTGATCAGAAGAAAAGACTCTTCCGATGACCATACCCCCTGAATCCAGAGATTGTTCCAAACACCCCCCCAGCCCGTCAGGCTGGCATCGGTGGTTATGACTGACCACTTCGGAGGGAGGAAAGACTTCCCCAGGGAGAATGCCCCTGGACGTAACCACCATTCTAGAGAATCCCGCACCGCGCGAGAAATGGTGACACTGCAATCCAGCGATTGCGACTGGTTCCATCGATTCAAGATGAACCTTTGGAGAGTCCTGGAATGGAACTGGGCAAAAGGAATTGCCTCCATGGGCGCCACCATCAGTCCCAGAAGACGCATACACTTCCGTAGGGACATTGCCGTTGAGGATTTCATAATCTGTACATGTCGAAGAAGACATGACTGTTTGTCTGGTGGTAGGGAAACTACCGACCGAAACGTGTCGAGATGCATTCCCAAAAAGAGGATTGTCCTCGATGGTTCCAGGGACGACTTCTCCAATTGACCAGCCAACCGAAGTCCTTCAGAAACTGAAGAGACAAATCCCGAGCCGTCAACGCCTCCTCCTCCGAGGAAGCCATGATCAAAAGATCGTCCAGATAAGGGAGAATCGTAATCCCCTGTCTTTGAAGGATTGCCATGAGGGGCGCCAGAATTTTTGTAAAGACCCTTGGCGCTGAGGCTAAGCCGAACGGCAGAGCCACGAACTGGTAATGATTCTGACCTATGGCAAATCGAAGAAAGCGCTGATGAGCCTTTCCGATGGGAATATGCAAATAGGCGTCGCGAATGTCGATTGACACCAGAAAATCGTTCTGTGACAGAGCTGCCACAACGGAACGAAGCGACTCCATGCGAAATTTCCAGGCATGGACATGCCGGTTTAATCGCTTGAGATCCAGAATCGGGCGAAATTTGTTCTCCTTTTTGGGAACTATAAAAAGGTTGGAATAAAAACCTTTCCCTCGGTCCTCTGACGGAACCGGTATCACTACACCCTTTTGTAGCAGAGATTCGACCTCTCGCTGTAGAGCGACAACAAGCTCGGGTTCCGACGGAACGTGAGATTGACAAAAAACATTTGGGGGTCGAGAAGCAAACTCTATGAAATAGCCTGCCGACACTATCCGCGTTACCCAGGAATCTGGAACGCGAGCCATCCAAGTCTCCTTGAAAAGAAGCAGGCGACCCCCCACTCGAGAATCCTCGAGTGGACCCCTGGCGTCAATCCGACTTTGCGGGCTTCTTGTCAAGTTCCCGCTTGTCCTGGCGGAAACTCTGCTTCCAGGGAGTACGAGTTTTCTGAGAGGATTTCTTTCCTGAGAAGGAAGGACGACCCGATCCCCACGAGGAGTGACTAGATCGTCCTCGGCCCCGAAAGGACCGCCGACCACTATAGACACCAGGCTTACTGGACACCGAGGCCATGGCCCTACGCTGTGGTAATGCTGATTCCTTCGCCTTAGCCTTGGAAATCAGCTCTGTGAGGTCGGATCCAAAAAGATGGCCACCCTTGTAAGGTAAGGCCAACAACCCTTGTTTGGAAACTGCGTCCCCGGCCCACTGTCTGAGCCATAAAGCTCTTCTGACTGTGACCGCTGAAGCTTGCGCTTTGGCCAGCAGAGATGCCGTATCCAGACCGGCATCAAAGATATAACAGGCTGCCGTTTCTAACCATTCACAAGTTTCCCGTATCTCAGATAACGGAGATTCATTTTGCAACTCCGTCTTCAGACGTGCCAACCAGCTTAGAGAAGCTCTAGCAGCACACATGGATCCTAGCACTGCTCGAAATCCATGACCCGCAGCCTCATAGCTTGCTTTTGCCGCCAATTCTGCCTTTCTATCCAAAGGCTCCTGTAAGCTCGCTTTTCCCTTAATAGGGAGTAGTGAGGATTTACTAAGCTGAGATAAAGACACATCCACTTCAGGAGCAGAAGTCCAATTAGCCTTTAACTCCGCAGAGCAAGGATAAAGTGTATCAAAGAAATGCGTTCCATGAAAACGCTTATCTGGACATAGACGTTCCTCCTCTATTACACCATTAAGCTCATCCAGAGCTGGCAATGTTGTACGCGAAGCACGGGACTCCTGGAACATGCGTGCTGATTTACCAGGACGACTAGTTACCTCCTCCGGTAACTGTAATATATCTCTCATGGCTTCAATCAATGCCTCCGTACGCTTCGCCATAGAGGAACGCCCCTGCGGCTCGTCCGCATCTGAATCGGATATTTCTACATCCGAATTTAAAGGGGAACTCTGCCCAATATCAGATACATCTGACTCGCTCCGTGTAGAGGCCGGTAACGGCCTGCGTCGCTTCCTCTGAGAGGAATTAGCAGACACATATTGACCTAAAAGGTCAGACAAGTTGTTGATCGATCGAGCGATATCGTCCAATTTTCCACCGCTGTCGACCGCAGCGCTAGACGCCGTGGAGGCCTGCGTATCTGATTGCCGCAATGGCACTGGGACGTGATCCGCGGCATCTGAACTCTGTTCAGACATGTCTCACCTGTATGAGCAGGTCAAAGCGGTAATACCAGCAAAAACTATGCGTTTTTTTTTTTTTAAACGCTGAAGGGTTAACGCTCCACCAAGCAGGGTTACCCCAGCGGTATTCAGTCAAAAAATTTAGCTGGTAGAAATAACCCTCAGAGGGGTTAATATTGCAAACTCACCACAATATATATATTTGTGAGCCCCAGCCAATTTTTATGTCTCTGATGAGACTGCAGCTGCAGGATAGCGATCGCTGCGCTGCGGGGTGAGGAATCAGCACTCACCCAGCTGGCCGTGGTGTCTTATGAGGAGAGGAGCGGTCTGAGGAGCCCAGGAGCCTGTGTAATGGCCGCCACAGTGAGGGAGTCGCAGGAGAAACGCCAGAGCACGCGTCTTCCTGCTCAGAAGACCGGGAATATTTAGGCCACGCCCCCCGCCAGCTCGAATATTGAGCGCGAACTCCCCCACTCCTGCTCCCTCTCTGTCCTGCAGGTATCTGCCTGCGGACAAAAAATCACCACATCTACTTGTAACAGCGCTGTCACAGCAGCGCTGAAGCATACTGACATACATGTAGTAGCGCTGTCACAGCAGCGCTGAAGCATACTGACATACAAGTAATAGCGCTGCTCATTCAGGCGCTAAAGCACTCACACATAATTATATCAAAAATTTGTGTGGAGTACTCACCAGCCAAGACGCCACAGGGACCCTCAGGGGTTTCTGGCGCTGTGCCCATGCTTCCCCCCAGGGCGAAGAACGCAGTGACCGCACGTGTGGTTTGCGTCCCGCCAGGGAAGCTCTCCTCATCCCCCAGGGCCGGCAAGGATTCTGCAGGGACTTTGAGTAAATACAGATCCGCCAAGGGAGAGGTTGGGGTACAGCAGCGCTGGTACCCCTGAGACCTCTAGACCAACTAGTGATCCAAGTCTCCTGTCCGAATATAAAATAATAAAATCTTCTGAGGAGCTGCATTAGCAGCGACCATCCTCTGGACCTCAAATCTTAGACTGGAGCTGAGTAGGAGGAGCCCGAGCTGGAGGGGCCAGCCAGTCAGCACTCTTTTGATCTGAGGTAACATCCTGATCTGGGGCTCCGCCTACCATCAGTAATGAATACTGTGGCTCTCTTCCTTCCATCTGCAGCTGAAATAGGCTGCATGGTCACATCACCAGAATAAAGCCATTACTGCGCAAATGCCACAAAGTATCTCACCTACAGTACACAAAACAGCACAGAGACAAGTCTCAAAACTTCTGGAACAAGGTAATTTGGAGTGATGAGAACAAGATTAACCTTTTTCGCCACACTCAAACGTTACATTTGGTGAGAGGTCAACAAGGTCTATGATGAAAGGAACACCATTCCTATTGTAAAGCACGGATGTGGATCGCTGATGTTTTGGGGATGTATGAGCTACAAAGGCACAGGAAACTTGGTCAAAGTTGAAGGAAAGATGACTGCAGCACGTTAACAAATACTGGAGGCAAAATAACAATCATCAGCCTGGAAGCTGCGCATTGGACATATTTGAAGTTCCAATATGACAACGATCCAAAACACAAGGCCAAGACGACCTATCATTGGCTACAGCAGAACAAAGTGAAGGTTCTGGAGTGGCCATCTCAGTCTCCGGACCTCAATATCATTGAGCCACGCTGGGAGATCTCAAGCACGCAGTTCATGCTAGACAGCCCAGGAATTTACAGGAACTGGAGACTTTTTGCCAAGAAGACTGGGCAGCCTTACCATCTGAGAAAATAAAGAATGTCATCCACAACTACCACAAAAGTCTTCAAGCTGTCATTGATGTTAGAGGGGGCAATACATAGTATTAAGAAATGGGGTATGTGAACTTTTGATTAGGGTCATTTGGATGTTTTGGGTTGTCATTAGGATTTAAAAAGAGAAAACACAGTAGTTTGACAATAAATGGCTTCACCCAACCACTAACCATAAGAGGAGAAAAAGTTTGGTGTTATCATTCATATTCTCTGAAAAAAGGACAAGAAAGCAAAAATTCTGCCAGGGTATGTAAACTTTTGAGTACAACTGTATATACTACAATTTTTCATAGCTGCAAATATGGTATTTTTGCAAATCGTTGTGACGATCATAAGATGCAATTAAAAATGTGGATTGAATATTATATGCAAGCAGCGTACTTTCAAACATATACTGAAGCATGACTAGTATTTGTGAGTTTTGGTTTAAGGTCACAACCAATGTCTTGCTCTCTTATAATTGTAGTCATACAGACAGATGAATGCAGGCTGAACCCTCAAATTTTGGTAAGATCAGCCGACCGTTACATGTATATCGGGCTGTCAACCCACTCTCACAACAGCAAACATCAAAAGGAAGATTCCTTTTGTTCTTAAGGGAGTTTACCTGCCACCAGAGAGGCTTTAATTTTCATATCTCCCCTCCCCTAAGTTTACATCTCTATGTTTGTTGGGTCAATATAATTGAGAAGCAATAAAATCAAATTTAAAAAATAAAAAAATCAAACTTGAAAAGATGATGGATGGCACAATCCCTATTTTCTGCAAACAATTCACGATCAAGGTTTCTAACTTGCCCTTCAGCAGGCTTAAGTCATTCTTTAAAGTTGTTGCCTCCTTTTACTTATTTTATGCCCACGGTGCTGCATCTCTGCCACTGCCCGGATTCTATTGACTGGTTGCGGTGGTGATATTATGCCAACAACACTGCAGCCAATCTCATTGCTCAGGTACGCATGCTGTCTACAATGGCTGAGCTATTGAGCTCAGTGATTGGCTGCAGCACTGTCTACTTGATGGCACTGCTACAGACCATCAAAAGAAGCTGGGCAGCAGTGAAGACATAGCACTAATCCCAGGAAAGGCACGTAAAAGCTCAGCTTGTTTTTTTACATATCAGTGAGCCTGTGGGTAAAAACAATTGATAGGGACATCAATAAGCACATTTAGCTCATGTTATGTTTATTGCAGTATCACTATTTACATCCTTTATTTAGGATCTTAGCCTATCAATTATATGCTCTTGCTCTATAAACTGCGAAGTCTCCAGCTCCTTTACCTTTATCTCAGCATCATGGAGCTTAGTTAACGTGTCCTCCATTTCTATTAAGTGTTGCTCCTCTGCAGCATCCAGTTTAGATTTTAGGCTCTCAAATTTCGATTCTCTTTCTTCAGAATATGCTTGTAGTTTGGACTTTAAAGCTTCTATTTCTTTAGAGAGATCAGCGTGCTCTGCTTCTTGCCTAGATTTCAGAAATTCAGTCTCTTTTTGATGTTCTAACTTGAGGTTCTCAATGTGGGCCTTCAGTTCAATCAAAGCAGAGGTTTCCATATTTGCGCCTTTACTGAAGGAAACAGTCAGTTCTTCCATGGCTTGCTGATGCGAACTGATGGCAGAGTCTAGTCTTGACTTCCACAGTTCTATTACATCTGCATTCTCCTTGTTGGCATGATTGAGCTTTACTTTTAAAGTTTCATTGTCTTTGGATAGCTTTTCTACAGATGCCTTCAGTGAGTCCAACTCTCTCACGTAATCAATCTCTGTCCTTTCAAATTTGCCTTTCAGAGACTGAATTTCTTGCTCATGTTTTTTGCCTTGTGTGGATATATTCTCCTGCAAAGAACTGATTTCTTGCAACAGTGAAAGTGATGCATCTACATCACTAGACTGCTTGTTAGACTCTATGAGCTCCTGACGCATGTCTGTGACCTCTTTTGTTTTCAGGGCCAAATCCTTCTCTAGTTCCATAATGCGAGACTTTTCAGAAACAGTTGCTACCTGTGGTCAAACCATTATAGGGAGAGACAATAAGAACATAAAAATGGCTATAAATTGGAGAAAATTAAAAATAGAGAAAAAAAATTTAATTGACTAGAAATAACTATTAATGAAATGCAACCCCCTCCACTCCAATAAGCTTAAATCTGTACCTTAAAAAAAATGTAAAATGTTAACTACAAAAGATAATAGCTTATATTTCTGAGCTTTGGTTTAATCGGCTCTAGTTCATGGGCCAAGAGAAAAAAAAAATCTGTAGGATAGCAGTAGAACCTTTAAGAAACTGAAAACATACACTATAGTCAATAAACCTGAAAACAGAAGAGCACATTTCTCACAAGTTTGCCATAACAATATCAATTTCAGTGCTACACCACACTAGGAAAGCATGCTATTCCAACCACTTAAGACTGCAACAAGGCACAACAAGTTATAGCACTTTATTCCAGACACCAAGTGCATAAGTCCAAGAACCAGAAACACTGCAGAGAAAAGCAAGTGATATTTCATATTGCACTGGGCATTTACACTTTGTAAAAACAAATCCAAGTATGATCTCTCATCCTAAAGTTAACCAACATCATAAATAACGTCCTAAAAATAAAAGCCAATTGTTAAAGAGAACCTGTCACTCGCTCAAAAAAGAAAAAGAAAAACAGTTAAATATCTTGTAAAAAACTGCATGCTCCCACAAGTTTGCCACTATTTTCTGCTTTGCGCTTTTAAGATTTATTGCTTTTGAGGCGCAAAATGTGAAATCTCTGCTTGCATGCCAACTCATTGGAGTCTTTGGGAGCATGTTCTTTCAGCCCTCCCTCCAAGATGCTGTTAATCACATCTCGGCTCCCAAGAAGACTCTGAAGAAATTTCACCCCTTGCGCTCCAAATGCAAAAAATGTGAATATGTTTGCAATGGAATTGCGCAGCGCAAAATGGAGACAGCAGCAGAATCAAGGGAGCTCAAAACTCTTACAAAGTATGGAACCCAATTTTTTTTGAGCAAATGACAGATTGTTTTAAACTCTTCATAATGTGTACCCGACGCAACTATTAGTATAGAAACATCTACAACCAGACACTTGCATGCATCATTAATAGTTCTGCCCTTACGAATATCGCCAGAGTGAAGATTGTTAAGAATAAATATTAGTGTTTCCTACCACCACAAGCAAGGTCAGCAGTTCCAGCAAACAAAAGACATCAACACAACCCTTGCTTTTACAGGAATACTTACTTTTAAGGAATCTGGCCTTGTTTTGGCCTGTAAATAACAAGAATGTCAGATCTTTTTACTTCCCATCACCAGAATTACATTTTGTATTCCCAGGAGTTCATGTTTCCAGGATTTCTTTCGGGTGACAGGAATATTTTAACAACCCAGGATGTAAGACTTTCTCTTTATCTACAACTCAGTTTAGGCTGTTAATACTGCACTCTCAGAGCATTAACGTTGGAAACATTCATTGTAATGCAGCAAAATAAAACTGACCTATCCACTGACATCTGAAATAACCACCAAAATCCTCCAATAATGCAAAAAAAAAAAAAGAGCATGAACAGTTGAGTTACACTACCTCGTTCTCAATAAACAAAGTATCTCGATCCACCATAGTAAATAAAAGCCAAATATTAGAAATTGGGTTCACTGATTATTAGTAAAATCTGAGCTGCATTCAGCCATTATGGGTGAAAAAGCAAAATGTCCAAAATACGCACAAGCAAAGCATAGCAAGTAAGGAAACACTCACAGAATCACATATACTGCTGTAGATCAAGTCACATTCGATATCACTAACGTTGAGCAAAAAGATTCTGGCTGCGATTGTATGTGTCGGCGGCCAGCATCCTGTATATAGTAAATGGAAGAGGTGCCCAAGAAGCCGAGTGCAGAAGTGAAGACTGCCCTGGGTCCAGCTGCCATGAAGAATCAGGCTGAACAACCAGGGCAGCACTATTCTTTTCACTCATCTCTACTTATCAGCTTTATTCATACAAAGCAAGTATTGGATTGGCACAAGACCAAACCTTCATAATAAACAAGTCCTATGAATATTTGTGACTATTAAAAAGGGAGCCAAAAGGCTTCTAAATATTTATACTTAAGAAATGTAAAGTTTAAAAAAAATAATAAAAATGTTTAAAATCCTAACTTACAATGAAATCATAAACTTTATATTTCAGTCTGCAAAACCATTAGAGGGAACCTGTCAGCAGGATTGTGCCCATTCCCCTACAGACCGTATCAGGTCGGCACCATTATACTGATTAAAATGATACCTTGGTTGATGAAATCTGTCTTGTGGTTGTTGTTTAATCTTTATTTTCAGTTTTGAGTTAATGAGATTCTCGTACTCTGGGGCGGCCTGTGGGGGGGGGTCTTCATGTTGTGCTCTGCTTACATATGCATCCTTATGGGCTTTTTTTTACGAATTAATGTATACCATCAAAAAAATAATTAGATACACATTATAGATGCGATCATGCTGCAGCGCAGGCGTCGCCGCTGGCGCCAGCTTGCAGAAGGTGATTTTTTTTTTTTAATATATATAATATTCTTTATGTAAAATAGGAGGCAGGTCACTGAGATCAGTGACCTGTCAGAAGCCATACTGATGAATAACTAATCAGAGCACCACATGAAGACCCCCACAGGCCGCCCTGGAGCACGAGCATATCATTAACTCAAAACTGAAAATAAAGATTAAACAACAACCACAAGACTGATTTCATCAACCAAGGTATCATTTTAATCAGTATAGCGGCGCCGACCTGACACTGTCTGCAGGTTACTGTGCACAATCCTGCTGACAGGCTCCCTTTAACTAGAGCTTAATTAGATTTTTTTTATTTTAATGACGAACTATAACATACAGTTAATAGGACATGAGAGATTATAAGTATGACACATGAAAGTCAAATTATCTGTTTTCTTGGTAAAGTGGAATACATTTTTTGAAGTAATGAATCTATAGTTTACTATCCTTTACTATGCAGATTCCTGAGAAAGCAATACAGGTTCACTTGCATTATGTTAAGACCAAAAGCTAAAATGGTGTCTTACTCCGTTTTATTGCAGGTGGACATTTCCAATAAAGTGTAGTGTACTGGGAGAGTTTCCATGAAATATTGAAAACCATTACCCTAGTATCTTCTAACTCTCTTTGCAGTTTGTCAGCTTTGGTCTTTTCAAAGAGCAGGCTCTGTTCAAGCTCCATAATGCGGGCATGCTCCAGTTTGGTCTGCGTCTGTTAGTAAAAAGGGAGAGGAAGAGAAACACAACAGTGCCACCATCACATGCCAGCACGAGAGGAAGGAGCCACACATGCAGGCCGTGCTCCGGCACCATCGGACCATTGAAAAGCAAAGATGATGCAGTGGGAAAAATAACAGGAGAGGATGGGATGACAAGATGAGGCTTGGGTGATGGTGAATGACACAAAAGTGGGAAGAGATTGATTGTGAAAGACAAAAAAAGAAAGGCAATAAGTAGAAATTTTAAGATAGGTGCATGCAGCAAGAAGAATTACGGTTTTCCAGAACATAAAAGCATTAATGTAATTTAGAAAGTTAGCAATTCTGCAATGGTTAAAACCTTCACTGAAATTCTTCAGAAATTAGTGTGCTTTTTCTTTTTTTAATTTTTCAGAAAAGAGAAATATTTCATAGACAGATTTACTACATTAATTTATGTTTTTGTTTTAATTTGTTTTGTTCTAAGAGTACGTATTTATCTCCCATCTGACCACATGGCACGGTGAGATGCACCTGCATCCTGAGCAGCACATTTGCCATTACATCTGTACTGTGAACTTTTAACTCTGTAGGAGTGTCTTACCACGTTAAGTGCTCGGTGGGGCGGAAGATCGAGACTGGACTTGAAGAGGGCTTCTCCCTGGAAACTGCACTATATCATAATGGGGGTTTTCCATAAACAATAAGCACTAACCTATCCCACAGGATGGCAGAGAAATGTATGACTATTGGTGGTCCAGCTGCTGAAACCATAACTGATCCTGAAGCATGGGGTGTGAACGAAGCTTTAGCGAGCTTGTGCGACCACTGTTCCACTGACTGTCTATACCCTTCACAGTCAATAGTAAGTAGTCACAAATTCTCACTACTGCTTAACACACATAGGGAAATTTAGGACCCCCAATCTTGTGATTGGTGGGGCTCTCAGCAGGTAAACCCCAAGCATTATACATCTATCACCAATCTTGCAGATAGGAGGTATACGGTATATGCTGCTTACGGGACAATGCCTATAAGCATTTTGCATTCTCTCTGGCAGAGCTTCTTTTGCTGTAGGCACATACAGGGAAATGGCTGACTAGTATCGTGGATCTGTTATATATGGGAAATAGTCACTGCAAAGATCTGTCTTGGGTGATGAAGTGCTTGGTTAAGCGATTTTGGTTGATGCAGTGGGGACAGAGTTCTGCCGGATCTTATTGGCATCCAATAGAATGTTTGTAATGTATAAAAAGCATTATGAGAAGTACTCTTAAAAGATTTATATACAGTGGCCCTTGTAACAGTTTCTACGATTTAAGTACTTAAAAGGGTTCAAACCACAATTAAATGTATTTTATGTTTTATTCCAACAGGGGTAAATCTATCACACTGGCTAGTAATATTTTAATGAAAATTAAAGGGGATCTGTCAGCTTAATTTTCCATATTCCTTTCCACCAAAAGGAAACCCTTACAAACACAGGAAGAACATGAACTCCTTGCAGATGTTGTCATTGGTGGAATTTAACCCCAGGACTCTAGGACTGCAAGTCTGCAGTGCTACCCACTGAGCCATCAAGCTGCCCATGTTATAGGTTGAACTATATGAACTTATGTCTACTTTCAACCTTACAGTGAATCTGTCAGCAGGTTTTTGCTATGTATTCTGTTGACAGCAGTAGATAGAGGCTGAAACACAAATCAGGGATGTGCCGTTTGTCAAAGTGCGTACTGTTTATTAACTGTGAAGGATTTATCACTAAAGAGATTAACATTGCCGGACTAGTCGGCAACAGCCCCCACAGTGATAAGCAGCTCACTGTCTATGGACTTTTTACATGGAGAGACTGGGGTGGGCGGGGACAACTTTCTTAGCTTTGCTTCATTCTAAATCTAACAGCTCTATCTGATTGCGTCAGAACATCGGCATCCAGTACAGGGTTGGATTCAGCTTCTCTTTGCCTGGAGGGTTTTCTAAGAGATGCTATACTGGTGTATCTGAAGAATAACATCATGACCCAATATAAACATGGGTTTACGAGGGACCGTTCAGGTCAAATTAATCTGATAAGCTTTTATGAATAGGTAAGTTCCGGCCTGTACCAAAGGAACGCAGTGGATGTGGTGTATATGGACTTTTCAAAAGCTTTTAATACAGTGCCACACAAAAGGTTGATATATAAAATGAGAACAATGGGGATAGGGGAAAATATGTTTAAGTGGGTTAATAGCTCACTCAGGGATAGGAAACAAAGGGTGGTTATTAATGGAGCACACTCGGACTGGGTCACGGTTAGCAGTGGGGTACCGCAGGAGTCAGTATTGGGACCGCTTCTTTTTAACATTTATTAATGACCTTGTAGGGGGCATACAGAGTAGAACTTCAATATTTGCAGATCACACTAAACTCTGCAGGGTAATCAGGCAGGTAAAATAATGGGATGCATTAAAAGAGGCATAGATGCTCATGAGGAGAACATAATTTTACCTCTATACAAGTCACTAGTGGGACCACACTTAGAATATTGTGTACAGTTCTGGTCTACGGTGTATAAGAAAGACATAGCTGAACTGGAGCGGGTGCAGAGAAGAGCGACCAAGGTTATTAGAGAACTGGGGGGTCTGCAATACCTAGACAGGTGATCTTATTATAATGTAGAAATATATGAGGGGACCGTACAAAGACCTTTCTAATGATCTTTTTACGCTTAGACCTGTGACGGGGACAAGGGGGCATCCTCTGCGTCTGGAGGAAAGAAGGTTTAATCATAATCACAGATGCAGATTCTTTACTGTAAGAGCAGTGAGACTATGGAACTCTCTGCCGTATGATGTTGTAATGAGTGATTCCCTACTAAAATTTAAGAAGGGCCTGGATGCCTTTCTTGAAAAGTATAATATTACAGGTTATATATACTAGATTCCTTGATAGGGCGTTGATCCAGGGAACTAGTCTGATTGCCGTATGTGGAGTCGGGAGGGAATTTTTTTCCCCAATGTGAAGCTTACTGTTTGCCACATGGTTTTTTTTGCCTTCCTCTGATCAACATGTTAGGCTATGGATTGAACTAGATGGACTTAAAGTCTTTCTTCAACCTTAAAAGCTATGTTACATTACACTGCACTCAGATTAAGATTAGGTAGCAAAAACCTGCTGTCAGATTCCCTCTAGAAATTATGAAACATTAAACTAAAAAATTATTTTATATATATATATATATATATATATATATATATATATATTATTATATATATATATATAATATATACATATATACACACACAGTATAGACCAAAAGTTTGAACACACCTTCTCATTCAAAGATTTTTCTGTATTTTCATGGCTATGAAATTGTAGAATCACACTGTAGGCATCAAAACTATGAATTAACACATGTGGAATTATACATTACACTTTACAAAAAGGTGTGAAACAACTGAAAATATGTCTTATATTCTAGGTTCTTCAAAGTAGCCACCTTTTGCTTTGATTACTGCTTTGCACGCAGAAAAGGTGAACAGATGGATTCTACATACCTGGTTCCCACCGTGAAGCATGGAGGAGGTGGTGTGTTGATGTGGGGGTGCTTTGCTGGTGACACTGTTGGGGATTTATTCAAAATTGAAGGCATAGTGAACCAGAATGGCTACTACAGCATCTTGCAGCAGCATGCTATTCCATCCGGTTTGTGTTTAGTTGGACCATCATTTATTTTTCAACAGGACAGTGACCCCAAACACACCTCCAGGCTGTGTCAGGGCTATTTGACCAAGAAGGAGAGTGTTGGGGTGCTACGCCAGATGACCTGGCCTCCACAGTCACCAGACCTGAACCCAATCGAGATGGTTTGGGGTGAGCTGGACTGCTCACCGCTTCAATTTTGAATAAATCCCCAACATTTGTCACCAGCAAAGCACCCCCACACCATCACACCACCTCCTCCATGCTTCACAGTGGGAACCAGGCATGTAGAGTCCATCCGTTCACCTTTTCTGCGTGCAAAGCAGTAATCAAAGCAAAAGGTGGCTACTTTGAAGAACCTAGAATATAAGACATATTTTCAGCTGTTTCACACTTTTTTGTAAAGTGTAACGTATAATTCCACATGTATTACTTCATAGTTTTGATGCCTTCAGTGTGATTCTACAATTTTCATAGTCATGAAAATACAGAAAAAAAAAAATCTTTGAACGAGAAGGTGTGTCCAAACTTTTGGTCTGTACTGTATATATATAAATAATAATATATATATATATATATATATATATATATAAATATATATATACATATACATATATACATACTATACAACATACATACAACATATATTATGATATATCTCTTATTTTTTTCTTTTTTTCTCAACACAAAAACCTGATTCATTTTCAAGATATATTGACCTGTACAGCAGTATCTTTGATTGACAATGGAAAATTAAGTTGACAGGTTCCCATTAATCAAAGAGTTGGTGGTGTTTGTAGACAAAGCATCAAAAGAAATAGCTCTGTTTATTTAGGCTTATACCAAATGTATTACTATTTTTAATGTTTACATATTTAAATTAATTTGAATTATATTGATAGTCAAAAACATACAAGGAAATCATTAGAAAATGTGTGAACATTTTATTTTCAACGTTGGGGCTCTCTCGCATATCTAAAAATAGTGAATGTGCTGGCTTAACCCCTTAACCCCCAAGGGTGGTTTGCACGTTAATGACCGGGCCAATTTTTACAATTCTGAGCACTGTCTCTTTATGAGGTTATAACTCTGGAACGCGTCAACGGATCTTCGCGATTCTGAGATTGTTTTCTCGTGACATATTGTACTTCACGTTAGTGGTAAAATTTCTTCCATATAACTTGCGTTTATTTTTGAAAAAAACGCAAATATGGCGAAAATTTTTAAAATTTTGCAATTTTCAAACTTTGAATTTTTATTCCCTTAAAACAGAGAAATATGTCACATAAAATAGTTAAGAAATAACATTTCCCACATGTCTACTTTACATCAGCACAATTTTGGAACCAAAATTTTTTTTTGTTAGGAAGTTATAAGGGTTAAAAGTTGACCAGCGATTTCTCATTTTTACAACAAAATTTACAAAGCCATTTTTTTTTAGGGACCACCTCTCATTTGAAGTCACTTTGAGGGGTCTATATGGCAGAAAATACCCAAAAGTGACACCATTCTAAAAACTGCACCCCTCAAGGTACTCAAAACCACATTCAAGAAGATTATTAACCCTTCAGGTGCTTCACAGGAACTAAAGCAACGTGGAAGGAAAAAATGAATATTTAACTTTTTAGCCACAAAAATGATCTTTTACAAACTTTTTTTTTATTTTCACAAGGGTAAAAGGAGAAAATGGACAGATAAGGTTGTTATGCAATTTCTCCTGAGTACGCCAATACCCAATATGTGGGGGAAAACCACTGTTTGGGCACACGGCAGAGCTCGTAAGGGAAGGAGCGCCGTTTGACTTTTTCAAACTAAAATTGGCTGGAATTGAGATTGGACGCCATGTCGTGTTTGGAGAGCCCCTGATGCGCCTAAACAGTGGAAACCCCCACAAGTGACACCATTTTGGAAACTAGACCCCCTAAGGTACTTATCTAGATCTGTTGTGAGCACTTTAAACCCCCAAGTGTTTCACAAAAGCTTATAATGCCTGGGTGTGAAAAAAAAAAAAAAAAACAATTTTCCACAAAAATGATTTTTTAGTCTCAAATTTTTGAATTTTCCCAAGGAAATTGGACCCCAAAAGTTGTTGTCCAATTTGTCCTGAGTACGCTGATACCCCATATGTGGGGGGGGGGAAACTGTTTGGGTGCACGGCAGGGCTTGGAAAGGAAGTAGTAACATTTTGGAATGCAGACGTTGATGGGGGTCATGTTCCGTTTGCAGTGCCCCAGATGAGCCTAAATAGTGGAAACCCCCCACAAGTGACCCCATTTTGGAAACTAGACCCCCTAAGGAACTTATCTAGATCTTTGGTGAGCACTTTGAACCCCCAAGTGCTTCACACAAGTTTATAATGCCCGGGCATGAAAATAAAAAATCCTATTTTTTTCCCACAAAAATTATCTTTTAGTCACTAATTTTTTATTTTCCCAAGGGTAACAGGAGAAATTGGACCACATAAGTTGTTGTCCAATTTGTCCTGAGTACGCTGATACCCCATATGTGGGGGGGAAGCACTGTTTGGGCTCACGGCAGAGCTCGGAATGGAAGGAGCACCATTTGACTTTTTCCAACCAAAATTGGCTGGAATTGAGATTGGATGCCATGTTGCATTTGGAGAGCCCCTGATGTGCCTAAACAGTGGAAACCCCCCACAAATGACCCCATTTGGGAAACTAGACCCCTAAGGAACTTTTCTAGATCTTTGGTGAGCAATTTGAACCCCCAAGTGCTTCACACAAGTTTATAATGTAGAGCCGTAAAATTTAAAAATCATATTTTTTCCACAAAAATGATCTTTTCACCCCAATTTTTATTTTTCCAAGGGTAACAAGACTCCAAAAGTTATTGTGCAATTTGTCCTGAGTGCGCTGATACCCCATATGTGGGGGTAAACCACTGTTTGGGTGCATGGCAGAGTTTGGAAGGGAAGGAGCGCCGTCTGACTTTTTCAACGCAGAATTGGCTGGAAGCCATGTCGTGTTTGGAGAGCTCCTGATCTGCCTAAACAGTGGAAACCCCCATAAATGACACCATTTTGGAAACTAGACCCCTCAAGGAACTTATCTAGATGTGTGGTGAGAACTTTTAACCCCCAGGTGTTTCACTAAAGTTTATAACGTACAGCCGTAAAATAAAAAATCATTTTTTTTTTTTTTACAAAAATGATTTTTTCGCCCCCAATATTTTATTTTCACAGGGTAACAGAAGAAATTGGAACCCAAAAGTTGTTGTCCAATTTGTCCTGAGTACGCTGATACCCAATATGTGGGAGAAAACTACTGTATGGGCGCACGTCAGGGCTCGGAAGGGAAGTAGTGACGTTTTGGATTGCAGACTTTGATGGAATGGTCTGGGGGCGTCATGTCACATTTGGAGAACCCCTGATGCACCTATACAGTGGAAACCCCCCACAAGTGACCCCATTTTGGCAAATAGACCCCACAAGGAACTTATCTAGATGTGTGGTGAGCACTTTGAACCCCGAAGTGCTTCACAGAAGTTTATAACGTACAGCCGTAAAAATAAAAAAATCCTTTTTTTTTTTTCAAAAATGATTTTTTTCGCCCCCAATATTTTATTTTCACAGGGTAACAGGAGAAATTGGACCCCAAAAGTTGTTGTCCAATTTGTCCTGAGTACGCTGATATCCAATATGTGGGAGAAAACTACTGTATGGGTACACGTTGGGGCTCGGAAGGGAAGTAGTGACGTTTTGGATTGCAGACTTTGATGGAATGGTCTGGGGGCGTCATGTCGCATTTGGAGAGCCCCTGATGCGCCTAAACAGTGGAAATCCCCAACAAGTGACCCCATTTTGGAAAATAGACCCCACAAGGAACTTATCTAGATGTGTGGTGAGCGCTATGAAGCCCCAAGTGCTTCACAGAAGTTTATAATGTACAGCCGTAAAAACAAAAAAATAATTTTTTTTGTACAAAAATGATATTTTCGCCCCCAGTTTTTTATTTTCCCAAGGGTAACAGAAGAAATAGGACAAATTGCACAATAACTCTTGGGGTCCAGAGTACGCTGATACCCCATATGTGGGGATAAACTACTGTTTGGACGCATGGCAGAGCTGAGAAGTGAAGGAGCACGTTTGACTTTTTCAACGCAGAATTGGCTGGAATTGAGATCAGACGCCATGTCACATTTGGAGAGCCCCTGATGTGCCTAAACAGCGGAAACCCCCCAATTCTAACTCCAACCCTAACCCCAACACACCCCTAACCCTAGTCCCAACCCTAACCACAAACCTAACCCTAACACACCCCTAATCCCAACCCTAACCCTAATCCTAACTTTAGCGCCAACCCTAACCCTAACTTTAGCCGCAACCCTAACCCTAATGGGAAAATGGAAATAAATACTTTTTTTTAATTTTATTATTTTTCCCTTACTAAGGGGGTGATAAAGGGGGGTTTGATTTACTATTTATAGCGGGTTTTTATGATTGGCAGCTGTCACGCTAAAAGACGCTTTTTATTGCAAAAATAGTTTTTGCATCATCACATTTTGAGAGCTATAATTTTTGCATATTTTGGCCCACAGAGTCATGTGAGGTCTTATTTTTTGCGGGACGAGTTGACGTTTTTATTGGTACCATTTTTGAGCACGTGACGTTTTTTGATCGCTTTTTATTTGATTTTTGGGAGGTTAGAATGAACAAAAATCAGCAATTCATGAATTTCTTTTGGGGGAGGCGTTTATACCGTTCCGCGTGTGGTAAAATTGATAAAGCAGTTTTATTCTTCGGGTCAGTACGATTACGGCGATACCTCATTTATATCATTTTTTCATGTTTTGGCGCTTTTATAGAATAAAAACAATTTTATATAAAAAATAATTATTTTTGCATCGCTTTATTCTGCGAGCTATAACTTTTTTATTTTTTCGCTGATGATGCTGTATGACGGCTTGTTTTTTGCGGGACAAGATGACGTTTTCAGCGGTACCATGTTTTTTTGTATCGGTCTTTTTGATCGCGAGTTATTCCACTTTTTGTTCGGCGGTATGATGATAAAGCATTGATTTTTTGCTTCGTTTTTTTTTTTTTTTTTAAGGGGTTTACTAAAGGGGTTAACTAGTGGGACAATTTTATAGGGGGGGTCGTTACGGACGCGGCGATACCAAATATGTGTACTTTTATTGCTTTTTTTTTTATTTACAGGAAGAAGTGAATTTATTGGGGAATATTTTTTTTTTTTTTTTACTTATTTTGGATTTTTTTTTAAAACATGTTTATTTTTATTTTTTTAACTTTTTTACTTTGTCCCAGGGTGGGACATCACTGTATTTTGTCAGATCGCTGGTGTGACAGTGTGCACAGCACTCTGTCACACCAGCGATCGCACAGGCATAGATGCAGGCTTCTCAGTGCCTGCTCTCTGCAGGCACTGAGGTAGCCGCCTCCCTCCAGGACCCCGGCGCCATCTTGGATCCGGGTCCTGGGAGGGAGGAAGCCCTCAGAACAGCGCGATCACATCGCGCTGCTCTGAGGGTCTCAGGGGGGCGCGCAGGGAGCCCCCACCCTGCGCGATCCTCCCCTGTGCCCCCAGTACACCGCGATCATGTTTGATCGCGGTGTGCAAGGGGTTAATGTGCCGGGAGCGGTCCGTGACCGCTCCTGACACACAGTCATGGGTGTCAGCTGTGATAATCAGCTGACACCCGGCCGCGATCGGCTGCGCTCCCCCAGGGAGCGCGTCCGATCGCACGAGACGTACTATCCCGTCCATGGTCATACGGGCCCAGGTACCATGGACGGGATAGTACGTCCGATGGCAGTAAGGGGTTAAAATGTAATTTAAGGTGCCCCGTGTCTTACTACTGCAAGGTGTTCACATTTTTCAAGATATTTTCAGTGCTAATTGGATTCAGAATACATTATAGTAGGCCAATTTTTAATATACAGATTATGGGCACATTCTACCAACATAGCTGTCAAATACACTGTGTTAGAATTATTTTTAAGTATATTTTAGTATATTACCAAGACTTTACTTTAAAAAAGCAGCATGCACCAGTGAATTAAAGCTTGAGTTTTAAAAAGCAGTTATTAGTGTGTATGGTTATATATGTAAAATAGTCTTCCTCAGTTTACTTGCTCTGACCGAAATGTTTGACGAATATTTTCACAAATTATTCCTAGTCCTTTCCACTTAACTAAATTGTGAAGACAATTAAACAAAGGGAAAACATGATACATGAGATTTCAACATGTAAAAAAAGAAAATAAAAATGTGAACTTAAATGTTGAAATGTAAATTCATGGAATTGATAAATACAAGCAATTAACAGTTTTATAATAAAAACTGGCTAATTTAGCATTTGATAGAGTAAGGCTACATTTCATCTGACTTTGGTTAACTAAATTAGCATTTCTCAAAGAAAGCAAAAAGGAAAAAGAAAATAGTCATATTTTCAAATTCAATGCTGTATTCATGCTTAGAAAACTGGAGATGACTTGAAAGGCAGAAAATCTAATTGGGGGTTATCTGAAATTAACCACTTTTACTTCGCCTCCAGTTTTGCAAGCATCAAAAATTTTATTGAGTTTGATTTCAGATTGTGAAAAAGCAACAGCAAGCAAGAGGCATTACCAACCAGTAAAGATGATGGAACTATTGAGTTTATATTTTTGGAAGGTTTTGGACTGCTCTAATGTAGAAAACCACAATATTATTAGTTTTCTCCATCACAATCTACTTCACGTGCCCTGTATTTATGTCACCCTACTTCTAAATTGTATGATAGATATATTTAAAGAAGTCTTCGTTTCTGTTTCTATATAAAATCCTAAAAGAATTCTTTTTTTTTTTTTACCTCCAAATCTCCCTTGGTAATGGATTCTTCTTCAACACGGAATTGTAGATCTTCTACTTTTCTGAAAAATTAAAATACATTTAATGGGACTTTAACAATTGGACAATTATGATAAAAGAAAAGCATAACTTGGCCTTTGACAAGAATGGAATGGAGAATAAAACTTTATGTAATTTAATCAATTTTACAATAAGTTAAGTAATTTGTGGATGTAAGTCACGTTCACATATTCAGTATTTGGTCAGTATTTCACAACAGTATTTGTAAGCCAAAACCTAAAAGTGGAATAATCAAAGGAAAAGTACAATAGAATCACGTCACCACTTCTACATTTTTTACCCAGTGCTGGTTTTGGCTTACAAATACGGACATAAAAAAAAACCTCACCAAATACCCAACGTGTGCACGTGGCCTTATACTGTAGAATATCATTAAATGACGATAATGTGTGCAAAGCTGTAAAGCGCTGCGGAATATGTTAGCGTTATATAAAAATAAAGATTATTATTATTATAAATGGCCAGTGTCTTAGAATAGTTTTAGTTACATAGGTTTCATCAATCCTTCCAGGAGCAATTAAACATGTGTAATCTCTACAGCAGCTTTCCTCCCAAACTAAATAAGTCCAAAATGTTCACACATTGTTTTACACCTCACAGCCCATTTACTAAAGGTACTGCCACACTAAACAATCCCGCTAGCGATCACTATAACGACGCATACTAATGCGATCGCTAGCGGGATTGTTTCTATATCGCTAAATGCAGCCACATTTAGCGATATAGTTAACGACGCTATCACCGTTAGCGATCTTCTTAACGACTTTAGCGGTACAAAAGTACCGCTAAATCGCTAAGAAAAGGTGCCACACAGCGATAAGATACTTACCCAGCGGAGCGCCGACGAGAAAATAGGGTCCGGAACGATTCCAGCGACGAGCGAGATCACAGCAGGAAGCTCGTCGCTGGAAGCTGCCGCACTGAACAATATCGCTAACGGGATCGCTAAATAGTGACGTTTTTTAGCGATCCCGTTAGCGATATTGTTTAGTGTGGCATACCTTTAGTTAGGTGCTAACCTTTGAATCATTCATGAAAACCGTCTTAACAGAAGTCCTCAATTTTTGCCTGTAGCACATTCATCTCTTTCTTAGAAAAATAAAAGCTTTGCTGACTGATTAACGTAGGAACAAAGACAGATATACAGGTGCATCTCACAAAATTAGAATATCATCAAAAAGCTAATTTATTTCAGTTCTTCAATACAAAAAGTGAAACTCATTATATAGAGTCATTACAAACAGTGATTTATTTCAAGTGTTTATTTCTGTTAATTTTGATGATTATGGCTTACAGCCAATGAAAACCCAAAAGTCGGGGCTTCTTTGGCATGTTACTGCATCAATGCGGCGTGGCATGGAGGCGATCAGCCTGTAGCACTGCTGAGGTATTATGGAAGCCCAGGTTGCTTTGATAGCAGCCTTCAGCTTGTCTGCATTGTTGGGTCTGGTGTCTTTCATCTTCCTCTTGACAATACGCCATAGATTCTCTATGGGGTTAAGGTCAGGCGAGTTTGCTGGCCAATCAAGCACAGTGATACTGTTGTTTTTAAACCAGGTATTGTTACTTTTAGTAGTGTGGACAGGTGCCAAGTCCTGCTGGAGAATGAAATTTCCAACTCCAAAAAGCTTGTCGGCAGAAGGAAGTATGAAGTGCTCTAAAATTTCCTGGTAGATGGCTGCGCTGACTTTGGTCTTGATTAAAACACAGTGGACCTACACCAGCAGATGACATGGCTCCCCAAATCATCACTGATTGTGGAAAATTCACACTAGACCTCAAGCAGCTTGGATTCTCACCTCCAGACTCTGGGACCTTGATTTTCAAGGTCTAGGGTGAAGAATCCACAATCAATCAATGATACTTTCGGGAGCCATGTCATCTGCTGGTGTAGGTCCACGGTGTTTTATGAAGACCAAAGTCAACGCAGCCGTCTATCAGGAAATTTTAGAGCACTGCATGATTTCCTCTGCCAACAAGCTTTTTGGAGATGGAAATTTCATTCTCCAGCAGGACTTGGCACCTGTCCACACTGCCAAAAGTACCAATACCTGGTTTAAAAACAACAGTATCACTGTGCTTGATTGCCCAGCAAACGCACCTGACATGACCCCCATAGAGAATCTATGGGGTATTGTCAAGAGGAAGATGAGAGACACCAGACCAAACAATGCATACAAGCTGAAGGCTGCTATCAAAGCAACCTGGGCTTCCATAACACCTCAGCAGTACCACAGGCTGATCGCCTCCATGTCACGCCGCATTGATGCAGTAATTGATGCCAAAAGGAGCCCCGAACAAGTATTGAGTGCATTTACTGAACATACATTTCAGGAGGCCAACATTTCGGATTTTAAAATCATTTTTTCAAGCTGGTGTTATAAAGTATTCTAATTTACTGAGATAATGACTTTTGAGTTTTTATTGGCTGTAAGCCATAATCATCAACATTAACAGAAATAAATACTTGAAATAGATCACTCTGTTTGTAATGACTAATATACGATTTTCACTTTTTGCATTGAAGAACTTAACTTTTTCATGATATTCTAATTTTGTGAGATGCACCTGTATGTATATCAAGAGTTACTAGTTACTAAGCCAAGCCCTGACATCTCTAGATTTAGGCTAGGGTTACACAACAGTCACGAGACCAAAAATATTTGTGCAACTTGTCTGAGACTTGCTGGCACAGAACCACTTTACAGCTGCAATTTTGCTGTGTAGCAGTTGGTTGCAAGTCGCAATGTGCCACCAAAGGAAGTCATTTGATGCAGTATTGCAATGAGACACTGCAAACTCAATGTCCCACAACACTTATTATGTATCCCTTGCCTTTTACATAACATCTTTCTAGATCAAGATGAACCCTGATTAACCTCTTCCTGCTGTTCAGTAAGGGGTACACAGAAAATAGATGCAGAAAAGCAGGCACACAAATAAATATGGGTATTAAAAAAAAAAAAAAAAAGAAAGGGCCAAATTCATCAAAGCATTTATGCCAGTATTTGGGCATAAAAAACTTTGAAAAGTCACAAAATATTGGTGCAACTCGGGGCTGCAGTAAGATTTTGTGAATTTTGCCATTCTAACACCATTTTTGCCCAGCTCTGGCAAATGGGTGGAGCTGGGGCAGGGACATAGTGACCGATGCCTGTCAAATTCATGACGATCAGGGACGTCCGATACGAGACAAAACTTGCTCCAGAAGTGACTGGAGTAGAATTTGTGAGGACTTGCACACCTCTTCATGAATTGGGAGCATCTGACTTCATCACATTATATGAAGACTAGTGTGAACAACGCCGATATTCATGAATCGGGCCCAAAGTATTTAAAATGTCAGCAGCTAGACAGTAAACTAACATGTAAATGATACCTCTTTTCTTCCTCTAGTTGGTTTAGAAGTTCAACTTTTTCTCGGTCGGCAGCTTCTACCATAGCACGCAACTGATCCATTTTACCCTCCATTTCCATCACATACTGAAGAAAAATTTTATATAATTAAATAAATTAAATACATGATATAGCTAGAACATAATACATTAATACATATTTTAAAAAAAAACTTAACCCCTTCCTAATGGGAAGATTTTCCATTTTTGCCCTTTCCTCCCCCTCCTCCATGAGACATAACTGTTTAAGTTTTCTGTGCACAGAAATAATTGGGCATGCTTTTTGTAGAACAAGTCGTAGTTTTGAATATACCGCCACTTGTTTAGAAGGAATCAGTGTACGGTATTTGGAACTTATTTACAAATTTCCAATGGCAAATAGATCCTAACTAAAGATTCTGTGATGTTATTAAAATATAACTTATTTGTCAACTTAATGTAAATTGTGTGCTAATTAAAACCACACTGTTTGTATTGGTCACTAGGTAGATTTCCATTAGTCCCGAGTTGGTAATTTAATTCCAGCCAGGGATGCTTTTAAATGTCCCTTTGTGGGTTCATTATTATGGATAATGTTGTTTTAAATGAAGGTGAATGGTCTACTGGACGAGGTTTTGAATGACACCGTAAAAAAAGATTCCAAGTGTGGTAAAATTGTCCCACAAAAAATGCAATTTTACAGTTGTTCATTGGTAGTAGAATTCTACAGTTCAGAATGAGTACAGCGACACCAAACTTGTGTGTGTAAATACGTATATTAATTTGTTTTTTTAAGGTGATGATAAAAATTACTTTTTTTTTACAAATTGTTCACATTTAGGTTTCCGAGTTTTCATCTTTTGGTTGACGAAGCTATGCGAACTTGTTTTTTTTGCCTAAACTGATGTTTTTCTTTATATAACTTGGGGTAGATACAATATTTTGATCACCAATGGAATTTTTTGCAGTATTGTGGAGACAGAAAAAAACGCAATTCGAGTATTTTTTTTTTCGTTACGCTGTTTACAGAACAAATTAATGTTATATTTTGATAGGCTACACCTTTAAAGATGTAGACATACCAAATATTTCATACAAAATAGTTAGAACGAGGAAGAAAAAAAAAAGAAGAAAAAAAAAAAGTGGCACTACATTTAGGAATCACTCCAATACATTTAACCTCACAATGGATATAATGCAATACGTTGGTGCATAATACCATATCAAGAAAAGCACAGTCGAGCAAATAGCATCTACAGAAGTAGAAAAGTGTTGGTTTGGGGATTATGGCTATTGCCTGTGCTTGTCTACATGTTTTATATGTGGAATAAAGGTTGTATTTTCCATTTTCGGCGAGTGACATATCTTTTTCTACTATTATGGATACGTGATATCAAATATGTTGGTAGGAAAGGAGAAGGCGATTGGAATGACGCATTGTTAATGACGCCATCAGTGATTGACAGCAGCATTTAAGGCGTTAGCAGCATGTGAAGCTCAGCTATACTCAACTCACTATTGTCAGAGGAAAATGATGGTTGAATAAATAACACAGCCATCAGAAGCCAGTAGTAATGCAGGCTCAATTTGTGGGCCTGCTTTGATGACATGGATCTGATACATGGTTCTCCACGAGTGGGTGTACTCCTAGGTGGGGGACAATTATACAGTTCAACATATTAAAGACGCCATCTTCATTTTTTGTACAGTATATTGTGACCACCCTAAACACATTTTACATACCTGTGAATTAGGCACCGACCTATGGTTGTATAGGGCTGCTACCTGATCTATTTTTACAAGCTTAAATCTGACTTATATAGGCCTTTATTGGTAGAGATCGCATTATTATTCTTGGCTAGTGTAGGTGGAATTACATTACTCTGACATCACAAGGATTCCATATCCCTATGGATTTTATAGTGTATGTCTCTAACATAGGTGTTATTTTCACTGTGATGGCACTGTAATTTTTTTAGGATTACGAATACAAAATGTTTTTGAAGTAGGGTATTTTTTGGTATGTAAGCATATTGGTCTTTGAATACCCTTCATGAATTAATAGGCTACCATTTAAAATGATGGTGAGCTCACCTATAAAAGTAACCTGCTAAAAAGAGGATCTGTCTCAAGGATAAGGTAAGTGTTCAGATCATTCTGAGTATTGTGAAGCGACAGTGAAAGATTGTTATAAGCCATAAATGAAGATTCTTTCATAAACAGATATTGCATACCTATTGTATACACAATTGCCAACATGCTATTGTGAGTAAAATCAACTCTATTGTATTATCTTTTTTAACTCCAAATATTAAAAGGTAAGATTACAAGCGCTCTGGAAACCAGACAACACACACTGTATGCCGTACATATTATTTATACATACAATATCCTTAATTATATTCTCTGTTCACTGTAACAAAGTTCAACCCTCTGAATCCTGTGAAAGCAGCACCTAATTGAAGATCAGTATTATATACTTAAACCAAGAGGATAAACACACTCTTGACAAATGCAGCTGCCACTAAGTATATAGAAGAAATGATACCTGGTCATGTCCATCTCGTATTACAGCTAACTCCTGCTCCACTTCTCCAACATGACTTGTGGCTTTAGCCACTTCAGCCCTCTCCATGTCCCTTTCAGCCAGAAGCTGCTCTATATGTTGCTGCTTCTCTTTCAGAGCCTCCTGGAGAGCTGTGGTACCGGATATTTTTCTTGCATATCTTGAGGAGGTTTCTGTTAACTGTATATTTTAAGAAAATAAAGTAATGGATTAATGTTACCAGAATCAATTTATAAAAAGTAAAAATTACATAAAAAGTTGCACACAAAAAAAGATCAACAGGAATGCGTTATAATGAATGCCAAAAACTGTTTATTTTCAAAAGCGTGTTGAATGAGTTGTTGAGGACTTTATATTGATAGCCTAGCCTTAGGATAAGTTATCAATATCTGAATGGTTCGGGTGTGACACTACTGATTGTGGAGAAGCACAGCAGTTCCCTCTACTGCATAGTGGCCGCGGCAGGGTTCTGCATATCTGCCCTCTATTGAATCAAATAGGGGGCAGACATGCAGTAGTACCCAGCTGCAACCACTATACCATTAACAAAAGATGCGGTGTAGCTCCGAAACTAAGCATATCCGGCTGCCGCTCGCTCGGGATACAGCTAATCAGCGGGTGTGCCGGGTGTCACACCCCCACCAATCAGATATTGATGACTTACCCTAAAGTTATGCCATCAATATAAAAATCCTGGACAACCCCTTTAAAGAGGTGTTCCCATAAAGTGATAACTCTAGAATAAATGGGGACTCTACGTGACTTGGTGGAGCGCTATGACTCTTCACAGTGCTCCTTCTGGACCCATGCAGAAAACCACAGCTGACCCCATTCAATTCCATGAACTTGCACTGCAGTTCCCTTGCACAGCCAGTGGCTTAAGTTGCTGCTGCGCAAATAAAAGACTTTAAAGCGCCTGAAGCACTAAATCAGTGTTGTAGCCCCTTCATTCTCTAAATTCCCTTCAGACATCTGGTGCGAGTCTCAGAGGTACAACTCCACTGATTATCAAGTCATAACATATCCTAGTAAAGCATGGGCAGCACGGTGGCTCAGTGGTTAGCACTACAGCCTTGCAGCAATGGGGTCCTGGGTTTAAATCCTACCAAGGACAACATCTGCATGGAGTTTGTATGTTCTCCCGTGTTTAAGCAGTTTTCCTCCGATTTCCTCCCAAATTCCAAAGACATACTGATAGGGAACTTAGATTGTGAGCCCCATCGTTGACTGTGTCAATAATGTCTGTAAAGCGCTGTGGAATTAATGGCGCTGCATAAATGAGTAAAATAAATAAATATGCCATAAGTTTGGGATAATAAAATTACTTTGTTTCCCACTACTTACCAGTCCAGTGCGACTTGGTTTGTTGCTCACTGATGATGAAATTGAGCTCATGGAGCTTATAGAGGATGCACTTGGACTGCGTTTTAGGGATGCTGGTGTTGTAGGAATTGCAGGTACTTTTCTTACGGTGGTTTTAGCCTTAGCTGGTGTAGTTGATGGAAAACCGATCCGTGTAACCTTATGTACAGGTGCAAACAAGCCATACTTCGGCTGACACTGAAAATACCTAAATAAAATAGAGAAGACATAATATGTAGTATTCTTCCTTCCACAAAGTCAAGGAAAATGAGGGTTTATAAAAATAAAAATGGCTGTTTCTAACATTGAATTATCAGGTGGATACAATTTTTAGGATTCATTACTAAAAAAAAAAAACCCCACTAGATTAATTAAACCGTATTTTTTGGATTATAAAACGCACTATTATGATCCCCAAAATTAGGGGAAAAATGGGGGTGTATCTTATAAACCGAACACTGTTCTTACCGAGGGGGTCAATGCTGCGGGTCCGGAGCTGGGGGTGTTGCGGTGGTGGTATGGCGGCAAGCGTTGCTGGTACAGCGGCATATGGCGGCCGCCATTCTTCTTCCGGGGTCCAGGTTCGTACTCGGCGCAGATGGAGGAAAGCCGAGATCTCCATCCACGCCCGCTTCTACGCGATGTCTCCAGGAAAATTGCCGCGGATGTGGCACAGATGGAGATCTCGGCACCAAGATCTCGGGAGATGAGGTCTCAGCGCCAAGATCGCAGTTTGCGCATGCGCCGCCCCGGCAGCTTTTTTCTCCGCAGTCCACCGCATAGTGAACAGTGAGGGGGCTCTTGGCTTTCACAAAATGTTGGCGGAGCCCCCGCACCACCGAACACCCGCAGCACCACACTTTCCTCCTCCAGTTGCGACCCTGCTCCACTGCAGGCTGCACCACCGAACACCCGCAGCGCCACTCTTGCCTCCTTCCAGCTGTGACCCTGCTCCACTGCGGCCTGCACCACTGAACACCCTTTTCTCTCAGTCTGGTGTCCACAGCATCGCCCCACTCCTGCCTCCGCCAGCAGCGACCCGGGGACCCCGCTTCACCGCAGCCACCACCCCTAGTAAGCAATAAGAGGCCTGGATTGTAAGAAGCACCACCATTTTATTAAAAAAAGGTTTTTTGCCTATTTTTCGCCTCAAAATTTGAGGTGCATCTTATAAACTGCAAAATACGGTAGTTACTAGACAGCGGGGATTGATCCAAAGTTGTAGTGGAAACATGTTGTGGGAAAATTTTCATTGGCTTTACTGCAGTTTTTGGTGAATGCCATTCTTGCAGCTAAAGCTACTACTCATGTTTTCTGCTGTTTTAAGAAACTTTTAAAAAATGGGTGGGGATTATCAGGAGGAACAAGGCATCCCCACAAAGAAAACGTATAATAATTTACATCAAAAATTGGTGCAAATAAGAGCTGGCATAGAATTCAATTTCTGTGATTATAATGAGATGAAAAGTCATATAATACAGAACTGGAATGGTCAGTTTATTATGAGGCTCAGTGACCAGTGAGAATGACAAGATTTCAGGATTAAGATAGGAAAAATTAGTAAGACATTGTAAGAGGGTAAAGGTACTGCCACACTAAGCAATCCCGCTAGCGATCTCGTTAGCGTTGCATACTAATGAGATCGCTAGCGGGATCGTTTCTATATCGCTAAATGCGGCCACATTTAGCGATATAGTTAACGACGCTATCGCCGTTAGCGATCTTCTTAACGACTTTAGCGGTACAAAAGTACCGCTAAATCGCTAAGAAAAGGTGCCACACAGCGATAAGATACTTACCCAGCGGGAGCGCCAGCGATGAAATAGGGTCCGGAACGATTCCAGCGACGAGCGAGATCACAGCAGGAAGCTCGTCGCTGGAAGCTGCCGCACTGAACAACATCGCTAACGGGATCGCTAAATAGTGACGTTTTTTAGCGATCTCGTTAGCGATATTGTTTAGTGTGGCATACCCTTAAGAGGCAAGTGCAAAACCTGTCTGGCAGGAGTTTGTCACCTGTAGGAACAACATATATGGCATAATGAAATCTAGCCATCAATCCTGCTCACCCTTCCCCTGATAATCTGTTATATGGAGACAGTGAAATGGCCAAAATACACAAGATCATTGGCCATTCGAGGTTTAGGCAAAAATTATTTCTAAGCATATGATCAGATTTAGGCTTTGCTTGCATAACTTACCTTTGTGCCAGCTACTGCTCCATCATTTTTTCCTAAAGGTTCATCTAGCTCTACACCACACCACTCTCCTTTGGCAAAATCTGTCTCCCCCAGAAACCGTATAACTCCAGCTTTTGAACCGCTTACCTAAAAATTAAGTAAGAACAACACATTTAATGTCTCCACATAACCAAAGTGACTGATTAGTTTGTTGCACTGTGCTGGCCAACAGGGCTGTGGAGTCGGAGTCATGGAGTCAGAGCCCATTTTGGTGTAGTCGGAGTCAGTATAAAATGGAACGACTCCTAAAACATATAATAAATTTTGTACAGTAGCTCAATGCAGTTTGTGGGGAATATTTTTTTCAGAAGAATGTGGGAAAAAAATAACAAACACACAGGGAAGGAATGCCTGAATTCATCTCAGAACTTCTGGAGTGAACAGGAAAGCAGGATTAAGGTAAGTACTTCTTAAAGCATATCTAAACTTTCAATAAACTGTGCATAAATCAATAGTCCAGCATATGTTGTCTCTGTATGCTTGATGTTTTAGTTTGTTTTTCCTCTTAGCTTGGAGAAATTAGCGGCTCTGATGACTTATATACCCTATACATAGAATATAAGGGGAAAAACTGTTTTCTAACATCTCAAATTAGGAAATACAGTGACAGGTTCGATGAGGAGATATATATATTTTTGTGTGTGTGTTCTGAAATATGATTCAGCACAAACATGCTCCCTACCTCCTCCCCTCTTCATAGACTGAAGAAATATGATGTGAAGCATTTAGTGAGCTGTACCCTGAGACAAGCCTGACACTGAAAGTTTACTTTTTTTACAGGACAAAATTATTTTGAGAGCCAATTTACATAATGACAAAATGTCTAAGAAGCATCTTATGAAGTCAGCTGTATTTGAGCATTTCAGAGTGACTCAAGAGAAAAAACATTTTGTGTGTCGATGTATAAGTGACCCAGATGAAAAATGTTGTGATGCCAAAATCAGTGCATACTCAGGCAGTGATAAAAATGCTCCTTCAAGAGCTTCTACGCTAAAAAGACATTTACAACGCTGCCACCCAGAAGTTTACAAAGCTGTGATTGAAAAAGATCACAGCAGCACCAAGAAACCAGAGACCAGCACTTCCTGCCAGGTAAAGGAGGAGGAAAGAGCGTCTCAAACATCAGTTACAAAATATTTTGTAATGACAGTTACTGTAACAATGACAACAGATATGTTTAAAAGACAGCTCATTGAGCTTGTTGTGAAGGACTGTGTACAATTATCATTTGCATGACCAGCTTTTAGGCTGTGTGCCCACGTTGCATTTTTTAAGCGTTTTTGCCGCGTTTTTCCGCTGCTTAAACACTAACAAAACACATACCATTATTTTTAATTGCATTCCACAATTGCTGTGCCAACGCTGCATATTTTTCCGGCACGTAATCGCATCGCGGTAAAATACACATGTTCATTAATTAGGATTGCATTGAAACGCTCACTTTACGCATGTGGCTATACCGACCATGCATAAAGTGAGCGCTTCATGTGCAGATGGTATTCAGGGTCTGGAGGAGAGAAGACTCTCCTCCAGGCCCTGGGTACCAAATTCCTGTAAAAAACAGAAATAAAATAAAAAATATGTATATACTTACCCTCTGTCGGCCCCCGGAGTCCTCCCGGTCTTCAGTGATGCTGCCGGCAAGTTCTGTTCCCAGGGATGCATTGCGAGAATCACCCCAGATGACGTAACAGTCGCGTGACCGCTACGTCATCAGAGGTCATTCGCGCAACGCATCCCTGGGAACGGAACTTGCCGGCAGCTTTGCTGAGGACCGGGAGGACTCCGGGGACCGACAGAGGGTAAGTATATCCATATTTTAAATTTTTTTAAAATTATTTTTAACATTCTATCTTTAACTACTGATGCTGCATAGGCAGCATCGATAGTAAAAAGTTGGTCACACTTGTCAAGCACTATGCGTGACAAGTGTGATCAACCTGTCAATCACTTTTCCAAGAGATGCTTCAAATCGCTTGGAAAAGTGCGAGCATTCTGCAAGCTAAAAACGCTTGCAAAACGTGTTTGGTGGGAAAACGCATGCGAATTCCATATGCATTTTACCCGCGGCAGGGAGTTCCGGAAATTCCGGAGCATTTCTGCAACGTGGGCACATAGCCTTACAACTTTTAATGGAGAAATAGCCCGCTAACTTGGTGTTTCTCTGGAAAGAGAAAGTATTAGAAAATTAGTGATTGAAGAAGCCCTTAACCAAAAGGAAGATCTTAAAAAGACTCTCAAGAGACGCTCTGTGTTTCTTAAAATGGATGCCTGCACACGTCACAGCTAACTATTTTGCTATTAAGGTTCGATATGTTTGTGACAACAAAAAAATTGTTACTAACACGCTGGCAGTAAAAGATACTAAAGCTCATCACAGCAGCCAGTTTCTCCTTAGGGTAAAAAGTTCTTCAAGTTTATGAACTCAAAAAAGAACAGGTTCATGCTATTGTAACTGACTTCAAACATGATAAGTACAATTAAACTGATGAATGAGAATAAAGAAGGTGAACAGCAGCTAGAAGAAAATTTCACATTCAGTATGTTGGAGATGGAAGGCCACAGTCCTGTTCCCATAACGGAGGAACAAACAGATATTACTACAGAAGAACAACAAAATAATTATTTACAATTAGATGCTCTTGTTGAAGCTGCTTCACACCTCTTTCCTATTCATCACATGCGCTGTGTTGTGCACACGCTGCAGCTGGCAATAAGCGATAGTCTGCAAGAGGAATATGCTGGAACTACGATTAGCAAAATGAGCTGTTGCTGTCAGAACCCCTAAAATTGATTCCATCTTGAAGAGACGAACCGGAAAAGGGGCAATTGTGGATCAAGCCACTCGGTGGGGCAGCACCTATTTAATGATTGAGCGATTGCTTGAGCTGAAACCCTTCCTTGTAGATATGGCCAACCCTCAGGTAACACTACATGAAGGTCAATGGACACAGGTGGCTGAATTGAAGGAATTGCTTTATCACCCATTAACAGTGACTAAAAAGTTACAAGCTGAGGATTTAACTCCTTGCATTTTTATAAAGGAGTGGAAGAACTTGTCTTGCCTGTCCCAAAGATGAGGTTTAATCGCAGATGGCATTGCCGCTTCAATGAAACAGAGAGACACTGCTATTAGAAAGTAAAATTCTTCTGGCAGCTGTTTATGTGGACCCGAGTCATACTATATTGCTGGATGATCAACAGCTTAACAAAGGAAAAGATGCTCCGATTGAGGTAGCAGTTAGGATGAGTGGGCTACAGGATGGCCATGAGTAAGAGGACTCGGGTCCTGTCAGTGCTGCTGCTGCCGTTTCTTCATCCTCATCATATGACGAGTTTGATTTCGAAAAGTATTTGGACGACAGAGCAGGCAAAGCGTTGCCGCAGGGAAAGATTCCACTCCCATAGAAAACAGATTGAGAGCAAGTGAAAAATTTTGCTCAAAGTAGAAGAGTTCAATCGCTCATCAAAACTGACTGCGCACGAGGCAATTCCTTTATACCCTGAAATTGTTAGAGATGTTGCCCATGTGGTTACTGCTTTGCCACAACCCAACTTAGTGTAGAGAGGTTGTTCTCTAGCCTTAAAATAATTAGGTCAGATTTGAGGTACCGTATATACTCGAGTATAAGCCGACCCGAGTATAAGCCGACCCCCTAATTTTGCCACAAAAACTGGGAAAACTTACTGACTCGAGTATAAGCCTAGGGTGGAAAATGAGATTATGCCCTATATGCTGCCCATGTATTATGCCCCCATAGATGCTCCATAGATTGTGCCCCCATATATGATCCATAGATTATGCCCCACTAGATGCTCCACAGATTGTGCCCCCATATATGATCCATAGATTATGCCCCCATAGATGCTCCATAGATTGTGCCCCCATAGATGCTCCATAGATTGTGCCCCCATAGATGCTCCACAGATTGTGCCCCATAGATGCTCCACAGATTGTGCCCCCATAGATGCTCCACAGATTGTGCCCCCATATATGATCCATAGATTATGCCCCCATAGATGCTCCATAGATTGTGCCCCATAGATTATGCCTCCATAGATGCTCCATAGATTATGCCCCCATAGATGTGCCTCCATATATGATCCATAGATTATGCCCCCATAGATGCTCCATAGATAATGCCCCATAGATTATGCCCCCATAGATTATGCCTCCATAGATTGTGCCTCCATAGATTGTGCCCCCATAGATTGTGCCCCCATAGATTGTGCCCCCATAGTATAGGCCTCAATTGCTGCTGCAACCGAAAAAAAACACGGATTTTGGTAAAGACTTACCTGTAAAATCCTTTTCAGCGAAGGAAGGAAGAGAGACACAGTAATTCATTACTGATGGGTAGGCGGAGCCCCAGATCAGGATGTTACCTCAGATCAAAAGAGTGATGACTGGCTGGCCCCTCCAGCTCGGGCTCCTCCTACTCAGCTCCAGTCGTATCAAAGCTTTTAGGAAAAGAGCCAAGATCACCAGCGGAGCAACATAACCCCTTCTGAAGGAACTTCAGAGCAAAAACACAAGGATACAGGTTATGCATGCAAAGAAAGCCAAAAACCACAGAGTTCCAGGTACTACTCACGGAACCTGACTACTGCGATGAGCTGGCGATGCTGGAACAGAGCCTTAGCGCGCTGACCTCAGCCCAGATAATCACTATCAGATAAGGGTCGCGCTGCATCTGAAAACATCAACACACTTCTGCCGTGGGAGGGTGCTGTGTCTCTCTTCCTTCCTTCGCTGAAAAGGATTTTACAGGTAAGTCTTTACCAAAATCCGTGTTTCAGCTGCAGATGAAGGAAGAGAGCCACAGTAATTCATTACTGATGGGACGTCCCAAAGCAGTTCAAAAATAAGGGTGGGAAAAACCAACAAAAGGCAGAAACCCAACAACCTTAACAACAAAGCGCAACCAGCGCTAAACACAAGTTCATCCAGAACTCTAAACTACAGCTGCCTGCAGGACCCTACGTCCGAGGGCTGCATCAGCGGAAGCACTGACGTCCACTTTATAAAATCTTGTAAACGTGTGGACAGAGCGCCAAGTCGCAGCTCGGCAAAGCTGCACTGCCGAAGCACCTTGATGAAAAGCCCACGATGAAGCCACAGCTCTCGTGGAATGGGCTCGAATCTTAATCGGGCAAGATTCACCCCGAAGACGGTAAGCTTCCAAAATAGCTGACCGGATCCAACGAGCTATAGAACCCTTGGAAGCTCGTTGACCACGCCGACGACCTGCCGGAACCACAAACAGAGAGTCCGTCTTACGAAAACCTTGAGTAATAGATAGATAAAACTTCAAGGCCCGCACTAAATCCAATGTGTGTAAATCTCGCTCTTTCGTATTCTTCGGATCCGGACAGAGTGAAGGCAACACAATATCCTGGTTAACATGAAATTGTGACACCACTTTAGGCAAAAAATCACCCCGAGTGCGAAGCACTACACGATCCGGAAAAAACTCCAGAAAAGGAGGCGAGCAAGAAAGAGCTGCCAATTCAGAAACTCTCCTCAAGGAAGTGACTGCAACAAGGAAAGCCACCTTCCAAGAAAGTAAAGAAAGGCTAGCAGAAACCATAGGTTCAAAAGGTTTATGCTGAAGAGCCTCCAAAACAAGGTTGAGCCGCCAAGGAGACACGGGTGCCTTCCGCGGCGGAAACTTACGAGAGATACCTCGGAAAAAAGAGATCACGTCTCTATTCGAAGCAATGGTTCTCCGGAATAATAAGGACAGAGCAGAAA